>JADWQK010000412.1:0-1200000 GCA_017933935.1 Sesamia nonagrioides | reverse complement strand
ACATCGTGCGAACAGTGGACGTGCGAACCAAGGGAGGTGTGCTACGACGGCCGGTGAGGAAGCTAGTAGTCCTGCCTCTGCAAACGGAAGATGAACCCGCACCGGAGATAGCTGCGACGCGGTCGCACGGCGGGAGTGATGTGCGGGACGAATAGTTTTAAATAGTGTACAGAAAATAATTCCAATATATAATATTACTTAGAATAGAACATTTGTGCGTAAGAATTTAGAAAGTTACGCGATGGACGATCGTTTATTGTGATGAAGGATCGTCATTCAATGGTTATACACATCTGGCGACGCAACAATTATGAAAGGAACGACTATGAACATTTAGCAAAGTATAAATGACAAAGATAAACGTTATAAAATGCTCCCTTGTTATAAACTGCAACAGACATGAATAAAATTGTAAGAGAATGTCCCGCATCTGGCTGATTGTAACAACGCCAAAAAGGTTCCATAAAACAATCCCTTGGGACAGTCGCCATAAAACGAACCCTTGTAATAAGCATTATAAACTGGAGACCCTCAGGTTTAGGATGCAGCCCAGGAACGTGCATAAGACAATGGCTGGTGAAACCCGACGCTCTCGTCGCTTCCCACGGTTTGAGCCCTTGTCGTAGTATAAATAGGCCCCACGCCTGAGCAGCAGATCACATTCGTCTTCGACATCGAGGAGTCAATACAGTAACAAGTCACATTCGTCTTCGCCCTTGAGGAGTCAACAGTAACAGTTATAGCAAGACACATTCATCTTCGCCGTGGAGGAGTCTCAACAGTAACAGTTACATGACACATTCGTCTTCGCCCTTGAGGAGTCAACAGTAACAGCTATAGCAAGACACATTCGTCTTCGCCCTTGAGGAGTCAACAGTGACAGCTACAGTATGGTCACACAGTACAGCAAGACACATTCGTCTTCGCCCTTGAGGAGTCAACAGTTATAGTTATAGCAAGACACATTCGTCTTCGCCCTTGAGGAGTCAACAGTAACAGTTATAGCAAGACACATTCGTCTTCGCCCTTTTAACTACACAACGTTGAGGAGTACAGTAACAGCTACAGTGAGAAGACATTTATCTTCGACGTTGAGGAATCAACAGCTACAGTCAAGATCAACAGCAAGATCTCTACAGGATCAACAGTCAAGAAGAAATAGTCAAGAATCAATAGTAGTGTAAGTTAACTAGTGACCCCGCTAATATTGTGGAAGAATATATGAAGTAAGTCAACACACCGAAGTCTCACTTATTACCACCAACCCAGCAACAGAGTGTGCATCAGAACGTGCAGAGTGCAAACGCATACGTCCACTTAATGGTCCTGCATGTCTGTCCCGCACAGATACAGTATGGAGTAGAGATGGGCAGAGGGTTTAAACCCAATGGGTGGAAATGGGTTAAAAGGTTTTTTGGGTTTAAAAGGGTTTAAACCCGAATAAAAACCCAAGAAGCGGGTCTTTCTTTATTACTATCATTAATATCTTCGATTGTGGACCTAACACGACTTAGGTGCTTATAGTGTTTTTTGGAGTATAAATATCACTAATGGTGGTGCATTTAAGATCACAGCAAGTTTGACCACTTAGTCTTCGAACGTGATATTTCAACTGTATTAATTATACAAGTATTTCATCACAGTCCATTCATTGTATGATCAAGCCTATTTTAAAATATAGTTACAGTAGTTTAAGACATACACTTTACTGCTGATCTAAGAGTCCATCCTATGAATTAACATTCTTCACTACATCTTTCAAGGGTATCCAAAGAAATATACAGTACTCGGAATATAACTTGAACCAAAATGGCGGCCGTTTCAGTTTTTGCGTTCCAGTTTTCTCATTAAAATTGCAGTTTCGGAAATATATAATGTTACTCGAAGTTATGTGGTTACGCACAGTCCTGCACGCCGTATTCTCGCATCACATTTCGATTTAAGACCCGAAAATGAGCTGCACTGCGCCGCGTACTGTATAGTGAGGTGGAGGTTATATATGAAGACGTCAGTAGACACATAAATACCTCATAAACCCACTACACTGTTGTCATGGGGGACTTAAACGCAAAACTGGGTATGCGAAAGGCGGACGAGATGAAAGTGGGGCAATTTAGAGTTGGAAATCGGAATCCCCGAGGTCAGATGCTAATGGACTTCATGGAAAAGGAAGGAGTCTTTGTGATGAATTCTTTTTTCAAGAAACCATTGTACAGTCAAGACCAAAAGTCGAGTTGCAATCTCACAAAACTATGGCCAAGCAATACTAGTTGTAGTTACGACCTTCTTCTATAATAAAGTTTGATACACACTCATACACTTGCTGCCCGCTTATGATTGTTAGGTACTACTTACTAATTTCAACGTCTACAGTAAGTGTTTCAATGGCCTAACGGTTTTCGCCTTGATAGGCGTTCAAGGTGGTTCGAGTTCGAATCTAATAACTTACAAAAATATTTTTTAAATGTTTATTGGTGAGTTATGAATGCTGACAACAAAAATATCTAAAAATACCGATCTGCAACTTAAAGATGATACTTTCTTTTAAGATTTTTTCTATATTAGAGTCATTATAAAAGATGACGGTAGACTTAAAAGAATCTGAATCACTACTTCACAAAAAATATTCCGCTACCTACAATAACTATTATTAGCTACAATAACTCAAATAATATTACTTAGCTGTTGTTGGTTGGTGAACATATAGTTACCAGTTTGTGTTATTAGTTTTACTTTTTAATCAATATGCAGACATATGCAGCAATATATCTTAAATATCATATGAAACCGGCTTTTGTGTAAGTTGTTTTTATTATTATTTATGTAAGGTGCAAACCAATCGCTTGTAGCAAGTGTGTAATAAAATTGTTATTGTTTTAGAGAAATACTGTAAGCCGTTGGAGGTCAAGGTCAAGAGGTTGGAGGATGAAGGTAGCTGTCGAGACAAGTGAAACGAAACGACAATATTTACCGTTGAATAAACTTTTAAATCGTGCGAAGAAGATAGGTTGCATTTGTGGTTTAAAATAAATTGGCGAGGCTGGTGGAGTGTTATCGAGCTAAACAAAAAAAAAACTATTTATAACAAAAACAGTGCAGAAGTGTCCTACAGAGTGTTTTAAATATATACCAATAAATATCTCAATAACGGACTCTAAACCATCTCTAAAGTAATTTAGCTAAGTGACAGTAATATGTTCGGTTGGCTTAATGGTTAACAGATGTCGCCTTTTGCAATTTCAATACAAATTACTTTTGGTAAATTATAAAAACAATAATTTCGGAATTCGATAAGAAATAAGTTCGTTTACTTTTGAACTAAGAAAGCGCTTGAAGATTATAATCTCATGCCATCAAACTCCGAAAAAAGTCACTACAGGATGGCAGCATTAGTAACATGCTATACACGCAAAAAAAAATATAAATGTAATAAGCACTATTATGTGTTCTAAGTATAGATTATTTTATGATTGCAATAATATTCAGGTTAAGCTTCAATCCTCTTTTCTTTAAGAAAATGAATAATTAAGCTATAACCTCTTTAATCATAATATACGTATAATATTATAATTTTCATATCTAACAACCAAAAATGTTTTTTGTATTTTTTACCATAACAATATCACAAGTTTGTCAAGGATTACTTTATATAAAATATAACAATGCTGCCGTTTCAACGTTTGTTTCATTTGTTAGTATAAGTATATCTATACCGAATAATATATAACTTTATAATATATTGCATTATAATATGCTTATTGTTTTATTTTTATATATTTTTTATTATATTACCCCTATAGTAAACTAAAACATATAATAAAACCCTTTTTTGGGATAAATATTCAATAAATTTTCCTATTTGTTTAAATATTATTTGCAAACATTTTTACTTTAAAATACAAATCAATTATCATAATTTTAAATTATATGAAACAACAAAAAGAGTTGCCTATAATAAGGATCGAACCCACAATCGGTCGCTTTTGATAGCACCATTGTTAAGTGCGGCCGCTAACTCAACTTCAAATGAAGTAACAAAATTTTGCATTACTTTAAAGAAAGACGAAGACTGCGATAAAAAAAATAATGCGGTAGTGTGCGTGGCCGGTTTAGCGCAGGCGACAGTAGTCTTTAAGGTGGAAATGGACTTCTACAGCTGATAGTACCTACCTCAAGTGGAGCTGGATTAGCACCGATGGTGAGACCAAAAACGAGATAGACTTCATAATACCAACGAGAAGGCAAATGTTCATCGATGTCTTCGTGCTCTATGCGGTTTAAACCGGGAGTGATCACCGTATTGTTAGAGGCATCTTGAACCTCAACATTAGGTTCGAACGCTCTCGACTTATGAAGTCTACGCTCCGTCCAGCAACAACCCAGCTCCAAAACTCTAAAAGCTTTCACATCGAACTGCAAAATCGCTTTGAATGCCTCGGTGAATGCGTAGATGTGGACCACTATAACAACAGGTTTGTGGAAACTGCATACGGAAGGGTCCAAGTTCTTCAAAACCCTCCCTTCAAAAAGACAGAAGAAGATCTCCTGTCCCACCCGTCGGCTAATGGAAGAAAGACGGTAGGTGGTCTTAAAATCCCCTGATGACGCTTCGCGTATCAGATGCCTTAACAGACAAATCTCAAAGTCTCTGACTCGCGATATACGCCAATTTCTCCTAAATTGTTCACTGCTGCGTTGGAAGATATCTTCAAGCTCCTGGACTGGAAAGGACTTGTCATCAACATCAACCGCGAGTACATAATTAATCTCCATTTTGCAGATGATACCGTGGTCATAGCGGAGACCCTGGACGACTTGGGCAAAACGCACACTGACCTCAGCAGAGCTTCCTAAGTGGGTCTAAAGATAAACATGGATAAGACGAAGATCATGTCGAACTCTCATATCGCACCCACTTCAATTATAGTTGGTTTCTCTGCACTCGAACTTGTTAACGAGTATACATAACTATACAACGTGTAACAAAAAGGGTATATAGATACCAAGGGCATGGCATCTTTAGATGATATCAAACTATATCGGAAGGGTTTCAACTCAAAATAAAATTGGTACCCAATTTTCGGTTTCATGTGTTTCTTAAAATCAAACGTGGCAGCACATTACATACGTTAATAACTACTCGTTACCCGTCACGTTACTTGCCAAAATCCGATAAATGTCTTCAATATCTCTGTGCGACTAGTATGATAGTAGCCTATCACAGGCGGTGTTTTTCCTCATAACTTCCTAACATAAAGAGATAGGATTAAAAAACCCTTCCAATATCGTTTGATATCATGTAAAGATGTTATGTATATACCCTTTATGTTACACGTTGTATATACCTGAGACAAACAGTCCAATTTCGAGAAAGAGGTGTCTCGTCGAGTCCAGCTCGGCTGGGCAGCGTTCGCGAAGCTACGCTACATCTTCGCGTCGTCCAAGATACCACAGTGTCTCAAGACTAAAGTCTTTGATCACTGTATGTTTCTAGTGATGACTTACGGAACTGAAACGTGGTCGCTAACAATGAGTCTCATATGAAGGCTAAGAGTTACACAAAGGGCGATAGAAAGACCTATGCTCGGAGTTTCTCGGCGCGATCGAATCAGAGATGAGGAGATCCGCAGAAGAACCAAAGTCACCGACATACCTCTTCAAGTCGCTAAAATTAAGTGGCACATTGCTCGTAGAACCGATGGCCGACGGGGTAGTAAGTTTGTGAAGTAGCGGCCACGTACCGGAAGATGCAGCGTAAATAGGCCCCCAACAAGGCGGACCGATGACCTAGTGAAAGTCGCGGGAAGCCGACGGATGAGGGCAGCACAAGACCGGTCATCGTTGAAAGCCTTGGGGGAGACATTTGTTCAGCAGTGAACTTCTATAGGCTGAAGAAGAAGAAGTATCCATACTAATATTATAAATGCGAAAGTAACTCTGTCTGTCTGTCTATTACGCTTTCCCGCTTAAAGCTCTCAACCGATTTTTGACTTTTTATCCCGGAAAATTTGATATTCCCGAGGGAAATCTAAAAAGCGCGATATAACCGAACTCCACGCGGGCGAAGCCGCGGGCGGAAAGCTAGTACGTAGTAGTAATACGGACTATAATATTCACAAATATTTACGTTTACACTGGAGAATATTTGCACTGGTCTAGTCGTGCGTGTAGCCGTTGGTCCCGGTTGCCATACGAACATCTAGTGGCAGTCGTCACGGGTTGTTGGAGTCCTCAAAAGTCCAACAATTGGTCTAACTGCAATGCTTCGATGTCGCCTTCGGGTTGTGGAGGGCAGACGGCAGTCGCTTCACGGAAAATGTCGAAGTTTAGCCATATCAGCAGTTGGACTGGTAAAGTGGACCCCAGACTCCAAAGCTGAAAAGGCTTCGGATGCGACTGGGATTAACGCTGGGACGATGATGATGAATTTCAACGTAACCTTTTTTTAAAAATAGCGGACCCCGAGCTCCAACGCGAAAGCCGCGGATGCGACCGGGATTATACGCTGAGATGATGATGATTGACATTTACCGTGTTTAAATTATGATTAAATTAAAAACCCGAATAAAAACCCGGTGGGATGGAATAAATGGGATTTTATTGGGTTTTAACTCAGTAATAGGGTTTAAACCCGGTTGTTTGCCCATCTCTCGTATGGAGCATTCAATAACACGCCATTATGCGATTTGGCACTAGCGTCCAGGACGATGCGGTATGTAGTCCGTTTATCATTCCCAACAACAGGTTGATGCGGTATGTAATCACCTTTATTCCGATCGGCAGAACTAGGTGCTACTTCAATTAAATAGTTTAAATTAATATATTTATTAGGGTGCTTCTTATTTTTCGACTTTTGAAAAGTAACTGCGTCAACCCGCCATTCGCTTCTGTCATCCAAAAAGCGAGCTCATTATTTTTATTTTATTTTTAAATCAAATTTTAGGGGTCGCTACCGAGCATTAAAGTTTTAATATTTTGTATTTTTATTTTATTACTTTAAAGAGACATATAATAGTTTTAGGATTATGGAATCAAGATAAAATTTGCTTTTTCAACTGTCGACGCATGATTCAACACAGTAAACACTCGATTTACACTTGCCCCTATTCCCCCGCAACCTTCAGTATGCGCCCGATCGTCTCGTAAAGTCGTAATACTAGTACAACATCAGCACCAAGGAATGATTTGTGCTTGCTAAAAGATCTCAAGAGTTTTGAAAAAATAAACAAAGCCATATCGAAAAAAGCTATAACAAAGTTTCTAGGGCATTTATGGTACCTCTCCGAAGAACTTGTTGCATTTTCTTTTTTTGATGACGAAGTTTCATTGGAAAGTAAACAAAATATGGTTATTGCACTAAATGAAGAAAGTTTAGACTTTACTCTAAGCGGATTACCTTAGATGTAAGTCACATCGAAGAAAAAAAATTAGAACACTTTGTTACCAGCAACACCTTACGGTTATTTAGAATTCTCGGTATTTCATCCGCATTTTTAAAAAAAGATCCTTCTCTTTGGGAGGAAGATGAAGATTATAAAGCTTCTAGAGAAATTATATGCTCTATGAAAGTAGGGAATGATTTGGCGGAGCGGGGAGTGGCATTAATGGAAGAGTACAACAAATTAATTACCAACGATGAGGAACAAAAACAATATCTTCTTTTAGTTGTGAGAAATTTTATACAGAAGTACCCAAATACAAATAAAAATATGTTGTTATCATAGTTAATTTTTCAGTATCATAACTCCCTACTAATTATATGATTTAAGAATGATTATAATTTTTTTCACTGAATAAAAATTCTAATCAAAAATACATATTTTTTTTTATTTTGCTGGCCGGTAGCGACCCCTAAATATTACTTTAAAAATCTGAAAAAAATAATTTACTACTTTTTTGGATCATAGAAGAGAATGAATGGGTGACGCGAGAATAAATGAAAAAAAAAAATTTTTTGTCCGTTTAAGAAGCACCCTAATATTTATAGCTAGCAGGGTCGCAAAGCTTAGTATTTTTTTTAAAATTAATGATAGCGGTTATTAATATTTAAAGCAAGAAGAAATAGTGGGCACCTCACCCATAAGAATGTAACCGAATACTGTTTCTATAGCGGACGGTTTATTAGGCAAAAGTATTTTATAATTTAATAACAAATACCTACGGGAATAATTTAGTCCCCAGTAATAATTCGACCACCCCCGGTATATACCACAAGAGGTCTGCCAGCGGTAGACCGAATAAGTGCTGCACTACTGAAGCATCAGCACAATTACATAGTTGGCAAACTATCAGTTATGCAATCGACCACAAGAGCGGGAATTTGTTTAATTCCTAGCGGTAACTGACAATTTTACGTAACCTATAATAGAACGAGATGCGGTTCAAACTTCCTTTATAAATGAATTCGAAAGTGGAATAATATTTAATCATTGATAAAATATTAAACAGATACGATATATTCTAACAAACTGTCCAAAAAAAAAATGTGCCGAACACAGCAGCAGCACACATGCATATTTTTATTCGGCATACATTGGTACAGTGTGAGTGAGATGGGGCGCAATCTAAAGCATAGAGAAGAAAAAGATGGCTAGTGTTTGTCGTTTGCGCTGTTAGTGTTTGTCGTTTGTTTTAACGAGTGTATCGAGAGTGAATAAAGCGAGATACAGGACTTACCTCCTTTTGTACGCTTCATTTTTAGTGCGCTAGTGACATATCTACCTTAGTTTAATGTTTTATCAATGTATTTAATTGTAGTTTTTTTTTGCAACGGGCGGAAATGAAATGAAATCGTTTATTAAGCAAGTAGGATCACTGATCACTTTTACACGTCATGTTTATTTTTTTTTAACCTTTTGAACGCCCATCTATATAATACGCGATGTGTCCTCCTGCGCCACGCTACAAATGTATAACGTATCTATAGTAAAACGTAGGGATGGGATTAATGTCTTATCGACAAATAATATCGTAAGTTGAAATTAATGTTTATTCACCAATTTACGAAGCTAAAATAAAAACTGTAACTGATTTTCATATTTTATTTTATTTCATAAAAAGATCAATATGAAAACCTGGATATATTTCCCAAAATAAAGAAAGGAATTGTAAATTTATTAGACGTGTGTTCTAGGAAGGCACATCCCTATTTGTCTCCAAATGTAATCCTTTTACTTCATATCAAGTAGTTGGCGCTCGAGGCACATCAAAATCCTTTCAGATATAAGGATGTCTGGTTTACTATGGTATTTATTTTTATATTCACTGTGGTCGAGTTACACGTGCATAAACTCAACCGATACCTGCTTAATTTATTTTATTTACTTACAACAAATACAATCAATAGAAGCTAGATACGTGGTTTTCTACGTGTTTTTTATTAAAATGGATGGTGACGGTTTTACGCAGATGTTACAAATCTTTTTTAATGGTGTCGCAAAATACTCGCAATGATTTTTCTTGTTTGTAGAAACTAATAGAAAACGGAAGTACATTGCAACGGAAATTGACGAATAAACAGAATGTCAAGACGACAAACTATTTCAAAATTCTGGTTCAGACTTGAACAACTGGCAATAATTCGTCATAATCACAGTCCCATTTTTTTTTGTAAGAACACGTGCGCAAAGTCAAGATGTAAACATTGCACTACACTAAACTGCACAGTCACTATGACCTTGAAACCCGTCCGCTTATGACGTCACAGAATTACTTCTATACACGTCGGTGGCGTGTGCGTACTGATAACTAACTAACTTTGTAGGGATGGGTTTTTCAAACGGTGTTTCACTATCGACAATGATTAGAAAACCTATTTATTCTTGATTAAGGTGAATAAAACCTAGTTTATAGTTTACATTATTTATAAAATATTATTTATTCACGTCATTTTCTTGCAATAATAGTATTTATGATCATTTCGACGAGATGAAATATAGCGAGGTCTTCATCGTGTCCCATCACTGGCTTACTTGATATCAAGTAATTGGCGCTGGGGGCATTAAAATATTGTTGGCGTTTTTGTTTCTATTGAAAATAAAACAAATAAGAACTTATTATGTGTGAAAAAGTTAAAAATATGACTGATAACAGGGCAATTTTCCATAAAAACAAAATAGAAGTTCTTGTAAAAGTCGTAAATTTATTTTATACTGTGATTACTTCTAATCAAGTAGTGGCGCTGAGGGCACGAAAATCTCGAACTTGTATAGAAGTGATTGGCGTTCAAAAGGTCTAGATGAAGCCGGCATTTCCTAACTGACTATTTCTGAGAAGAAATAGCCGAAACAAACTCAGGGATCATCGTCTTTTTTCAAGTCCAGACATTAAAAATGAAAATGTATAAAAAATAATAAACGTTATAATTACGCATATTGCTCAATAACAATAACAGAGCGAGCAGCTCAGTCCCAAGCTTTTTTGTCTTCTAAAATATTCTGTGATTTTATGATACCCCTTTTTGCAAAGTTTGGCCTATAAATGGTTTTTAAATCGTTTAGTGGGTAAGTTTCGAATGTTCATGGGAAGCTTGTTGTAAAAGTGTATATATTGACCCATGAACGAGTTGCCTACTCTGTGGAGACACTGGAGACGAGTGTGATGTACGGCAAGATTGTGTTTGTTCCTGGTATTTATATTATGAATATCGCTTATTTTCTTAAAATTCGAGATATTTTTATGAACATACATAAGATTTTCAAATATATATTGTGAAGCTACAGTCAGAATGTTCAAAAAATAAAATGTTGAAAAGTTCAGAGAGGTGACTCTCTGAACTTTTCTCTAAGAGAATCTCTAGGACCAAGGAACTAATCAGATTGTTTTTAAACCATTATCTATTAAACTTTTGTCTGAAATATTTTTTTTTTAAATTTATTAACAACATTCACCTGAGCGGTTGGTAAGATAATTGTAGAACAGGGTGTCTTCGAATCGAATGTATTATCTCCGCGGGAGCATAGCGCCACCTATGTCTCAGTTAATGAAGTTTTATTAATCGGCACCGGCCTGGACTGAGCTACGTTCCACGTTTGGCCGCCAGATGGCGGTGGTTTGTTGTTATTATTTAAATGTAGGGGTAGACCTATTTTTGACCATATTTACCATATTAGGTTGACCATATTTTTGTTGGGACAACCAGGTAACATAACAAGATAATTTATGTAGATAATTTCTTTACATTAAATACTGGACACGTGTTTCGGATTTCGCATATATAAAAAACAACGTTGTATATAATAGTTATAAGTATTTATTTAAATAAAATACATGGCACTTTACATTGTATACATGAAAGGAAAGTTTATAATTACTATGCAATAGTAGACTCTATCTTTTAAAAGAGGACTCGTCTGTATCTTAAAAGATAAGGTTGAGCCAAATAGAAATGGGAATGGAATTACGTAAAAGTTAACTTTAAAATGCGTGATTAAAATACTGCCGGACTACTGGACCTAAATCGAGCCATCGTACATTTTAATGTAAACTTTAAAAACAAAAAGTTTTATGCTGTTATGAAGTCGATATTGTAGGCCGTGCTCGTGGGCGCCCATTGTTCCGTTATTTGAATTCAGGAGCAAACAAAAAATGTTATTACATCTCTCATATTCGGTAAGTAGGTCCTTATAACCCTTGAATGGGGCTGATAGGTGACCAATTAGCGCTCTAGGATAATAATGTAGCTAGAAAAGCCCTTGGGCTGTAAGAAATAAAAAAAAACTCTTCACTCTTTCAAAACGTTCGCATACATCTAACCATCACACTGGCAAAAGACATCATGCATTCAGCCCAATGACAAAAGAGGTCGCTTCACTATTCAGCCTTGTCTTCGTATGAGTAAAATAATCATCAATTTTAAATATCGAACGGCAAAGCTCAATTTCGTCCTTGACAAAATAATTAAAAAAAAAAGATGGAGGAAAAAGAAAGCTTTTAATTTAAATATTGGTTATTCTTGTAATACCTGTTTTTTTCTACTTACCTCACAGTCGAGATGTAAAGCAGAGTAGTTAGCTCGGGTGTAAGCATAAATTGCACCCTCGAACTATAGGCGCGCGAGCGCAGCGAGGGCAATAATAAGAGGGAAATATCACCGCCTGCAATTGATGTCTTACAGCCCTTGGCTACTAATCTATTATTGTTTGGCTCGATTTTAGAGGCCGGCAGTGATATATTCATATATAAACTGCTTTATCCCACTGAATTATTATACTAAATCAGTAACAGATTAAAAAAAAAAACACTTAATCAAATTGTTATACGTATTCCATCTGTTAAGAAACGGTTTACCTAGTGGACTATTTATTGTGGTATTGTTGAAAAAAAGTGCTTCTAAGTCAGTAAATTATTCAATTTGCAAACATTGTTCCTGAATTAGTCCAGACCACTCGAGTTTGAGTGGGGTTCCATGGGAGCCAGACTGGAAAATCTCCATCGACGAAATCTAAACAAGCAACCGGTATGCCCAATTGTTCAAGTAACTCTAAGAAAACGGTATCAGGTCCCTCGGAGCCTTTGGACAAAAATACTATTAACGCGTTACCATTTAAAATTAACTGGAATGTTTTTGCAGATGAAAACAAACTCTTTTTGTAGAAGCTTCCCACAATACCTTTAGGCTGCGACATTCCTATGCAAACATAATCTTTGCCAACGTCTACAAAAGAGTTCAGGGTACAGGCCGAAAGAGATTTTTTTAATACAGTGTATTTTTGATCTAATTGGTCCAGAAAACGATACAGTATGTCATGGCGACTTTCCAAATCCAGCTTTCCCCATGCCTGCGAGAGTGCGCACAGTTTAGCGACTTTTTCACACTTCTTGATTCGGTGGTACAAACCACCGGAAAAAACAGCTTCTGAAACTTGAGGTGGTCCTCTGAAGTCTGCTACATTATTCACCCATACCACGGGTGATATCGTGCTATGCGTGATCTCATTAATTTCCGCTATGCCGTTTGTCCAAAGAGATAAGTACCGAGGCTGATATTGTTGCACCAAAGATATCATTTCCTTTGTGGTCCTGTAGGCTTCGACGGCTACAATGTGACGAGCCTGTGTTTCCTGTGTCAACTCGACTGGATCTATCAGGAACGCTTTGTCGTTGTGAGTTAAGGTTTCTGAACACAACACATCGGAGGTTAGAGACTTCCTTGCAGATTTATTTAAATTGCATTTCCAACTTAGAGCGTCTTTAAATTGTTGGTAGATGCTTTCTTGCACTAAGATCCTCCTCAGGCGCCACGGGGCCTACAATGTGAACAATTGTTGATTAGCTTAAGATAACATCAGTTCTCGGCGGATTTGTTATTCAAAATTGATTTATTTTTTGTTACATCTTGTAATTGAAATAACTGAACCTGAAGACCTAGCCTGAACCTGGGTCCTAGAGAAAAGGGCTCAAAGGTCAGGAACTGCGGTCAATTGGCCGTAGGGGGATGTCTTTCGGCTGTTATAACTACAACGTAGAACATACCTCTATGGGGACTGCGATGAATTTATCCACAGCAGAGTCAACATCAGCGTCATCGGATACAACAGCCACGGTGCCAGAGTCTAACCCTGAATATAAAAGTATGAAATCTTTAAAAAAACAGTATGATACTTATGTGTAAAATATTTAGTAGATACATTATATTAATAAATATCGTAGGGTTCAGTTTGCGTTTAACTGCAAACGCGGAAATAATGTAATTATTTACGACATCACATTAAAAATCTCAAGAATAATAGTATTTCTACACAATTTAACGGATGTTATTATACATATATTATAAATCTTCCTCTTTAATCACTATCTATTAAAAAAACTGCATCAAAATCCGTTGCGTAGTTTTAAAGATTTAATCATACAAAGGGACATAGGGAAAGAGAAAGTGACTTTGTTTTATAATAAGTAGTGATAGACTAGCGCTTGACCGCAATCCCGCCTGATGTTAAGCCATCGTTAAATAGTAGAGAGGAAGAGCTTTTTATGATTTTTCTAACCACTTTATTAGAATTTTGCTTTGTCCAACAGGATCCACAGTCATTGTTTCCTTTCATGAATACTACATTTCTGTATCTATGTACTGACGACAGCACATCAAGCTACTACAATCTGTCAGATCTATTTATTTTATTTGCAACTTTATCTCTAAAATATTAAGGCTCAAGTTTCTTGGGAAAACTTGACAGTTTAGGGTAGTTTGACCTGCTGTCGTTCGTAGCTACTATATTAAGGATTCTAATAAAGATACATTGATTTTTCTTCAGTTTGCGAGTAAATAAAAATTCAAGTTTAATATTCAATAAACGAGATTGAACTCCACTAAGAATGGTGTCGTATCAAAACTCATTTATTCAAATCAGGCTGAGAATCAGCAGTTTTTGAACGTCAATATTACATAGACAGTCTGTCAGTCAGTATGCCCAGTTGATCTATCAACCTCTAATAGCTTGCACAGACGAGGGATTTTTTTCCGCTAAAATAGATCGCTTACAACTGTGTACGAGTACGCGAGTAACGCAAACGAGGGATTAAAAGTACCGCGTACAAAAAATCCCCGAATAACCGAGGACATGCAGAGAGCGGACCGGACAAAAGAACGGGGGAATCCCCGAATAAATTAACTCGGGTGACTCGGCGAAGCAACGCACATGGCGGACTTTGCTCGTTTTCGCTTTGTTTGTCGCGTTGTGTGCTCTCACTTCTCTACATTTCTGGGCAACAAATGATCGCACACCGTGTGCGTTGAGTTCGCGGTAAATCCGCGGTGGACTCTTTATTCGCGGAGCGTACTTTTTTCTCCGCCGCGGAGAAAACTCCGTCGTCTGCGCAGGCCCTAAGGGCACTTCCCGAGCGTGACATCCAGTCCATTACTCTGTGCTGTTTTTTTTATTATTAAAGTAAATCTCAGCTTACCTTTAACTGGCCATGTTTTTGGCGGATTGTCTAGGCTATGGAAACCTGCCTGCTGTGGTGTATCCTCCTCAATACCAAATCTGACATTCTCAGATCTGTAAATAATAACCAGACTTAGCATTTTTATCTGACCGCAAAATTCTAGCAATCAAGGTATTTTCACAAGTATTTTGAACTCGATGTTCTAACGAAGTCATTTTATTATTACGAAGTACAGAACACGATTGTGGTGCAAATCTCTAAAAAATCTTATGTTGCGGCATTGAAGTGCTGTCATCTGTACACAATGCGACCATGTGATTATGTGAATGTTTGACATGAAATGACATTTAAAATGTCATCATAAGCCTGGTCTTTAAAATGTCATCATAAGCCTGGTCTTTAAAATGTCATCAAAAGCCTGGTCTTTAAAATGTCATCATAAGCCTGGTCTTTAAAATGTCATCATAAGCCCGGTCTTTAAAATGACATCATAACCCTGGTCATTAAAATGTCAATATAAGCCTGGTCTTTAAAGTGTCATCATAAGCCTGGTCCTTAAAATGTGTGAATATGGAACTAAAAAGTTGAAAATAAACATAGTTTAAAAAACTAAAAAAAGCGTGACGCGCAATATTAATAGGCGCTATATAATATACAAAAATTATGACACAAAGCGCCTCTCTTTTTAGTTTCATATTTTTTAAAAGCATGTTTTTTAAACTATATTTTGTTTATACGAAATCTGAATTGTTCAGAATAAGCAACTGAGTCGATTCCAATCATTTTTATACCATGTTATATTTTTTCCCAAATATATTTAAAAAATGTTGCAGTGTGGTTACAGAGCGCATAACACAGTTAACAGCGGATCATAGTGTCCCTGAAGAACCTCACCGCGTCGCGTCGCTGTAGGCGCGAGTGGCTCGTTGACCATATTTTTGTAGGGACAACCAGGTAACATAACAAGCTCATAACTTTGTGATTTTTCATGATCATCATCAACCTTTTATAGTCCCACTGCTGGGCACGGGTCTCCTCTCATACAGAGAAGGATTGAGCGTAATCACCACGCTTGCTCAATGCGGGTTGGCGATTTCAGACTTTAAAGTCCAGGTTTCTTCAAGATGTTTTCCTTCACTTTCAGTCGTTGGTGTCCAAGATATACTTAGAAAGTACATATAACTTTAGAAAAGTTACATTGGTACTTGCCTGACCTGGAATCGAACCCGCACACTCATACTTGAGAGGCTGGTGTTTTAACCACTAGGCCAACACGACTTACTGATTTTTCATGATAGCTTTTTGAAATTATTTACATAAACATACTGGACACGTAGCCCAGTCATTTTAGGGGTTTCACCTCAGAATGAAAAATAATAAGCTGTAAATTGGTATAAACCTTGGTTTTGTCGTTCTAAATGTTGTCTCAAAGTCAGAAATGCTATCGTGTCCGCGTCTTGAGATATTGAAGGTCAAAGGTCATAAAAATTGGTTTTTCGCGAATATCTCGCTTTCTATTGTTTAAAAAATGATATTTTATTTATTAAAACTATATGCACAAAGAAAAACATTGCACAATGGCGGACTTAATGCCTTAGGCATTTTCTACCAGTCTACCTTAAGGTGATCCATAATGAAAGATGTAGAGTATAAAATTCTCTACAACTTTTGTATTACCTTTTTTTTCATACGATCAACCGTTTTTGAGGTACAGTTTCTGAACAGTTGTGTTTTTGTGTCGGGAGTTTAGTCGTGGAGGTTCCCCATATCAATCTCCCTCTGGCGCAGCATTATTGGTCGTGTTGTTGGGTTTAACATTGCATCACCTCGCTCAACTGCCGTCTTCCTTCCTATTCACTCAGTTTTTTTGAGTGAATAGGCTCTTAATAAACTAACCCGCTTTACCATCAACGACTGTATCATTGCTTATCATCAGGCGGGATTGTGAAAAGGTCATTCGAAATCCGGACACTCGTAAAATCTTTCTCTAACAACTCTTATACAAAATTAATAACTTTTTAAAATCCGGGACAATTACCGCTTATTCCGGGACAATCCCGGATTTCCCGGCGGTCTGGCAACCCTAGATTGTAGTCAAGCACTAGTACTACTACATGTATAACGTTGATGGTAAAGTAAATAAAAGTTGTGGAGAATTTTATACTCTACAACTTTCATTGTGGGTGGAAATATTATTTAAGCAATAGAAAGCGAGAAATTTTTATGACCTTTGACCCTCAATATCTTAAGACGCGGACAAGATAGTCTTTGTGACTTTTGAGATAACATTTAGAACTACAAAACAAAGGTTTATACCAATCTACAGCTTTATTATCTCTCATTCAAATCAAATCGTTTATTTCAAATTAACCATCACTTGGTATTTTTGAATAGTCAATGTCGGTCAGCCTAAGAAAAGTGAAGCTAAATTGCTCGTTGCAAAGCGTAGATCTCTATGGAGAAGAACGTGCAAGAAACTCCATGGATTCCGAGGTTAACCCCTTTTTTTTTTCCTAATATGACTGGGCTAACGTGTTTCGAGTTTCGCATACTTAAGCAATATGTAAAGAAAACCCCGTCCGACCCATAAGGATAATAAAGGTTAGGTAAACACATGACCAAATAAAATATAAAATTTTATATAATCATCATAGTAACAATACTAATGAATTTTGAAAAATTCCTTTTTTTTCCGCGATTTACTTCCAACTTCCCCAACATATGGTATTTTTTTTTAAAGTAACAACACCATTTTTGGCGGTATTCTTATAAGCGAATAGTGATACGACCGCGTGCCCCACCCCCTTCGCCCGTGCATGAATTGCATACCGCACATGTAGTAATATACCTCCTTTTGCGAAATAAAATTTATTTTTTTGGGTTTCTTTTTTAAGTTTAGCCCGGTTTTGTAGGCATTAGTAGAATCAGTTAACGATACCTAACAATACCTTCACGGATCGGACAGGGTTTTCTTTACTTATTGTATACAAAAAAGTACGTTGTACATATCAAAATTTTCAAATCAGGTGGTAAATATAATAATATAATTTTATATTATTATATTTACCACCTGATTTGAAATTTTTGTTGTGGTTTGTATTTACAAACCAAAATACATACAAAAATTTACAAATTACAAATTTTACTTACTTTTTTTTTTTTTTATAAATTTACATTTTTTTAAAATTTATTTATTTTTACATACCGAAATTTTGGTGTTGTTTGTTTCGCCTATATCTATCATAAGTATATATAAATGTCTTGTAGTAGAACACAACACTAAGGTCCGTATTCCAGAAGGAAACTCAAGCATTGATCTCTGTTTAAACATTACTTAAAACTAGTTTCAACCAATCAAATGGCTTGAAAAGAGTTTAAAAGTAATGCTTGAGTTTTGAGTGAGCTTCCGGAATACGGTCCTTATACAACTTCTTTAAGTACTTACCCTACTTCAATATTAAGCAGTGTTACTAGGAGATGACAAATAGCTGCTGTTGTTTTCGATCTGTTCTCAATACGTGTTCCTTCGCGGCCAGCGAATATTTTACGTGCAAATATGAGCAGCGGGTCGTCAGGATTAATAGTGAAGAATTCTAAACAAAAATGAGCATTACTGAAAAAACGTCAAATTACATTAAACACTACAACAACACCTTATATCATTTGAAGCATTAACTGATCTAGCATTGTAGAGATTTTTTATACAATCAGAAGTCAGCATTGACTGGTTATGACATATTGCTTGATGTGTAGCCATGATTTGCTTCTGTCTTCCGCCTTCCGCATCCTATCTGTCCCAACCGCCTTCTTAAGGTCATTGGTCCAGATTGATACGGACCCCCGACGGACGGAGTCTTATCATTAGACATTACGCTTGCCAGCTCGCTTGGCACTCAAAGGGAAATGGAAAGGGCTATGCTTCGGGTTTCACTGCGTGATCAAATCAGAAATGAGGAGATCCGCAGAAGAACGAGAGTAACCAACATAGCCTGAAGAATTGCAACATTTAAGTGGCTGTCCAATGGGGCCGACGCAGCGTGGGTAGTCCCCCTACAAAGTGGACCGACGACCTGGTGAAAGTTGCGGGAAACCGTAGGATGCAGGAGATGCAGGACTGATCATCGTGGAGATCTTTGGGGGAGGCCTATGTCCAGCAGTTGACGTATTTCAGCTGAAATGATGATGTTGAACTAGTATCGTAGACAAAAACTTTGTTAGTCAATTACTTACTAGTAACATCAGAAATATTCTGTTGACACTGGATGTATTGAATAAAGAGATTTAGTTGTGCACTAGTGACTTCAATGGGTATATTTCTGTTATAGTACTCAAGTTGTGCTATTAAGGTGGCATTCTGTTTTAATTTTGAAACTATCTTCAGTTCTGCGTTCTGGTGTGTTTCAGTGGATGTTTCATCATTTTGAGACTCTTGTTTATTTGTAATAAACACTTTCCCATTATGAGCATTATTATAGATTTCTAAAGCAGCTGCATTCTTTTTTAAATATTCCTGAAACCAAAAATAAAATATTTTATTTAACAGTTCATTTATTTATTTATTATTTATTAATTAGTGACTTTCAAGCTTACAGGTGCCTTGACAGTAATTCATTCACAATCCTTACAATTCTTCTCGTAATTACAAGACTACTTGAAAAAGTGGCTATTCCAGGAATAAGCCATCAGAAACTGTATGGTGCAACTGCACATCAGCATTTATGCTTCACATTCATTTTACTTTATAATAATCATTAGATCGCATCGAGACATCAAGCGGGTGGGTGTTCTCATTACGTCCAGCAAAGGCCATGTGGCACTCATTTCACACACATCAGTTCATTAGCTCATTTTACCTATTAACTTCTTTTATTGTATTCTGCCCACATCATTTAAAAGTAGGTAGTGTGTGACTGTGATCTAGCAACATAATGAGAACAATAATATTGCATGGCTGAATAAATTGCTTATTCACAGAGATTTCTAGTATAATATGTATAACTTTGTACAGACCAAGGTGAGTGTAGGCAGGCTAAGGAACTACTTAGGTACCATACATACATGATAGAATAAAATAAAATAAAATATGTGTCACAAAGTGTAGCCTTGAATGCGTACATATATTGCTTACCAATGTAATGCAAAAATATACAATTATTGTTTAGGTAATGGGTGTACAAAAAGGCCTAGATAATTAAAAAAATATTGTTAAGTTTTAAATCTTCAGGTAATTTTTTGTGGTAGTCGGATTTCATCACAAGTAAAGATGTTCACTGTTCAACGAAGTGGGCACGGGTCAGCTACTTAATAATATCACAGATTACAGAATACTACATAATAGTATCTAAGTATTAAAAAACTAAGTTCAGATATGCATTTCAGTGTAATGATGATTTTCAATGTTATATATTCATAAAAGTTGCTGTACCTGTGCAAGACTCGTATCCACAGACATTTCGGAGAACTTTAAATCCATCATTATTAAACTGCGGCCGAAGTTTATTGCACGTACTCCACAATGATAACAATAGGCGATACAGTTTATCTGTCGACAGCCGGCGTTATCAGCGGCGTTGATAAACTATTAAACTCTATCAAAAGTCAACATCGGCAAAAACCGATTTATTTGAACATTGGATTCAACCAAAGTTTATTCTATCACAGCTAAACTTCAACTCTTTAATGGCCTCTGTGGTTAGATACCACAATTTTGCCAATAACACGTGTGACAAATTATTGAAATTCTTTAAAAAATTATTTCACATTAATAGCTAAACTTGAAAAACAACATTAACAAAAAAAATTGTTATTTGACACTGACACATGACAGTCGCAGGAATTAAGGGGAGACGTTGGCAGAATAGTTTTGGTTCATTTCTTTCCGTTCGGGCGAACGGAAAAGGCAAAGGCATAGTACGTCATACAGCCTAGTGAACAGTAATTTTTTTTCTTCAGTAATTGTTATCCTAACTTATCCTTTTTTTTTTTTTTTGACGCTGTGGTAATGCATTTACGCACCATACCCCGAAGGGCGTGTGTGGGACTCGCCCAGCCGATGCCGGGAATACCCACTATAAACCCACAGCGGCACAACGACATCGCCTGAGTGGCGGGGTCATGGGAAAATGGCACAGCCTAACTACCAATCCCCCGCCGGCGATTCCCGCCTAGGGCGGGCCCACAGTGGTCCCTCCACTCCACAGGGAGGGGCCGGGCTGGGTACGTCTTTTGTGCGAGAAGACGCAGCAGCCAAGGGTTTTTTAGCGAGGTGTCCTTCCTCTTAGCCCCACTTGTTTGCCCGGAGGCAAACGGGGCCCCCAGCTCCTCTCAATGAGGAGACCGGGTTGCCCGACGGTGACCCGGAGTTCGGGTCACGTCAGCCACCTCGAGTGGTGGCCGACCCGCCGCACGTGTGACCGCTGAAGCGGTCCCCGCATCTGGTTTTGGTCCGCGCCGGTAAACCGGTAACCCCCATATCTGGGGGCCGTTCCCCTATCCGCCACCTGGGGACGCGTCCGATGGCAGGCCAGAAACTGCGCACGGAAACCTAACCTAACCTTTTTTTTTTTTTTGTTTACGCTGTGGGAATGCATTTACGCACCTTACCCCGAAGGGCGTGTGTGGGACTCGCCCAGCCGAAGCCGGGAATACCCACTAAACCCACAGCGGCACTCCGGCATCGCCATAGTGGCGTGGGAGTGGGAAACTAGCGCAGCCTCAGCTACCTCTCCCCCGCCGGCGAAACCCGCCTAGTACGGCGGGCCCTCATGTGGTGGCTTAGCCACCCACGTGGTGAGCGATATAAGGCGGGCGTCGGCCTCACGCCCGCCGCTCACCTCAGGGAGGGAGAAAGCGGGCGAAGTCCCGCCTTCTCCTCCCCCTACGCCGCCTGCGGAGCGCCGGAGCGAGGGGATCCTCCTCCCGCTCGCGCTCCGCTGCCTCCTTCTGCGACATCACGACCTCGCAGAAGGAGGCCATCGCCACCCAAGCTTCCTCGCTCCCCACCATCTCTCTGACGATGGCGGGCAGCGAGAGGTCCCCTCCAACCGCCGTGACAAGATCGCGGCACGGCACGGCCCACGACGGGCACACCGCGAGGGTGTGTTCCGCCGTGTCCTCCGCCGCGCCACAACCGTGGCACGACGGTGTCTCCTCTCGTCCTGTCCGGTGCAGGTACCTGCCGAAGCAGCCGTGACCGGAGAGTACCTGCACCAGACGGAAGGAAAGGAACCCGTGACGCCTGTCGAGCCAGTCCTCCAGGACCGGCCCGATGGCGTCAAGGGTACGACGGCCGAAGACGGCGGAGGCGAGGTCCCGCGTCCAATGCTGGACAAGAGCGACCCTCGCCTCCCGCCGGACGGCCTCCCTCACTTCTGGGGCCGGACGCTCGCCCAGCGCCCTGCGCCCCGCCGTCCACTCGTACACTCTGGCGAGCACCCATGCCTCGAGCTCCCAAGGCGGGGTGCCCGCCAGAGCGCATGCCGAAGCGAAGCCTACCGTGCGGTAGGCCCGCGCTGCCCGCTGGGCGATGGCCCTTTGGGGCGCCCGAAGAGCGGTGGCATTCTCCCTCCTATGGAGGGAGTCCGCCCAAATGGGGGCCCCATAAAGGGCCATACTCCGAAGTATGCCGGCGTATAGACGTCGGCACCGCATGCTTGGCCCTCCCATGTTCGGCATGAGCCATGAGAGGGCGTCCGCAGCTTTCAGCAGGCGCGTCGACAGCCCGCTAAAGTGCGGGCCGAAGCGCCACCTGCTGTCCAACGTGAGGCCCAGATATTTCATCTGGGCCTCGACCCCGACCCTGACGCCCTCCACAAAAATGTGGGCGTCATGTGGGGGGCGCTGCCGGGGGCCGTGGAAGAACACGGCCTCCGTTTTGTGCAGCGCCACCCTCAAGCCCAGGCGACGGATCCTCCCGGCCACTAAGGATCCGCCCGCCGATGCCAAACTGGCTGCCTCCCGGAAGGTGCTCCCGCGGGAAGTGAGGAGAGTGTCATCCGCGTAGCAGATGACACTCGTACCTCGAAGGAGGGTTCCCCGCAGGAGCCAGTCGTAACCGACGTTCCACAGAAGAGGCCCTAAAACGGACCCCTGTGGAACGCCGGCTCCGACATCATATCGCCGGAGCTGGCCAGCCCCGTCTACGAGGAGGACAGCACGGTCCTCCAAGTAGCTGGCCAGGAGGCCCCGCAAGTACAGGGGCACTCCGTGGAACCGGAAGCACGCTGTGGGAATGCCTTTACGCACCGTACCCCGAAGGGCGTGTGTGGGACTCGCCCAGCCGAAGCCGGGAATACCCACTAAACCCACAGCGACACTCCGGCATCGCCATAGTGGCGGGGGAGTGGGAAACTAGCGCAGCCTGAGCTACCTCTCCCCCGCCGGCGAAACCCGCCTAGTAAGGCGGGCCCTCAATTGTCCCTCCTGGGGAGGGGCCGTGGCTCCCGCGTGATGAGCGATGTAAGGCGGGCGTCGGCCTCACGCCCGCCGCTCACCTCAGGGAGGGAGAAAGCGGGCGAAATCCTGCCTTCTCCTCCCCCTACGCCGCCTGCGGAGCGCCGGAGCGAGGGGATCCTCCTCCCGCTCGCGCTCCGCGGCCTCCTGCGACATCACGACCTCGCAGAAGGAGGCCATCGCCACCCAAGCCTCCTCGCTCCCCACCATCGCTCTGACGATGGCGGGCAGCGAGAGGTCCCATCCAACCGCCGCGACAAGATCGCGGCGCGGCACGGCCCACGACGGGCACACCGCGAGGGTGTGTTCCGCCGTGTCCTCCGCCGCGCCACAACCATGGCACGACGGTGTCTCCTCTCGTCCTATCCGGTGCAGGTACCTGCCGAAGCAGCCGTGACCGGAGAGCACCTGCACCAGACGGAAGGACGGGAATCCGTGACGCCTGTCGAGCCAGTCCTTCAGGACCGGCCCGACGGCGCCGAGGGTACGGCGGCCGAACACCGCGGAGGCGAGGTCCCGCGTCCAATGCTGGACGATGGCGTCCCTCGCCTCCCGGCGGACGGCTTCCCTCACTTCTGGGGCCGGACGCTCGCCCAGCGCCCTGCGCCCCGCCGTCCACTCGTACACTCTGGCGAGCACCCGCGCCTCGAGCTCCCAAGGCGGGGTGCCCGCCAGAGCGCACGCCGCTGCGAAGCCCACCGTGCGGTAGGCCCGCGATGCCCGCTGGGCGATGGCCCTTTGGGGCGTCCGAAGGGCGGTGAGGTTCTCCCTCCTATTGATGGAGGCCGCCCAAATAGGGGCCCCATAAAGGGCCATACTCCGCAGTATGCCGGCGTATAGACGCCGGCACCGCATGCTTGGCCCTCCCATGTTCGGCATGAGCCATGAGAGGGCGTCCGCAGCTTTCAGCAGGCGCGTCGACAGCCCGCTAAAGTGCGGGCCGAAGCGCCACCTGCTGTCTAGAATGAGGCCCAGATATTTCATCTGGGCCTCAACCCGAACCCTCACCCCCTCCACGTAAATGTGGGCGTCAGGTGGGGGGCGCTGCCGGGGACCGTGAAAGAACACGGCCTCCGTTTTGTGCAGCGCCACCCTCAAGCCCAGGCGGCGGATCCTTCCTGCCACCAAGGACCCGCCCGCTGAGGCCAAACTGGCTGCCTCCCGGAAGGTGCTCCCGCGGGAAGTGAGGAGAGTGTCATCCGCGTAGCAGATGACACTCGTACCTCGAAGGAGGGTTCCCCGCAGGAGCCAGTCGTAACCGACGCTCCACAGAAGAGGCCCTAGAACGGACCCCTGCGGAACGCCGGCTCCGACAGCGTATCGCCGGAGCTGGCCAGCCCCGTCTACGAATCCTAACTTATCCTAACTTATCCTAGCTTAACTTAACCTAACCTAACTCCTTTCCTTTCTCGCGTTTGGACGATAAGGAGCGGTTTAGCGTAAAGACATGATGCGGCCACTATGCTACAATATTTCACTGTTCTTTTTGAATTATTCACTGAATGCACTTTTTACTACATAAATCACGCGTTTTTATTTAGTAAACGACACTATAAATAATTTTAAAAGTCCAATGAAAAATGAGCATGACACTCATCTTGACATTCCCGCCAAAAAACCCCTGGCAGAATAGTCGTCAAAGAATCATTTTTTTTTTTTGGTTCAATTCTTTCCGTTCTTCTGAACGGAAAAGGCAAAGGCATAGTACGCCCTACAGCCTAGTCTTCAGTAAATATATTCTTGAGTAAACTTCTATCCTAACTTATCCTAATTAATCCTAACTTATCATATCTTATCCTAAACTTATCCTAACTAATCTAACTGCTTTCGTTTCCCGCGTTTGGACGATAAGGAGCTGTTTAGCGTAAAGACATGATGCGGCCACTATGCTACAATATTTCACTGTTCTTTTTGAATTATTTACTGAATGTACTTTTTACTACATAAATCACGCGTTTTTATTTAGTAAACGACACTATAAATAATTTTAAAAGTCCAATGAAAAATAAGCGTGTCACTCATCCTGACATTCCCGCCAAACCTCCGCAATGGAATCGTCATAGAATCAATTGCCACAATTAAAAAAAAAAAAAAAAGGGGGCGTAAGGCACCACATGGAACATGTAAGTACTGTGGGTACACATAAAAATTATTTATATTTTTGTTTGTACTCATAGTTAGCATTAAGGTTCAAGGTTGATTAGGAATATTTGAGAGTTTCGAGTAGCTTGACCTGACGACTGTACATAAACTTTGACATTAAATACCGCAAAACTTTCCCATAGAGAGAACAATTTCTTTTTTCTTTTTTTTTTTTTTAAACCAGGGTGCGTTTACAAACATATTAACTCACATACACAAACATCCAGACCCGGAACAACTACTTTTGGGCCATACAAATATTTGTTCCGTGCGGGAATCGAACCCGCGACACGCAACGCAGCAGTCAATCGTTCAGCCACTCAGCCAACCACGTCGTTGCCTTGAAAACACTTAAATTGTAATAAGACGGGAAGACCGCCGCAGGCATATTGTTCCAGAGGTCCAGTCCCTCGATGTACACGGTATATAAGACGAGGCGAAACGCTTCGTCCGGATCGTAGTGATGTCGACAACGTAAGGGTGGGTGCAAACTCGTTCCGTTCCGGGTTTGGTTGTTTGTGTATGCTAGTTTAAATACTTGTAAATGCACCCATGATACAGGAGTAATTCCTAGTGTGGGGCAAAGTTTAAAAAAAAATAGTAGTGCACTTTACCATCAACGATTGCATCACTGCTTACGGTCAGGTGGCCAAACACTGGTTTATAACGTTAAATAAAAAAATGTCTGTGTAAGAAACTTTATTCCTGACTACTTATAGTTGTGATGAGTCGTACGATTTTTTATTCCAAACTATGCTATTTAATTTACTTACGCAAGGTCAAAGGTATCGAAAATTTTTGTCCCAACCTAGGATTCAAATGAAGCATCCTTGCGGAAGTTGCGTACTAGTATGTGTGGGTAGGTATATACCTAGACATAGTAGGTACAATACATATTGTAAGAGCGACGGGCGGCACGACCTATTTGCACCAGACCGGAACAAATTTGTTGGACCCAATGGAATTAGAAGCATCTCTGCGTCCATTCCCGTACTACACATTCTGTGTGTAAGTTACATGCGTATATCTATGGCTCGCTGCGTTAATTATTGTTGGTAACTACTTGCTTCTATACCCAGGCGTTAATGTGACACTTTAGGCTTTAAAAAGGATCGTCACATAAACTTATATAATATACACACAACAATAACATCTAGGGGGGTATTACATGAAATACTTCTTAACCTAAAAACTATTTAGAGTATAAAATATTTTGTATATAAAAATTTTCTTCTCCACCACCTCGAGGCTGCACATGAAAGGATTTAAAAAAATAATTTGTTATAGATTATATATATTCTTTTTTTAAGATTTTACTGTACCTACACTGTAAATAAAGATATTTAGTATATTTAGTATACTTATAATAGTTATCTATACTTCTATACTAATATATAAAGCTGAAGAGTTTGTTTGTTTGTGCGCGCTAATCTCAGGAACTATTGGTCCGATCTGAAAAATTCTTTTTGCGTTGGATAGCCTATCAATCCAGGAAGGCTTTAGGCTATAATTATATAACATCCCACTATGACCAATGAGAGCAGAGCAGTGACAATAAATGTTGCGAAAACGGGAGCTAACGCAGACGTACATATTGCTTCCATTATTTTAACAGGCGCTTATTTTATATCAACTGAGCTCTTTTTATTTTTTTTTGGAACGGGACGAACAGCGCACTCAAATACCATTGAACTTAGCTCATGAGGAAATGCAATATTAGTAAAAGCAGTGAGGGCGGAAGAATGTTACAGCAGTGTAAGTTGTTAGTTTGGGATGAATGCGATGATATTCCACAAAAGGGTAATTGAAGCACTAGATCGCACAATGGGTCCCCCATTGGCAACCAAGACGGGACGGGGTAGTAGTAGATGAAATAAATGCCTCTTTGAAAGTATCTGCATTATGGGTTCGCGTGAAAAAGTATTGTCTCACCAGGAATATGCGAGGGCAACTTCATCACGATTCTCAAGCCGGGTATATGCAATATGCAGCTACTCTTTTAAAAATCGGAGTAGATCGCATGCCAACTGACAGTAACGGCATGATTAGAGTGAGTCGTGAGTTCTGTCAAGTTTAGATGACCTATTAAATAATTTTATTCGGATCTTCAAACAAATATGGCCAACCGAGAATGGCTATGCGAAAGGGAAATTTTGACGCCGACTAATGAAATAGTAAAATAAATGAACAAATCATGTTAAACGTTCAGGGAAATGTTGTCGAATACCTCTCAGTGGTTAATATTACGGACACTGAACAAGTTACATCATACTCTATAGAATTTTTCAACTCTTTAGAATTATCAGGAGTGCCACCCCATAAGTTGATACTAAAAGTTGGTGTTCCAGTCCTATTAATCAGGAATCTTGACGCTCCAAAGCTGGTGGTGTAATGGTACTCGGTTACAAATAACACATTTGGGTCACAACATTTTAAAGGCTACAATCATGGCTGGAATGGCAAAAGGACAAAATGTCTTGATTCCCCGTATTCTCATCACCCCGACTGATTTGCCATTTCAATTTAAAAGAGTACGTTCGTTCTGAAAGCAGAATTTGCTATAACAATAACAAAGCCGACAGACGCTTAAAGTTGCCGGAGTTCATTTAGAAACAACATGTTTTTCTCATGGGCAACTCTATATGGCATGCTCACGTGTATCAAACCCAGAAAACCTTTATGTTTTGGCAAAAAACAGCAAAACAAAAAAAGTTGTTTATAAAACCGTAGGTATTGTACTTTTATAATTTATTGAGTTAATATTATGATTAAGACGCCATATTTGTATCAAACAATACATAAGAAAAGACGATATATACAAACTTATAAAACTAAATAAATACAAATTACTAAATAAAGCTATTAACCTATTTAAAACTATTATTTCTAAACCGCACTTACTTAAATGTGCTCATATTTTATCAAGCGTAATAATTTTAACCCTTATTTCATATTATCCTAAGCATATCCAAAGCACCAACTAACGCAAAATAATTAGAAGTATGATATTTGATGTTTCTTTCCTTTGCTAAACCTTTAAACCCGGTAAAATTAACGTTGCTATAGACCTTCTGTATCTTTATGATCCTACTTTGAAATCCGTCCGATCCGTTTGAAACCTTGCAGTAATAGGTAAAGGTAAAGGTAAATAAGTAGGCATTTATCTTGGCATTCCCCCGGAAACGGGAACCACCGCGCGCTGTAAACTGAAGTCTACGCGGACGAAGTCGCGGGAAACAGCTAGTAATGTTATAAGTATGCTCCTTAAAACGACTGTGACAGTCAATTTGTGTAAATGTTCAAAACTACAAACACAAACTAATTTTCATTGAAGTTAATTTAAATATTATTTTTTGATCGTTTCCCTTGTTAATCATAATCCAAGTTTTTCTTTTATTTTATATTTATTTGTACCTAATGTCGAAAAAAGCTCCACCTACGATAAGGACCCTTACCACCACACCAAGATGCTGACGACCCTATCGCTCCGCCGTCGCTGACTCCGACATATAGGTATACCTACAAATTTTTTGTTGTCTTAAAAATAACTCACCTAAACAAATTAAATTAATTAAGCAAAATTTAAATTAATAACAATTAAGGCTGTAAAGACTGCCTCCGTGGCGTAGCGGTAGCGAACGCGGCCGCTGCGCAAGGAGGCGGGTTCGATCCCCACGCAGTGCAAATATTTTGAATGCATAAATATGAACATTTGCAGTGGTCTGGTCGTACCTCGGAAAGCACACATAAAGCCGTTGGTCCCGGTTGTCATACAAACATTTAATGACAGTCGTTACGGATTGTTGGAGCCCTCAAAAGTCAAAAATTGG
Organism: Sesamia nonagrioides; assembly: GCA_017933935.1. Lineage (NCBI taxonomy): Eukaryota > Metazoa > Arthropoda > Insecta > Lepidoptera > Noctuidae > Sesamia > Sesamia nonagrioides. Next base: position 1,170,694 of record JADWQK010000412.1, on the reverse strand, counting down.
TCTAACTGCAATGCTTCGATATCGCCTTCGGGTTGTGGAGTTCAGACGACAGTCGCTTCACGGAATATATCGAAGTTTAGCCAAAAGCAGTTAAGACTGGTAAAGCGGAACTGGTAGAGGGGAACCTAGGCTCAAAACGTCGCTGGGGAGGTCAGCAAGCTAGATCGAATTTATTTATTTAGTAGCCGAGGCCCGCGATTTCACACGCATAAGTTTCGATTCTTGAGAATATCCGGATAAAAAGTAGTCTATATGTTAATCCTGGTTATAATCCATCTGTGTGTCAAATTTCATTTATATCCGTTTAGTAGTTTTGGCGCGAAATGATAACAAAGATACGTCCAAAATTTTCACATTTATAATATTTTATGCAGCATAGAATAAATAGCATATAATTTCCAGATTGTCGGTGGTAGGCCATAACATCGGCTGCCGGCAGAAGTTACCACCCACTAGACAAAGCTTTGCCGCCAAACGATTTGTCGTTTTCGTGTTTTTTATGATGTCTGGTGAAGCCGTACGGAGCGCGGCATCCTAATTACGTAATACTCTATTACTATCAATTGGAATCATTCTGAAGCCAATTGCTAATCCATGGCTCCATATGTTTGGAAAGTGTGTCTGCTCAACAACGTAAACAACGCAATGAATATTGTTGAACTGTCTGTATTTATATTTATTTATACAATACTAGCTGACCCGGCGAACTTCGTTCCGCCTTAAAGGCAATATCACATGACTACTTTTTAAATTAGGATAATTTTAAATAAATGAATATTATTATTCAATGATTCTTTATTTGGGAGCACAATCCTGGCGGTTCTCCGGAAATCTTTAATGTGCTACAATACTCGCAAACAACATCCATTGGCCCAATGCGAACGCCATTGCGCTATATATGCGTATTGAAACGCTGCCCAATTTAAATCAGTATTTGATGAATTCTTGTGCTTCGTAAATTATCTTGCGCTTGATCTCTGAGGTTTGCTCGACGATTTCGCATTGCCAACCAAGCCGTTTCACGGGCTGCCTCCCTTTGCTCTGGTGAGGAAGAAGCACGAAGCCGAGCCATACTAAGGCTGCGCTCTTCAAGTGCAATTTCTTGCTCTTCTTCAGTTTTTTTTTTTTGTTTTGGATGGGAAATCATCAAATGACCTCTCCCGCTCTGGGCGGAGCGGAAGGGCGTGTCAGACTTTTATTGACTAAAACCCACCCGAGTTCCTTCACTTGCCTGTGCAACGGCCAGTGCCATGGTTTCTTTTTAACCAACCCGCAACCCTGTGGACCAGTCCTCGTGGACCCCGTCAAAGTATGCTGACATCTCTTTGAGGCGCGTGTGAAACACAACGCGCCGTCAACCCGGGCCAAGTTCTTACCAGGAGGGTAGCTGCCTATCTCTCGCCGCCCGCAAGCCTGCGCCTACGGTGGTCGGGAGTCCAATGTTGCCTCCCGACCAGGGCGCTTCCTGCGGCGGTTTGAGGCGTGAGGGTAGTGGGATTCCCGCTACCTCACGCGCTCCGCCTCCTCCTTTGTCAGCATTACTGCTTCACAGAAGGAGGTGAAAGCTTTCCATGCACTCTTGCTCCGGACTATAGCCCGGACCAGGGTCGGACGCGAGAGATCGCCGCCGATCGCCGCTACGAGGACACGGCTGTGCTCTACCCAAGCCGGGCAGTCCTCCACCATATGCTCCACCGTGTCCTCAGGGCGATGCACACAGTGGTCACCCTGGCGTTTCCTCCCGCCTTATACGGAACAGGAACCTCCGGAAACAGCCGTGTCCGGTGAGGACCTACGTCAGTCGGAAGGTGAGGACGCCGTGGCGCCTCTTTAGCTACTCTTCAAAGAGAGGACTTACCGCCGCTATTGTGGCGTGCTCAGTGCTGGATTGCGACAATCACACTTTCCATATCGCCATGAGATCCCACCGGAGCTCTGTCCGCTGTACTGCGATTTTTCGCGGCAACGGAGTTATGCCTCCTCTCGTCACTCCCACATGTGGGCGAGGGATAGTGTTTCTCCACAATTTAATGGATGTTATTATACATATCATATAAAAGTTTCTTTTTAATTACTATTATACTTATAATTACTATTAAAAGAAACCTCATCAAAATATGTTTCGCAGTTTTAAAGATTTAATCATACAAAGGGACATAGGGAAAGAGAAAGTAACTTTGTTTTATAATATGTAGTAAAGTTGTAAATGGCACAGCAATACAATATTAGACATTTTGAAGTTGAAGTTTACTTTGGGACTTTTATTAAAAAAATTAAACCGGCAGAGAGTATTTATATTCCTTGCTTTAAATGAATGCATCAACATTAAACCGGTAAGACTTTTTTTATATGCTGAGTAGTGCAGCAGTGTGTTTGTACCATTTTTAACAAATGAACCGCTAACTTGTATTTTGACTGAGTTGTTTTGTTATTCTATGTCAGTTGCGTTTTGTCTTATGTCACGTCACACGGGAACGACGGGAACAACGGGAACGGGATAAAATTATCCTATATGATATGTCCTTCTCCCAGTTCTTATCTACCTCTCTACCAATTTTGAGCCATACTGGTTAAGCGGTTCTTGAGTTATAAATAGAGTAACTAACACGACTTTCATTTACATAGACTTCATTCAAATCGGAGCAGCCCTTTAGGAGGAATTCAGTGACATACACACGTACAGCAGATTTAGGAATATACCCATGGAAAGCATTGTCATGTACATTTGTAACAAAGATATCATACCTCCCTCTACCCCTAGAGCTCTTGTTTCAGTCTCTTTAAGTTAAATAAAAAATCTTAAATATTTATTTATTTCTATTTATTTTTTTCTCTTTTAGTTCATAAGTACAATTTTAGTTAAATAAAAAAAATTAAAATAGTTTTTTTTTATTTTTTCACCTATTAGTTCTTATGTACAATTTTCTTTTTAAGTAACTATAAAAATTAAAAAAAAAAACTATAAACTTGTATAAAAACAAAAACAAAACTTGTGATTGCCGGGTTTGAACCGAGGAACACCAGCATCGCGAGCAGACCATACCACTATCGACTACGCCACAGCCGCTATGTCAAGCCGCGCGAAATTAGCGCCCATATTATACGTGAAATATTGTGAAAGAGAAAACTCGAAAACATGCTCTTCCCCAGACATAAGACTGACCTAGATCGATTTCTCGTCCGGAAACCCCTACATATTAAATTTCAGCGAAATCGTTAGTGCCGTTTCCGATATGACATGCTTCATCAAGCGATCAGCGCCATCTGCCGGGCTGATTAGTGAATCTAAACCATCCAGGTCGCCACTCAAACGCATACAGGAAAAATCATTAAAATCGGTCAAGCCGTTTAAGAGGAGTTCAATGACATACACACGTACAGCAGAATTATATATATAAAGATGTAAAGAAAACCCTGTCCGACCCAAGGATGATAATGGTTAGGTAAATACATGACCAAATATAATATAAAATTTTACGTAATCATCATAGTAACATTAATACTAATGAATTTTAAAATAATCTTTTTTTCCCGCGAATTCATTCCAACTTCCCCGAAATTTGGTAATTTTTAAAAGAGTGACAACACCATTTTGACGGTACACTTACGCGATTCGATCACGCGTCGCGTGCCCTGCCCCCCGTCGCCCGCGGAAGGGTGTCCTACCGCACATGTATTAAGTTACCTATTATTGCAAAATAATATTTATTTTTTTAGGGGGATTTTTTTTAAACTTTAGTCCGGCTTTGTCGGCATTAGTAGAATCAGTTATCGATTCCAAATAATACCTTCACGTATCGGACAGGGTTTTCTTTACATATTGTATATTATTTATTGTACACCAATCAAACATAGAACAAAAAACATTCATCACAAAAAACATACAATGGGCGGCCTTATCGCTAATGCGATCTCTTCCAGGCAACCAAAGGATGGTCAGATATTCAGGAACCACAAATGGGACTGTCATTGGTGCAAACATCATTATTACAATATACTAAAGCCCATTGTTACTTATCAGTAGCAACATGTTCCAGTAATAAAATAATAAATAGGTAATTTTCAATTAAATTTAAATTTATAGTATTTTTGTAGCTTCACCCGCACACCTGCGGAACCCCCGCACTCGCAACGTCGCCCGTCCAAAACACATTGTAAACAATTTTGCTTTGACAAGTGCATAGCATACATACTTTGGACTTAAAAAACTTTTTTACAAAAAAAACAACCGACTTCCAAAAACCACTACAAAGTGAAAAATAACTAATTTCGGAAGTCGGTGTCAAAAAACTAATATTCAAAACCAAAGACACCGACTTCCGAAATTAGTTATTTTTCACTTTGTAGTGGTTTTTGGAAGTCAGTTGCTTTTTTGTAAAAAAGTTTTTATTTTACACTTTTTAGTTGTTAAAAGTACTATGTATCCAGTTGCGTCCGGTCAGACTGGAAGCTGACGCAAATATAGTTGGGAAACGACGTAATTTTGTTTACTTTAATTTTTACCCGTAAGTATTCCCTCAACTGCCTATGGTCTTCATCATCAAATTTACTGCATACCATTATTTTAACCCAATGGGTGCAAAGGTCTCATCAATATAAATGAATGAAGTCCAACCACAAAGTAGCTACTGTAAACTGTTGAGGAGTTCCCGGAACTGGCCTTTGTCTTCATCATCAGAGCTCTTATGACAGTGAAAACCTATCTAGGTGTAAAGTTCTTATCAATACAAATTAATCGAGCCCAAACACAAGGTAGCTACTGTGAATTGTTGAGGATGTTGAGGAGTTCCTTCAACTGTCTCCCGGCTCCATCATCAGATCTACTCCAGACCTTTATTAAATTGTAGTGCTTTAAAATACTTAATGAAAATTCTAAGAAATGCACTAGTCCCCCCTGCAATTTTTGAAAGTTCCCCTTGTTTTAGTGTGTTATTAAACGACGAAGTTATGCGCGAACAAACATAGAAAAAAAAAGCATATATACGGTCGAATTGAGTAACCTCCTCCTTTTTGAAGTCGGTTAAAAAGAATCGCTAAACACCGTCTGAACTTTACTTTATTACTTAGCACTTGACACTTAACATTGTCAACTAATCGCTTCACACCTGCACTTGCTACTTATTAGCGTGTAATTATGGGGGATTACTACTTCCATCAGACGGGATTGCGGTCAAGCAAACTAAAAAAGCGAAACGAAACTAGCGCCATTATGAGATTTTGAACAATTTCTCTTACCTATTTGAAAACAAAATTGTACAAACATTGTATTACATGTGTCAAGATCATCATCATCATCATCATCATCAACCTTTTTTATCGTCCCACTGCTGGGCACAGGTCTCCTCTCATACAGAGAAGGATTGAGCGTAATTACCACGCTTGCTCAATGCGGGTTGGCTATTTCAGACTTAAAGTCCAGGCCCCTAATCGGCGAACACATTTTTGCCAAATGATTGCGACTAGTTGGGATCGTTTGGACCGAACGGACCAATGGGCGGCCCGAAGGATACCAACTGATCCCAACTAGTCGCAATCATTTGACAAAAATGTGTTCGCCGATTAGGGGGCTGGTTTCCTCAAGATGTTTTCCTTCACCTTCAAAAATCAAAATCAAAATCAAAGCATTTATTTCAAATAAACCAGTTACAGGCACTTTTGAATTGTCAGAAGGTCGGTCAGTCAATAAGATGAAGCTAGTCGCCCATTCCAAAGAGTAGGTACCTATGGAGAAGAACGGGCAAGAAACTCCATGGACACTATTTTAAATTTTCAAGCTATTGTTACAAATATTTGATTACATCATTCATGTTGAAATCAACCGTGTGAGAACGATGCAGAAATAAATTGTACGCCGAGAGCACACAAACAAAAACACACAAACACACAAAATCAATTCAGAAATTAAAATACGCCGTAGCAGCTAAGAGATGACCAGTCCCCTCCGACGGCGTTCGTTCACGAACATGACGAATGGATCAGCATCATTCAGCTCAACCATATTGAAGGGAACCTAATGACCCAACACACACGCCACCATCAGCGAGACATTTGAGTGAGCATGACATACTCTCAATAGCCAGAGCACTATCAAGTCAATAAAAAAGACTAACCCAACAAAAAAATGCCTTACAGCACATTCGTACATTGTGCTCACACGTTTGCCATGCAATTATACAATACTAAGAAAATTGAATCTACACAATGCTAAGATAGTTTTGTCCAAGGTTCAGCAGCTCTAACAGTGTTTCCGAATACTAAGTTTAGCTCCTGTGCAGCTGTACAAGTGCCGAACACCTCTATCAGCGATACAATTCCGTAACGTACAATATGCTTGGCTACATAGTGTGTAATACAGAAATAGTCATTGGTGTCCAAGATATACTTAGAAAGTACGTATAACTTTAGAAAAGTTACATTGGTACTTGCCTGACCTGGAATCGAACCCGCGCACTCATACTTGAGAGGCTGGTGTTTCAACCACTAAGCCACCACAACTACTAAAGATATTTTATGAATATTAAAATATAAATAATTAGGTTATACAATTGAGATACTTATCCACTTAACTGTAAATAATGTGTACGGTATGATTGAGTGGATTCTGAGAATTGCATGACTTAATTCCCCCATCTCCGTTCTATCATGGGGTATCATCCCGTACAGCAGACTCTCAGTTCTTATCAAAAGATAATAGATGGCAGCATAAGTTGCGGTCCAAAACTTAGGAACGATTTTAAACCTCTTATGTGCAGTTTGTAGCCTTTTTAATATTTTTAACTATTTGATTTACTTATTTAATGCTACTCCGTATATTTACACGTATAAATAACGTAATTAAAGAAAACGGTAAAATGGGCTCAGTACTGACAATGATTTTTATTTTACACTCGGGACAATAGATGGCAGTGTACTCAATTAATCCTGTCATAACATATTTTTTTAGGTTAAGATAAGATGTCTTCTAACCATTATATTGCTGTTATCTTCTTTTAGAATGTGTATTGCTCGATGCACGACGCATGGAATACATCCATGCGTCGTGCATATATGACAATGTAGACAAGACATATATGGCGGTAGTGGCCGACCGGTCAAGCGCTCCCTGGTGGCCATCTAGTGATCTCTTTAAGAAACTTTTTTTGCTCGAGCGTCTGCTCGACTTGAGCTGGACTCAAATTGTTGTTCACGTTAAGGTATCTTTTTTTTTTTTTTTATAATTTATAAACCAGCGCTTGACCGCAATCCTGCCTGATGGTAAGCAGTGACGCAATCGTTGATGGTAAAGCGCACTAGTTTATTAAGAGCCTATTCACTCTAGCCTTGAAGACACTCAAATTGTAGTCCGACGGAAACACCGCCGCGGGCAAACCGTTCCAGTCCCTCGATGTACGCGGTATAAAGGAGGAGGCGAAGCGCTTCGTCCGGATCGTAATGGTGTTAACAACGTAAGGGTGGAAACTAGCCGTACGACGGGTCGTCCGCTGGTGGAACGGAGATGGGGGAATTAAATCATGCAATTCCCTCGCACACTCCCCGAAATGCATCCTATAGAACACCGAAGGCTGGCTACTCTACGCCTGTGCTCTAGGCTTTGGAGACCAACTCGAGTTAGATCAGGGTCACCAATCAGCCTCTTTGCACGTCTCTCCACTGAATCCAAAGTGGCCAGGTGACATTTGGCAGCACCAGCCCAAATGTGGCTGCAGTACTCCACACACGAACGGACCTGTGCTTTGTATAACATTAAAAGCTGCCCAGGTGTGAAGTACTGCCGGACCTTTGCGATAACGCCAAGTTTCCTGGCAGCCACCCTGGCCTTGGACTCAATGAACCGCCCAAAGTTAAGGTTCGAGGAAATCTCAACTCCCAAGAACTGAACTGTATCTGTATGGAGTATTCTGTAATCTGTGGTTCTATCATCGGACGACCCGTCGTACGGCGAGTATCCATTCTGACGTTGTTGGCACTACTACGATCCAGACGAAGGCTTTAGCCTCGTCTTTTCTACTGCGTATATCGAGGTACTGGAACAATTTGCCGGCAGTGTTTCCGTCTGACTACAATTTAAGTGTCTTCAAGGCCAGAGTGAAAAGGCTCTTAATAAACTAGCGCGATTTATCATCAACGATTGCATCACTGTTTACCATTTTTTTGTTCTGGATGGGAAATTAACAAATGACATCTCACGCTCTGGGCGGAGCGGAAGCGCGTGTCAGACTTTTACTGACTAAACGTTTGAAACGTAATCCAAACAACGCTCATACAACGCAATGGATGTTGTTCAACTGTCAAAATGAAATCCATTGCTTCTGATAGCGTATTACGCAAATGCCCTGCTGATACCTATCTACAATTTGGAATTATACGTCTTAGAGAACTGAAAGTTAAACGTGCGTTTTAACCACCCCTTTAAGTGTTCTGAACCCTAAAAAGTAAGATAACTTTGTGTAAAAAAAAAGATATACCGTAGGGCCTATTAATTCTTGTAGCCTCTGGGTTGTTTATCGCGGCAGTTTGCGGTTCGCCGTGAGTCGCCTCATGGGAAATTAGCGACGACTCTGCGATGCCGTCGCGGACTCGAGAAAGCACCCAATTTTGAAGTTTTTAAACTGCGAACGAATGGCCGCCCGCTTTGCGACTCGGAGTAAACTTTATTTTTAATAGGAGCGTGAAATGGATCAAGATAGGTCAACCCATGAATTTATATTATACTTTGTAAAAACTGGATCCCGAACTACGATTTATTTTTGAATACAATTTCAAACTTTATGACATTACCAATAAGGTTATTTTACCATAGCATATCCGAACGCAAAGACAATGATGACAATGGAAAGAGCTCGGAGTTTCTCTGCGTGATCGAATCAGAAATGAGGAAATCCGCAGAAGAACCAAAGTCACCGACATAGCTCTGCTAGTCGCTAAACTTAAGTGGCAGTGGGCAGGGCACATTGCTCGTAGAACCGATGGCCGATGGGGCAGTCAGGTTCTGGAGTGGCGGCCACGTACTGGAAGACGCAGCGTAGAGAGGCCCCCAACAAAGTGGACCATGAAGATGACCTGGTGAAGGTCGCGGGAAGCCGATGGATGCGGGCAGTACACTGTACAAGACCGGTCAGCGTGGAAAGCCTTAGGGGAGGCCTTTGTCCAGCAGTGGACATCTATAGGCCGAAGAAGAAGAGAAAATATCCGAACGAGCCGCTTGAGATAGCACAAGAGTATTCTAGTAGTGCGTCCCTTTTCTCTGGGATACCAGATTATAAAAAATGTCTTTGGAAATATTTAGTAGTTTTTTCAGTAAGTTGATATTTTTTGTAAATATGTATTAGGCGTAATATAAATCAATAAACTAAGTTTACTTTTGTGATAAATAGTAGACACAAAAAAATATCAGTGTAAAGTGTAAAGAACAATAGAATCGTAGGCTTTGTTATCCCTATATGGATACATTGTGCTTATTTTTATCGTCTTATTTTTGTCATATTTTTGTCGTCCTCCGTGGCGCAGCGGTCAACACGCCTGCCTGCGACATAGAAGCCCAGGTTCGATCCCCGGCCAGGTCACGATGGAAAACGATCTTTTTCTGATTGGCCTGGGTCTTGGATGTTTATCTATATATGTATCTATTATAAATAAAGTGTCGTTGAGTTAGTATCCCATAACACAAGTCTCGAACTTACTTTGGGGCTAGCTCAATCTGTGTGATTTGTCCGTATTTATTTATTTTATTTATTTACTTTCTTCTGGCATAAAACAATGGTACCCGTAGTGTATAATTATCTATGGGTGTATGTATAGTTAGGGGGCAGTTTCCTAACGGTTCGTTAACGCAACATCATCATCAACTTAATTTTATCGTCCCACTGCTGGGCACAGATATCTCATACGGCGATTTCAGACTTAAAGTCCAGGTTTCCTCAATATTCACGTTTCAGTGGAGAGACGTGCAAAGAGGCTGATTGGTGACCCTGATCTAACTCGAGTTGGTCTCCAAAGCCTAAAGCACAGGCGTAGAGTAGCCAGCCTTTCGGTGTTCTATAGGATGCATTTTGGGGAGTGCGAGGAATTGCATGATTTAATTCCCCCATCTCCGTTCCACCAGCGGACGACCCGTCGTACGGCTGGTTTCCACCCTTACGTTGTTAACACCACTACGATCCGGACGAAGCGTTTCGCCTCCTCCTTTATACCGCGTACATCGAGGGACTGGAACAATTTGCCAGCAGCGGTGTTTCCGTCGGACTACAATTTGAGTGTCTTCAAGGCTAGAGTGAATAGGCTCTTAATAAACTAGTGCGCTTTACCATCAACGATTGCGTCACTGCTTACCATCAGGCAGGATTGCGATCAAGCGCTAGTTTATAATATGTAAAAAAAAATATAACTAAGAAAAGTTAAATTGGTAGGTACTTGCCTGACCTGGAATCGAACCCTTGACAGACTGGTGTTTTAACCACTAGGTCACTACGACTGTAAGGTAACGCAACATACGTACTTATAAATACAAACAATATTTGACGTAGGTTCCTAAGCCAGTGTAACAACGCGCCATAATTTCGTGTAACAACGTGATTTTCTGAAGATAGTTAGCGCTGTTTTTGATGGATACGCGTGAGTCAAGTGGATGTGAGACATCTCGACATTACACTTTCAGAATGGAGAGACGTATACATAGAGAGCACGATACAGTGCGTAAATCAACTAATAGTTTACCTAACAATACGATCCAGGGTCGAATCGTGCAGGACGCGTTTAGCATTCCAGCTTGCTTCTGACCACTGAAAATACATATCCTGTGTTAGGAATTTATTTGTCATAAATGTAAACAAATATGAATGTATGGAAAAGTAACTTTAATTTCCACTTAATAAACTTTAGTTTAAGCTACAACTTAAAACATTTTTATAACTTTTTAATAATGATAGCCACTATATAATCACCTTAATTATCATTGAAATACAGTTGATATTTACTTAACTTGAAATAGGGTGGAGGTGAGCAGCGCTATGGGCACGCTACAATAGCGGCGGTAACTCTCCTCTTTGAGAAGTGGCTATAGAGGCGCCACGGCACCCTCACCGTCCGCCTTACGCAGGTCCTCAACGGACATGGCGTTTAGGGAGGTTACGCCAGGGTGTCGCCACTATGTGGATCGCCCTGAGGACACCGGAGGAGTAAACGGTGGAGGTCTGCCCCGCTTGGGTAGAGCACCGCCGTGTCCTTGTGGCGGCGATCAGCGGCGATCTCTCGCGTCCGACCCTGGTTCAGACCATGGCATGCGAGAGTGCATGGCAGGCCGTTACCTCCTTCTGCGAAGCAGTGATGCTAGCAAAGGAGGAGGCGGAGCGCGTGAGGAAGCAGGAATCCCAGCCCCCCTCACGCCTCTAGCCGCCGTAAGAGACGCCCTGGTCGGCAGACAACATCGGACTCCCGGCCATCGTAGGCGTGGGTGGCGGTGAGCAGTGGGCAGCTCGCCGCTCAGTAAGGACCAGGAACGAGTCGATGGCTCGTTGTGTTTCACGCGCGCCTCAAAGAGATGTCAGCACATCGTGACGGGGTCCACGAAGACCGATGCCTCCTAGGTCAGGGTTGCGGGTTGGTTAAAAAAGAAATCGTGGCCCTGGCGCACAGGCAAATGAAGGAACACGGGTGGGTTTTAGACAGTAAAAGTCTGACACACACTTTCGCTCCGCCTAGAGTGGGAGAGGTCATTTGACGATTTCCCATCCAAAACAAAAAGGTGTGCAGCGCTATGCACTTTTATTATAGATAGCTTTATTATTGCTTGAGTGGTTAATGCCATCTTTATTCCCAAAAGTGCTCCATGCTTAGTTTTACCACTTATTCTGCTCACCCCGATTAGGATGACGTGATCAAATATTCTGTAAGCGCTCGGCGGAGCTAGATTAGTGTAATCCGGTAAGGGAACCTAATCATATTTGCTCGGAACAAAAACCACAGGAATGGTTACTGCAGACTTCGTACAAGCATTTAAATTGTCACCAGTTGTAAGCGCAAGCGTTTTGAAATTATTCATGATGAATAGAGTTTCAAAAAACCTGCCTCAAAACGAATAATTAAGCATTTTTGTTAATTAGCGTCAGTTAAGGTTGGTGCCCACTGTATTAAGCGGAGTAGAGATGATTTTAATCGTTGCCTTTTTTACAAATTATAAACTAGTGTTTGACCGCAATGCCGCCTGATGGTAAGCAGTGATGCTACCGTTGAAGGTACAGTGCGCTAGTTTATTTTTGGGACAAAACCCGCCACACTGTTCCCAACCCACTGCAACTCCTGAAAGCCAGAATCAACAGTGGAGACTGCCAGAAAAAACGCCGAACAATGAAGCTCGACGAGTCCCGGAGAAACGTTTCAACTGTCTTGGGTCCCGCAACGAAATTAATCAGAAAAGAATAGCGGAGGAGTAAGAAAAAAGATATTTTTTCCACTTCCCTCCATAATAGGCAGGAGACAGAACAGAACTAGGCCAATCGGCACAAAGGGACATTATTGCAATTGGGAGAAGCCCAGATTGCCAAGCACCATGGAATAACATTTGTTTAAGTTAATGGGTCCTAAGTAGGTATTTGCTGTTACAATTGATTCCAATAATAGGTATGGCAAAAGCGCCTGAACGCACGGAAATTAGTTCTAGTTTCTACAAGGTCCGTATAATAAACAACTCCGGATGTAACTTGTACACTATCCAACATAATATTGCGTTCATTCTGGCAGAGAATACACTCCCACAAGATGTGATAGTGCGCTAGTTTACTAAGAGCCTATTCACTCTAGTGTTGAAGTTACTCAATTTGTAATCCGACGGAAACACCGCCGCTGGCAAATGGTTCCAGTCCCTAGATCAACGTGGTATAAAAGACGAGGCGAAACGCTTCGCTCGGATAGTTGTGGTTTCAACAACGTAAGGATGGGTCTTCCTATACACATAATTGCCTAACATACAAAACTTGACTAAACATCCTTCGTGGCGTAGTGGTAGCGAACGCGACCGCAGCGCTAGGAGGCGCGGATTCGGTCCCCGCGCAGTGAAAATATTTGTATGCATAAATATGAATATTTGCACTGGTCTGTCAAGCCGTTGGCTTCGGTTGTCATACAAACATCTAACGGCAGTCGTTACGGGTTGTTTGAGCTCTCAAAAGTCCAATAATTGGTCTAACAACTAAGCTTCGATATCGCCTTCGGGTTGTGGAGGCCAGACGGCAGTCGCTTCACGGAAAATATCGAAGTTTAGCCAGAATCAGCAGTTAGACTGGTAAAGCGGACCCCAGACTCCAAAGCTGAAAAGGCTTCGGATGCGACTGGGATTAACGCTGAATGATGACTTAACTTTTACTAAACGTTTTGATTTAACTGGATGGCTGCAACATATTCGTAAACTTATATTTCGCTTCAGGTCTTAACTTATGACACTGCAACTGTATCTCCCTCTTGAAGGAAACTCCTACTGCTACTCTAATAATAGATAAATTGTGTTGTGTGTTCGTCTGTCCCCGTTAAGGCGGTTCCAGGGGAAAAACACACCGCAGGCCGTTTTTATGTAGTTTTTCGGAGCTATCTACTCTTTATCCAAAAGAAATATCAACTTATTAAAAATACATAAATTTTCTCCATAATCTTGGCTCCAAAATTGTAGATTTTTTTTTTTTACTAAGCATAATATTTAAATAATTCCTTCACAACGAAACCTCTGACAAGAGAAATAATTATCAAAAACGTGCATCTCCTCGAAAAGTAAGCATTATTTAGATTGCGTTCTTACACTAATAGATAGGCAATTTCATGACGAACATTATTGTAGAAATATTTTTTTAAAACGACCAAAACAAAAATTTTATTCAACAATCTGAGCGTATTCCCCATCATTTCTCTTGCCCGAGCTATTGAGATTCAGTATGCCACAAGCTCTCGAAGGGGGAACCCGTGTCGTTCGTCATCGCGCGGTCCGCTAGCATAGCGGGCAGCGCGTGAGCGAGAAAGCATCTGCTTGCTCGCTCACGCACCGCATGTCGCATAAAGTATAATACTATCATAAAGTGTCTAGCTGTTATTGATGTTCATTTTGGTGTTCGTTTCTTTAACCGATTTCAAAAGGGAGGAGGTTATATGTTTTTTTATGTTTGTTTGCGGATAACTTTACTATAACATAAATAATAGGGTATTTGACTAAAAAAACTAATAAGTCCGTCATTCAGAATATAGAAAAATATTGGATAGGTTTATTATATACGTTTTACATTTCGTATATTTTGTAATATCAAATCAATAAAAATTGACAAATATAAAAGGAATCAAAGATCAGGAGTGATGGCTGGTGACGTCACTGGCCGCTAAAAAGTGTAGCGTGCAGTGACGTCACACGAGTTTTCAAAGCACTGTGTCGTTTTCATTTTTTGTTTATATGAAAAGAGAAAAAAATATGTGTTTAGTATTTTTTGGGTAGGCCCCCGACAAGATGGACCGACGACCTGGTGAAGATTGCGGGAAACCGCTGGATACGGGAGGCGCAGGACCGGTCGTCGTGGAGAACCTTGGGGGAGGCCTATATCCAGCAGTGGACGTCTTTCGGCTGAAATGATGATGATGATGATGATGAGTATTTTTGGAAATCTGACTGACGGACTAATTAGGTTTTTTTAGTCAAATACCCTATTGCATAAGTTGATAAAAAATGCTATGCAATAGCTTTACCGCGGCAGTTCCCGAGTGCCACATGTTTTTTTTTAATTAGAAAGATTATATCTTCAAGGTAGTCTCATGTTAAGGAAATTAGGGTCTGATGATGGAAGACTAAGGAACCCTAGGAGAAATTTAAAAAATCATAGGGGCGCCTAGGGCATTTCTATGTTTTTTTCATTAAGTGTTTTAACGCACTACAATTTAGTAAAGTTCGAGGGATCTCCTTAACGATTCACAACAGCTGCCTCGTGTTTGTGCTTAATAAATTTATATTGATAAGAACTTTACACCTAAATGAGTTGTGATTGTCATTAAAGCTCTGATAATGAAGACAAAAGCCAGTTAAGGGAACTCCTCAAAGGTTTACAATAGTTACCTTGTGTTTGGACTTAATTCATTTATATTGATGAAAACTTTACACCCATATAGGTTTAAATGAAGGTCTGCAATAGATCTGATGATGAAGACCATAGACAGTCGAGGGAATTCTTCAACAATTTACAACACTGTACTTTAACATAGTACAAACACTACCGACTCGTCATGCTTATGCTAAAATCAATAAAAATCAAGAGACTGAATTTAAGTTGTGTTATTTCATTTCTAGAAATGCTCATACTTTCATCGTGGTCTTATAGGAATTAAAGCAAACGAAATACGTCGTTTGCTTGCAGGCCTTTTCCAAATATGCTGCCGTCAGCGTCCAGTCTGACCGGATATTGTATTAGTCAGATGTTTATTATTTTTCTGCAAAAGGAAGCTTTGTGTAAATAATATTATAGTATATGTATTTGTTTTTTTTTATACGATAGTTTATTTTTTATTCAATTTACGTATTTGTTTTATTAAACGAGAATCTATACTAATATATAAAACTGAAGAGTTTGTTTGTTTGTTTGTGCGCGCTAATCTCAGGAACTTCGGTCCGATTTGAAAAATTCTTTTTGCTTTGGGTAGCCTATTAATCCAGGAAGGCTTTAGGCTATATAACATCACGCCGCGACCAATAGGAGCGGAGTATAACTAAATTACGCGAACGAAGTCGCTGGCGGCCGCTAGTAATAATACAATATCAGTCTTGCCTGAGCCGAAAAATAACATCAAATCTTTTTTTTATGTAGGTTTCCTGTCTGCAGAAATTTATTTGACCCTGATTACGTTTTCTCTTAAAATAATAAATAATGATAAATTAACCTTTATTATATTACTAGCTTTCCGCCCGCGGCTTCGCCCGCGTGGAGTTCGGTTATATCGCGCTTTTTAGATTTCCCTCGGGAACATCAAATTTTTCCGGGATAAAAGCCTATGTTCTTTCTCAGGGTCTAAAGATTGTCTGTGCCAAATTTCATCAAAATCGGTTGAGAGGTTTAAGCGGGAAAGCGTAACAGACAGACAGACAGACAGACAGACAGAGTTACTTTCGCATTTATAATATTAGTATGGATTTTTCTATCCCTTTGACCATCTGACTTAGCTAACTTTCAATCTACAAAACTAACTTCCAACCCTGAAGTTACAGTCATAACATATTTAGTTGTAAAGGTCTAATCAATACAAATTAAGTAAGCCCAAACACATTACAGTTGCTTCCGATGTGGATTCCCTTGATTCTCTGTCATCTCCATCATCAGGTCAGGCCCAAATCTTCACGGTTTTATAGTATGATCCGATATAAATACGAGTATCAAGTTTTCACCCGAAGCGTGCCTACAATTTTCGATAATTGGCCTAAATTTCTTAGAATTTCCATTATCGACACTGACTTGGTAACAATGAGATTACATAGGCAGCATACTCTTTCATATAAAAAAAGAATGGTCAAAATCTGTTCATTAACGATAAAGTTATCAGCGAGCACACATAAATCGAATTGAGAACCACACTTTTGGGAAGTCGGTTAAAAAATAAAATACGCAAATTTTTATTATGAAGTATCGTCTACATTTGTTTCAGTCTATAATAACCAAGAGTATTTGGGCGCACCAATAAACAAAAATAAAAGCGCCATGTCTGTTACTTCTGTGGTCTATGAATTTAACTTGTATTTGTAAGTACTTCGTTCGCCAGACGGCGCTAGTAATATTTTGCGAAGTATTGTAGAGGTGGGGCGCGGTGAAGAGGGAGCAAATGCTCGAGGTCATTTGGTGAGGGTACGACCTTAATTAAGGAAGCTTTAGGCTATATAATCTCACGCCGCGACCAATAGGAGCGGAGGATAACTAACTTCACGCGAACGAAGTCGTTGGCGGCCGCTAGTCATAAATATAATCATATATTGTAATCATTTTTAGGCTATAGCAAATGCACGGTTTCTTTGAATGACATCAAACGATATTTCAAAGGCAACTCAAAATAAAATACCTACTCGAAGAAACGATACAAAATTTTCGCTTGCATTGATTCGATCATAACAAACGTGTCACCGCGCCTCGTAGGTAATAACTACACTTTACACGTCAATATCACGAAAAATCTCTTCGGTAATACGACGCACCTTGTATTGTACCTATACTATAGCCAAATTCAGTAAAGAATATATATCAAAAAACACACCATTGCTAGGCAACGAGTAGTTTACGCCTACGAGACAGATGTTAATAACCTTTTCTACATGATGATTTTCATAAAAGTATTAATCCTACTTCCTACTAATGTAAACAGTTCATTTATGTTTAGATATTTATGATTTGCTTAGAACGCTTAACCGATTTGATTGAATTATGACACACATGTAAGCGAATTTCCTAATAGGTTACATTTTTTGATACTTAGTCCATACTTGAAAATATTACAATGCATGTGGAGTTGCGTGCAGTTGATTTGAAAGTAATCAAAATACGCAAAATTGTATTCACGAATGCCTCAACTTTATTCATTGGTTGAATTCCACAAAATGTGATTAATACCTGGATTTCATCCATCTTTCTTTTTTTGTAGGACTACCACGCAAAATTAATGTGGACTTTTTAATGGTTTTTCGAAATACCAAGTTATTATGCATGTTATTTTAATGATTCTATTGAAATATATTGCTATAGGAATTGTCGATAAACAGTTAGCATGAAAAAGTCGATAATCATGTACTTAAATAACAGGAGATTTGTTAAAGTGAGTTGTGATAACCTAAATTGGTTTGTTTACCTCTATTCTTTATGGAGCTAGGCGATGGTATAGTAGCCTACCGCAGGTGGCGTCCCTCATAACTATCCAACATGTAAAGATAGGATTAAAAAACCCTTCCTCGTGTATCGGGGTCGGGGGTCTCGGGGATAATGAAAGCAAATTCTTCTTCATAGTTCATTGCCTTTTACAGTCAATAAGCCCTTGAAATAGACCGGTCTACTTATGTGAATGCACTTTGGCAACATGCTGTTCTTAATATTATCAAACGTATTTATTTTGTAGGTACAGTTTGCTCATGGTTTTACTAGCATCTTATGAAAACTGCTACAAATGCTACAAATTCTATTCAAAGAACCTAGACATAAGTATTATAATAATCCACCTGGATTATTACAATACTTTTTTTTAGGTTTAGTCTAACTGTGTATTCTTTGCAGCAAATAATAGTGCATTGGGAGCACTATACAATATGTAAAGAAAGCCCTGTCCCCCTGTCCCCCTGTATAAGGATATTAAAGGTTGGGTAAACACTTGACCAAATATAATATAAAATTTTACGTAATCGTTATAGTAACAATACTAATGAATTTTGAAATGATCTTTTTTCCCACGAATTAATTCCAACTTCCCCGAAATTTGGTATTTTTTTAAAAAGTGACAACACCGGTGTTGTTATGAGCGAATAGCGATGCGACCACATGCCGCGTGCCCTGCCCCCGCCGCCCGCGGAAGGGGTTGCTTACCGCACATGTATTAAGTTACCTCTTTTTGCGAAATATTATTTATTTTTTTAGAGGGATTTTTTTTAAGTTGAGCCCGGCTTTGTATCCATTAGTAGAATCAGTTATCGATACCTAGCAATACCTTCACAGATCCGACAGGGTTTTCTTTACATATTGTATACCTACACATTCCTCATCTTATGTATTTATACTAAATATTATAGAAATTGGTTTCAGAGTCATCCTATCACATGCGTTCTATTTCAAGTGAATCCTACCAATGATCTCACATTAACAATAATATTAGTATCCATCTTTGCGTCCAAGAGAATGGTGGCGATAGTCCCGGAGTGATAATTTTGTTGTCTTGATGAGTTTGCCGTGTATGTGATCGATTCATAGAGTTTGTAGGCAAAACAAGATTATCATCGCGATCGCGACCGTCTCGCTTGTGCTGTAGGCTTGTCGTCCCGCCACCGGAGGAAGCGGCTAGCTATCTACTATTTACTTGCTCAAGAAACTTACAATTCATGGATGTAGGTCCCACGTCACACATATAGTTACTTACATAAATTAATATTTAATCGCTGACCGTTCTGACTGTTCACACTACAAACGAGAATTCTGTCTATCATACGATCAGATTTGTCAATCTAGAATATACGTAGTCAATAGCTAACAGCTTTCTTATCAGTGTGACAGGAATCTGGATGCAATAATAATCGCAAGGTGGTTAGAACCTGGGTCAAGTAAAGCAGTTAGTAACCTTTTAAATTGTCGACAATCGTCAAAATCAATTACTGATTACGGGTCTATAAAGTAGGAAGGGAAATAATTACAATAATTAATAACAGGAAATGTGCCCAAAAGTCTGGCAGCATTGCCACGTTGCATGGCGATGCGGATTCTTTGGCCAAAAACTAGCCCCACGGTCTCTTCACGTGAGGAGTCGACTAAACGCTTGGTGATATCTCGACATAATAAGCGTGCACTCGGACCCCATGGTCCTAGTGTTTCAACCCCAAACGGCTCAGATACATAAGTTCCAATGAGATTGGAGTATTTGCACCGTTTGAGGTTTTCCGCACTCGCAGCAACCACCACAGACAGCTAGCTCACCGTATTTGGAAGATGGGATGGCGCAAGGGTGTCGACACACACTCATTATTGTGTCAACTGTTATTTATGTCCCTTTTCAAGTAATCTTTTCATTCTTTTTCTTTGCTTTCCTCGGAAAACACGTCAAGTTGTTGGTCTGTAACAGTCATTAGTAGTAGTAGTAGTCCGTAGAAAGAAGACCAAAGCCCAACCAGTTTTACTAAGAGGTATTAGCTTTTGTTACCCAGTAACAAACGGTGGAGGTCCTATAGACAATCTCTCGATGTATGTAATACTGGTAATTAGCTACATTCGGTCAAACTCGAAGCCGACACCATTAAAGTTGGAAAAAACTAAACAGGATTAGTAGTTCGTTATTAAAATATTATCAGAAAAGTCCGTCAGATCTCATAATGATCGATTTTGACAAGTTTCGCAATCTACTAACCAAATTGCGTCATTATGACTCTCGAGTGGTCAGTCACTGACATTCCATTTCATTAAATAAATGTTAAAATTGAGTAGTAGTTTTTAGAAAATAACTTCTACGAACGATTTTATAATAATGGCAATCCTCGCTACGGCAATGTCATTCTATCACCATTTCATTACCAGACGACTGACCAAGCGGCTGACCTTTATAATTATTGATAGATCATTATGAATTTAGCAGATTACGAACTTTTAGCACAATGAAAATGGAATCGTGTTGGAATGACATAAAAATACTAGACTAGCGCAGTAGATTGATTGTACTAAACTTTTATTTTTCATGACGTAACATATTTACGCCGCATTTATTATAACTTTTAGACATACTTAGTTTATGAAGATATTATCAGGCAAGTTTTTGAAGACGTCAATTTATTGGTTGGATAATAAACATAACTGGCAAAATATGAGAGTACCACTTATTTACTTACAGCTCTGCCTATGTATTGTAAGGTACATATATGTATAAATATAGTGTAGCTGCCAATGGTCGTCACAGGTATTCGCTAACCAAGCCGACATCGAGTCCGATTCAATTAAAAGTCAACATAGGAAAAACAAAGTTCCAATTTCTGAACAAAAAAAGCGCCGTGTAACCAACCTAACCTATGTAGTTAGTTTCCTAGAATTCAATTTATTTCTGTTGACGTCTATGCTTGGGAATCTCCATAAGATGATAAGTACACATGCTATTAATTGTATTGCCTTTAAAATGTCACGTTTATAATAACAAAAACGGTTTTGTTATTATGTTTAAGCGTCAGTGAACATTATTTTATAATTATAATTGTTAAAATTTTATCTTTTGCATTGTCATTTAAATGATTGGTTTTGTAAACATGAAGATAGCAAAACGCTTGTTAAGATTTTCTTAAAAACATGAATTTTATCTAAAAATGTTATACTTTAGCGGCAACTTCTATAATATTGATATGGGTCTCATTATCTGCCTAGTGTTGTCACACACAACTAAGTATGTAGGGTGCCGCTTGCAGTCCGAAGCATAGTTGAGAAAACAGTGCCTGAGAAAGGACTGACTTATTATAAAACGTTATTTTTTGTTTTTTCAAAACCCGAAACACGTATCCAGTATTTTTAAATAAAGAATCGATGTACAAAATTTCAGAAAGATATCACGAAAAACCACAAAGTTATGAGCTTGTTATCTTACTTAGTTGTACAAACAAAAATATTGTCAACGCACCGATCGCCCGCCCGCGCTAGAAGCGGCGCGGCGCCGGGGCGCTTTGTCTCACTGTGCTCCTAGTACTATGATCTGCCGTCAGCTGTGTGGGAAATTGGGAAAAAATATAACATGATGTAAAAATGATTAAAAATAACAAAAGTAAAAATAACGTTGTATATGGACCTACTGCCCAGTTATTGGTTTTTTTTTCTTCTTCTTCTTCAGCCTATAGATGTCCACTGCTGGACAAAGGCCTCCCCCAAGGCTTTCCACGCTGACCGGTCTTGGGCTGCCCGCATCCATCGGCTTCCCGCGGCCTTCACCAGGTCATCGGTCCACTTTGTTGGGGGCTTCCCTACGCTGCGTCTTCCAGTACATGGCCGCCACTCTAGAACCTTACTGCTCCATCGGCCATCGGTTCTACGAGCAATGTGCCCTGCCCACTGCCTTACTGTTACTTTGGTTCTTCTGCGGATCTCCACATTTCTGATTCGAAACTCCGAACATAGCTCTTTCCATTGCCCTTTGTGTGACTCTGAGCCTTCGTATGAGGCCCATTGTGAGCGACCACGTTCCAGTTCCGTAAGTCATCACTGGCAACACACTGATCAAAGACTTTAGTCTTGAGACACTGTTGTATCTTGGACGACGAGAAGATATAGCGTAGCTTCCCGAACGCTGTCCAGCCGAGCTGGATTCAACGAGACACCTCTTTCTCGAACTTGGACCTACCTAGTTGAACTGTTGTTGTCGTGTAATATTATAGTAATATTAATAGATACGGTAATGTCCCCTAGGACTGGTCAGACTTTTAGGCTCCTGACCACTCGTAACGCCTGTCAAAGATCCATGAATGACAGTTCTGGCTTAACGTGGTTTCCGAGGTACGGAGGGGTTTTGGTATGTAAAGAAACAGATGGTCATCCATGCTCGGACAAATCGTTATTAAAAGTTGTTATTTAAGTCAGAAATCCCTAATGTTAATCTATACTAATATATAAAGCTGAAGAGTTTGTTTATTTGTTTGAACACGCTAATCTCAGGAACTACTGGTCCGATTTAAAAAAATCTTTTTGCGTTGGATAGCCAATTAACCCGGCTACATTATAACATCACGCTGCGACTAATAGGAGCGGAGCATAACTAACTCCACGCGAACGAAGTCGCTGGCGGCTGCTAGTGATTAATATAAATCATAAATAATGACATCACGCGTATTTTTCCGCAGATTTCAAACTTTCGGTTTACAACTAGTCGGTGGTTTGATAACGTTTATGCCTATCGTTTATACTCTCGGTGGTAGTATTGTAGTTGGGGTACTCCAGTAGCTCTGCATGCGTGCATATGTTGGGACAGGTTTACTTCAACTTTTTTATTTCTAATCCAGTCCGGTCGCCAACCTGTATTATTTTACACGATCATGGACGTATACAGGGGGATATCACATATAACACAAAGTATAAACAAGGACCCACCTCTAACTTTTAAATAAACCACTCAGTAGAAACTGACAAAATGTACGGTTTAATTGCCAAAAAACCGCGTGAAACTGGTATATGTATAGCGCAAAAAGATTACCCACTCTAAAAATTTGATTTCGTCGTATCCTCAGGGCAGCCATCGCAGTGATGGGATGCTCCAAGCCGATGCAGCACTGGTACTTGCCGAAGCACCCGTGCCCCCCAGAAGGGATCTGGGTTTTCCGGAAGGTGAGGGCGCCATGTCCTCGGCCAATCCACTCCTTCCATCGGACCACTTCTGGGAGCAGTCGCTCGCAGTCGGAATCGAGCCCCGAGGTCCCAGGGCGATACCCGCTCTGACCCCACGACGACGGGTAATGGCTATTAAATTGTCGAATTGTTTAGTAGGTCTCTCGTTGTCATTTGAATTTGTTCATTGTCCAAAACGTACAATATTTACGTGAACACTTGCAGGATGTGGTAACTGATCCGCAGACAATGTGCGTATACGACATTTATTTAGCAGTAGAAACTTGGAGCTGCCTCGCCTGGTTATCACACCATGTTACAGCACCTTCCCATTACACGTGGTGGGGCTCAAATGACAATATTTTCTCGAACTTTCCATGTGTAGTTGAAATCTATAACTCTTTCTTTAGTTATCAGTGTTATCACCATCCTTCATGGGACCTTTTTTAGGATTCCGTACTTGGTATGTCAACTCAATGTACTATAGAACCCTACACTGAGCGTGGCTCCACACGCTCTTGACCGGTTTTTTGTACCATAGAATAATTTCAGATACAATTTATTGTTCATTAATAAATGACAATTAATATATGTCTATGACCATGATATTACTGACATTTTAACAATGTTCATTTCGCTGTTCACGTTGCCGAACAGACGATTTTTCTAACATTAGCACTAATGGATTACATATTTCTTAAAAAACCTTCAGCGGGTTTTTAGCTTAACACGCTGACAGTTGGGATTGTTTTCATTTGATCAGTTCAACAACATTCATTGCGTTACGTTATTCGACAGACTTTTATTTTGAACACATGAATGAGCAATACTGCTTCAAAGAGCCTTTAACCGTGCTGTCAAGTCCTACAAAAAGGCGCTTAAGGTGGCTCGCTTCGTCCGCACTACCCATATTGGCAACAAGTTATCTGCGCAGCTATCCGGTAGCAGATCTTTCTGGTCCCTCGCCAAATCGGTCGAGGCAAACTTCTGCTGGCCCACACTGCCTCTGCTAGTTAGGCTTGATGGAACACTTGCTCATACGGCGAGAGAGAAAGCAGGTATCTTTGTATCTCTCTTTTCTCGCGTTTTGATAATAGCAGTGCTAGTCCACCGAACTTACCTCACTGAGACACTTCAATGCCGCATTAGGAACAATGAGGTTCTGAGAGTACTCTGTCGGCTGGACGTGAAAAAGACTAGTGGTTCAGATGGTATAACAGCGATTGTTCTTAAGGCATGTGCGCCCGAGTTGTCTCCGGTATTGACGCGCTTGTACCGCCTTTCATTTAGGGCTGGTATAGTGACCAATTCCGAAGTTAGAAGCTTGCCAACATGCAGCGCCCAAAAAGGGTAGTCGTACCGATCCTAACAACAATCGGCCGATGTCAATAACCTCTATACTCTGCAAGATTATGGAGCGCGTGTTGAACTCGCGCCTCTTGGCATACCTGGAAGTTATCGTTCTCCTCAGTGTCCGACAGTTCGGGTTTCGTCGCAAGCGGTCCACTGGGGATCTAGGTACTAGTGTATGCCACTGACTTGTGGGACGAGGCCCTCGTCAATAATGGGGAGACGATTGCCGTCTCCCTTGATGTCTCGAAGGCCTTCGACCGGGTATGACACGCTGGTCTTTTGAGTAAGCTTCCAGCGTACGGCATTTCTCCTGGTCTGAATGGCTGGGTAAAAGACTTTCTGACTGAACGGTCCCTCCGTAGTTGTAGTTGACGCATGCTCATCTGAGCCCATGTCGACTAATGCCGTGTTCCTCACAGGTCGATCTCTATAGTTCGTTCTCTTTTATTTTCAATTATATATTGAACACACCTAGTTCAGAGGCCGCCTACAAAGTATTTATATTTGTTATATTACGATTAAGTTAAATAAGTAAGTTTAAGTTAAATATTAAGTTTAGTTAAGGTATTGAACTAGGTACGATAGGACTGGCATGCACAGTTGTGTAAAGTCCCAAAATTAAATAAAAAGAAAAAAACAAAAAAGAAAATACATAACAACTCTGTTCCTGCTGAATATTAACGATATGCTGATGCCCGGTATCTGTGGGTATGCAGATGACAGCATAGTTGTGGAGAGATTCCTGCTGGTGCTCAGGCTAGTAAGGAATCAATCCAGAATGATTCGCTATATCGCGGATTGATACGCTCTGACGTACGAATTTTGCACAGGCAGTCTCCGTTGTTGGAGCCCTCAAATGATCTAACCGCAATGTTTCGATATCACCTTCGGGTTGTGGAGCTCAGACGGCAGTCGCTTCATGGAAAATATCGAAGTTTAGCCAAAATCAGCAGTTAAACTGGTAAAGAGGACTCCAGGCTCAGACTTCAAAGAATAAGCTTCTGATGCGACTGGTATTGACGCTGAGATGATGATGATGACCTAGATAGTGTTTGTGTATTACACAATTAGCAGATTTTAAATTCGGGTGGAGATATACAATCCATATCCCTTGAGCAGTTACTGTTTTTAGGAAATTAGGGTTCAACAATCAAACACGTTTGTAGCTTATTGTAAATTTCACCATTTTATACCTAGAAACTTGAAACTATGTAGAAATCAGTGTTTCTACGAACCTAGACCGACCACTTACGAGCGGAAGAATACGGATCTTGTTTAATCTGTTCAAATTCGGCACAAATAAGAAACAAAACAACTCGCTTTCGCTTATTAACTTACTTTTTTGTATAATAAAATAAAATAGTTTTATATTAAGTAGTTTTTTTTTATTAATAAAATCGTTGCCCCGCACTAGGAAATTCTCCTGTATCGTGGGTGCGTTTACAAACATATAAACTCACATACACAAAGAGCTGGATCCGGAACTACTAATGTAGGTCATACAAATATTTGTTCCGTGCGGGATTCGAACCCGCGACACTCAGCGCAGCAATCAATAGCTTAACTACATAGCTTAACAATATAAAAACAAAACATTTGAAAATCTGATATTGAGAATACCTATTATTCACTCGGCAATTCAAAAAAAATTGTAAAAAATAATGCTAATCTATAGGTACAATTAGTATTTAGTCGTCCTCCGTGGCGCAGCGGTCAACACGCCTGCCTGCGACGTGGAGGCCCCGAGTTCGAACCCCGGCCAGGTCATGATGGATGGTCAAAAAAAAACGATCTTTTCCTGATTGACCTGGGTCTTGGAGCTTTGTCTATACATATACATATGTATCAATTATAAAATATAGTATCGTTGAGTTAGTATCCCATAAAACAAGTCTCGAACTTTGGGGCTAGCTCAATCTGTGTGATTTTTCCGTACCTATATATTTATTTATTTATTTAATTTTAGAAGAACGTTGTCATAATTTAGAAAAATACGTGTAGATTGATAATGGCGCCGTTTCTGTTGTTCACAAACTTAACAAAGTTTAAGTTATGTGCATCTTTTTCTTTCCATTTCGTTAAGAAAAGGATAGAAGATAACGTTTTAATTTAATCCTGTCAAATTAAGATACTCCATAGACAGTTTAGACGCGATTATAAACATGGCGACTAAAAATACGACAGTTTACGTCAGGAGCGCACTAATTTGACAGGTCCAAATTGACATTTTATCTTCTGTCCTTTTCTTTTAGAAATGGAAAGAAAAAGATGCACTTAACTTTAAATTAGTTTAGTTTGTGAACAACACAATCGGTACCAATATCCTTCAAAATTAATCAGATTATAAATTGATAATGTGTTACGCATTTCAACGTATGCGCACTGCGACTGATTAGAATTATATGGGTGTTGCGTACTAGATCCGAATTCTGGACGTTCAAATAGGCTATTTGACAGATTTATAATTTTTATCTTGAATTACTTGGTTGCGGTTAAGAAGTTCACCGAAAGTATTTTTTTAAATTAAAATACGTATTTGGTAAGAAATATGCAAATAAAAATTCAAAATTCAAATAAGCCGCCGAAACGCTTTATTCAGCAATATGTCGTCGCGCTTTGTAAGTGACGTCACAAGCGGTTTTCGGTTCTCAGTGGTGTTTGTTTTTATTTATTACTAGCTTTCCGCCTGCGGCTTCGCCCGCGTGGAGTTCTGTTATATCGCGCTTTTTAGATTTCCCTCGGGAACATCAATTATTTCCGGGATAAAGGGTAGCCTATGTTCTTTCTCAGGGTCTAAAGATTGTCTGTGCCAAGTTTCATCAAAATCGGTTGAGAGGTTTAAGCGGGAAAGCGTAACAGACAGACAGACAGACAGACAGAGTTACTTTCGCATTTATAATATTAGTATGGATTTGTTGTTGTTATCTAATAAAAGGGTTTACAAGTAGTGTACTGTACCGGGTTGTACAAATAAATCGATAATAACCCCTGAAAAACAGTTTATAAGTTTGTCGAAAACAAGCGTTGATGCGCGTATGACGTCATCGCGACATTAGCCAATCCGGATCGTTTCATAATGTGTGGCGCGAGAAACAAAAAGCCAAACTTATTTTTGTGTTTTGGATATAAGTATTAATTGTTAAGTATTATTTTTTATTAAAATTCATGTAAATGACATAAAGAACCCTCATTTTATGCATTTAAAGCAAATATTCACAAAAAAATTCATAATGTCAAATAGCCTTGGGGGTAGCGTACTAGATCCGAATTCTGGACGTTCAAACACATTCTCAATTCGGATTCGTAACGGATGCAGTGAAGAAAACGCTCTTAGGGTGCATATGCCTTTACAGTTACATCGCAAGCGTCTACTGGTACGTCAATACATATATTTTGTATGAATAAACAAAAAACAAAATTTTTAGGTTATCGAACGGTTCCTTGCAGTGGAAAACGCCGAAGAACTGGTTGTGATTCTGTGAGACAACCAAGTCAGTTCTTCCGGTTTAGGGTATCATTGTACAAACATTTCATTGAATATTACCAGGACCGTTAAAGCTATTTCAAACACAAATAAAAAAGAGGTTTATTTGATCAATATAATAGGTAAGTACTGTTAAATTATGCGGCTTTTAATTTTTTTCCTATATAGCGCTGTTCGACCGCAAGCTTATCCTAGATACCGTTATTATCCAAAATATGCAATTATCTGTCTATGAACAAAACACGTTGTTTCGATGAAAGAAACCATAATATATTATATTTTTTTAATTATACACTAGCGCTTTACCGCAATCCCGCCTGATGGTAAGCAGTGACGCAATCGATGATGATAAAGCGCGCTAGTTTATTAAGAGCCTATTCACTCTAGCCTTGAAGACACTCAAATTGTAGTCCGACGGAAACACCGTCGCTGGCAAATTGTTCCAGTCCCTCGATGTACGCGGTATGAAAGAGGAGGCGAAACGCTTCGTCCGAATTGTAGTGGTGATAAATTATGATTTAGAGTTTATCAGGATGTGTGATCGTATACCTATAAACACAGTTTTAATCTGGTTTTAGAAAGTGTTTTAAAAACCGACCTTGTTTTTGTCCTCAAATTGGTGTATTTTTGCTACATATTTGTATCAAATTCCAAAAGAAGCTCACTAGCTATTAGTATGTGAATTCAATTTAGATAGTATTTAATCCATACTAATATTATAAATGCGGAAGTAACTCTGTCTGTCTGTCTGTTACGCTTTCCCGCTTAAACCTCTCAACCGTTTTTGATGAAATTTGGCACAGACAATCTTTAGGCCCTGAGAAAGGACATATACCTTTTATCCCGGAAAAAATTGATATTCCCGAGGGAAATCTAAAAAGCGCGATATAACCGAACTCTACGCGGGCTAAGCCGCGGCCGGAAAGCTATGGCTAGTTCGAATATAAACATGAATACCTTACCAATTTAAATTAATTAACTATTAATATAAATAATATTTACATAATTTAAACAGTTTCAAAATAATATTATGTACAAGTCTATAAAGTAGAAAACTCAAACAATTTAGATAGTTACATTACTTAAGTACATTAAATAGGTACATTATTCACGCAAGGACGCCTGATGACCCTTTTTTTTTATTGCGAAAAATAGTGTTTTTCTTGAGACAGTGCAATCCGCTTGCTATTGTAGATACAAGTGTTACGCATAATTAATAGGTATTGTCTTAGCGACGTTCACAAACGGTTAGTACATACGACAGCAGGTCAAGCTACCCGAAACTGTCAGATATTCCCAATCAACCTTGAGCCTTAATGCTTTAAAGATAAAGTTGAAAATCGGACAAAGAATTCTGACAGACTGTAGTATCTTGATGTGCTGTCGTCTGTACAAACTTAGCCTAGAAATGTAGATTCCCACATACAAGTGTGTATTTTGGGACACTAACAAAATGTACGGTGTAATTGCTAAAAGAAACCGCGTGTGACTACATATAGGGCACAAAGATTACCCACTCTAAAAATTCGACTTGCGCCCCCTAGGCCTGACTTGCCCCCCTAGGCCTCACTTGCCTTCCCCAAGGCCTCACTTGCCTCCTCCCCCCCTAGGCCAGAAGCTGGGTACGTACATAAGACCATGCTCATTGCTGGCCAGGTATTCATGAACTAAACCGGATTAGCTATTCGTTGACCCCAGTCATGATAGCTAAATTACAATGTGTTTCATTTGAGATAAATATGCACGCATTTTTTCCTGGAAACTTTAAAACTTAATGGTCTTTCTGCTTCAGTCACTATCAAACATCATAATTGGGGTGCTTGTTACGAAAAAGCCACCCTTTTTGAAATCCAAGATGGCGGATGCCAATTTAAATGTATATGATATGGGTGTTAATTCCGAGATGGATTGGGGTGCTGGTAACAAAAATGCCATCTAAATAACTTAAATCTGTCTCGATTTGTTCTCTTAGTAAAAATAGCAAATTAATTAAATATAATACGGATATCGATGTTGATCTATAAATAAATAATTTCATAAATATTGTTTATTTGTGACAACCCTGGCCGATGCGTTACTGTCTAGACGAAGTCGGCATTTTACACGAGATCAAAGGCGTCAACCTACTGTATGATTTTTATACTGTGACGATACTATGTAGTTAAGCTGCCCAACAATACGACGATGTAAATTATGCAAACCTGTGTCAAACGGCTGTGTCAAAGGTTTTCTTGCTAAATTGCTGATAAGCGTTCTAATACGCAGACTGCAGCGCCTTTTAGCGTATTTTATTTTTTTCAAATTCGAAAAGAGGTGGCGATACTGGAGAGTGTGGGCAATTGGCCCACAAAGGCTGCCTGTCGCTCGCGCGTTAACGCGCGAGCGGGCTATTGCTGATGGTATTATGTCTCGACGACTTCATTTAGAAATTGATTTCCAGTGTTTATATCACATTTTTGATTGATAGTTTGATTTGATTGATAGGCAGATTTATTCTAAGTATGTATCTATACATATAATAAATCTGCAGAAAAGTAATTTATGTACATTGAAGATATTGAAAAAAAAAATTGCCAGCGTGTTAAAGGATAACTATAAGGACCCATTTCAAAAATTTTTGTTTTTTTTCTGTTTGTCTGTTTGTGCGCGCATCACGAAAAATCTACGAATTCAATGCAGACAATGTTTATACTATACAAAAGTTATACGCAACTTGAGGTATAACTTAGTTTTTGTTTCATCGAAAACAGTTCACTCTATCAAAAGATATGATTAATTTAGTGAGTTGAAGAAGTAAAATATTACAACACGCAATTCAGTATAGTAGGTAGGTACTTTAACGTCATCTTGAAACTAAAAATAGAACTAATGTTGATAGTTGAATTCCAAATCCGATAGATGGCGTTGTACAAATGTGTGAAAAAGATCGAAAAAGAAGTATTGGCTTTTTGATTACGTTTGGTAATTTTTCTGTAGTGTATTTAGTATCAGTATTGCACCTAGTGTGTAATAAAGGGGTTTATGCTTAATTTTTATCATCTCTTTTATTGGCAACTTTATTATATAATAAAGTCCCCCTATTAATTAATTGCATTGATATTACTAACATAATGCTTTATACTATACTGTATCCAATTATATACATTACATAATTATATGCTATTCATTCTGCGGATAGTTGCGCTAGTTCACCTTTGGAACGGATTCAGACTCAAAGCATATGGCCGCGGACACGGCGATGCTCTTTTCAAGCCGGGCAGACCTCCACCGTGTCCTCAGGGCGATCCACACAATGGTGACACCCTGGCTTTTCCTCCCGCCTTGACTCCAAAGTACCTTGGTATCACTTTAGGAAATAATCTCAACTTTAAAGTACCTGTAAAAATTGTTTGCAATAGAATACGAAAATTAATATACGTGTTTAAAAATCTGCTTCCACAGCACTGCTGAAGTGAATATATCAGGCCCTTTGTCAGTCGCACCTTACCTACTGCCTCTCCTCCTAACCAACACCATAACCATCTAACCATAAACCATCTTAAAGTCAGTTAGTTGAGTTTGCCCAGAGCGCTGTACTTAAGGTTAGCACGTTTAAATTAATGCTTGAAAAATGGTTTCGACTGTAAGATTGTTTTTTCTTTTTCATTCTTAAAATTCTCCTCCTGAACACAAAATACAGTCCTACGACCCAATGTTACTATAGAAACGGAATGTGACTATTTAAATTCCTTTGAAACAATGAAAGTAAAAGATTTGTTACCTTTAACATAAGCTTAACAAATCAATAAATGAAATGGTCGCTGGCGGCCACTAGTATTATATACTATAGCAATATATAATACTAGCGGCCGCCAGCGACTTTGTTCGCGTGGAATTAGTTATGCTCAGCTCCTATTGGTGGCAGCGTGATGTTATATAGCCTAAAGCGTTCCTGGATTAAGGTCGTACCCTCACCAAATGACCTCGAGCATTTGCTCCTTCTTCACCGCGCCCCACCTCTACAATACTTCGCAAAATATTACTAGCGCCGTCTGGCGGACGAAGTACTTACAAATACAAGTTAAATTCATAGACCACAGAAGTAACAGACATGGCACTTTTATTTTTGTTTATTGGTGCGCCCAAATACTTTTGGTTATTATAGACTGAAACAAATGTTGACGATACTTCATAATAAAAATTTTGCGTATTTTATTTTTTAACCGACTTCCCAAAAGCGTGATTCTCAATTCGATTTATGTGTGCTCGCTGATAACTTTATCGTTAAGGCGGCTCCAGAGGAAAAACACACCGCAGGCCGTTCTTATGTAGTTTTTCGGAGCTATCTACTCTTTATCCAAAAGAAATATCAACTTATTAAAAATACATAAATTTTCTCCATAATCTTACCTCCAAAATTGTAGATTTTTTTTTTTTACTAAGCATAATGTTTAAATAATTCCTTCACAACGAAACCTCTGACAAGAGAAATAATTATCAAAAAAGTGCATCTCCTCGAAAAGTAAGCATTATTTAGATTGCGTTCTTACCCTAATGGATAGGCAATTTCATGACGAACATTATTGTAGAAATATTTTTTTAAAGCGACCAAAAGAAAAATTTTATTCAACAATCTGAGCGTATTCCCCATCATTTCCTTGCCCGAGCTATTGAGATTCAGTATGCCACAAGCTCTCGAAGGTGGAACCCGTGTCGTTCGTCATCGCGCGGTCCGCTAGCATAGCGGGCGGCGCGTGAGCGAGAAAGCATCTGCTTGCTCGCTCACGCACCGCATGTCGCATAGAGTATAATACTATCATAAAGTGTCTCTGTTATTGATGTTCATTTTGGTGTTCGTTTTTTTAACCGATTTCAAAAGGGAGGAGGTTATATGTTTTTTATGTTTGTTTGCGGATAACTTTACTATAATATAAATAATAGGGTATTTGACTAAAAAAAACTAATTAGTCCGTCATTCAGATTATAGAAAAATATTGGATAGGTTTATTATATACGTTTTACATTTCGTATATTTTGTTATATCCAATCAATAAAAATTGACAAATACAATATGTAAAGAAAACCCTGTCCGATCCGTGAAGGAATTGTTAGGTATCGATAACTGATTCTACTAATGGGTACAAAGCCGGGCTAAACTTAAAAAAAAATCCCCCTAAAAAAATAAATATTATTTCGCAAAAAGAGCTAACTTAATACATGTGCGGTAAGCAACCCTACTGCGGGTGGCGGGGGGCAGGGCACGCGGCACGTGGTCGCGTCGCGATTTGCTCGTAATAATACCGGTGTTGCCACTTTTTTAAAAATTACCAAATTTCGGAGAAATTTGAATTAATTCCCGGGAAAATAGATAATTTCAAAATTCAATAGTATTTATTGTTACTATGATCATTATGTAAAATTTTATATTATATTTGGTCAAGTGTTTACCTAACCTTTATTATCCTTATGGGTCGGACAGGATTTTCTTTACATTTTGTATAAAAAGCATCAAAGATCAGGAGTGATGGTTGGTGACGTCACTGGCCGCTAAAAAGTATAGCGTGCAGTGACGTCACACGAGTTTTCAAAGCACTGTGTCGACTTCATTTTTTGTTTAAATGAAAAAAGAAAAAAATATGTGTCTAGTATTTTTTGGGTAGGTCCCCGACAAGGTGGACCGACGACCTGGTGAAGGCCGCGGGAAACCGCTGGATGCGGGAGGCGCAGGACCGATCGAACTGGAGAACCTTGAGGGAGGCCTATATCCAGCGGTGGACGTCTTTCGGCTGAATTGATGATGATGATGATGAGTATTTTTTGGAAATCTGACTGACGGACTAATTAGGTTTTTTTAGTCAAATACCCTATTGCATAAGTTGATAAAAAATGCTATGCAATAGCTTTACCGTGGCAGTTACCGAGTGCCACATGTTTTTTTTTTTTTAAATTAGAAAGATTATATCTTCAAGGTAGTCTCATGTTAAGGAAATTAGGGTCTGATGATGGAATACTAAGGAAACCTAGGAGAAATTTAAAAAATCATAGGGGCGCCTAGGGCATTTCTATGTTTTTTTCATTAAGTGTTTTAACGCACTACAATTTAGTAAAGTTCGGAGTTGATGATGGAGCCGGGAGACAGCCGAGGGATCTCCTTAACGATTCACATCAGCTGCCTCGTGTTTGTGCTTTAATTTATATTGATAAGAACTTTACACCTAAATGAGTTGTGATTGTCATTAAAGCTCTGATGATGAAGACATAGGCCAGTTAAGGGAACTCCTCAAAGGTTTACAATAGTTACCTTGTGTTTGGACTTAATTCATTTATATTGATGAAAACTTTACACCCATATAGGTTTAAATGAAGGTCTGCAATAGATCTGATGATGAAGACCATAGACAGTCGAGGGAATTCCTTAACAATTTACAACACTGTACTTTAACATAGTACAAACACTACCTACTCGTCATGCTTATGCAAAAATCAATTAAAATCAAGAGACTGAATGTAAGTGGTGTTATTTCCTTGCGTTATTTCTAGAAATGCTCATACTTTCATCGTGGTCTTATAGGAATTAAAGCAAACGAAATACGTCGTTTTCTTGCAGGCCTTTTCCAAATATGCTGCCGTCAGCGTTCAGTCTGACCGGATATTGTATTAGTCAGATCTTTATTATTTTTCTGCAAAAGGAAGCTTTGTGTAAATAATATTATAGTATATGTATTTGTTTTTTTTTTTATACGATAGTTTTATTTTTTACAATTTACGTATTTGTGTTTACGTGTTTTTGTTTTAAACGAGAATAATAATATAATTTCAGTCTTGCCTGAACCCAAAAAAAAACATCAAATCTTTTTTTTATGTAGGTTTCCTGTCTGCAGAAATTTATTTGACCCTGATTACGTTTTCCCTTAAAATAATAAATAATGATAAATTAACCTTTATTATATTATTTTTCTATCCCTTTGACCATCTGACTTAGCTAACTTTCAATCTACAAAACTAACTTCCAACCCTGAAGCTACAGTCATAACATATTTAGTTGTAAAGGTCTAATCAATACAAATTAAGTAAGCCCAAGCACATGACAGTTGCTTCCGATGTGGATTCCCTTGATTCTCTGTCATCTCCATCATCAGGTCAGGCCCAAATCTTAACGGTTTTATAGTATGATCCGATATAAATACGAGTATCAAGTTTTCACCCGAAGCGTGCCTACAATTTTCGATAATTGGCCTAAATTTCTTAGAATTTCCATTATCGACACTGACGTGGTAACAATGAGATTACATAGGCAGCATACTCTTTCATATAAAAAAGAATGGTCAAAATCGGTTCATTAACGATAAAGTTATCAGCGAGCACACATAAATCGAATTGAGAACCACACTTTTGGGAAGTCGGTTAAAAATAAAATACGCAAATTTTTATTATGACGTATCGTCAATATTTGTATCAGTCTATAATAACCAAAAGTATTTGGGCGCACCAATAAACAAAAATAAAAGCGCCATGTCTGTTACTTCTGTGGTCTATGAATTTAACTTGTATTTGTAAGTACTTCGTCCGCCAGACGGCGCTAGTAATATTTTGCGAAGTATTGTAGAGGTGGGACGCGGTGAAGAGGGACCAAATGCTCAAGGTCATTTGGTGAGGGTACGTCCTTAATGAACCGATTTTGACCATTCCTTTTTTCTATGAAAGAGTATGCTGCCTATGTAATCTCATTGTTACCACGTCAGTGTCGATAATGGAAATTCTAAGAAATTTAGGCCAATTATCTAAAATTGTAGGCACGCTTCGGGTGAAAACTTGATACCCGTATTTATATCGGATGATACTATAAAACCGTGAAGATTTGGGCCTGACCTGATGATGGAGATGACAGAGAATCAAGGGAATCCACATCGGAAGCAACTGTCATGTGTTTGGGCTTACTTAAATTGTATTGATTAGACCTTTACAACTAAATATGTTATGACTGTAACTTCAAGATTGGAAGTTAGTTTTATAGATTGAAAGTTAGCTAAGTCAGATGGTCAAAGGGATAGAAAAATAATATAATAAAGGTTAATTTATCATTATTTATTATTTTAAGGAAAAACGTAATCAGGCAGCAGGAAACCTACATAAAAAAAAGATTTGATGTTTTTTTTTGGGCTCAGGCAAGACTGAAATTATATTATTATTCTCGTTTAATAAAACAAATACGTAAATTGTAAAAAATAAAACTGTCGTATAAAAAAAAACAAATACATATTCTATAATATTATTTACACAAAGCTTCCTTTTGCAGAAAAATAATAAACATCTGACTAATACAATATCCGGTCAGACTGGACGCTGACGGCAGCATATTTGGAAAAGGCCTGCAAGCAAACGACGTATTTCGTTTGCTTTAATTCCTATAAAACCACAATGAAAGTATGAGCGTTTCTAGAAATATCGCAATGTGCAGAACCCAAACAAGCCCGGCAAGCAGAGGCTGGTATTCGACGCGGCTGCAAAGAGCTATGGCGTGAGTCTAAATGACGGACTCCTAGAAGGGCCAGATCTGCTGTTATCGCTACCCGGGATTATATTCCGCTTCCGGGAGAAAGCCATAGCGGTAACAGCAGACATTCAAGAAATGTTCCTGCGCATTAAAATCCGACCAGAGGACCAGCCGGCACAACAGTTCCTGTGGAGAGGCAGCGATCGGATGGGACCTCCACGGCACTACAAGATGACCAGCATGATCTTTGGTGCCGCCAGCTCCCCGTATTACACAACTTAAATTCAGTCTCTTGATTTTAAGTGATTTTTGCATAAGCATGACGAGTAGGTAGTGTTTGTACTATTTTAAAGTACAGTGTTGTAAATTGTTGAGGATTTCCCTCGACTGTCTATGGTCTTCATCATCAGATCTATTGCAGATTGCAGACCTTCATTTAAACCTATATGGGTGTAAAGTTTTCATTAATATAAATGAATTAAGTCCAAACACAAGGTAACTATTATAAACCTTTGAGGAGTTCCCTTAACTGGCCTTTGTCTTCATCATCAGAGCTTTAATGACAATCACAACTCATTAAGGTGTAAAGTTCTTATCAATATAAATTTATTAAGCATAAACACGAGGCAGCTGATGTGAATCGTTAAGGAGATCCCTCGGCTGTCTCCCGGCTCCATCATCAACTCCGAACTTTACTAAATTGTAGTGCGTTAAAACACTTAATGAAAAAACATAGAAATGCCCTAGGCGCCCCTATGATTTTTTAAATTTCTCCTAGGTTTCCTTAGTCTTCCATCATCAGACCCTAATTTCCTTAACATGAGACTACCTTGAAGATAATCTTTCTAATTAAAAAAAAAACATCCACACGTTTTTTTTTTAATTAGAAAGATTACCACCACCAAGATGACCAATGATGAGTGGTCAAGATGACCACTCGGGAACTGCCGCGGTAAAGCTATTGCATAACATTTTTTATCAACTTATGCAATAGGGTATTTGACTAAAAAAACCTAATTAGTCCGTCAGTCAGATTTCCAAAAAATACTCATCATCATCGTCCAAAGACGTCCATTGCTGGATATAGGCCTCCCCCAAGGTTCTCCACGACGACCGGTCCTGCGCCTCCCGCATCCAGCGGTTTCCCGCGACTTTCACCAGGTCGTCGGTCCACCTTGTCAGGGGCCTACCCAAAAAATACTAGACACATATTTTTTTCTTTTTCATATAAACACAAAATGAAGACAACACAGTGCTTTGAAAACTCGTGTGACGTCATTGCACGCTACACTTTTTAGCGGCCAGTGACGTCACCAGCCAGTGACGTCACCAGCCATCACTCCTGATCTTTGATGCCTATTATATTTGTCAATTTGTATTGATTTGATAAAACAAAATATACGAAATGTAAAACGTATATAATAAACCTATCCAATATTTTTCTATAATCTGAATGACGGACTAATTAGTTTATTTTAGTCAAATACTTTTTTTTTTTTTTTATAACCAGCGCTTGACCGCAATCCTGCCTGATGGTAAGCAGTGACGCAATCGATGATGGTAAAGCGCACTAGTTTATTAAGAGCCTATTCACTCTAGCCTTGAAGACACTCAAATTGTAGTCCGACGGAAACACCGCCGCTGGCAAATTGTTCCAGTCCCTCAATGTACGCGGTATAAAGGAGGAGGCGAAACGCTTCGTCCGGATCGTAGTAGTGTTAACAACGTAAGGGTGGAAACCAGCCGTACGACGGGTCGTCCGCTGGTGGAACGGAGATGGGGGAATTAAATCATGCAATTCCCTCGCACACTCCCCGAAATGCATCCTATAGAACACCGAAGGCTGGCTACTCTACGCCTGTGCTCTAGGCTTTGGAGACCAACTCGAGTTAGATCAGGGTCACCAATCAGCCTCTTTGCACGTCTCTCCACTGAACCCAAAGTGGCCAGGTGACCCTTGGCAGCACCAGCTCAAATGTGGCTGCAGTACTCCACACACGAACGGACCTGTGCTTTGTATAACATTAGAAGCTGCCCAGGTGTGAAGTACTGCCGGACCTTTGCGATAAAGCCAAGTTTCCGGGCAGCCACCTTGGCCTTGGACTCAATGAACCGCCCAAAGTTAAGGTTCGAAGAAATCTCAACTTCCAAAAGCTGAAATACCCTATTATTTATATTATAGTAAAGTTATCCGCAAGCAAACATAAAAAAACATATAACCTCCTCCCTTTTGAAATCGGTTAATAAAACGAACACCAAAATGAACATCAATAACAGAGACACTTTATGATAGTATTATACTCTATGCGACACGCGGTGCGTGAGCGAGCAAGCAGATGCTTTCTCGCTCACGCGCCGCCCGCTATGCTAGCGGACCGCGCGACGACGAACGACACGGGTTCCCCTTTCGAGAGCTTGTGGCATACTGAATCTCAATAGCTAGGGCAAGAGAAATGATGGGAAATACGCTCAGATTGTTGAATAAAATTTTTGTTTTGGTAGTTTTAAAAAAATATTTCTACAATAATTTTCGTCATGAAATTGCCTATCCATTAGTGTAAGAACGCAATCTAAATAATGCTTACTTTTCGAGGAGATGCACGTTTTTGATAATTATTTCTCTTGTCAGAGGTTTCGTTGTGAAGGAATTATTTAAACATTATGCTTAGTAAAAAAAAAATCTACAATTTTGGAGCCAAGATTATGGAGAAAATTTATGTATCTTTAATAAGTTGATATTTATTTTGGATAAAGAGTAGATAGCTCCGAAAAACTACCTGAAAACGGCCTGTGGTGTGTTTTTCCTCTGGAACCGCCTTAATGGGCTATCCAACGCAAAAAGAATTTTTCAAATCAGACCAGTAGTTCCCGAGATTAGCGCGAATAAACAAACAAACATACAAACAAACTCTTCAGCTTTATATATTAGTATAGATTTAAAATTGACCGATTTTCACGTAGAAACTGACCATTCTACATAATATTATTATTTTATAGTACCTATTTATTAATAAATTACGCTGTTCACATATTACGCTGGGATCGCACAACATCCTGCAGATCTCAGATATTGCAAATAATCTAAGATAAGAACATATTATATAGGTACTAACTGCGCCACGCGGTTTCACCCACGTTTTTTTATATGCCCCGCTCCTATTATTCGCAGCAAATCAAATCAAAATCGTTTATTTCAAATTAACCATCACTTGGTACTTTTGAATAGTCAATGTCGGTCAGTTCAAGAAAAGTGAAGCTAAATTGCACGTTCCAAAGCGTAGATCTCTATGGAGAAGAACGTGCAAGAAACTCCATGGACACTCTTTTAAAATCATAATATGGGTTACATTTCTTCGTTACATATTTATGTTGCTTCTATCATGTGAGCACAATGTAAAATTAATTAAAATATAAAAATGAATTAAGCCCACTGGCAGCTAAGAAATGACCAATCTCCACTGACGGCCCCCGTTCACGAGCATGACGCGCGCATCAGCCCCACTTTGCTCAACCATATTGAAGGGAACCAAATGACCCAACAACACGCGCCACCATCAGCAAGACATTTGAGTGAGCATGACAATTCTCAACTGCCAATCTCGCAATGTCAAACAAGTTATATATATAGTAGTCCATGGTGCCTCACCTTCACAAACTTGAAAAGTCCTTTTACATTATACAATATTATTGCAAAATAATGGTAGCAAAATATTGTGCACAACGTTGAAATAAACAAATAAAATAAAAAAGGAATATTTAGAAAACAACAAAAAGGGGGAATGGCATCTCTTCCAAACCTACAAAATTGTCTGTGGCTGTGGAGCAGGACTGGCATTTATCCAAGCATTTTTGTCAAGGATATAATCTTCCAGTTTATAATATGCTTGCTTACACAGCGTGCGTTTAATGCATGTTTTAAATTTGGATTCATTGAGCTGTTGAATCTCTAGCGGTACTTTATTATAAAATTTTACACAGTACCCCATAAACGAACTATTTATTTTAGCTAGTCTGAACCGAGGTTGATCTAAATTGTTTCTATTCCTAGTATTGAAATTGTGCCTGTCACTTATCTTCTTAAAAAGATCAATATTTTTCCGAACATACATAATGTTTTCATAAATGTATTGACAAGGGACCGTAAGGATGTTTATTTCTTTAAACAGTTCCCTAAGAGAATCGCGTCTGCGGATATTGTATATGGCTCTGATAGCTCTTTTCTGCAGAATAAAAATAGACTATGTCTGCAGCCCGTCCCCAAAGCAAAATACCGTATGACATGATACTATGAAAGTAGCTAAAATAGACTAGTCTCGCAGTATCTACATCAGTAAATTGACCGATTTTTCTGACAGTTTCTCCTTGTTCAATACAATATCGGAGTAAGTACTTTTAACATTTGGTAACGCAAATCTTATACACTTTGTCTTTTTTTCATATAATACTAAATTATTAGCGGTAAACCAATTTTGGACTTGCTGTAAAGCATTGTTTACGTCCTCAAGGTTTGAGCAACGTCTATTGATTTTAAAAATTAACGAAGTGGTGCGTGCGTTAAATATGCGTGATGTTAAATAGCCTAAAGCCTTCCCGGATTAATGCGCTATCCATTGCAAAAAGAATTGTTCAAATCGGACCAGTAGTTTCTGAGATTAGCGCGCACAAACAAACAAACAAACTCTTCAGCTTTATTTATTAGCATAGATAACGTAGAATATAGGAAACATCTCATGATTTAGCACCTGCCATTTTCTTCACCACCTGTAGTTACTGGCAAAGAATGCCTAATATAATCATAATACTTAATAATATTTATTTCAAATTTTACAAAAATTTGTATAGGTATAAATTATAAATAATCATTTGGAGTATTTTTAAATATAAGGCTTATCAAAAATGAACAATACATAGGTACTCTGACTCCTAAACTAGGTGAGACCTGTGACTTAGCAGTCAGGAAGGTACTAAGGCAATAAAGTCCGCCATGGTACCTACCTTTCTTTGAAAAAAAAATTAAACAACTATACAACTTGTTCCAAAAAATAAACTCCCTTTAGATTATCTCCATTCAACATTATCGAGATTATCGATTCCGATACTCGTT
This sequence comes from Sesamia nonagrioides, assembly GCA_017933935.1. Lineage (NCBI taxonomy): Eukaryota > Metazoa > Arthropoda > Insecta > Lepidoptera > Noctuidae > Sesamia > Sesamia nonagrioides. The sequence continues at coordinate 1,129,250 of JADWQK010000412.1, read as the reverse complement.
AATTACTAATTAGCAAATCGTACATACCTTACAATCACAATAGCACTAGGCTGAGATTGCCAATACACACGTCAGATAAAGAGCTCTCAAGGTTTTAAGGTAGATGGCCTGGCTAGACCATTGGGAATTATTGGAAAAGGGGGTTCTTTATAATACTATCATCATCATCATTTCAGCCGAAAGACGTCCACTGCTGGACATAGGCCTCCCCCAAGGATCTCCACGAAGACCGGTCCTGCATCCAGCGGTTTTCCACGATCTTCACCAGGTCGTCGGTCCATCTTATTGGGGGCTTACCCACGCTGCATCTTCCGGTGCGTGGTCTCCTCTCGAGAACCCGTCGGCCCCATCGGGCATCGGTCCTACGGGCAATGTGCCCAACCCATTGCCACTTAAGTGCTGCAATTCTTGGGGCTATGACGGTTACTCTCGTTGTTCTGCGGATCTCCTCATCGTCCGAAATACCGAAGTGTCACAAGACAGAAATCTTCGACCAGTGTGTGTTGCCAATGATAACATATGGAACTAAGACGTGGTCGCTAACAATGGGCATTATAATACTAGGTAAAGTGCAAATTTAAAAAAGAGATACTGATAACTTTTCTGAACATCTACTGCGTTTCTGAATTTCTGGTAGTACTCAAGTGGATGCCGAAAGAGCTGTGGACATCTCTAATACACGTACCTCCCACATGTTCTGAATCAAAATGCCACAAAAAAAGAAGAAGTTTTGTAGCGACTTGAGGCCTTTGCCCAGTGAAAAGGTAAGAAAAAAACAACAGAAGAATCTGGTGGGGCCCATCATTGAAATGTAGGCTTAGGCTTTTGGAGAGCTTTCTGATCTACCTAGTGCTTAATGTTACGATGCAGCTTCTTTATTTGACAAATCCTTATTGGTACCCACCGTCTAGATGAGTTTTTGAACACAGACTAGACCCCATGGTATTCTTCCAGATACAACATACTTAATTGGCGCTTTACGAATGAATACTGTAAAATATATTGGCACCAATTTATTAGCCATTACTTAAGTAGCGGATGTTGGAGAAAAACAGCCAGATTGAAATGAAGGGCCCGACGCGCGAATGCTCCCGGAGAGATGGGCAAAGGTCGTCACTCACTAGACCACTCACAGAGGACATCGTTGCAGGGATAGTGTGACGATCTGTTCAGATCTTCAGGGCCATTCAAAACAGATTGCACAAGACAAGGACGTTTAGAAGGAAACAGAGGAGACCTTTGTCTAGTAGTGCGAGCGAAAAAAAGTATTAGTCAACAATAAGCCAAGTGTCGAAATAACAATTAAAAAAAACCATTACATTCCTTTGTACTAAAACCATGCTCATGTTACAAATACGAAAGTAACTTGTGTCTGTTACCTTTTCACGCCTGAGCGGCTGACCGATTTCATTTAGCTTTCGTACACAGCATGACCTGGGTTAGGACATAAAAAAACATTTACTGGTATAGCTTTTTTATGGGAAATCATCTAATGACCTCCCTCGCTTTGGGCTGAACGCAATATCAGACTGGGCATATCAGACTTTTACTGGCTAAAACCCACTTGTGTTCATTCACATCACTCGAGGGGCTACGATATCGTTTTTGAACAACACGCGGCCCTGACAGTCTGCAGTTCAAAATACATGTTCTATGTTATTGGTTTGGTTTCCGCACTCAGTCCCTCCAGCGGACCATTGTGCGTGGACCATGACGGCCTTTGGCGGTTATTCCAGCCAGCCCACCTCCCTCCAGAAACCCATCAGGTCTCCCAACCTGTTGCGAACTTCTGTGTAAGATAGTGGTGCTCCTATGGTTTCGTTTCTAATTTGTGTAACGCCTGTACACTCGAAGAGTACATGTGCAACTGTCTCGTCAGCCTCTATGCAGGCTCTGCACAGAGGGCTGTCCGTTATGCCTATTGTGTGGAGATGCTTATTCAGCGAGCAATGGCCCGTAGTGTTCACAATACATTTAATACTATGGACGTTGCTCAGTCATATTATTTTGCCCTTGCTTTTGCCCCTGAGCGAAGCCGCGGGACAAAAGCTAGGGTTTTCATGAATATAAATTTCCTTTATAACTCATTTATGAATTTGCGTCGGAAACGACGCGCAATCAATTTACTTCAATTGAGTTATCGTCACTCCTTTACAAAAACCAAAATTACTACACGAATGTCGTCAATCAATTTATGAACCGTGTTTAAATTTTACTTCCAATTTGTCACCAGTAAAGATATAATTACATCCATAAAAATTCAAAATTTAGTTTCTACTTCTAATACTATTTTCCTAATATTACACAACACTCATTGAATCATCCATTGATGAAATATTAAACAGATACGATATATTCTAACAAACTGACCAAAAAAAAATGTGCCGAACACAGCAGCAGCACACATGCATATTTTTATTCGGCATACATTGGTACAGTGTGAGTGAGATGGGGCACAATCTAAAGCGTAGAGAAAAAGATGGCTAGTGTACATCCATAACACGTTTACTATGAACTGCTGTAACCATATACCTACTGTTAAAAAATCAAAATTTAGTTTCTACTTCTAATACTATTTTCCTAATATTACACAACACTCATTGAATCATCTAATTTTGAATTAACTATTACTTAAAACCAATGACTGTGGGTGAAGGAAAACATGGAGGAAACCTGGACTTTATAGTCTGAAATCGCCAACCCGCATTGAGCAAGCGTGGTGATTACGCTCAATCCTTCACCGTATGAGAGGAGACCTGTGGCCAGGAGTGGGACTATAAAAGGTTGATGATGATTACATATAAAATAATTATAGTAGATTGGTTTTAGTGACAGAAACGAATAGCTGTAAATCCGATTCCACGCAATTTTGTCTGCCCTACCAAGGCGGCTCAAAAGCCGAAAACCGTCTGGGACGATTAATTTCGCACGCGTAGAACCGCCAGGAGACCCACAGCGTAGAAGCCGTGATGGAAACCATGCCTGCTGCATGTTGCGTGCTAGCTGCATGTTGCATGCCTGCTGCATGTCGCATGCGTGCTGCATGTTGCATGCTTGCTACCGGACCTGCCACAAAATCTATATTACTCTTGGATCATTAATTTTAATTATATCAGTTGGATCAAAATAGGGTATTTGACAAAAACACTAATTAGTCCGTCATTCAGATCATAGAAAAATATTGGATACGTATTTTTGGTTTTATCAAATCAATAAAAATTGACAAATATAAAATGCATCAAAAGTCAGGAGTGGTGGCTGGTGACGTCACTGGCCGCTAAAAAGTGTAGCGTGCAGTGACGTCACACGAGTTATCAACGCGCTGTGTCGTCTTCATTTTTTGTTTATATGAAAAAAGAAAAAATACGTAGTATTTTTTGGAAATCTAACTGACGGACTAATTAGTTTTTTTTTAGTCTACCCTATTGTAATACTAAATCGGATAACTTTTAATGAAAAAGAAATGTTATTTGAAACGTAGATTTGTAATGCAATATTTTTTTACATTATTAGATAAGATAAGATTTTTTATTTGCTTAAACATGTATGTGTACGTACATAAAAAAGTTCATACAAGGTGATGAATATAATGTGCAAAATAATAGAATTATAGAAACATATAATTTAAAAAATTATCACTATATAAGTTGTCATATTTACTTACTAATGTATTTTCTTTTTCTTTATTAGTGTAAACTAGTGCTTGACTGCAATCCCGCCTGATGGAAAACAGTGATGCAATCGTTGATGGTAAAGCGCACTGGCTTATTAAGCCTATTCACTCAAAAAAACTGAGTGAATAGGAAGGAAGACGGCAGTTGAGCGAGGTGATGCAATGTTTAACCCAACAACACGACCAACGATGCTGCGCCAGAGGATGATCTGGAGACCCTCCACGACCAAACTCCTGACACAACAACATTAGGCACATCGTACCCGGCACACATCGCAACACAACTGCTCAGACCCGTCCTCCGTACGGCTTCACCAGACATCATGCCGGAACACGACGAATCGCTTGGCGACAAGACTTTGTCTGGTGGGTGGTAACTCATGCCGGCGGCTGATGTTGTTGCCTACCACCGAGAAAATAATAAAATTATAAACTGGATCAACATTGTTGTTATATACATAAGTCATTCAAATTTAATCCAATTAATTATTTATTTAAAAACAAATTTAACTCATTAACACTTCTTTTTTTTTAATTATTATAAACTAGTGCTTGACTGCAATCCCGCCTGATGGTAAGCAGTGATGCAATCGTTGATGGTAAAGCGCACTAGTTTATTAAGGATTTAGGATTCACAAAAAGTTAAGGATGACGACAGTTGAGCGTGGTAATGCAATCTTAAACCCAACAACACGACCAACGATGCGGCGCCAGAGGGAGATTGATCTGGAGACTCTCCACGGCTAAACTTCCGACACAACAACATTTGGCGCATCGTACCCGGCACACATCGCAACACAACTGCTCAGACCCGTCCTCCGAACGGCTTCACCAGACATCATGCCGGAACACGACGAATCGCTTGGCGGCAAGACTTTGTCTGGTGGGTGGTGATAACTTACGCCGGCGGCCGATGTTGTGGCCCAACACTACAATATGCATGCTCTGACGGTCAAAAAAGTACGAAGTTTACTTTTATACATAGATAGAGGTAGTTCTCTCACTTCTCTCCAACTTTTGGGTACTTTATATTAGACTAGCTTTCCGCCCGCGGCTTCGCCCGCGTTGAATTAGGATATATCGCGCTTTTTAGATTTCCCTCGGGAATATGTCCTTTCTCAGGGTCTATAGATTGTCGTGACAAATTTCATCAAAATCGGTTGAGAGGTTTAGGCGGGAAAGCGTAACAGACAGACAGAGTTACTTTCGCATTTATAATATTAGTATGGATTCCCGGACGCATTACTCTACTAAATCCGAGGAGATTGTAGAGTATAGGATCAAGCCAAGAAGGACTTTGAGGGTTGCGAGGTTGGAGTCTCCTCAGAGCGTGAATTTTAATTCCTTTGTGGTGGGTGTGGCAACTGAGAATCTTGAAAAATTCATCTCTCCAGAATTTTGGCCGACAGGCATTGTTTTTCGATTCCGTGGCCGGATACCTGACACAGCGCGATACACGACGACGACGCTGCAAAATAATCGTGCATGAGTTTAGATTTATACTATAGTTTAATATGTATAGTATTTCATCTTTGTTTTTATTGCATGTTGTATATAATATAGTATTATTATATTTTATTATGAGCCTTTGTTGGCTGAGTAACATGAATAACCAAAACATGATGATAAATAATTTACATTTCCGCTTTAGGCTCGTCTTAGCGGATTGGAGACATGGCGTGATCTATGGATGTTGCCCAAAATGAAACCCATGGCTACTAACAGTCGCAAGAAAAAATAAAACAATATTATAACCCATATAAATCAGTAAATTCAATAGAATTACAACGCAAACAAAATGGATACGTACATTACAGAAAAGGTCTCTGACTACGTCAAGGGGACACTTAGAAAGGCAGGAGTGGGTTTTAGCCGGTAAGAGTCCGGCACTGCCCAGACTGGCCCACAAGTGAGGCAGTCTGGGCGTCCATGAAGATTTCCCACACCTGCAATAAAAAAAACAAACTGTTACTCAATTACCCTGCTGTTCTATTTATTAACGGTATTGACTGTAGTAAGTTTCTTGATCTTATGAAAAACAGTGAAAAACAAAAGATCTTATGAGCATCAAAACTGTCAAGCTACTTCAACAACGCTGCCCTATGGCTACTTGTTTGAGAATTGTGGGTTCACGGTGGTTGTGGTCGTTATGAATCCGGTGTGTATATTTGTGATTACTGCAATAATGAACTAAGAATAGTAAACTGTAACCTGTAACTGTTTAATCGCCAACCCGCATTGAGCAAGCGTGGTGATTACGCTCAATCCTTCTCTTTATGAGAGGAGACCTGTGCCCAGCAGTGGGACGGTAAAAGGTTGATGATGATGAGTAAACTGTAAGTTTAAACTACATACTGATCAGTGATTATTGTGACTGATTAAGTACTTAATAATTATAATATGTTATTTTGTTTAAAAAAGATTGATTATCTAGAGTGTTGGCATCCCAACAATAAGTTTTAGGCGGTCTTCTATTATGCGCATCACTAGCGCGTTAAAGACGTGGCGTGGCATTCGCGCGCGACACATGAGATTTGGCTTTGTCGAGTTGATCTATACACAACGCCGCTGTTACCATATTAGTTCTATAAACTTCTAAGCATGAAAAGCAGTGGTTTTATTTACTACGGCATCGTCATCTTCACACGAGAACTAAAGACTAAAACTGTTACTTTTCCCATTTCTGTGTTGCACAATGTATGGTAATTTTTAAACGTAAGCAAAGACATACATCATAATACGTCACCTGGGGTTGACTGGTAGAGAATGCCTAAGGCATTAAGTTAAGACCGCCCCTGTACATGTCATGTGTGCGAAAGAATAAATAAATAATTAATACATATTTATAATGCTATATTATGCATTAATTTTTGTCCTAAACAGCGTGTTTGAATGAAAGGAAGTTTACACAAAACTACTACACTTTTGACCCCGAAGGAAGTATTATATGGTCATTGTGACTTGTACAAATAGGCGACAAAAGACAGGACAAAATAAGTACCTAAAGGCCGAAGTCCATAACGGTGGTTGGACCAAATATTTGAGCTGGAATTGGAGATGCTGTAGGTGTAGTCAGAGATATGTATCGATGCTTGAAAGGCAATCATATCTAAGCGACAAAAATTCGTAAATTGAGTTATACAATATGTAAAGAAAACCCTGTCCGATCCGTGAAGGTATTGTTAGGTATCGATAACTGATTCTACTAATGCCTACAAAGACAGGCTAAACTTTAAAAAAAATCCCCCTAAAAAAATAAATATTATTTCGCAAAAAGAGGTAACTTAACACATGTGCGGTAAGCAACCCCTTCCGCGGGCGGTGGGGGGCAGGGCACGCGGCACCTGTGACGTGGTCGCGTCGCTATTCGCTTATAATAATACCAGTGTTGTCACTTTTTTAAAAATTACCAAATTTCGGGGAAATTGGAATTAATTCCCGGGAAAAAAGGATTATTTCAAAATTCATTAGTATTGTTACTATGATGATTATGTAAAATTTTATATTATATTTGGTCAAGTGTTTACCTAACCTTTATTATCCGTATGGGTCGGACAGGGTTTTCTTTACATATTGTATATACACCATTCGAACCGCCAGATTTTTCTGCGTCGTTTGGTGTATACAATATGTAAAGAAAACCCTGTCCGATCCGTGAAGGTATTATTAGGTATCGATAACTCATTCTAATAATGCCCACAAAGACAGGCTAAACTTAAAAAAAAATCCCCCTAAAAAAATAAATATCATTTCGCAAAAAGAGGTAACTTAATACATGTGCGATAAGCAACCCCTTCCGCGGCCGGCGGGGGGCAGGGCACGCGGCACCTGTGACGTGGTCGCGTCGCTATTCGCTTATAATAATACCGGTGTTGTCACTTTTTTAAAAATTACCAAATTTCAGGGAAATTGGAATTTATTCCCGGGAAAAAAGGGTTATTTCAAAATTCATTATTATTGTTACTATGATGATTACTTAAAATTTTATATTATATTTGGTCATGTGTTTACCTAACCTTTATTATCCTTTTGGGTCGGACAGGGTTTTCTTTACATATTGTATACTCAATTTATGAATTTTTGTCGCTTAGATATGATTGCCTTTCAAGCGTCGATATGTAGAATGTTATTTTTAATTTATACGAAACTTGAATTTAGTTTGTTCAAATTAAGCAACTGAATCGAACCCAATAATTTTTACAACATGTTATGTTTTTTTCTTTTTTTCCAAATACATTTAAGAATTGATACAGTGTGATTATCGAGCGCAGAGCTGACGATAGATTATAGTACAAAGGTTAGTGGCCAACACCGGCCGCGGCGCGCGGCGCGTACGGGCGAGCGGTGCGTTGACCATATTTTTATTAGGACAACGAAGTAAGATAACAAACTCATAATTTTGTGGTTTTTCATGATATCTTTTTGAAATGTTGTACATAGATTGTTTACTTAAAAATACTGGACACGTGTTTCGGGTTCGCATAAACTAAAAATAACGTTGTAGGTATAAATGTTACTTAGAGTGTGTTTTGCCTTAAACATGTTTTCGTCTCTTTTTGCACGGTTAGGAATTTTGTTGTACACACGAGTTTACTCTTGCCGTGTAAAATTTTGGATTATTCACCTCGTGTAGGCACTGCTTGTCAATGTTGCATGGATCACTATGGAAGTTTGTACACGTTTGTACATGTCATGTTTATACTACGATCCAGATTATACGCCGTAAAGTAATGAAACCGCGCCGTACAGTGTAGCTACCATTAGTTTACATTACGAGACTCGATCGTCGATATCGAGCGCGTTTGGCGCTCTCATTGGTTGAGAGTTCTTACAACCTTGAAGCGGGCCAATCGATGAGTCAAACGCGTTCGATATCGACGATCGAATCTCGTAATGTAAACTCATACTAGGCCTAATGGTAGCTACACAGAGTTGACCCGTTGACAGCTGTGTAATAGTGATGGAAACATACCTTTTTCGTTGTGCGTTCTAAGGAACGTTTGTAGATCACGGCCGAATAAACCCTTTAAAAAAATATCATTTCATGCTGTCATATACTAAAAATGGACTACCTGTAATTTTGTTCCGTTCCCAAATTATTCAGAATTAATTATTCATTCCAATCTGTAAACAGATCAGTGAGGAAACCTTATTACTTTAAAGTATTTAAATATATTATTCGATTATATCCCACATTAACTCGGTACGACTACGCCTTCCCTCCGTGGTGGAGGTCGCGGCCGCTGTGCTAGGAGGTGCCGGTTCGATCCCCGTATAGTGCAAATATTTGTATGCATGAATATAAATATTTGTACTAGTCTGGTCGTGCCTCGGAAAGCACGTTAAGCCATTGGTTCCGCTTGCCATACGAACATCAAATGGCAGTCGTTACTGGTCGTTGGAGCCCTCAAAAGTCCAACAATTGGTCTAACTGCAATGCTTCGATATCGCCGTCGGGTTGTGGAGATCAGATGGCAGTCGCTTCGCGGAAAATATGGAAGTTTAGCCAAAATCAGCAGTTAGAGTAGTTAAGCGGACGCCAGACTTCACAGCTGAAGAAGCTTCGGATGCAACTGGGATTAACGCTGTGGTGATGATGAGGATTCGATTATATCCCACGTCCATGCTTTCCTGCTTTATTTGTAACTTAATAAGAGACGAGCTACTAAATGTTATAGGCATTGATAGTAATTTATTGATGTACACCACGTTCATTTGGAATTAAATAGATAAAGGCCTGTTGTAATAAAATTTTGTTTTTTTAAGCTTTAGGAAGTAATATTTTTAAGTAAGGTAATTTTTTCAAGTTATTTCACCTTCTTTTTGCAATGAATTATCTTATAATTATTTTTTTCAATAAAATTATAATATCTAATGAACAAATCGAGTATCTTGATTTGGCTTACCTTTTTTAGTTAATTTGTGGATGTTCATTCTGTATTCAGTAATGGGTTTCATTTAGCTGATGCAACTGGGAATGCAATATAGTTCAAAATTATTCCAATTAATGGTAATAGTGAGTTAATTAATAGAATTTATGTGATTAGGGTGCTGTTTCGGCATTTCTTGCAATTTTACTTCAACAATTTCATTTTTGCTTTCTGGCAATTTGAGCATTTGTAACTGTATGTGGTGTGTGATGAAATTCTAGAATCAATTTATTTTCGTTTATTGTATTCTTACTATAACACTTTTTCAACAATTTCTAATTCTATGCCTCCTTGGAGAGGCCTACGTACAGCAGTGGACGTCTTTCAGATCCACGCCGACCCGTCCTGCGCCTCTTGCATAAAGCGGTTTCATAGATGGAGTCTTATTAATAAGAGTCCAGCATGTAAATAACAAAATTCATGTTCAATTAATTTGTAGTTATTTATTGAAAACTCCCAAGTATTAATTTTTAAAGCGTCATTAGTTAATTTAAACCAATTGTCATTATTCAATCCTTTAGTAATCGTTCTAAGGGATAATGCTACAGCTTCAGCTAATGCTTCTTTAGTCGGTAAGACAATACGTTTTTAAATAGTTAAGTCTCATGGGCAGATCTAATATATATGTATATATTATGTATAAAAACGACGAGTTGTTTAAACGATTGAGGTTTAATACATAAACACTGAAATACATTCTATAAAAAAATATATGTATTGTTTTTACTATTAACTAGTACTTGACCGCAATCTCGCCTGATTGTAAGCAGTGATGCAATCGTTGATGGTAAAGCGCGCTAGTTTATTAAGAGCAAAGACATTAAAATTATCTTAAATAAAGAGATTTAAGATAATTTTAATGTCTTTGCTCTTGATTGTTTTTTTTTTAAATATATAGTCTCTTAACTATATATTTAAAAAAAAAACTGAGTGAATAAGACAGAAGACGGTACCTAGTTGAGAGAGGTGATGCAATGTTAAACCCAACAACACGACCAAAGACGCTGCGGCAGGGGGAAATTGATTGCCCTGCGGCATATGTGACCAGCCCATTGCCACTTCAGCTTGCTAATCCTCTCAGCTATGTCGGTGACTTTGGTCCTCTGTCGGATCACCTCATTTCTGATGCGGTCCTTCAGAGAGACGCCCAACATAGCCCGCTCATCATGCCAAAACTGTTGAAAACTCATTTCTCACCCTCATCTCTTACCCTAAACAAATGTAAATCAAACTCTAATATGTTGTCAAGTTCATAGTCGATAACGAAAGTTATCGCGAGCACAAGTCCCGGAGGTAATAAATACTTCATGTGAAATGGGACCATGATCCTAAGACTGATGACGGATTTAATGTGAGAGCTTTACGTCATTAATAACTAACCTGCGTCAGGCTCTTGTTAAACAACGTTTTACCGATACTGATTTAGACCCAGCTTTTATGGGTGCATCAAATAATACCAATATTTTAATGAAAGTTTGGCACCGTAAGCCATGAATGATGAATGTTTTATCTGAAGACATTTGCTGGTTGTTTTACGTTAAATCTACCACCGGAATCAATGAGCACATGTACACATGCACACGTTTTCCCCCTTATTCATAAACGTTGTTTAAAGTTAACTTGTGGTTAGCGATTGTTTAACCATACATTTTAGACGTTTAGACGTCACTTAACTTTAATCATAGTTTATGAATAAACCGCTTAAACACTGTGGTGTTTATTCATAAACAATGATTAAAATTAAGTGACGTCTAAACGTCTAAACGTCAAAAATGTATGGTTAAAGAATCGCTAATCACTAGTTAACTTCAAACAGCGTTTATGAATAAGGTGGTTTATTTTTAGGAGCTTTCGTTTTTTGGGCTTCTTAGCTCTATCGTTGTCAATTTACTAGAGGTTTTTTTTTCTTTTGCTGTTCATGGTTCTGCAGTGAGTCTGGAATTGACCTCGGAACCGTATTTTGTGCAGCTCTGATTAATTGCAGGGCAGGAACAATTATCATTTTTGTGATTTAGCAAGCAACCTCTTTTTTTTAAATTAAATGTATTTGGTTTGAGTGTCATATTTGTTCAGTATCGACTAGAGTAGTTTTGACTAACTGTCGTGAAATTTGTTCACCGCCGTTCTATAGATTTTAGAGACTAGCAAACTCTCAAAAAATTTATGTTCTTTCGATCGTTGTCACAAAGTCAGTTTTTATGTTGCTATCCTCCTCTGTATGAGAGGAGACCTGTGCCCAGCAGTGGGACGATAAAAGGTTGATGATGATGATGATCTCAAGTCAGAGATATCGACAGCCCGTATTGTAGTAAGAGAATTTAAAGATCACTCGATAATTAAAGTTGTTAAAACACCATTCCAAAGTCTGAAATCCAAAGTCTGAAATCGCCAACCCGCATTGAGCAAGCGTGGAGATTACGCTCAATCCTTCTCTGTGTGCCCAGCAGTGGGACGATAAAAATGCTGATGATGATGACTCGACAATTTAATATAACGTGCATATTTTATATTACTGTTAGCAACATAACAACATATATAGAATTCCTGTTAAAATATAATCAAACACTTGGGTTATCTTTAACCAATTGATCGTACTCGGCTAATAAGAGTTCTTTGTTTAAGTACCTCACCTAACAAAGGCTATTTATTATCGCTCTAAGAATTTCAGTGTAACTGGTAACTTAAGCTTTTATATAAACAAGCTTTAGTAAGCGAGTCCCACAACACAATAAAGGACCCCTTAACCAAAACCACGCTCTAAGTGGCGCGCCACAATCCAAAACGGTCATTTGAGATTAGAACACTGTAATTCTACGAATTCTTTTGTTTAAGTCATTACAAACTGTACTATTCAACAGCATTTTTTTAAATATAAATTATAAACAAGCGCTTGACCGCAATCCCGCCTGATGGTAAGCAGTGACGCAATCGATAATGGTAAAGCGCACTATAGCCTTGAAGACACTCAAATTGTAGTCCGACGGAAACACCGCCGTTGGCAAATTGTTCCAGTCCCTCGATGTACGCGGTATGAAAGAGGAGGCGAAACGATTCGTCCAAATCGTAGTAGAGTTAACGACGTAAGGGTGGAAACTCGCCGTGCGACGGGTCGTCCGATTCAGCGATGGTGGAACGGAGAAGGGGGAACTAAATCATGCAATTCCTTCGTTCGCACACTCGCCAAAATGAATCCTATAGAATACCGAAAAGTACTTAAAAGGTTCACTAAAAAATATGTGACCAGTGTAACAAACAGATTTTCTATACATATTATAAGTATCAAAGTTGGTGAAGCAAGAAAATGTTGAGTTTGATCCATGCCAGGAATACCTATTCAAGAAAATATAAATACTAGAGATTTTTTTTTATAAATTACTAGCTTTCCGCCCGCGGCTTCGACCGCGTGGAGTTCGGTTATATCGCGCTTTTTAGATTTCCCTCGGAAACATCAAAATTTTCCGGGATAAAAGATAGCCTATGTTCTTTCTCAGGGTCTAAAGATTGTCTGTGCCAAATTTCATCAAAATCGGTTGAGAGGTTTAAGCGGGAAAGCGTAACAGACAGACAGACAGAGTTACTTTCGCATTTATAATATTAGTATGGATAAACCAGAGCTTGACCGCAATCCCGCCTGATGGTAAGCAGTGATGCGATCGTTGATCGTAAAGCGCGCTAGTGGTGTCAACAACGTGAGGGTGGAAAGTCGCCGTACGATGGGTCGTCCGATGGTGGAACGGAGATGGAGGAATTAAATCATGCAATTCCCTTGCACACTCACCAGAATGCATCCTATAGAAGAACTAGTCGGTTAAGCCGACTATTCGGCCGCATTTGTAGTCGGTGGCTAGTCGGCAAAAAATGCCGACTAGTCGGCTTTTTGCAGGGGAACTGAAATGAAATAAAACCTTAATTACCCCAATCTTACACATTTCGACAAGTAAAGCAAACAGTTCTTCAAATACTTATTTTCCAAAAAATACTGGCTTAAAAAGAAGACATATATACATAGGTAGGTATCTATAACTTCAACAAACCAAAATTGGTACCTTCTTAAAATTGGTATTAATTTTCAAACAAAATAATATCTTCTTGACTTATATAAACACTAGCTGTTGCCCGCGACTCCGTCCGCGTGGACTTCAGTTTACAGGAGCTCAGTTGATATAAAATAAGCGCCTGTTAAAATAATGGGAGTAATATGTAAGCCTGCGTTCACCCCCGTTTTCGCAACATTTTTTGTTACTGCTCTACTCCTTTTGGTCAAAGCGGGATTTTATATAGCCTATGTCCTATCTCAGGCTCTAGACTATCTGTGTACCAACTTTCATTAAAATCGGTTCAGTAGTTTTAGCGTGAAAGCCGGACAGACAGACAGAGATACTTTCGCATTTATAATATTAGTGTGGATCTATTAATTGGTAATCAAATAAAAAAAACCGGCCAAGTGCGTGTCGGACTCACACACAAAGGGTTCCGTACCATTGATTTATGAAATTAAAGAATTTAAGTTATTTGTATGAAAGATTACGCTGTAATAAGCGGTTTAAGATTTACGAGGTATTAGAAAAAACTACTTACTAGACCTCGTTCAAAACAATTTTCATTAGTAGTTTTTATAGTAATGTACCTACATCTTATGTTTTTCTTAGATTTTTCATTTTCTTATTTTAGAAGTTAGAGGGAGGGGACCAACTTTTTTCCACTTTGGAAACTATTCGGTTTAGAAAAAAAATATTTTAGAAACCTCGATATCATTTTTGAAGACCTATCCATAGATACCGTCCCCCCACGTACACGTATGTGAACAAAATTTGTGTGAGTGTGATGAAAAAAAAAATTGTGTTTCAGTTCTAAGTATGGGGAGCCCCCAACAATTATTATTTTTTTTTTATTTATGCATCAACGTCTTAATGCGGTTCACGGAATACCTACCAAGTTTCAACAGTATAGCTCTCATAGTTTCGGAAAAAATGGCTGTGACATAAAGACGGACAGACAGACATGACGAATCTATAAGGGTTCCGTTTTTTGCCATTTGGCTACGGAACCCTAAAAAGAAGGTATTTTTTAATTTCAACACATTAAAAAATAAATATTCAATATTTTAAACATAAACTGTTTAAAGAAAATAAAAAAGAAACATAGGAACTTATTTTATGATTAACCGTACACAACCCAAATCAAAATGTCATATTTTAATAACAAAAAATAGCAAAATCTCTTTACAGTCGGCTAGCCGGTCAAAGTGATAGTCGGCCGGCACATCTCTAATAAATACAAATACTCCTGAGAGGCTTGTGGCTACGTTATACAACAGCCGCATGGGGCGATCGATAAGGCTAAATAAACTATGCTTGCAGCGATTGTTAGGCGGGCTAGAGTTAAGAGAGGACTCTAGTGCCGACGTATTTGTAAAATAGGTATTTGAAGAAACTATTGCCGTCGCGCTGCTTCCAAGCTCTCCCGGTAAACTGCGAAAAGGTCAGTTGCACCTCAGGCTGATTTCACCTACAAAAACGTTGACCAAAAGATGTTTCGTATTCCGCTGTTTTCTTTTTCAAAACACGACAGATCTCAATTATTTTTATATCAAAATTTAGAGGAAATGTATATGTATTTTTATGCTTCTATTATTTTCTTTTTTGTCAAAAACTTATCATGTTTGTCTAATAGTCATCTGCACATCGTGGTGAAAATGGGCTATTTATCGCGATTTTAAAGTATTATATTTCTTTTATTAATTAAGTTTCGGAAAAAAAAAACAAATGATAGGGGCACGTATAGTCACGGTGTAGGATTGTATAAAAAAATAATTGCTCTATCCACGAAGAAAACAGCGGAATACGTTTGTATAGAGAAAGCACCACTAGAGTTCCCTCTTAATACAGAGATCCGTCCTCGACTGTAATTCATCGATCTTTAATAATCGTTACGGCACCCTAATTACGTAACACATTATTACTAACAATTAAAATCAATTTGAAGCTTACTGCTAAACCGTTGCATGGTATGTTCGAAAAATGAGTCTGTCCAGCAACGTAAAAACTGCAATGAATGTTGTCGAACTGTCAAATGATACCCATCGCTATTGATAGTGTGTTACGCAAAAGCGGTCGGATAGGCATTCGCTCCATATAAAATACTTGTATACAGCTGTTTAAGGTTAGACAGCAGAATAAAAAGCTAGGCAAATGGTGATTTAGAATGTATGTATGTACTTCTTCTTTATACATGCTTTTTATTAGCTTCACTTGTATGTTTGCCTGCTTGCTTGTTTGTTTGTTTGTCCGTCTTTAACTCTTTGAACTACGAGTGAGCTGCTCATTACTGTAAAATGTCCCACCGATTTCAATACGTTCGATCGTTCGTTTTTTTTTTTTAAGAATACCTAAGTAAAAAGTAGAAAATAAATATAGTTTAAAAACTAAAAAACATGCTTTGAAAAAATATCAAATTATACATTATTTTTAACTTTTTAGTTTGATATTTTTAAAGCATTTTTTTTAATTTTTTAAACTATATTTATTTTTTCCAAGGTGAGATTCAACCTCAACTCTTGATCAATGGCCTCTGTGGAATATATACCACAATTTTGCCAATAACACGTGTAACAAATTATAGAAATTCTTTGAAAAATTTAGTTCACAATAATGGCGGATATCGCCAATGACAGTTGAAAAAGACGGCCGCGTGAACCGTCTATGAGGAAGATTTGTGGCAAAGTCATGATGTGGCCACTATGCTGCGATATTTCAATGTTCTTTATGAATTATTTACTGAATGCTTTTTACGAATACATCACGGGCTTTTATTTAGTAAACGACAAAAAGCCCAATGAAAAATGCGCGCGACACTCATCTTAGCTCTCCCGTCAAAACTCCCGTACCGTACCTATGTATGTATTTATGATACAGGCAATCCTCGACTTACGTCGTTTCGATTTACGATGTCGTGTCAAGTTATGTCGAACAATATTTTGAGACTAAACATACGGCAATTGTTTTTATTTCGCCGCATAGGAGATTTCGCTTGTCGCGAAGTCAATATCCGTGGGGCCGTCAACTAAGCACTTACTTTTTAACCGACTTCAAAAAGGAGGAGGTTGCTCAATTCGACCGTATATATGTTTTTTATGTTTGTTAGCGGATCACTTCGTCATTTATGAACTGATTTTGATAATTCTTTTTCTGTTGGAAAGAAGACATTCCCAAGGTGGTCCCATGATGTGAGAGAATTCAAGAGAAACTTTCAAAAATTGTAGGGACGGCTAGTGCATTTGTAAGTTTTTTCATTAGGTATTTTAAAGCACCACAATTTAATAAGGGTTTGTAGTATATTTGATGATCGAGCCGGGAGACAGGCCAGGGAACTCCTCAACGATTCACAGCAGCAACCTAGTGTTGTGCTTGAATAATTTGTATTGATAAGAACCTTACACCTAGATGGGTGGTGATTGTCATTAAGAGAGTTAATGATGATGATAAATGTCAGTTTAGGGAACTCCTCAACGATTTACAGTAATTACCTTGTGTTTGGACTCAATTCATTTATATTAATGAGAACTTTGCATCTATATGGATTATAATGAACGTCTGCAGTAGATCTGATGATGGAGCCGAGAGACAGTCGAGGGAACTCCTCAACGATTCACGCAGCTACGTCATGTTCGTGCTTGATTAATTTGCATTGATAAGAACCTTACGCCCAGATAGGTTCTGACTGTCATTAGGGAGCTGATGATGAAGACAAAGGTCAGTTCAACAATTTACAGGATATAATTACCTTGTGTTTGGACTCAATTAATTTATGTTGATGAGAAGTTTGCATCCATGTGGGTTATAACAAAATTCTGCAGTAGATCTGATAATAAAGACCATAGACTGTCGAGGGATGTCCTCAATAATTCACAGCATTGAAGTTTAACGTAGGACAACCTAGCCACTGCTATTCGCCATGCTGATGCGATAGTCAAAAAAATCAAGAGACTGAAATTAAGTCGCGTATCGTGTTATATCTGGCAATGCTCATACATTCCGTCCGGTCCCCAGAGAAATTTTATAAAAATCGGTTCAGTAGTTGGGTATTTAAACCAAAATTACGGATAACAATTCAAATAAAAAAGGCGTCATTTGGTTGCCAGCCTATTCCCAACTATGTTGGCGGCAGCGTCCAGTCTGACCGGATGCAGCTGAACAGTATTTTTTGTAAAAATTGTAAAATAAAAACTGAAAGTGAAAAATAACTAATTTCGGAAGTCGGTGGCAAATATAATGAATATACATGAATCATGTATTAACATGATCATGGAGTCTTTGGTTTTTGTATATTCATTTTTGCCACCGACTTCCGAAATTAGTTATTTTTCACTTTGTAGTGATTTTTTTACTGGAAGTCGGTTGTTTTTTTTGTAAAAAGGTTTTTAAAATCAAAAGTCATTTATTCAAACTAGGCTCAGAATCAGCACTTTCTGAACGTCAATAATAAAGTAAGTATCTACTTATATTTTTGTTATAAATACTCGGTACTCGGTGGTACGCCATAATATCGGCTGCAGGCAGAAGTTACCACCCACCAGACAAAGTCTTGCCGCCAAGCGATTCGTCGTGTCCCGGCATGATGTCTGGTGAAGCCATACGGAGGACAGGTCTGAGCAGTGTATTGCGACGTCTGCCGAGTACGATCCGCCAAATGTTATTGTGTCGGTAGTTTGATTGTGGAGGGTCTTCAGATTAATCTCCCTCTGATGCAGCAGCGTTGGTCGTGTTGTTGGGTTTAACATTGCATCACCTCGCTCAACTGCCGTCTTTCTTCCTACTCACTAAGATTTTTAAATCAAAGGGCTTAATAAACTTGTGCGCGTCTTTACCATCAACGATTGCATCACTCCTTACCATCAGGCGGGATTGTAGTGAAGCACTAGTTTATAATTTAAAAAAAAAATGCAGTTTTTATTTTTTATTTTATAACCCGTGTGCCTTTGAGTTTTATATAATTATAAACATTTAAAAAATAAGTCTCGACTTATGTCGTTCAGATTTAGGTCGCGTATTTCGAGAACCCAACCTGCCGTAAATAGCTGCGAGGACTGACTGTATTGTATTTTATTGAAAAAACTTCACGATAATTGGAATTTGAAAATTACTGTATGAATCAGTTAAGGCGGTTCCAGAGGAAAAACACACCGCAGGCCGTTTTTATGTAGTTTTTCGGAACTATCTACTCTTTATCCAAAAGAAATATCAACTTATTAAAAATACATACATTTTCTCCATAATCTTGGCTCCAAAATTGTAGATTTTTTTTTTACTAAGCATAATGTTTAAATAATTCCTTCACAACGAAACCTCTGACAAAAGAAATAATTATCATAAACGTGCATCTCCTCGAAAAGTAAGCATTATTTAGATTGCGTTCTTACACTAATGGATAGGCAATTTCATGACGAACATTATTGTAGAAATATTTTTTTAAATTGACCAAAACAAAAATTTTATTTAACAATCTGAGCGTATTCCCCATCATTTCTCTTGCCCGAGCTATTGAGATTCAGTATGCCACAAGATCTCGAAGGGAGAACCCGTGTCCTTCGTTATCGCGCGGTCCGCTAGCATAGCGGGCGGCGCGTGAGCGAGAAAGCATCTGCTTGCTCGCTCACGCACCGCATGTCGCATATAGTATAATACTATCATAAAGTGTCTCTGTTATTGATGTTCATTTTGGTGTTCGTTTTTTTAACCGATTTCAAAAGGGAGGAGGTTATATGTTTTTTATGTTTGTTTGCGGATAACTTTACTATAATATAAATAATAGGGTATTTGACTAAAAAAAATAATTTAGTCCGTCATTCAGATTATAGAAAAATATTGGATAGGTTTATTATATACCTTTTACATTTCGTATATTTTGTTTGATCAAATCAATAAAAATTGACAAGTATAATAGGCATCAAAGATCAGGAGTGATGGCTGGTGACGTCACTGGCCGCTAAAAAGTGTAGCGTGTAGTGACGTCACACGAGTTTTCAAAGCACTGAGTCGTCTTCATTTTTTGTTTATATGAAAAAAGAAAAAAATATGTGTCTAGTATTTTCTGGATAGGCCCCCGACAAGGTGGACCGAAGACCTGGTGAAGGTCGCGGGAAACTGCTGGATGCGGGAGGCGCAGGACCAGGCGTCGTGGAGAACCTTGGGGGAGGCCTATATCCAGCAGTGGACGTCTTTCGGCTGAAATGATGATGATGATGATGAGTATTTTTGGAAAGCTGACTGACGGACTGATTTTGGCTAAACTCCGATATTTTCCGTGAAGCGACTGCCGTCTGACCTCCACAACCCAAGCATTGCATTTAGACCAATAATTGGTGGGGCTTCGACAACCCGTAAACGATTTACGATTAGAGATATGGTATCGCGGACTTTTTGTAGAAATAATTAAGACGAACCAGATAGCTATACATTGTTTTTAATTTTAGGCAACTGTTTAGGCAGCGCACGCAAAGAATTCTGTTTTATGAGATATTTTTTTACCGACTTGCTAGACAAAAGTTGTGATAGCTCGGTTAATATACATGTTATAGAAACAGTTTATAGCCTACAGCACTCAGGAATAATGTAGCTTACTGCCAGTTAAAAAAATTTTAGAATTGGATTATGAGTTCCAGAGATTACCCCCTACATACAAATTTACAAACTTACATATTTTACCTCTTTATAATATTAGTATAGATATAAAAATGTAATATGTCATTGTAAGAACCGTTACGGGTTATCACATTATATTAAAATGTACCTATATACAAAAATAATAATATTTGTTCAGCATTTTACGTAAGTGTAGGTTTTTTAAAATAAAATTGTTACTACCCAACTCGAGGGTATAGGCACTGTTACTTCTTAATACAGGCTATCTCATAGCGTAGCATGAGAACAGTACGTCACCCACTTGATTGTCAGAAATGTAAAACTACCCACTATGTAAAAAAACAATCTGTTTTTCTATATAAATAAAGATTATTAAAGATTATTATATCTTCTATACTAAAATTACCCAAATTAACCTCAAATTTTTCCATAGGTACAAAATATTGAAGAACCAGTGGAGTAGTAGAATTCGTAGAATTTATTTTGATTAGACAATTTGATCATCATCATGCCAGCGTTAATCCCAGTCGCATCCGAAGCCTTTTCAGCTTTGAAGTCTGGGGTCCGCTTTACCAGTCCAACTGCTGATATGGCTAAACTTCGACATTTTCCGTGAAGCGTCTGCCGTCTGACCTCCACAACCCGAAGGCGACATCGAAGCATTGCAGCTAGACCAATTGTTGGACTTTTGAGGGCTTCAAAAACCCGTAACGACTGCCACTAAATGTTCGTATGGCAACCGGGACAAACGGCTTAACGTGCTTTCCGAGGCACGACCAGACCAGATTTGATTAGACAATTTATCCCTACATAAACTTTAAATTCTTCTGATATCGTCAAACCATTAATTTTATACCAGTTCTTGTTTTGATCAAAACTTGTATCAGCCTAATTAAAATAAATAAATAAATAATGTTTTATTGTAAAGAAATTACAAATTATAACCTACGAAATATACTTATTAGAGGAATTACGTTACAAACAATCAAAGTGAGCCCTAACGTCTAAACTAGGCCGAGCCTGTATCATAGACGTTAGTGTACCTACATTAAATGTAAATGCAAAAGAACATGTGCGCTAAAAATAATTAGGTTATTAATACAAAATTTAATTTAGGTTTAAAATGAAGGTAAATATAAGCCACAAGAAAAAAGAAACAGTTTGTTTTTTACAGAGTGATTATTTGAAAAGTAATTCAATGAAGGTATTCATTGAATTACTTTTCAAATAATCACACATAAAGTTTGAACTTAGCATTAGAACATGGCATCAGGTTCATAGTTTTTTTATTGTCGTCAGTAGATTTGCATTGCTTAAATGATCTGAATAAAATGCTGTTATACCTTCTTTAGCAAAGCTTCAAGGCCAGCCTCAGAGCTGGCTTGTCCCGCCACTTCTATCAATTCCTCAGCATGCTGGAAGGCGTGCAGATCCTCGAACACTTTGAGAGTCAGCGGTTCACCGGGTGTGAATCGTGTTTTTAGAATTTCTTCAATTTTAACCCAGTGTCGGGGTTTCAATGCTGGACTTCGGAGATATGACAAAACAGGTAGCTAAAATGATAAAATTTAACGCTACAAACCAATTTTCCAGTGTCGCTGCCAACATCTGTTCCACATTTATCGAATACTAGCTGCCTTCAGCGGTTTTACCCGCGTAGGTTTCGATATGTTTTTTTTTTTTTGTATGCTCCGCTCCTATTGGGCGCAGCGTGATATTATATAGCCTAAAGCCTTCCTGGATTCCTTCCCAACGCAGAAAGAATTTTTCAAATCAAAACAGCAGTTCCTGAGATTAGCGCATTCAAACAAACAAACAAACTCTTCAGCTTTATACAATATGTAAAGAAAACCCTGTCCGATCCATAGGGATAATAAAGGTTAGGTAAACACATAACCAAATATAATATTAAATTTTACGTAATAATCTTAGTAACAATACTAACGAATTTTGAAATAATCTTTTTTTCCCGCGAATTAATTCTAACTTCCCCGATATTTAGTAATTTTGAAAAAGTGACAACACCGTTTTGGCTGTATTATTATAAGCAATGCGACCACGTGACGCGTTCCCTGCCCCCCGTCGTCCGCGCTTGGATTGCCCACCGCAGATGTTTAAAGTTACCTCTTTTTGCGAAATAATATTATTTTTTTTAGGGGTTTTTTTTTATTTTAGCCAGGCTTTGTTTGCATTAATAGAATCAGTTATCGATACCTAACAATACCTTCACGGATCGGACAGGGTTTTCTTTACATATTGTATATTAGTACTAGCTGACCCGGCGAACTTTGTTCCGCCTTAAATAAAGGCAATAAGTATCACATGATCTTATTTTTACTTTTCAAATTAGGATAATTAGGGTAGCACAAAAGTGTAGGAGAAGTCGAAACAATGAAGCTCATCATCATCGACCTTTTTTTATCGTCCCCCTGTTGGGCATAGCTCTCCTCTCATAAGGAGAATGATTGAGCGTAATCACCACGCTTGCTCAATGCGGGTTGGCTATTTCAGACTTAAGATCCAGGTAGGTTTCCTTAAGATGTTTTCCTTCACCTTGTAATCGGCTTGAAACATTTCATCATTAAATCACAATAATACATAGAAGAAATTTAATTAGCTACCTCTCCCTACCAATTTTCAACAAAATCGGTTCAGCCGTTCTTAAAAAATAATGTTGTATAATAATTATAGATAATGGAAGAGGTTTTATTTTGCCTACTTTGTGTAGGTGCAAGGTAAGAGGGTAGTACAAAAGTGTAGGAAAAGCCGAAACAATGAAGCTCATTCATCATTAAACCACAAAAATTACATAGAAGAACTTTTATTGTGCCCAGTTTGTACAGGTGCAAGGTACCAGGGTAGCACAAAACTGTTTGAGAAGTCGAAACAATGTTTCAGAGATCACATGCTTTTTCAAGCAATCAGCGCCATCTGCCGGGCTGATTTGTGAATTTAAACCATCCAGATTCCAGGGACAAATTCATTTAAATCGGTTAAGCCGTTTAGGAGTAGTTCAATGACATACACAGGTACAGCAGAATTATATATATAAAGATAGAAAAGTGCATTGTATTACAATAAAATGAATTTCTTTTTTTTGTATTTCCATTGAGAAAACTTTTCTGCTTCAATTAATTTAATAAATGCGTTTATTTAGGAAATACATAAAATTTGTATTCTAGTTTATTTATTTTTTAATTAGTTAGTTTAATTCTACTTCAGGAAGATACCAACCATAAATTCCAACTTGTCCACTGAATCTGTTTTAGTTTTAGGTAATACCAAAAGATGTCACTGTACATTTGGTGCTGATTTGTGAATCGCGGTGTCAAGATTCTCCTCCGTTTGGTTGGGTCTTTTCGAATACCACTGTCTAACAACTAACAACTAACAACTTACTAGGGAAAAACAGCCGGAACGCGGGCCCTGAAATTGCAATTTTTGAATAACTCTGCTAAGCAGTTTGCTTATGCTGAGTTAAATTAAATCACCATCATAATCTTCTCAGCGTTAATCCCAGTCGGCTGTCGGAGTCGCATCCGAAGCCTTTTCAGCTTTGGACTCTGGGGTCCGCTTTACCAGTCTAACTGCTGATTTTGGCTAAACTCCGATATTTTCGGTGAAGCGACTGCCGTCTGACCTCCACAACCCAAGCATTGCATTTAGACCAATAATTGTTGGGGCTTCGACAACCCGTAAACGATTTACTAAAAAGTTTGTTGCATTTTTATTATTCTCTACAGTTAGTCTGTCACGATAACCATGGTGGTTGGCGCTTATATGAATATTTATCAACCCGGAGTGGAAATACAGGTTAAATTTCATGCTGCCGAGATAGATAAAATTATAAAATATATGACACGAGGTAAGTCCCCTGGCCACGATGGGTTGAGCATTGAACACCTTCAATATGCGGGTCCACATCTGCCGAGGGTCCTAGCTATGTTGTACAGCTTCTGTGTGAATCATAGTCACATGCCAGATGAGATGACGCGTACAGTTGTTGTCCCCGTTGTTAAAAACAGAACTGGGGACCTCGCAGACGGTGGCAATTATAGACCCATTTCACTTGCCACGGTGATGTCAAAGGTGTTTGACAGTGTGCTTAATTCTCAGTTGAACTCTGTCATCAGCCTTAACGATAACCAGTTCGGATTTCGTTCTGGGCTGTCAACGGAGGCTGCAGTGCTGAGTCTTAAGCATACGGTCACGTATTACACTCAGAGAGAGACACCCGTTTACGCCTGCTTTTTGGACCTTTCTAAGGCATTTGATCTGGTTTCCTACAATAAGTTATGGCAAAAGTTGGAAAATAGTAACCTGCCGAAAGAACTCCTTAACATACTCAAATATTGGTATGGAAGCCAGATAAACAATGTGCGATGGAATGGAGAGCTGTCTGAACCGTATAGGCTGGAGTGCGGGGTGAGGCAAGGGGGGTTAAGTTCACCTACGCTTTTTAACCTATATGTGAATGAGCTGATTGGGGAGCTTGGCAGCACCAGAGTCGGTTGCCATGTAGATGGTGTCTGCGTAAATAATATTAGTTACGCAGACGATATGGTGCTGTTAAGTGCGTCGGTCTGCGGGTTGAGGAAACTTGTGGCCCATTGTGAAAGATACGCAGAACAACATGGTCTGACGTATAATTCCAAAAAGACGGAAATCATGGTTTTTGAGGTTGGAGGAAAAAACACTAGTACTATACCACCCGTTACACTCAATGGAATACCATTGAAGAGAGTACATAGATTTAAATATCTGGGCCACTTATTAACCCCCAACCTCCAGGACAATGACGATATTGAACGGGAGCGGAGAGCGTTGTCGATTCGAGCGAACATGCTGGCCCGAAGGTTTGCACGTTGTTCCCTTCAGGTGAAGATCACACTCTTCCGAGCATACTGCACTTCTTTCTACACATGTAGCCTTTGGGCCAGATATACTCAAAAGTCGTACGGTGCTCTCCGCGTTCAATACAATAACGCGTTTAGGGTGCTGGTGGGGCTGCCACGCTTCTGTAGCGCATCGGGGATGTTTGCTGACGCACACGTAGATTGTTTTTATGCGACAATGCGAAAGAGGTGTGCTTCTCTGGTGTGCAGGGTGCGGGCCAGCTCCAAGAGTGTCCTGCGTATGATTGCTGGGCGTCTTGATTGCTCATACGTGAATCGTTGTTGCGCTTTAACTCATGGGGTGAAGCAGCGGTGACTCGTGTGCGTTTTTTTTTGTATATTTTAGTATTAATTAAATTGTGTGTTACTAACATAGTTTTAAGTATTACTAACATTATTGAGTCATGGTTACTCGAATAAAGAATTTATTATTATTTATTATTAACCTTTGTCTTCTTTCAATGTTATGATTACTTGCATTGGTAATATCTATTAGTTACCAACAAATTATTTTTAAAACTAACAAACTAGTATCCATACTAATATTATTAATGCGAAAGTAACTCTGTCTGTCTGTCTGTTACGCTTTCCCGCTTCAACCTCTCAACCGATTTTGATGAAATTTGGCACAGACAATCTTTAGACCCTGAGAAAGGACATAGGTTACCTTTTATTGAAAAAACAATTGATATTCCCGAGGGAAATCTAAAAAGCGTGATATAACCGAAATCCACGCGGGCGAAGCCGCGGGCGGAAAGCTAGTAAATATATACTTATTTATGATACTAAAGTTTGCAAATAGATACTTTTGAGTTTATAAGAATAACTAGCGACCCGCCCCAGTTTCGCACTGGTGCAATGCTGATACTAAATACACTACAGAAAAACTGTGAACGTTGTATAAAAACCGCCGCGAACGCCAAGCCATGTACCACCGCAAACGCGACACCTCGCATTTTTTTAATTCTGTAATATCTTCGAAAATATTCATACGTTGTAATATCATATGCTGATAATTAATCATATGCTGTAAAGGGCTATATAGATCTATATTAAATCAACTGTACATATGTGTATTTAAGTTATTATAAGCAATTGGATAAGGATTAATGCTGCATTCGGTAAAATCGCTACGAAAATTAGCCGCTATTTGTTGTAAAAAGTAAATGACAAAAGATGTTATTGTGGGATATCTATAAGAGATAGACAGATAGACATATACAACGTGTAACATAAAGGGTATATACATAACAAAGGCATGGCATCTTTACATGATATCAAACGATATTGGAAGGGTTTTTCAATCCTATCTCTTTATGTTAGGAAGTTATGAGGAAAAACACTGCCTGTGATAGGCTACTATCATACTAGTCGCACAGAGATATTGAAGACATTTATCGGATTTTTGCAAGTAATGTAGTGTAGTGTGCTGCCACGTTTGTTATGATTTGATTTAAAAAACACATGAAACCGAAAATTTGGTACCAATTTTTTGAGTATTTTATTAGCAGGTGTAAAAAAAAATAGCAAAATCTCTTTACAGTCGGCTAGCCGGTCAAAGTGATAGTCGGCCGGCACATCTCTAATATAATAAATACATAAATACTCCAGAGAGGCTTGTGGCTACGTTATACAACAGCCGCATGGGGCGATCGATCAGGCTAAATAAACTATGTTTGCAGCGATTGTTAGGCGGGCTAGAGTTAAGAGAGGACTCTAGTACCGACGTATTTGGAAAATAGGTATTTGAAGAAACTATTGCCGTCGCGCTGCTTCCAAGCTTTCGCGGTAAAGTGCGAAAAGGACAGTTGCAGCTCAGGCTGATTTCACCTACAAAAACTTTGACCAAAAGATGTTTCGTATTCCGCTGTTTTCTTTTTCAAAACACGACAGATCTCAATTATTTTTATATCAAAATTTAGAGGAAATGTATACCTATGCTTATATTATTTTCTATTTTGTCAAAAACTTATCACGTTTGTCTAATAGTCATCTGAACATAGTAGTAAAAATGGGCTATTTATCGCGATTTTAAAGTATCATATTTCTTTTATTAATTAAGTTTCGGAAAAAAAAAACAAATGATAGGGGCACGTATAGTCACGGTGTAGGATTGTATAAAAAAATAATTGCTCTATCCACGAAGAAAACAGCGGAATACGTTTGTATAGAGAAAGCACCACTAGAGTTCCCTCTTAATACAGAGATCCGTCCTCGACTGTAATTCATCGATCTTTAATAATCGTTACGGCACCCTAATTACGTAACACATTATTACTAACAATTTAAATCAATTTGAAGCTTACTGTGTGTAAAATGAGTCTGTACAGCAACGTAAAAACTGCAATGAATGTTGTCGAACTGTCAAATGATACCCATCGCTTTCGCTAGTGATAGTGTGTTACGCAAAAGCGGTCGCTCCATATAAAATACTTGTATACAGCTGTATAAGGTTAGACAGCAGAATAAAAAGCTAGGCAAATGGTGATTTAGAATGTATGTATGTACTTCTTCTTTATACATGCTTTTTATTAGCTTCACTTGTATGTTTGCCTGCTTGCTTGTTTGTTTGTTTGTCCGTCTTCGCTTCGCTTTCGCTAGTGATAGTGTGTTACGCAAAAGCGGTCGGATAGGCATTAGCTCCATCCATACTAATATTATAAATGCGAAAGTAACTCTGTCTGTCTGTCTGTCTGTCACGCTTTCCCGCCTAAACCTCTCAACCGATTTTGATGAAATTTGGCACAGACAATCTTTGGACCCTGTGAAAATACATAGGCTACCTGTTATCCCGGAAAAATTTGATATTCCCGAGGGAAATCTAAAAAGCGCGATATAACCGAACACCACGCGGGCGAAGACGCGGGCTGAAAGCACACAATCTTTAGACCCTGAGAAAGCACATAGGTTACCTTTTATCCCGGAAAAATTTGATGTTCCCGAGGGAAATCTAAAAGCGCGATATAACCGAAATTTAAGTGGGCGAAGCCGCGGGCGGAAAGCTAGTATAAAATACTTGTATACAGCTGTATAAGGTTAGACAGCAGAATAAAAAGCTAGGCAAATGGTGATTTAGAATGTATGTATGTACTTCTTCTTTATACATGCTTTTTATTAGCTTCACTTGCAGTGGCGGCGTAAAGGGGGGGCGGTGGGGGCGGTCCGCCCCGGGTGCCAAGCATCAAGGGGTGACAAAATCTTACTTAAGATCTACAATGAGCCAAACACGACTTTCCAGTCTATCCATATTGTCCATTGAAAAGGAGAGGAAAGTAAATTTTGATAATGTCATTGAGTCATCATCATCGTCATCTCTACACTTACTCCTACATTTCGCACGAGCTCTGGCATCCCGTGGTGTGAGATTGCTGGCACGCATGTCATCTTATACAACGTCAAGCCAGCACTTTTTGGGTCTACTTCGCTTGTTCCGGCCCATGTCAAGACATTTATTAC
Organism: Sesamia nonagrioides; assembly: GCA_017933935.1. Classification (NCBI taxonomy): domain Eukaryota; kingdom Metazoa; phylum Arthropoda; class Insecta; order Lepidoptera; family Noctuidae; genus Sesamia; species Sesamia nonagrioides. Next base: position 1,100,656 of record JADWQK010000412.1, on the reverse strand, counting down.
CCACATAACATAACACATAACGTTTTCGTAAGACGTGACCGTACCAGCGTAGGCGACCCTCTTGCAGTTTGTCTGCTATGTCACGGACAAGAAGACTGCCACGGATGCGGGAATTCCTGATGCGGACTTTCCGCGTAACTCCACAAATCCACCGCAGCATATTCGTCTCCGTGACACGCAGCTCCTGCTTGTGTCGCTCAAGCACAGGCCACGCCTCACTGCCATACAGAAGAACAGGTCTAATGATGGTCTTATAGACCTGCCCCTTAAGCTTAACCGGCATTTTGGAGTCACAAATGACACCTGTCACCTAACGCCATTTTGCCCAAGCTGCGGAAATGCGTGCCGGACGCGCGGAGCACAGACCCCAAGTATTTTAACTGGTCTGTGCACTCAACCATGTCTCCGCCTATGCACAAAGACATAGGGTCTGTCGCGTTGCTGACCATGTACACCGTCTTCGCCACATTGAGTTAAAGACCTGCGTTCTCAAGCGAATTCTTCCACACATACACCCGCCGCACCAACCTTTCCCTGTCCGCATCAGCCATCACGATATCATCAGCATACATGAGCAGCCAGGCAGGTTGCTCATGTGAATTCTTGATGCTGTCTGATAAGACGTCCAATATCACGCTGAACAGAAACGGACTAAGGACGGATCCCTGGTGAACTCCGACGGTGATGGGGAAGGGTTTACTGGCGCCAACTGCGGTCCTAACAACGGAATCGGAATTGAGGTACCCGTCTCGAATTATGTCAACATAGGCTTCTGGTACCCCTTTCTTATATGTATTATAAACTAGCGCTTGACCACAATCCCGCCTGATGGTAAGCAATGACGCAATCGTTGATGGTAAAGCGCACTAGTTTATTAAGAACCTATTCACTCTAGCTTTGAAGACACTCAAATTGTAATCCGACGGAAACACCGCCGCTGGCAAATTGTTTCAGTCCCTTGATGTACGCGGTATAAAGGAAGAGGCGAAACGCTTCGTCCGGATCGTAGTGGTGTTGACAACCTAAGGGTGGAAACTCGCCGTACGACGGGTCGTCCGATGGTGGAACGGAGATGGGGGAATTAAATCATGCAATTCCCTCGCACACTCCCCAAAATGCATAATGCCGAACACGGAAAGGCTGGCTTGTCCTCTAGGCTTTGGAGACCATCTCGAGTTAAATCAGGGTCACCAATCAGACTCTCACCCTTTGGACCTCAGTGCCAGGATCATGCAGCGCGTGTTATTCGATCTGTATTTCTCCATGGTGATCCTTAGGGCGAAGTTAGGGTCCATGGTTCCGTACCCTGGACGGAACCCACATTGACACGTCAGGACGGCACACTCCTTCCGGATCCGGAAGTCTAAAATCCTCTCAAAGATCTTCATAGTGTGGGACATGACCTTAATACCGCGGTAATTACCACACTCTTGCACCGAGCCCTTGCCTTGACTGGAGTGATAATACTCAGCTTCCATTGGTTCGGGATTTTGCGCACGCGGTTCAGGAAGTTCGTTAACATGCCCACACCGCGGGGACCCATCGCCTTCCAGGCCTCAATGAGGACTCCGTCAGCTCCGACAGCTTTCCGATTCGCCATGCGACGAAAAGCAGTTTGGACTTCCTCAGACGTTATCGGGGGAATAAATCCAAGGTTCGGAGGGAGTTCCGGTAATAATGCCATTGAGTGTTTTAGCAAAAAAAAGTCACGTAAACACGTTTAATATTTGTCATTTTATTTTGAGGGTGCTCTATAGAAAGTCGCCCCGGGTGCCAACCTATGCTACGCCGCCACTGTTCACTTGTATGTTTGCTTGCTTGCTTGTTTGTTTGTTTGTCCGTCTTTAACTCTTTGAACTACGAGTGAGCTGCTGAGAGAGTGCTGAGGCTGTGCGAGATTACTGTAAAATGTCCCACCGTTTTCAATACGTTCGCTCGATCGTTTTTTTTAAGAATTCTAACTAAAAAGTAGAAAATAAATATAGTTTAAAAACTAAAAAACATGCTTTGAAAAAATATCAAACTAAAAATTATTTTTAACTTTTTAGTTTGATATTTTTTAAAGCATGTTTTTTAATTTTTTAAACTATATTTATTTTTTTCAAGGTGAGATTCAACCTCAACTCTTGATCAATGGCCTCTGTGGAATATATACCACAATTTTGCCAATAACACGTGTAACAAATTATAGAAATTCTTTGAAAAATTTAGTTCACAATAATGGCGGATATCGCCAATGACAGTTGTAAAAGACGGCCGCGTGAACCGTCTATGAGGAAGATTTGTGGCAAAGTCATGATGTGGCCACTATGCTGCGATATTTCAATGTTCTTTATGAATTATTTACTGAATGCTTTTTACAAATACATCACGGACTTTTATTTAGTAAACGACAAAAAGCCCAATGAAAAATGCGCGCGACACTCATCTTAGCTCTCCCGTCAAAACCCCCGTACCGTACCTATGTATGTATTTATGATACAGGCAATCCTCGACTTACGTCGGTCGTTTCGATTTACGATGTCGTGTCAAGTTATGTCGAACAATATTTTGAGACTAAACATACGGCAATTGTTTTTATTTCGCCGCATAGGAGATTTCGCTTGTCGCGAAGTCAATATCCGTGGGGCCGTCAACTAAGCACTTACTTTTTAACCGACTTCAAAAAGGAGGAGGTTGCTCAATTCGACCGTATATATGTTTTTTATGTTTGTTCGCGGATAACTTCGTCATTTATGAACTGATTTTGATAATTCTTTTTCTGTTGGAAAGAAGACATTCCCAAGGTGGTCCCATGATGTGAGAGAAATCAAGAGAAACTTTCAAAAATTGTAGGGACGGCTAGTGCATTTGTAAGTTTTTTTATTAGGTATTTTAAAGCACCACAATTTAATAAGGGTTTGTAGTAGATTTGATGATCGAGCCGGGAGACAGGCCAGGGAACTCCTCAACGATTCACAGCAGCAACCTAGTGTTGTGCTTGAATAATTTGTATTGATAAGAACCTTACACCTAGATGGGTGGTGACTGTCATTAAGAGAGTTAATGATGATGATAAATGTCAGTTTAGGGAACTCCTCAACGATTTACAGTAATTACCTTGTGTTTGGACTCAATTCATTTATATTAATGAGAACTTTGCATCTATATGGATTATAATGAACGTCTGCAGTAGATCTGATGATGGAGCCGAGAGACAGTCGAGGGAACTCCTCAACGATTCACGCAGCTACGTTATGTTCGTGCTTGATTAATTTGCATTGATAAGAACCTTACGCCCAGATAGGTTCTGACTGTCATTAGAGAGCTGATGATGAAGACGAAGGTCAGTTCAACAATTTACAGGATATAATTACCTTGTGTTTGGACTCAATTAATTTATGTTGATGAGAAGTTTGCATCCATGTGGGTTATAACAAAATTCTGCAGTAGATCTGATAATAAAGACCATAGACTATCGAGGGATGTCCTCAATAATTCACAGCATTGAAGTTTAACGTAGGACAATCTAGCCACTGCTATTCGCCATGCTGATGCGATGGTCAAAAAAATCAAGAGACTGAAATTAAGTCGCGTATCGTGTTATCTCTGGCAATGCTCATACATTCCGTCCGGTCCCCAGAGAAATTTTATAAAAATCGGTTCAGTAGTTGGTTATTTAAACCAAAATTACGGATAACAATTCAAATGAAAAAGGCGTCATTTGGTTGCCAGCCTATTCCCAACTATGTTGGCGGCAGCGTCCAGTCTGACCGGATGCAGCTGAACAGTATTTTTTGTAAAAATTGTAAAATAAAAACTGAAAGTGAAAAATAACTAATTTCGAAAGTCGGTGGCAAATATAATGAATATACATGAATCATATATTAACATGATCATGGTGTCTTTGGTTTTTGTATATTCATTTTTGCCGCCGACTTCCGAAATTAGTTATTTTTCACTTTGTAGTGATTTTTTTTCTGGAAGTCGGTTGTTTTTTTTGTAAAAAGGTTTTTAAAATCAAAAGTCATTTATTCAAACTAGGCTCAGAATCAGCACTTTCTGAACGTCAATAATAAAGTAAGTATCTACTTATATTTTTGTTATAAATACTCGGTACCCGGTGGTACGCCATAATATCGGCTGCAGGCAGAAGTTACCACCCACCAGACAAAGTCTTGCCGCCAAGCGATTCGTCGTGTCCCGGCATGATGTCTGGTGAAGCCATACGGAGGACGGGTCTGAGCAGTGTATTGCGACGTCTGCCGAGTACGATCCGCCAAATGTTATTGTGTCGGTAGTTTGATCGTGGAGGGTCTTCAGATTAATCTCCCTCTGATGCAGCAGCGTTGGTCGTGTTGTTGGGTTTAACATTGCATCACCTCGCTCAACTGCCGTCTTTCTTCCTACTCACTAAGATTTTTAAATCAAAGGGCTTAATAAACTTGTGCGCGTCTTTACCATCAACGATTGCATCACTCCTTACCATCAGGCGGGATTGTAGTGAAGCACTAGTTTATAATTTTTTTTTAAAAAATGCAGTTTTTATTTTTTATTTTAAAACCCGTGTGCCTTTGAGTTTTATATAATTATAAACATATAAAAAATAAGTCTCGACTTATGTCGTTCAGATTTAGGTCGCGTATTTCGAGAACCCAACCTGCCGTAAGTAGCTGCGAGGACTGACTGTATAGTATTTTATTGAAAAAACTTCACGATAATTGGAATTTGAAAATTACTGTATGAATCAGTTAAGGCGGTTCCAGAGGAAAAACACACCGCAGGCCGTTTTTATGTAGTTTTTCGGAGCTATCTACTCTTTATCCAAAAGAAATATCAACTTATTAAAAATACATACATTTTCCCCATAATCTTGGCTCCAAAATTGTACATTTTTTTTTTACTAAGCATAATGTTTAAATAATTCCTTCACAACGAAACCTCTGACAAAAGAAATAATTATCATAAACGTGCATCTCCTCGAAAAGTAAGCATTATTTAGATTGCGTTCTTACACTAATGGATAGGCAATTTCATGACGAACATTATTGTAGAAATATTTTTTTAAATTGACCAAAACAAGAATTTTATTTAACAATCTGAGCGTATTCCCCATCATTTCTCTTGCCCGAGCTATTGAGATTCAGTATGCCACAAGCTCTCGAAGGTCCTTCGTCATCGCGCGGTCCGCTAGCATAGCGGGCGGCGCGTGAGCGAGAAAGCATCTGCTTGCTCGCTCACGCACCGCATGTCGCATATAGTATAATACTATCATAAAGTGTCTCTGTTATTGGTGTTCATTTTGGTGTTCGTTTTTTTAACTGATTTCAAAAGGGAGGAGGTTATATGTTTTTTATGTTTGTTTGCGGATAACTTTACTATAATATAAATAATAGGGTATTTGTCTAAAAAAAATAATTAGTCCGTCATTCAGATTATAGAAAAATATTGGATAGGTTTATTATATACCTTTTACATTTCGTATATTTTGTTTTATCAAATCAATAAAAATTGACAAATATAATAGGCATCAAAGATCAGGAGTGATGGCTGGTGACGTCATTGGCCGCTAAAAAGTGTAGCGTGTAGTGACGTCACACGAGTTTTCAAAGCACTGAGTCGTCTTCATTTTTTGTTTATATGAAAAAAGAAAAAATTGTGTGTCTAGTATTTTCTGGATAGGCCCCCGACAAGGTGGACCGACGACCTGGTGAAGGTCGCGGGAAACTGCTGGATGCGGGAGGCGCAGGACCAGGCGTCGTGGAGAACCTTGGGGGAGGCCTATATCCAGCAGTGGACGTCTTTCGGCTGAAATGATGATGATGATGATGAGTATTTTTTGGAAAGCTGACTGACGGACTAATTAGGTTTTTTTAGTCAAATAGCCTATTGCATAAGTTGATAAAAAATGCTATGCAATAGCTTTACCGCGGCAGTTCCCGAGTGCCACATGTTTTTTTTTTTTAATTAGAAAGATTATATCTTCAAGGTAGTCTCATGTTAAGGACATTAGGGTCTGATGATGGAAGACTAAGGAAACCTAGGAGAAATTTAAAAAATCATATAAATACGAGTATCAAGTTTTCAACCGAAGCGTGCCTACAATTTTCGATAATTGGCCTAAATTTCTTAGAATTTCCGTTATCGACCCTGACGTGGTAACAATGAGATTACGTAGGCAGCATACTCTTTCATATAAAAAAGAATGGTCAAAATCGGTTCATTAACGATAAAGTTATCAGCGAGCACACATAAATCGAATTGAGAACCACACATTTGGGAAGTCAGTTGAAAATAAAATACGCAAAATTTTTATTATGAAGTATCATCCACATTTGTTTCAGTCTATAATAACCAAAAGTATTTGGGCGCACCAATAAACAAAAATAAAAGTGCCATGTCTGTTACTTCTGTGGTCTATGAATTTAACTTGTATTTGTAAGTACTTCGTCCGCCAGACGGCGCTAGTAATATTTTGCGAAGTATTGTAGAGGTGGGGCGCGGTGAAGAGGGAGCAAATGCTCAAGGTCATTTGGTGAGGGTACGACCTTAATAAACGCATGTGCGAAATGCATTACAAAATTACCTCGTATGAACAATAACAATTGAAATTGAACATCATGTTCACTATATGACGCTAATGACATAATTTTTTTTTTTTAATAGTTATAAACTAGTACTTGACTGCAATCCCGCCTGATGGTAAGCAGTGATGCAATCGTTGATGGTAAAGCACACTAGCTTATTAAGCCTATTCACTCAAAAAAACTGAGTGAATAGGAAGGAAGACGACAGTTGAGCGAGGTGATGCAATGTTTAACCCAACAACACGACTAACGATGCTGCGCCAGCAGATGATCTGGAGAGCCTTCACGACCAAACTCCCGGCACAACAACATTAGGCACATCGTACCCGGCACACATCGCAACACAACTGCTCAGACCCGTTCTCCGTACGGCTTCACCAGACATCATGCCGGAACACGACGAATCGCTTGGCGGCAAGACTTTGTCTGGTGGGTGGTAACTTATGCCGGCGGCTGATGTTGTTGCCTACCACCGAGAAAAAAATTACCTCCGGTTTTAACAATATATTGGTGCAATAGCTTTTACCCGCGGTTTGGTTGCTGTGGAGGTCGGGAATAGGGTAGCTGACTAAAAAAAACTAGTATTAGTCTGTCATTCAGATTTCCAAAACAAAATAGACCCGTCTTTTTTCTTTTTTCATATGTATAAACAAAAAAAAAGGCGATACAGTGAGTTGAAAACTCGTGTGACGTCACTCCTTGCTACACTTTTCAGCAACGAGTGACGTCACCAGCCACCACTCCTTGATGCCTTATACAACGTGTAACATAAAGGGTATATACATAAGAAAGGCATGGCATCTTTACATGATATCAAACGATATTTGAAGGGTTTTTTAATCCTATCTCTTTATGTTAGGAAGTTATGAGGAAAAACACCGCCTGTGATAGGCTACTATCATACTAGTCGCACAGAGATATTGAAGACATTTATCGGATTTTGGCAAGTAACGTGACATGTACCTAGTAGTTATTAACGTATGTAGTGTGCTGCCACGTTTGTTAGGATTTTATTTTAAGAACCACACTAAACCGAAAATTTAGTACCAATTTTTTGAGTATTTTATTTTGAGTTGAAAGCCTTCCGATATCGTTTGATATCATCTAAAGATGCGATGCCCTTGGTATGTACATAGCCTTTATGTTACACGTTGTATATTTGTAAATTTTTATTGATTTGATAAAGCAAAATAAAAGTATGCAATATTTTTCTATAATCTGAATAACGGACTAAATAAAATCATTTTTTTTACCCAGGAAACATCCCTATTCTCCCACGGTGTCAAACGGGCGATAGCAGGTCAAGCTACCCGAAACTGTCAAATATTCCTTACTGTTAAATACATTGGAGATAAAGTTGAAAATCTAACAAAGAACTCTGACAGACAAAGTCTTGCCGCCAAGCGATTCGTCGTGTTCCGGCATGATGTCTGGTGAAGCCGTACGGAGATCGGGTCTGAGCAGTTGTGTTGCGATGTGTGCCGGGTACGATGTGCCTAATGTTGTTGTGTCGGGAGTTTGGTCGTGAAGGCTCTCCAGATCATCCTCTGGCGCAGCATCCTTGGTCGTGTTGTTGGGTTAAACATTGCATCACCTCGCTCAACTGCCGTCTTCCTTCCTATTCACTCAGTTTTTTGAGTGAATAGGCTTAATAAACTAGTGTGCTTTACCATCAACGATTGCATCACTGCTTACCATCAGGCGGGATTGCAGTCAAGCACTAGTTTATAACTATTAAAAAAAAAAAAAAAAAACTCTGACAGATTGTATTAGCGTGATGTGCTGTCGTCTGTACTATTATAATAAAAAGTATCCTATGGCATAACACAGGTCATGGATTACCTGTTTTCCATCAAGAGCGACACGCAAAGCTAACCCTCAAAATAGTAGCAATTTGCAGGCTCAGTGTCAGCTCGTAAGTTTATTAAAATAGAATGCACGACAGTTTACAAATACGGCTTGACAGTATTATAGCAATTACAATCAGCAATATAATCCCTAACGTTGGAATAGACTAGCTTTCCGCCCGTGTGGAACTCGGTTATATCGCGCTTTTTAGATTTCCCTCGGGAATGTCAAATTTTTCCGGAATAATTCAATTCAATTCAAAAAATTTATTTCGGATTAAAAAACATAATTATCCATATAGTGTTAGTACAAATAAAGCTTACCCTAATGTTAGTAATGAATTAACTAAAGTGGGTCTGGACTCCTATCTACCTACGTAAGAGGGGCGAGTCCCACCGATCCGAAAACACATTCAGGATGCCATTGGAGGAGGAGCGCAAGCGCGCCATCATGGAAGCGCAACGTTTCCGCATGATCGCGGCGAACCCGTCGACCCTCGCCTCCGCGAACATCCCTGACGTGCTACAGCGCCACGGCAATCCCAAGAGCACCTTGAATGCGTTATTATACTGTACGCGCAAAAAGTACCCTATTATTTAATCCGGACTACTAACTTTACAACTGCAAAATTTCAAAGCAATCGGTTCAGTAGTTACAGCGTGAAAGCGAAACAAACAAATAAACTCATTTTCCCATTTATAATATTAGTACGGATATTGAATGCCCTAGACTATCCTGACGCTTTCATCTTAGGTCATAAAAATGTAACGAACGAACAGACACAGATGTAGGGTAACTTCCTTATTTTTAATCTATACTAATATGTAAAGCTGAAGAGTTTGTTTGTTTGTGAGCGCTAATCTCAGGAACTACTGGTCCGATTTGAAAAATTCTTTTTGCGTTGGATAGCCCATTAATCTAGGAAGGCTTTAGGCTTTATAACATCACGCTGCGACCAATAGGAGCGGAGCATAACTAACTCTACGCGAACGAAGTCGCTGGCGGCCGCTAGTATTATACAGTATATTAACTAACAGAGGGCGTTCCCGTTAACCCGAAATAGTATAGCATACATACATGCTAAAAAAAATATTTCCATTCGAAAACAAAATGTTTTAAAAAAATTTCAATATAAAAATATTCAATAAAAATTTTAAATTGACATGTAAAAGAAACACACTGTACACGCGAACATGAAAGACGGCAACGTCGCAATTTATTTATACATGACGACTACTATTTTGATTTAAAACAGGAGGTTTCAAATTTATTTCCAATTAGAATTTTTTTTTATTCGGATTTTTTATGCTTATTTTCTATGCTGATATTTTTATTTTAATCTATTAATGATATATATTAACGAGTTTAAGGGAACGCCCTCTGTTATTTAACATACTGTATAGTATGGATACCCACGTTAACAAGAATAGGGACATAACAATGCTAGTAACTTGTCACACGTAGGTATTATAATGCCAACCGGTTGCAGCACTACCGCAACTAATCTGTCACACTAATGATGACACCAGTCCTGCACTTCCATTGTTACCTGATACTCATTATGAAGGCATCAAGGTATCACGCAACACTTACCTAGGTTTATATTTAATTAAGCCTAGCTACCTACTACCTATTGTGTGCCTATACCACTAGGCCAGCGCTGCTCTCACTGTAACTGTGTATGTGGTTCATAGCAAAGCATAATTGGGCCTAGCTACATATTGTCATCATCATCATCTCAGCGTTAATCCCGGTCGCATCTGAGGCTTTTTCAGCTTTGGGGTCTGGGGTTCCTAGCTACATTTGTAACTCATAGCAAAGCATAATATTGAGCCTAGCTACCTACTGTAACTCATAGCATAGCATAATAGAGCCTAGCTTTCTAAAGCTAGGCTCTATTATGCTAGCTAGCCTCTAGGCTAGCTACATACTGTAAGCCATAGCATAGAATAATTGAGCCTAGCTACCTACTGTAACTCATAGCATAGCATAATTGAGCTTAGCTACATACTGTAACTCATAGCATAGCATAATTGAGCCTAGCTACATACTGTAAACTCGTAGCATAACATAATTAAGCCTAGCTAGATTTAAAGTTCTTTATTGGATTTTAAACTTTATCACTAAAGCATTAAGGCTCAAATTTGATTAGTAATATTTGACAGTCACGGGACACTACACAAGGTAAAGCACCTGCCCATCCACGACTTATAACTTGTACGCAAACTAAAATTTACCATCGGCTATCCAATTACCATCGGTTAATAGAAACAGAAGTCTTTTTGTAAGCCGATTGGAATAATAAGAAGCTTTTCTATCGATTTTTTTAATCCCTGAACTTGTTTTGAATTACAATTGGACATAGTTATGCAAAATGGATCCAGCCCCAAAAACTTGCTTTTGAGAAAATAGAGATTGAAGTAAAATTAATATACATATTAAAATAACATGACAGTTGTTTGTTTTTACCTTTTAAATAATGGGTATTTTCCTGTACTTTATTCATCATCATCATCATCATCATCAGCCCCTACTCGTCCACTGCTGGACATAGGCCTCCTTCATGGCACGCCAACAAGCTCGATCCTGAGCAGTTCTCCGCCAGCCACTACCAGCCACCTTTTTGATGTCGTCGCTCCATCCCGCCCAAGGGCGTCCCACGCTACGTTTGCCGAAACGCAGTCTCCACTCGAGGACTCGTTTACCCCAACGGTTGTCGGTCCTGCGGCATATGGGACCAGCCCGTACTTACCAGTACTTTATTGCGGATATTTTTTGCCTAGGTATACTAAAGTTGATGTATAGATGCCATTTATGATAGTAACTCAAAAAACCGGCCAAGTGCTTGTCGGACTCACGCACAAAGGGTTCCGTACCTTTGATTTCTGAAATTAAAGGATTTTAAGTTATTTGTATGAAAGATTACCCGATAATAAGCGGTTTACGGTTTACGAGGAAAAAAAACTACTTACTAGATCTCGTTCAAAACAATTTTCGTTGGTAGTTTTTATAGTAACGTACCTAATCATATGTTTTTTTCGGTTTACGGTTTACGAGGAAAAAAAACTACTTACTAGATCTCGTTCAAAACAATTTTCGTTGGTAGTTTTTATAGTAACGTACCTACATCATATGTTTTTTTAAGTTTTTATTTTAGAAGTCAGAGGGGGGGGGACCAACCTTTTTCCGTTATGGAAGCGTCTGTCACGCAAACTATTAGGTTTAGAAAAAAAATATTTTAGTAACCTCAATTTTATTTTTGAAGACTTATCGATAGATACCCCACACGTATGTGTTTGATGAAAACAAAATCGAGTTTCAGTTCTAAGTATGGGGAACCACAATACAATATTTATTATTTTTTATTTTTGCATCAAAATCTTAATGTGGTTCACAGAATACATCTACCTACCAAGTTTCAATATAGTTCTTATAGTTTCGGGAAAAAATGGCTGTGACATACGGACAGACAGACATGACGAATCTATAAGGGTTCCGTTTTTTGCCATTTGGCAACGGAACCCTAAAAACGGTTTTTGTGGGTTGGATCCATTTTGCATAACTACGTCAAAGGAGATGTTTCATTTTGGGCCACCACTATGTACGCTATAGATACAGAGGAAAAAGTAATAGATTTCCATAAAAATACTACTAAATTAATTTGAATAAAAATACAAGTATAAATAATTAATTATTTGAAAGGTTTTATGGTGAGATAACCCTTTTTTAAAGTAGCCATGACAGTGGTTATGATGTTTGATTGACGACATTGACAGTTCTATTTTCCCGTTTTTTTTTTTTGGAGTTTTTGGCTTGGTTGCTATATTTTCCCGTAGTGTTAGTGGCGAGTGTTGATTTCACTGAGAGGTGATTGTGTTTTGTGTATCGAAGCTTTTAGTGATTGTTTTTGTTTTGTATTGTATGTACGGAATAAATGTTTTATGTTTGTTTTGCAGTCATCTGGTAGAAAATATGGATACGATAGCCTTAGATCCTGTCAAAATCTTATTTCGCCTATTGCTGACCACCATGTTTATCAGTTGTTGTGTTGCACTCCTTGGCCGAGTTAAATTGAATTTGTATAAGAACTAAGCCAAAAAATATAAAATTAACATAAAAACAGTTAACTATAATGTATAGTAATATTAACATTAAGTGTACATAGTGCTGGCCATGGCCCCATACATTTCTGAAACATCTCCTTTTAAAGAGCTATAGTCATGTAAGGCATTCGCTTTTTAAAGGTCTGCAACCTTTTTGCATTCTACAGCGGCCCCGATTCCCTCTTTCACAAATTAAATTAAATTTAAGTACGGTGCATCTTTTTCTGTCTATTTCAATAAGAAAAGGACAAAACATAAAATATTAGTTTAGTTCTGCCAAAGTTAGATACGTATTCTATAGACAGTTTAGCCGTGTAAAAATATGGCGGTTAAAAGTACTTCAATTTATGGCAGGGGCTGGCTTATTTAACAGAACTAAATAAAAAAAGTAAAAAATAAAAATTGTTTATTGATACCAGATACATTCACAACTTTACAGGCTAAGACGAGTAACAATTTAAATGTATAGTACAATACATGCTGATATTGATTCCCTTGAGCTTGTATTTTGGGAAAACAACGTTTAGTCATAGTGATGACATACAATATACATTTTGATGTTTGAGGGCGAAGGTGAAATATTGTGAAAACTTTGTCACTGCACGGTGTATGGTTACAAAATAGTTCTTTCTAATTATTATACTCTTATACAATATGTAAAGAAAACCCTGTCCGATCCGTGAAGGTATTGTTAGGTATCGATAACTGATTCTACTAATGCCAACAAAGCCGGAATAAAGTTTAAAAATAGTCGCCCTAAAAAAATTAATATTATTTTGCAAAAAGATGTAACTTAATACATGTGCGGTAGGACACACTTCCGCGGCGACGGGGGCAGGGCACGCGACGAGTGGTCGAATCGGATAAGCGTACCGTCAAAATGGTGTTGTCACTTTTTTTTAAATTACCAAAATTCGGGGAAGTGTGAATTAATTCGCGGGGAAAAAACGATTATTTTAAAATTCATTAGTATTGTTACTATGATGATACCGTAAAATTTTATATTATATTTGGTCATGTGTTTACCTAACCTTTATTATCCTTATGGGTCGGACAGGGTTTTCTCTACATATTGTATAAATAAAGTACTGCCGTCATAAGGAAAAAAGACGCATCTAACATTTTTTTTTTTATGCGAAATTAAAAATATTGGTGTATGTCATTTTTTTTACTGATTTAGAATATGCATGTAACTCAATTTGGAAAAAAAATGTTAGATGCGTCTTTTTTCCTTATGACGGCAGAGTAGGTGTCGCGTGTAAGGTGCGTTCACAAACTAAAGTAATCCATACTAATATTATAAATGCGAAAGTAACTCTGTCTGTCTGTCTGTCTGTCTGTTACGCTTTCCCGCTTGAACCTCTCAACCGAGTTTTGATGAAATTTGGCATAGACAATCTTTAGACCCTGGGAAAGAACATAGGCTACCTTTTATCCCGGAAAAATTTGATTTCCCGAGAGAAATCTAAAAAGCGCTATATAACCGAACTCCACGCGGGCGAAGCCGCGGGCGGAAAGCTAGTACTTGTTATAAATAATATGCACTGAAGTTAAATTTGTTTAGTTTGTGAACAAGAGAATCGGCGCCATTTTCAGTCACTATCCGAGAGTTTCAAAGGATATTTCAAAACAGCTTCACAGGTTAAATATATTCGTGTGCTCAGCATTGTAAAAAAGGCAATGAGCCTGGTGAAACTGTCAAAATGAAAGAAATTGCGATGAATTGTCATTTTAGGTGATTTACGCAATAGGGATGTATCCAAAGTATGAAAATAAAAAAAAAGATAAGACCAGTATTTTTTATTTTGTCGAAATTACCAAAAACTACTGAGATAAAGCGTATTAAAGTTACGGAGTGTGGGCTAATTATGTCACGCCGTGGTATATTTTGTAACACGGCGTGACGTCATGCGACATTTCCAATCAATATATCTTCCTAAGTGTTTGAATGAAAGAAAAAATAAAAGATACGTGTTCAATATTTTTTATAATTCTATATTTTATATATCTCTCTATTTTTTATATCTATCTTAAGGACGTTAAATTATTTTTTATGATACAACCCAATTGCCCCGGTGTAATGATTAGGTACTAATGTGGTGCTTACCACTTGTATTTATAAACCAAGCCATCATTTTCGTTAAAGGTACCATTCTCGTGCTTAGCTACTCAAAAAACACTTACCTGCAACTTAACTGCAACCTTACTGCAATTTTAATGCAATATCATCTCAATGTCATTCGTGTCAAAAATGTAAGTAAATTAATTGTAATTTTGACACATAAAGACAGATTAGAATGCTAACGTTTTTAAAAATAAGAGATTTCCCCTCAAACGTATACCGTATAAACTAGTGCTTGACCGCAATCCCGCCTGATGGTAAGCAGTGATGCAATAGTTGATGGTAAAGCGCGCTAGTTTAATAAGCATTCACTCAAAAAACTAAGTGAATAGGAAGGAAGACGGCAGTTGAGCGAGGTGCTGCAATCATGCAATGTTTAACCCAGAGGGAGATTGATCTGGAGATCCTCCACGGACAAACTCCGGCCAAACCCGGCACACCTCGCAACACAACTGCTCAGACCCGTCCTCCGTACGGCTTCACCAGACATCATCAATTGAAATTGCAACCAAGTAACCTATTATTGACCGATTGGTGCCGACAATGTATCTACGGTGTCTACGGTTTTCAGGTCCAGGATAATAAAACATATAAATTACACAATAACTGGACCATTTTTACTATATATTTACTAACGCAGATACGATCGAAACGAGCGAAGGCATGGCGATGTATCATACATCAGTTCTACTTGAAGTTACTAAAGAATTACTAAGTTATTTGCAATGGATTATACTCATAAAGTCATATATTATACTCGAAACGGTCTCCAAAGCCTGTAGAACAGGCGTAGAGTAGCCAGCATTTCGGTCTTCTATAGGATTTATTCTGGTGAGTGTGCAAGGCAATTGCATGATTTAATTCCCCCATCTCCGTTCCACCATCGGACGACCTGTCGCACGGCGAGTTTCCACCCCTACGTTGTTGACATCACTGCGATCCGGAGGAAGCGTTTGGCTTCCTCTTTTATACCGCGTACATCGAGGGACTGGAACAATTTGTCAGCGTCTCAGCGACGGTGTTTCCGTCACACTAGAATTTGAGTGTCTTCAAGGCTAGAGTGAATAGGCTCTTAATAAACTAGCGCGCTTTACCATCAACGATCGCATCACTGCTCACCATCAGGCGGGATTGCGGTCAATCGCTAGTTTATAAATTAACAAAAAATGATTATATAAATATTTTAAATAGACCAAAGAAACTTATTTCGTACCTATAGTCTAAGTTAAAGAATAATATGGTGGAAAGTTGCAGCGACTCGGACGAGGTGGAGTATGAAGGTTTAGGCGATATCTATTTAATCTTGGATAGATGTTCCGATAAATAGTAGGAATAAAGTCCATCTTGGGATACCCGAATCACTCCCAAGTATTTATCTTCCGTGATTTTTCGTAGTTTTCGGGTTATGATGTTATTTCTAATTATTTGAGAAATTTGGACCTTAAAATCTTAATACATATATTTCTTTCGCTCACCGTGTTTGCAGAGTCTATGAAGCCAATCCATAGTAATATTATAAATGCGAAAGTAACTCTGTCTGTCTGTTACGCTTTCCCGCTTCTCTCGAACGATTTTGATGGAATTTGGCACAGACAATATTTAGACCCTGAGAAAGGACATAGGCTACCTTTTATTGAAAATATATATATATATATATATTCCCGAAGGAAATCTAAAAAGCGCGATATAACCGAATTCCACGTGGGCGAAGCCGCGGGCGGAAAGCTAGTAATACATATATTTCTTTCGTTCACCGTGTTTGCAAAGTCTATGAAGCTAATTTAAAATAACACTTTTATAACAAAAAAAACAGTAACAGGCTCATAATTTTCGTTAAACTTGCCGATGTGCACAATAAAAGATATGGGAACTGATATCAGATGCCAGCATACATTGATATAATATTAAACAGATATGATATGCTCTAACAAATTAACCAAAATAAATGTGCCGATCGGAGCAGCAGCACACACATGCAATTTTTTTATTCTGCGTACATTTCACACGTTGGTACAGTGTGAGAGAAAAAAGATGAGAAAGAGAAGAAAAAGATGGCTAGTGTTTGTCGTTTGCGCTGCTAGTGTTTGTCGTTTGGTTTTACGAGTGTATCCAAAGTGACTAAGGCAAGAGATTAGAATTATAATCTTTTGTACGCTTCAAGTTCAATGCGCTAGTGACTTATCTGCCTTAGTTTAATATTATATCAATGCCAGCATACAGTTTTCTATTAGATGTAAGTACATGGGATCCTTGTTGCTCACAGCATAGTAAACTATCGGAAAGGTCATTGGTCAGCGCAGCCTATGCATACCAATGAGAATACAGTTTATATTTCCGCAAAACACTTCCAGTAACGCTAGTACACACACACTACGCTCAAATTGAAGGATCAATGGTTTTCTATATTGACTTCATTTGCATGATTAACATCGGCCAACAGTAGACGTAAGAGGGGTTGAAAATGTAGGTGTTTAATTTCAGGGTCATGTAGTAAACCTCTTGCCAGTGCCACAGCTAATTAATAAGTTGTTTACATTATCAAAAATTGTTCTTCTTCAACCTATAGAGGTTCACTGCTGGACAAAAGCATCCCCCAAGGGTTTCCACGATGACCGGTCTTGTGCTGCCTTCACCAGGTCATGGCCTCATGGGTCCACCTTGATGGGGGCCTCCCTACGCTTCGTCTTCCGGTACGTGGCCGCCACTCCAGAACCTTACTTCCCTATCGGCCATGGGTTCTACGAGCAATGTGCCCCACCCACTGCCACTTAATTTTAGCGACTCGAAAAGCTACGTATGTGATTTTTTTTCTTCTGCGGATCTCCTCATTTCTAATTCGAATTTTTATGAGAAATGAAATTATGAGTTGTTAATTAATAGTATGAGGGGCTCGTGGTTATAAATATAACAGCCGCGCAGGTCGATTGACACTCACAGATTGATTGGTTGGTCTGTGTATGGGTCTTTACATTCGTGCCTTCTGAGGACTGGTCTCATACTCCTCGGAAGGCACGTTAAGCCGTTGGTCCCGGCTGTGATTTGTAGTTCTTTGACAGTCGTTACGGGTCATCAGGAGACCGAAAGTCTGACCACCGATCTTACCCAGTAACTGTGTTGTGGGGGTCAGATAGGCAGTCACTCCATCTAAAATACTGGTATTCAGCTGGATTCGGTTAGACCGGAAGCTGAATAGTTGAGAAAATGCCAGGCAGATAATGATGAGTTCTTAAAAGTCTTTGGAGTAGGTAAGTATTTTGTATAACCTACAAATGTTTCCGTGATTTTTATATAATCTTGAAACTATTTAAAATATGAACATTCTCTTCATCATAATCATCAACCTTTGAGCGTAATCACCACGCTTGCTCAATGCGGGTTGGCGAAAGTCCAGGTTTCCTCAAGATGTTTTCCTTCACCTTCAGTCATTGGTGTCCAAGATATACTTAGAAAGTATATATAACTTTAGAAAAGTTACATTGGTACTTGCCTGACCTGGAATCGAACCCGCACACTCATACTTGAGAGGCTGGTGTTTTAACCACTAGGCCACCACAACTTACTAGGCCACCACAACTCAGTTATTGATGTCTAAGATATTATACTTAGAAAGTACCTACATATAATTTTGAAAATTTACATTGATACTTGCCTGCCCAACATCCTTTTCAATTAATTTTAATTAATTTAAACATAAACAACTTTATGTAACGTAGCAGTGTACAAAGTTGGACAAACGGATATTATCTACTATTCCTTAATTATATTTCTGATACCAAATTGTCGCCCCATCCACTTATTAGTGGGCGCCGCCTTGTCTTGCATTGTTTAACAAGATGCATCGCAGACCCGTTGTCATAATCAAATTGAAGCTGGAAGTCTGGAAAACACAAGTGCCGGTAAATACTCCGGAATTCTTTAAACCGGAACATAGAACCGCTGGTTATTTTCTTCCGTCAACCAGAGGAGCGTAACGATACGTACCCACCCACCTAGTTAGGTAGCTATGTATGCAGCATATTCTTATTATTAATCTAATCAAACAGTTATACTTACATACAGAAACAAATAAAACTAGATAGAATAAATAACGATGTGAATAATAAGCAAGAAATCATCTTTGATTTCCTTTATCCGTCACGTGTTTAACATTTTTCCGTTAGGTACTTCCTTTTGCGTCTGCGCGGGCGAAATTCAGTTCTCTCACAGTGCAAGTTCGGTATCCTTCGCCGCAGGAGACGCCTTGGTCGGGAGACGACACCGACCTCCCAACCACCGTAGGCGCGGGCCTGCGTGCGGTGAGCAGTGGGCAGCTCGCCGCCCGGTAAGGACTAGACCCGAGTCGACGGCGCGTGGTGTTTCTCGCGCGCCTCAAAGAGATGTCAGCACATCGTGACGGGGTCCACGAAGGCTGATGCCTGGGTCAGGGTTGCGGGTTGGTGAAACAAGAAACCGTGGCGCTGGCCGCCGCACAGGCAAGTGAAAAAACACTAGGTGGGTTTTTAGTCAGTAAAAGACTGACACGTCCTTCCGCTCCGCCCAGAGCGGGAGAAGTCATTTGATGATTTCCCATCCCAACAACAAAAAAAAAGTTCGGTATCGGATGAAAAGAGGGATTATTAGTTTAATATGAAGAACCTTCACAGTCTGATGTGTAAGCTGTCAGCCCTAATTTGTAAAAATACCTCTAATTTTTCTATTTTTCTACCAAACTTTTAAGGTTGATTGTCGCTGAGAAACACGCCCTCTGTTAACATGAAAACGTGACATTGGCTATGAAAGCGCACGTGTAGCCGTCTCGCGACACTTGTGACCTTCGGTAGCTACAGCATGCATTCATAATAGCATATACAATATGCAATACATAGATCGTTTCTATATAACTTTGTTGGTGCCGTTCTGAGTGGCTCTTCATTTCCTGATGTCATTTCACCTCGCGCTGCGCCGCCCCCGCATAGCTTTGAACTTGACATGTCCGCAAGCATATGCGTAGGCACATTGATAATGTATGTAAATTTTAACCATATGCAAATCACAAAGTTAGTATCTAGTTTCAATCTATACTTATATATAAAGCTGAAGAGTTTGTTTGTTTGTTTGTTTCAACGCGCTAATCTCAGGAAACACTGATCCGATTTAAAAAAATCTTTTTGTGTTGGATAGCCCGTTAATCCAGGAAGGCTTTAGGCTATAGATCATCACGCTGCGAACAATAGGAGTGGAGCATTACTAACTCCACACGAACAAAGTCGCTGGCGGCCGCTAGTAATGTATAAATTAGAACTTAATATTGAGAAAAGAAAAATTAACATTATACAAATAATTTCAAAAAATATTATGTGAACCTGGTTTGAATTTGGACTGGCCAACATTTAAGTAACTTTGATCCGTCTATAGATAAGTTGATATCATAATGGAATTTTTCTTTAAGGTTGGGTTCCTAATGCTTTGTATTGAAATTTTACATTTACAATTGATCATGGGTCTTCGCGGTCATTGAACAGGGGCCAAGTTTAGGTGCTTGAGGGATATTTCGTGATGATGAATATTAAAAATGTCTATTATGACACAACAGGAGATACAGTTTTCTGGATATTCTGTCTTATATCAATTAAACGGAAGGTTTATTTTAATATTTACGTAGTTTTTGTTAATGCTGGACCTGTTTCGCACTGTTTAGGTTTTAAACCATCTGCAGGTTTTATGTGATTCTTACACCACTTATAGTGTTGTTATTTGAGTTCCACGAACCTCCCCAACAAAGGTTATGGGCCCAGTGAGTAGTAAGAAGAATTAATAGTTAAAATTATAATAAATAGGTGTGTGTACGAAGTGTTAAACGTACGTATCGAATTACTTTGTGGAGATAATTTCGATAGTTAGAAGATTCAGGTAGAGGCGTTATTAATAAAAAAACGACTATTGGAATATGTCAGCGGTGAGAAGCCAAAGCCGGATGATGATGTCGCGAAGGTACTATGGGAGACTGGTGATAGTAAGGCCAGGTCAGAATTAATACTGGCATTAGATCCAAGTGTAGTTCGTCATGAAAAAAAAATGACCACTGCACGAGAAGTTTGGCTAAAGCTGCAGAGCTTGTTCGCATCACGAGGCCCTGCGAAAAAATCAACCTTGATGAAAAGGCTCATGTTGCAGAAAATGAGCGAAGATCAGAAGGTGAGCGAGCATTTAAATTCATTTTTTGAAGCTGTCGATAAACTCGAAGATATGGGCATTGTTATTCATGACGACCTACGAGCCATAATGCTACTTTATAGTTTGCCGGCTAGTTATGAGAATTTTAGATGCGCCATTGAGTCCAGGGACGAGCTTCCAAAGCCTGAACAATTGAAAGTGAAGATCATTGAGGAGTATAACTCAAGAGGCAACACAAAAGTTAATAATTTACAAGGCGCTTTGTACCTAAATGTGAATAAACATGAGAAGAAAGGACGTAAGACTGGAAATAGTAAAACATTAAGTATAAATGTTTTAAATGCCATTCATTTGGACATAAGGCATCAATGTGTAAGAAAAAGAAGGAAATTATTGTAGAAACCACATACGTAGAGTCGTGTACAGATGTGAAGTGTGAAGACTTTGAAGCTTTAACTGTTACTCAAGTTTCAGATGACTGCTGTGCTATTGATGTCAAAAATCGACATGAATGGATTTTTGATAGCGGCTGCACTTCCCATATGTGCAACGAGGGTATCAGGTTTGATGAGGGTTTGCCTTCGAGACAAACAATAAAACTAGCTACTAATTCAACAACATCCGTGCAAGGTAGGGGTACAGTTAAGATATTATAATTACATACAGTACAGTTAAGATAGATAATTAGCATGTAATAATGATGGTACGCGCAAAATTCAGTTTTTAGATAGGTACATTGTTAGTTCCCGAATTACGTAATAGTCATTTCAATCGCTAAACTCACTGAACAAGGCTGTGAAGTCACTTTCAAACGTGATGTGGCTTTTGTTATCAAGAACGGTGAGGTAAAGCTAAATGTTGACCGGCGAGGAGAGTTATATTACTTGAGGGAGCTGGATGCCTCGGCATCTGTAGTATCAGGGAGTGATGTGGTTTTGTATAGATGGCATGAGCATATGGGGCATCTGAATTCTAAAGATCTTATGCAAGTACTCAAGAAATTAGGTCTGGGGTCACCCAAGGCTGACATTACATTGCAGGATTGTGATGTGTGCGCTAAGGGTAAAATGGTTTCGTTGCCTTTTGTGAAGTCCAGGGAGCCTTGTAAGGAAAAATTAGCAATAATTTATTCTGATGTGGTAGGCCCAATGAGAGTTCTATCGCACGGAGGGAATAAATACTTCGTGAAATTTATCGACGATAGTACTCAAAATTTAAAATATTTAAATGTCATGTTGAAAACTTGACAGGCCGAAAAATAAAAACTTTTCAAAGTGATAATGGTACGGAGTATAAAAATAATGTTTTTGATACATTTTTACAAGAAAATGGAATACAAATACGACTCACAACACCTTACACGCCGCAGAGCAACGGTACAGCTGAGCGCATGAACAGAACACTGCTGGAAATGGCTAAGTGCATGTTGTTATCGTCAGAATTATCCTCCAGCGTTTGGGCAGAAGCAATTGCAACTGCATGTTATTTGCGTAATAGTTGTCCAACAAGCAGTCTGAATGGTGTAACGCCATATGAAAAATGGTTTGAAAAACCTTTGAACGTAAGTTATCTGAGAACTTTCGGTACAGAAGTTCATGTTTTTTATAAAGAGCCAGGAAAAGATAAGTTTGCGTCAAGAGCTATTGTTGGTTATTTTGTAGGTTACCCATCGGAAGCTACGGGTTATAAAATATGGATACCAGAGTGGAAAAAGTTCATAGTGTCGAGGGATGTCAGATTTCAGGAAGGAAAGTTCATTGAAAATGAATTTAAAATATCAAAATCACTTCTTCAGTCACAGTGTGAAAATGAGGCTGTGAGAAAAACAGTTGAGATAGAAATTCCATTGGAAAGACACAAATGTACCATCAAGTGAAATTGAAGAAAATCGATTAAATGTGTCATTGAGTAACGAACCGACTACATCAAATGAGCAACCGTATACCGATTGTCCTCAAAGGACATTATTTATTTATTAGTTATAAACTAGTGCTTGACTGCAATCCCGCCTGATGGTAAGCAGTGATGCAATCGTTGATGGTAAAACGCACTAGCTTATTAAGCCTATTCACTCAAAAAAACTGAGTGAATAGGAAGGAAGACGGCAGTTGAGCGAGGTGATGCAATGTTTAACCCAACAACACGACCAACGATGCTGCGCCAGAGGATGATCTGGAGACCCTCCACGACCAAACTCCTGACACAACAACATTAGGCACATCGTATCCGGCACACATCGCAACACAACTGCTCAGACCCGTCCTCCGTACGGCTTCACCAGACATCATGCCGGAACACGACGAATCGCTTGGCGGCAAGACTTTGTCTGGTGGGTGGTAACTTATGCCGGCGGCTGATGTTGTTGCCTACCACATTAAATGAGGAACCGCATTCACCAAATACTGTAAGTATGGAAAATACTGAAGTAGGAGAGAAAAGGGTTACTTATAAAAGAGGTCCTGGAAGACCAAAGATTGAGAGACAACAAGTAGGAAGACCTCGAAAAATCTACAATATGATTGAAGTTCGAGAAAGTAGCGAGAACGAATCATCGTCAGAAGAATTTCTTGATACTGATGATTTTGTTGGAGCTATTGAAACCTCGTTAAAGGACGCTTTGTCAAGTGACGAGAAGAGTCAGTGGGAGGAAGCGATTCTTTCGGAAATACGAGGTCTAGTGAAAAATGACACATGGAGAATGGTAACAAAACCACTAAATCGAAATGTTGTAGGAGGTCGATATGTGTTGACAACGAAGCTTAATGTCGATAAAACTGAGAAAAAGAAGGCGCGACTTGTTGCGAAAGGATATAGCCAGCAACCAGGCCTTGATTATCATAGAACATTTGCGCCAGTTGCTAGACTAGCAACAGTACGTTTGTTGATCTCATTAGCTGTCGAAATGAATATGGACATTGATCAGATAGACATTGATACAGCTTATTTAAATGGAGATTTAAATGAAGAAAGTTTGGAGAAACTTATAAAACTTGAAAGTGCTAATAGCGCTACTGGAAAAAGAGCAGCAAGAATGCTTGAAGATATGAAAGGAGGTGGCAATACTTGCCTTTTAAATAAATCTCTTTACGGACTAAAACAAGTTGGACGTCAGTGGAATATAAAGTTGAACACTAAACTGATAGAAATGGGTTTAAGACCAACAGTCAATGAACCATGCATGTACCACAAGCGAAATAAAGATGGGTCTGACCTTTATGTGGTGATTTAAGTTGATGACATATTAATTGCGTCACAGAAGAGATTTGCTATTGATATCTTCAAGCATGAACTAGCAAAAAGGTTTGAATGAAAAGACTTTGGTCAAGCAACTTTTTGCCTCAAATAACATTTGAGGTGATCAAATACCATTTGTCACAGGAAAAATATATCAATGATATATTGAAGAAATTTGGCATGGAGAACTCAAAACCTGTTAAGACGCCTATGGAGATAGGGAAACCAGTGATGAGCGAAAGAAAAAAAGAGGAGGGGAAAATATTTCCCTATAACCTATTGAAACATCGTTAAAGGACGCTTTGTCAAGTGACGAGAAGAGTCAGTGGGAGGAAGCGATTCTTTCGGAAATACGAAGTCTAGTGAAAAAGCTCATAGGTTCGCTAACGTACTTGAGTGTGGTGACAAGGCCGGATATAGCGAACGCTACGGCAAAACTAGCACAGTTTGCAGAGAATCCTGATGATACTCATTGGAAAGCGGCAAAAAGGATTCTTCGTTACTTAAAAGGTACTATAAGTTACAGTTTGGTTTACAAGCCGACTGTGTTATGCATTCAAGGATATGCGGATGCAGACTGGGGTAGCTGTACATATGATCGACTATCATTTACGGGATATGTTTTCGTTTTAGTGGGTGCAGGTATCCCTTAGGCTTCACAAAAGCAACGCATCGTCGCAACGTCTACCTGTGAGGCCGAGTTCGTGAGTTTGGCAGAAGCCATGAAAGAAGCTATGTACTTAAATAGTCTGTTAAAGGAGCTAGGCCTACACAACTTATGTAAGGTAAGAATGCATGCTGATAACTTAAGTGCCATATACCTAGCCGAGGATAACGGTGTTTATCACGCGAAAAGTAAGCACATTGATATTCGTTATTTTTTCATTAGAGATGTGCTGCGTGAAAATAAATCCATAACTTTGGAACATTTGGCAATTGATAGAATGTGGGCAGATATCCTCACCAAGCCTTTATCCCGCGTACGGCACGAATCCTTGACTAGTGAGTTAGGTTTGTGTATCCGCTTATAGTACCTACTTATATTTTAAAGGTGTTGAGCCCAGAAATTGTAGGAAGTGTGTTGAAGTATCATCTTCATGGTCTCAATGTGTGTAGGCTAGTTATAAATATGTTTTGAATGTCTTATTTGAAAATAGACTAAGATACTGACGTTGTTAATTCTGATTACAATTGTCGTGCCTTTTTTTTTTCTATGGGGCAAAACCCGCCACACTGTTCCCAACCCACTGCAACTCCTGAAAGCCAGAATCAACAGTGGAGACCGCCAGAAAAACGCCGAGCAATGAAGCTCGACGAGTCCCGGAGAAACGATTCAACTGTCTTGGGTCCCGCAACGAAATTAATCAGAAAAGAATAGCGGAGGAGTAAGAAAAAAGATATTTTTCCACTTCCCTCCATAATAAGCAGGAGACAGAACAGAACTAGGCCAATCGGCACAAAGGGACATTATTGCAACTGGGAGAAGCCCAGATTGCCAAGCACCACGGAATAACATTTGATTAAGTTAATGGGTCCTAAGTAGGTATTTGCTGCTATAATTGATTCCAATAATAGGTATGGCAAAAGCGCCTGAACGCACGGAAATTAGTTCTAGTTTCTACAAGGTCCGTATAATAAACAACTCCGGATGTAACTTGTACACTATCCAACATAATATTGCGTTCATTCTTCCAAAGAATACACTCCCACAAGAGGTGATGTACGGACTGTTCAAATTCACAGTTCGATGTAGAACACTGACACAAAGGCGAAAGAACAAGTTTAAAAGAATACAGTTTACTTTTAAAGTTGCCATGACCTGTGAGAAATTGGGCAACGCAGTGGTCAACCTCCAGCCATATCCTAGCCAGCCGATCGCCAACGGATGGAAAGAACAGATGGAGGTACCCACCCGGACGGAGGATGGAGGTGGGTGGGTGGTGGGGTGGGTGGATGGCCCTTGATGGAATTATCCCACCTACTTTGCCATTCGGATAAGAGGTCCTCCCAGACGTCAGTCTGAGGTTTAAATAATCTAGAAATTCTATTGAGGTCGCGTTGTGTAACAAAGTTAGTGTCCATGCCCTCGCCCCTCGCGGAGTAGTACATTGAAGCACGTCGCTGCAGTTCAAGATCCACTGGAAGTACACCTGCCAGAACGGGTAAGGCTTCAGTACTGACTGTTCTATACGCCTTGCATAAAAATATCAATGCCAAACGTTGGCTTTGAAGCAGTTTACGTCGCGCCGCCCCTATGCTGGCCCTATCGGCCCAAACAGGTGCACCGTAGCACATACATCCTAAGTGGGTAGCTCCATATATAGTTTTTAAAGTTAGGAATGATAGACCCCAAGTTGCTTTGGATATTCTAGTTAGGGCATAAAAGTTCCTTTTAGCTTTTTCGCCAACTATTTTTATATGTTTGATAAATGAAAAATTCCTTTCTAAGACCATACCAAGGTAGCATACGGATTGCTGTTTTTTAGCAGGAACGTTATTAAATTTAATAGTAGGCAATGATTTAAGATTACCTTTTAGTAGAAGTTGATAGGTTTTATGCGGCGCAAACGCTAGGCGGTTACGATCACCCCACTGAGATATTAGATTTAGGCAAGTATGGGCCAAGTTCTCAAGTCCAGCTCGGGTACTTGACTGAATGAGCAGTAGGCCATCGTCCGCGTAACCAGTAAGTGAACAGCCGCAAGGAAGCGGGATCGCGAGGAAATCATCAAAACCACTTTTGATCCCCCAATTGTCGTGCCTGCTGTTCCTTAAGTAACTATTTTATTATACTTACACGTGATTCTTACACGACTTATGGCGTTGTTATTTGTGTTCCACGAACCTCCCCAACACAATACGACAATAAATTAAACATCGTGTACCTCAACACATTCTCAGTCTACCCATAAAATATCATAAAAATATATCCATTAGTTTAGTCACAGGAACTTATTTTTCACATTTTCTATATGTTGATAAGGAAGCGCTTACAGATTGATGACCGCCGCATCCAGCGGTACTAAACTTTAATAATAATGGCGCGAAAAAAGGAAGTCGATACAGGACCGCGCTGTCGGCGACCGGAGACACAGTAAACAGAACAGTAGGTTATCTAAGGCCACCCGCCGATTTATTTGCCTACTCTAGCGTTGATCCCCAGGGTCGTCACTCTTAATATTTTCGAAAATTCCAACAAGCAGCACTTGCTCTAAATTTATGTAATAAAAAGCATATTATGATTGAATACTTTACATACTTTAAAAGTGGTAGTAGCCTTATGCGTTAATCGGTCACATCTTACTATAATTTTATTCTTCCTCAGCCTATAGATGTCCACTGCTGGACAAAGGCCTCCCCCAAGGCTTTCCACGATGACCGGTCTTGTGCTGCCCGCATCCATCGGCTTCCCGCGACCTTCACCAGGTCATCGGTCCACCTTGTTGGGGTCTCCCTACGCTGCGTCTTCCAGTACGTGGCCGCCACTCCAGAACCTTGCTGCCCCATCGGCCATCGGTTCTACGAGCAATGTGCCCTGCCCACTGCCACTTGAGCTTAGCGACTCGCAGAGCTATGTCGGTGACTTTGGTTCTTCTGCGGATCTCCTCATTTCTGATTCGATCACGCAGAGAAACTCCTAGCATAGCTCTTTCCATTGCCCTTTGTGTGACTCTGAGCCTTCGTATGAGACCCATTGTGAGCGACCACGTTTCAGTTCCGTAAGTCATCACTGGCAACCCACACTGGTCAAAGACTTTAGTCTTGAGACACTGTGGTATCTTGGACGACGAGAAGATGTAGCGTAGCTTCCTGAACGCTGCCCAACCGAGCTGGATTCGCCGAGACACCTCTTTCTCGAAGTTGGACCTACCTAGTTGGACTTTCTGTCCCAGGTATATATACTCGTCAACAACTTCGAGTGCAGAGCAACTAACTACAATTGGAGTGGGTGCGACATGAGAGTTCGACATGATCTTCGTCTTATCCATGTTCATTTTAGACCCACTTGTTGGGAAGCTCTGCTGAGGTCATTGAGCATTTTGCCCAAGTCTTCCAGGGTCTCAGCCATGACCACGATATCATCTGCGAAACGGAGATTAGTGATGTACTCGCCGTTGATGTTGATGCCAAGTCCTTTCCAGTCCAGGAGCTTGAAGACATCTTCCAACGCAGCAGTGAACAATTTAGGAGATATGACATCTCTTTGTCTCACTCCACGCTGCAGTTGGATCGGTTTCGAGTCCTGATCCTGGAGACGGACTGACATGGTGGCGTTTTTGTACAAACACTTTATGACCTCAATTTATCGATGGTCAATTTGGCACCGCTGGAGAGACTGTAGCACCGCCCAAGTCTCAATCGAATCGAAGGCCTTCTCATAGTCCACAAACGCCAAGCATAGTGGTTTGTTATACTCCTCCGACTTCTGTATAACTTGCCGCAGCGTATGAATGTGGTCTATGGTGCTAAAGCCTTTTCGGAAGCCTGCTTGTTCGGGAGGCTGGAAGTCGTCGAACCTGCGAGCGAGACGATTCGTGGTGACCCTAGAAAACAGCTTGTAGACATGGCTCAGGAGGGATATCGGTCTGTAGTTTTTCAGGAGGGTATTGTCACCTTTTTTGAAAAACAAAACCACCACGCTCCTGTGCCACGCCTTAGGCGTTTCGCCTTTAAGAATGACGGAATTAAATAGTTTCTGAAGCGCTTTAAGAACTGGTTTGCCACCCGCTTTCAGAAGCTCAGCCGTAATTCCATCATCTCCAGCCGCCTTATCGTTCTTGAGCTGTTTCAGGGCCATACCAATCTCGTACAGGCTGACGTCCGGGATATCGTCGGTGTAGTGTCGGGTTAGTCTGGCTCTAGGATCATTAGCCAGGCTTACAACAGGTGCGTGTGTTGATGTGTATAACTCTCCGTAGAATTTCTCCATCTCACCCAAAGCTCGGGCTTGGAAGTGACGATCCTACCATCCCCAGTCTTCAGCTTCGCAAGTAGACTCTGTCCAACAGACAATTCTCGTGCGAACACTTTGGAGCCTTTGTTCCGCTCGCCAGCCTCTTTAATACAATTTGTATTAAATTGGCGCATATCGCGAGTCAGAGACTTTGAGATCTGTCTGTTAAGGCATCTGATGCGCGAAGCGTCATCAGGGGATTTTAAGATCACCTCCCGTCTTTCTTCCATTAGCCGGCGGGTGGGACCGGAGATCTTCTTCTGTCTTTTTGAACGGAGGGTTTTGTAGAACTTAGACCCTTCCGTTTGGAGAGTTTCCACAAACCTGTTGTTGTAGTCGTCCACATCTACGCATTCACCGAGGCATTCGAAGCGGTTTTTAGTTCGATCTGAAAGCTCTCGGGGTTTTGGAGTTGTGTTGACGCTGGACGGAGCGTAGACTTCATAAGTCGAGAGCGTTCGAGCCTAATGTTGAGGTTCAAGATGCCTCTAACAATACGGTGATCACTCCCGGTTTTTACCGCATGGATCACGAAGACATCGTTGAACACTTGCCTTCTCGTTGACATTATGAAGTCTATCTCGTTTTTGGTCTGACCATCGGGGCTGAGCCAGGTCCACTTGCGGTGCAATGGTTTCCTGAAAAAAGAATTCATCGCAAAGAGTCCTTCCCTTTCCATGAAACCCATTAGCATCTGACCTCTGGGATTCCGATTTCCAACTCCAAATTGCCCCACTTTCGTCTCGTCCGCCTCTCGTATGCCCAGTTTTGCGTTAAAGTCCCCCATGACAACGGTGTAGTGGGTTTTGGAGGAATGTATGGCTCTACTGACGTCCTCATACATAGCCTCCACCTCATCGTCAGAGTGTTTAGACGTCGGGGCGTATACCTGTATAACCTTTAACGAATATCGTTTTGTTATTCTCAGTACAAGGCACGCCACCCGAGTCGAAAGGCTCCCTACTTTAACCACGTTGTTCACGAGGGACTTGTGGACAATAAACCCGACACCACCCTGGGACAGCTGGTCGCCTTCCCGGAAATAGAGCAGGTTGCCAGACCTCAGGATTATCGAGTCCTCTCCTTCTCTTCGGACTTCAGATAACCCCACAATGTCCCAGCGCAACCGGCTCAGTTCTTCCTCCAGTTCGACAATCTTCTCAACGGTCCGGAGTGTGCGCGTGTTAAATGTTGCCAGGGCCAAAGGTCGTCGTTTGTGATGGTAGCCGGACCTCTGCCGGAGATTCTTAGCACCCCTTGCTCCGCCGTAACCAAGTCCGCTACCGTAGACTGGAATAGCGGAGCTGCCGGGGACTAGGGGCCTGGGCTGTATCGTGTGCATCATTGTTGGGGTTGCCATAATCCCCACGCTTGGCAGGCGGGTTGGGGATCGCAGTGATTTGATATTACACAGGAGAAGCGCTGCTGCCCGCTTCCCTGGTGATTTCCCTTAGTTGCCTCTTACGACACCCACGGGAGGATATGGGTTGGTACAATTCTAGGCCCGGTACCACACGATAATTTTATTAAGTTAATATAATAGTAAGTAGTAATGTGTAGTAGTTTGTATTAGTGTGTGTTAATATGTTAGTTATTATTATGTTATGACTAAGACGCCATATTTGGATCAAACAACACATAGGACAATAGAAAAAAAATGTAATTTGCAGCAGTAATTATTATGAAATTGCCCTTATTACACTATACACGACAAATACGTTTACCTAAACGATGTGTCGTACTCAATCCTCTGTTTTTTAGGAAAACTAGGCTTCTTAAAATAAACTTTAGCTCTAAACATAGTATTCAGGAAGTAAATTTGGGAATACATTTATATGGAAAAATGCGACTCGGCTACGCTATTAATAAACCAAATAAACATTACAAATATCACATTTTCTAATAAAATTAAGTAGGTACTTATTTCTGGTTCAGTAGGAATTATGAAGAATGATAAGTTCGGGTTTGCGAAATCGTTATTGAGGCACCCGAAAACACTACAATAATTGTTTCCCCTTTTTGAAGTCATGATACTCGTAATAATTAATATTATGGTAAGTGGCCGGCGAGAGTTGACGAACGCGAGCGGTCATGTAATTTACGCGCGTGGCCACAGTCACGCCGTCACGCAGCTCAGCCCGTACTGCCCAGTGCCCCCTCGTTATTTCCCAGTTATATTATGCCAGCGTGTGCGTGAAATCGCGTATTAACATTCAAACCGAGAGCGGCACATTTGTATGAAGATGTTTTACTGTTCTGTTTACTGTGCCGGGGAGGTCATTGAACAAATATTTTAAAGGATGTTTTATTACGTTTCCAATTTTATGCGATTTCGTTTGTTTAAAATTTTATTTTTTTTTTTTTCTTTTGATGCCAGGTTTTTTCTATGGTTTAGGATTATTCCTATGAACCAGCCTGCACTGTCCTCTTTTTCATTTATTGTCGTATTATCAGCACCACTTACAAAACATACTTACAAAATTAAAATTTGGGAGAGAGGTGTTAAATTACGTCCACTAACAAGCACAAAGAGAAGAATAATCGTATTATTACAAAGCTAAAGAAACACAATGCAACATTGATGTTTTATATTCAGCTTACCCGTTGTACTGACTCAATTCCAGAATAATAATTGATTGACATACAGCAACTATATTGATGGTGACAATTCATTCTTTTCTCCTGCCATCCATAGGTGCATTGCCCCCACAAATGACAGTACCGACTACAAGATAACACCCACGCTGTGTATTGTGATCCCATGAGCTTGTCCACTGTGTGACAATGCAATTTTTTATGAACCGTTTCCAAATTAGATATGTATCTTGAAACAGTTATGTTCATTGTTTACTATTATACAACGGTGTAAATGGATTAAAATTGTATCAAAACTAAGGTTAAGGCTTAAAACCAAGTTTTATGTACTTGTGACTCTGTCTGTAAATTGTATCAGGGATTTTACAAGTAATTGGCCGCTGACGCTGGTGAGCTTCAGCAGAACGTTGCCACGCTAAAGCCTTAACGTTGCCACGCTACGCCTACGCCGCATTAAAGTTTAGTAACGTACGCCCGTGGTTATGACAATGGCTACCTCACGGCCTACGTCAGCGACTACGCCAAGACCTTCGCCAGCGGTTACGCTGAGACCTACGCCTGCGGTTACGCCGAGGCCTGCGCCTGCGGTTACGCCAAGACCTACGCTAGCAGCCACACCGTCGGCTATGCTAGCCATATCCCTACACGCAGGGTTAATATTTTCACAGTGTGCGCGATTGATTAATAAGTCGTGGTGGCCTAGTAGTAAAAACACCTGCCTCTCAAGTATGAGTGTGTGGGTTCGATTCCAGGTCAGGCAAGTACCAATGTAACTTTTCTTAGTTATATGTACAATCAAGGGTCAAAAGTATCAAGGGTTAAAAGTGCATTACCACTTCTGAACTTTATTGCAATAACAATAAGGGGTCATCCATAAAGTACGTCACACACAAAAGGGGGAGGGGGGTGTCGACAAAGTGTGACATGGTGTGACAAGGGGTGGGTGGTGTACTAAGTTCCGTGACATCACATTTCAAAATCGAATATATCTAGATTCTTTTTCTATATATTCAATAGTTTATTGCTTTGTTATTGTTTCAAATATTTGATATAATGTTGATTTCATAAAAAAAGTACTTAATTTAAATGGAAATAAAACTAAATTCGGAACTGCTGTTTTAATTAATAATTTTTCGATGCGAAATTGCAAAACATGTGACGTCACACTAGGGAGGGGGGGGGGGGGTCACAGAAATGTGAACACCTGTGACAAGGACGGGGGGAGGGCTCAAAAAATCATGAAATTCGTGTGACGTACTTTATGGATGGCCCCTAAGGGTCAAAAGCGGTACTCCACTTCTGACCCTTACTGTAACTACTGTCTAAGTATGTCTTGGATACCAACGATTGATTACAAGGTGAAGGAAAACATCTTCAGGAAACCTGGACATTAAGTTTGAAATCGCCAACCCGTATTGAGCAAGCGAGATGTAATCATCACGCTCCAAGTATTTATCCAGAAGTTGTGGCTTGCAGGTGTTGGTTGGGACGAGGAGATCACCAATGACTTAAAAAATGAATGGGAATCATATCGTGAGGAATTGGTATTACCTACTCACCAAAATTCGGATTCCTCGTTGGTTTGGCACCAAGTCGAACGACTGTCTGGAACTTCACGGTTTTAGTGACGCTTCCAAAACAGCGTACTCAGCTGCGATTTATTTGCGAATTGTAGACGTAGATAGTAATGTTAAAGTGTCGTTACTGGTTTCTAAGACCAGGGTCGCACCAGTAAAGCAGATAAGTGTTCCGCGGTTAGAGCTTTGCGGTGCGGTGCAGTATTGCTGTCACAGATACTAACGCAAACATCTGAGGTCTTGAATATCTCCACTATAGTGTTGGCCTGGATAAATGGCCACCCAAGTAAATGGAAGACGTTTGTGGCCAATAGGACGTTTGAAATATTGACTTCGATGAAAGCGTCGCAATGGTTTCACGTCACCACTAAAGACAATCCAGCAGACCGCAATCCCGCCTGATGGTAAGCAGTGACGCAATTGTTGATGGTAAAGCGCACTAGTTTAATAAGAGCCTATTCACTCTAGCCTTAGAAACATCGCCGGCTGGCAAATTGTTCCAGTCCCTCGATGTACGCGGTATAAAGGACGAGGCGAAACTCTTCGTCCGGATCGATATTGATTGATTCTTTTTTTTTATAAATTATAAACCTACGTTTGTTATAATTACGGGTATTTTTCTGTCGGCTGCTTTAAATTTCTCCTCAGATTCAACTATACCATAAACTAGGTTTCCTTTTAATCTATTCTAGTCTATGCTTTTATATAAAGCTGAAGCGGTTTGTTTGTTTGAACGCGGTAATCTTAGGAACTACTGGCCGATTTGAAAAATTTTACGTTGGATAGCCCATTAATCCAGGAAGGCCAATAGGAGCGGAGCAAAAGTTCATAACTAACTCCACGCGAACGAAGCCGCTGGCGGCCGCTAGTGCTATCTAAAAGTTAAAACAGATCAAACTTGTCCACAAAATTACAAAAACAAAAAAAAAATACTTATCGAAATTGTTATTAAAATAATCAGTAATTGTTTTTAAATATTTTTTCAAACAATGAAAATATTTAAAAAAAATATGGAAAGCTAATTCGCAAAACTACTCTGACGTTTACAAAACTAAAAGGAAAACAGACTTTATAAACTTAAAAAAATTAATCAAAACTTTTGAAATAAAAGCTGTAACATTATTGTGTTAAAGGTATTAATTTACAAATGCAACCGACTCTACACACAGCAATGACAATGCACCCCACCCCAGTCCTTTATATAGGGATGTTAAAAAATAATCAATTTTTCTTTTAATCGATTATTATTTTCGTATAATCGATTTTTCTTTTAATCGAAAAAAAAGTAAGTTCATTATTACTTACAAGTTGATATAAAAAAAACGGCGCCATCTGTATCTGTACGTACCTATGTATGCGTGTAAAGTAATTTCAGTGTGTGAGTGCTGAGTGAGATCGCATATAAT
This sequence comes from Sesamia nonagrioides, assembly GCA_017933935.1. Classification (NCBI taxonomy): domain Eukaryota; kingdom Metazoa; phylum Arthropoda; class Insecta; order Lepidoptera; family Noctuidae; genus Sesamia; species Sesamia nonagrioides. The sequence continues at coordinate 1,066,098 of JADWQK010000412.1, read as the reverse complement.
ATTACCTATAGTACTCTGTGGTTGTTGGTAAACAATAAAGCGACTAAATAAATCGACAATAAATCGTCTTCGAACTGTAAAACACCTAAAAGTGGCTGGCGAAAATATTTTATAACAAGGAAGGCTACTACCACAGCAAAATGCATGTACTGTTCGAAAAAATTAAAAACTTGTAGTAATACTACAAACTTATAAGAGCACATAGAACGAAAACATCTGATTTTTTTTTACATTTTTGTTTTTGAGATCTTAACGTCATCGTTTAATTTTTTTTAATTGTCATTTTTTTCATGATCGGGAAACCTTTTAGATACCCCACAGCAAAGCTCTATTCTGTCAGCTGTTTGTTTTGCGATCTGTTCTCAGAGTCCATGGCTGTCTACTCCCACCTGACCGTAGAAAGCGTACATATGTTGCCCCGAGTGAACAACACAAAAACTCTTTTGCAAAACATCAATACTACGTTCTCACTTATACAAAATTGTACAAAAAGACTAAATATTATAATCCTAAATAAATTGGACAAGACATCTAAAATTAAGGACTGGAATATATCTGGAACTCAAACTCTACATATAACAATCAACTCATAACACATACATTATCCAACAAAACTTACATTACACTTACGAACACACATACTCTCTCTACTCCATACTCAAATAAACTGGAATTGACTGTTTATACCTATTTTTGTAATTAAATATACAGTATGTTAAATAACAGAGGGCGTTCCCTTAAACTCGTTAATATATATCATTAATAGATTAAAATAAAAATATCAGCATAGAAAAATAAGCATAAAAAAATCCGAATAAAAAAAAATTCTAATTGGAAATAAATTTGAGGTAATAGGTATATATATATATATATATATATACCTATTACCTACAATATGTAAAGAAAACCCTGTCCGACCCATAAGGATAATAAAGGTTACGTACACGTAACACTTGACCAAATCCATACTAATATTATAAATGCGAAAGTAACTCTGTCTGTCTGTCTGTCTGTCTGTTACGCTTTCCCGCCTAAACCTCTCAACCGATTTTGATGAAACTTGGCACAGACAATCTTTAGACCCTGAGAAAAAACATAGGCTACCTTTTATCCCGGAAAATTTTGATGTTCCCGAGGGAAATCTAAAAAGCGCGATATAACCGAACTCCACGCGGGCGAAGCCGCGGGCGGAAAGCTAGTATAATATAAAATTTTACATTATCATCATAGTAACAATACTAATGAATTTTGAAATAATCTTTTTTTCCGGGAATTAATTCCAATTTCCCCGAAATTTGGTATTTAAAAAAAAGTGAGAACACCGGTTTATTATGAGCGAATAGCGATACGAACACGTGCCGCGTGCCCTGCCCCCCGCCGCCCGCGGTAGCGTTGCTTACCGCACATGTATTAAGTTAACTCTTTTTGCGAAATTATATTTATTTTTTTAGGGGATTTTTTTTTAAGTTTAGCCCGGCTTTGTAGGCATTTGTAGAATCAGTTATCGATTCCTAACAATACCTTCACTAATCGGACAGGGTTTTCTTTACACATTGTATTGTATATACAATATGTAAAGAAAACCCTGTCCGACCCATAAGGATAATAAAGGTTAGGTAAACACTTGACCAAATATAATATAAAATTTTACATAATCATCATAGAAACAATACTAATAAATTTTGAAATAATCCTTTTTTCCGGGGAATTAATTCCAATTTCCCCGAAATTTGGTAATTTTTAAAAAAGTGACAACACCGGTATTATTATAAACGCATAGCGACGCGACCACGTCACTGGTGCCGCGTGCCCTGCCCCCCGCCGCCCGCGGAATGGGGTTGCTTACCGCACATGTATTAAGTTACCTCTTTTTGCGAAATAATATTTTTTTTTTTAGGGGAACTTTTTTTTTAAGTTTTGCCTATCTTTGTGGGCATTATTAAAATCAGTTATCGATACCTAACAATACCTTCACGGATCGGACAGGGTTTTCTTTACATATTGTATATATAAAGTATTGTTGAAAAGGAATATAAGATATTCCTGTTAATTATTATTAGTATTTGGTTTATTATTAGAATACGAAAAGCATATAGAATTTTAAGTAACAGAAAAATCATTTTTTCGCAAAAATCGATTATTTATTTAGATTTAGATCGATTTTTAACAAATCGATTAATATTACATAAAGAAATATCGATTTTTATTAAATCGATTATTTTCCATTAATGTCACATCCCTACCGAGCTATCGAGTGCAATCAAGTCAGATTTGTACACAGTGGATTTTAATTACAGCCCACACTAGTGTACCAAAAGGTCAACCTCCCAAAATACCATCGGGGTGTATGTTATTTAGGGGTTTCAACCTCCCTAAATACCATCGGAAGTTCGGGAGGTTGACCTGCTGGTACACCAGCGAAGGTTGTAAATAAAACCACTGTGTACATATCTGACCGAACAAAAACTTTATAATATACTACGCACGGTAACGAAACCATAGCGACTTCTAAATCTACGCCAACACCATCTATCGAGCACAACGTTACAAGAAATTATATTATGTATAACTTGTATAAATTGCTGTTGCCCGTGACTTGGTTTTAATATCATATTTATTTATTTATCAGTTTACAACTGTCCTTACAGGTCTTACCCTAATGCGACAGTGCAGTTATCCACTACCTAATACTTTAATATACATACACTAATTCTTAAATATAACTAGCAATATTTAATAAAACTCTTGCGAGTTCACTCAAAGAACACGAAAATATGTCCAGTCTATCATGGACTTCGTTTACTATACGATTACCGCATTATACTCAAGATGGCTTCTAACTAGTGCCTCATACAACACCTTGAACGTGGTAATGTTCGTAAAACCCTGTGACTGCCTCAATACGAAACCTAAGTTTCTGTACGCCTTCTTGCATATTTTAATGATGTGTTCGCGAAAGTTTAGGTCTGGAGTGAGATACACGCCTAGATCACGGACCTGCGACACACGTTGCATTGGTGCTCTCTCTACTTTGTACTCGGATTATGTCAGGGGGGGCACACTTAGTACTTCATCAATTTTTACAGTCGACAGCGACACCTGAACTCTTGCGAGTGAACAATTTGGCAGCCATCTTGTCCCTAGGGTCAAATAAAGGTCAATGACAATGCCATATTTTTTCATTTTAATTTCATGAAAGAAGTAATATGGCGGATAGAGAATCAAACAATTTTATTTTATTTAGACTTGTGTTGAATTAATGTAACAAGTGCACGTGTTAATGCCAAAATTGTGGTGTCTCTTCATGACGACAGGATGCAGATGGATAAATTACCATGGTTATGTGTTATTACAAAATAATAGGTATACTTATAAGTAATCCATACAAACTTTCAACCCCAAACTGTTAATTTGTGACACTTTCGGCTAATTTGTAATATTATTTCTGTGTGTGTCAGCTGTGAAGTTTCCACTCATAAAATAAATGAATTACTGAATACTTTTTTTTTATTCATCTGAAAACCCAGACCTTTAATATACATAGCTACGTACGCATAGGTACGTAGCAATAATATACATAGCTACATATGCATAGGTATGTAGCTATAGTATACATAGCTACATATGCATAGATACCTTTAACACTCACTAGTAGTTGTTCACGCACAAAATGTAAGGGGGCAGCACTTTCCATACATGCAAATTTTACCACAGAGTTGTCACTCTTTATTATATACTTACTATACTCTTTGGATTATGTCTTGAGCATACCGCCCACCAAGGACATAACTGACGGAATGTCCTTTTAAACTGAACTAGAGTAACACATTGCTAAAGCAATTTGAAATTTACATCCGTTTAGTTCAAAAAAAAGGTTGATAATGGAATGGGCTGGGGTCATAAAATCTTAAACAGATACGATATATTTTAACAAACTGACCAAAAAAAATGTGCCGAACACAGCAGCAGCACACATGCATATTTTTATTCGGCATACATTGGTACAGTGTGAGTGAGATGGGGCGCAATCTAAAGCATAGAGAAGAAAAAGATGGCTAGTGTTTGTCGTTTGCGCTGTTAGTGTTTGTCGTTTGTTTTTACGAGTGTATCGAGAGTGACTAAAGCGAGATACAGGACTTACTTCCTTTTGTACGCTTCATTTTTAGTGCGCTAGTGACATATCTACCTTAGTTTAATATTTTATCAATGGCTGGGGTACTCGATGTCAAGTATTGATACTACACTACAGAGCAAAGACATTTACAGGCTTTAATAATTTATTTAAGTACTGCATCTTTCCTATAGCTTTTGCAAATACCGTATAAGTATAGTTTTTATTTTATCTATATGTAGTAAGTTTAAGAGAAAATCGACAGTAATAAAATGTAAATGATATTAAAGGGGATGTTTCAGACTGGGCCAGCACATTGTACATTTAATGCTAGGTATAGTTACGCTATAGTTAACTGTTTTTAATGTTAATTTCCTATATTTTGGCTTAGTTTTTATACAGATTAAATTTAACTCGGCCAAGGAGTGCAACACAACTACTAATAAATATGGTGGTCAGCAATAAGCGAAATAAGATTTTGACAGTGACATTTGATTGACGTGTCATGTATCTAAGGCTATCGTATCTTTATTTTCTTTTTTTGGTTCAATTCTTTCCGTTCTTCTGAACGGAAAAGGCAAAGGCATAGTACGCCATACAGCCTAGTCTTCAGTATATATATTCTTGAGTAAACTTCTATCCTAACTTATCCTAATTAATCCTAACTTATCCTAGCTTATCCTAAACTTATCCTAACTAATCTAACTCCTTTCGTTTCCCGCGTTTGGACGATAAGGAGCGGTTTAGCGTCAAGACATGATGTGGCCACTATGCTACAATATTTCACTGTTCTTTTTGAATTATTCACTTAATGCACTTTTTACTACATAAATCACGCGTTTTTATTTAGTAAACGACACTATAAATAATTTTAAAAGTCCAATGAAAAATGAGCGTGACACTCATCTTGACATTCCCGCCAAATTCCCCTCGTATCTTTATTAACTACTATACAAGGAACTTATACCTAAACTGGAATGTGCACTATCGATCAAAACGCGGTCGGAGGGAGATAGCTTCACAGTAGCCCTCTGTTCTCGTTGTATAGGGTGAATATTATAATGGAATTTAAAAGGAATGTACGTAAAATACTTTTTTTTACGTATATTACCTGAGTTTTTTATGAATATTTAGGTGTAGATGCGAACTTTTTAATTTTATTTTTTTTAAAAATGGATGAATAAATTGATAATTTACGGACTACAGCAGGTCAATCTACCCGAAACTATCAAATATTCCTAATGAATTTTGAACCTTAATAATTCAGAAATGAAGTTGAAAATGTAACAAGAAAATCAGACAGATTGTAGTAGCTTGATATGCTGTCGTCTGTCATCATCAACCTTTTTTTTATCGTCCCAATGCTGGGCACAGGTCTTCTCTCATACAGAGAAGGATTGAGCGTCATCACCACGCTTGCTCAATGCGGGTTGGCGATTTCAGACTTGAAAGTCCAGGTTTCCTCAAAATGTTTTCCTTCACCTTCAGTCATTGTTGTCCAAGATATACTTAGAAAGTATATATAACTTTAGAAAAGTTACATTGGTACTTGCCTGACCTGGAATCGAACCCGCACACTCATACTTGAGAGGCTGGTGTTTTAACCACTAGGCCACCACAACCTAAATAAATAAATATCTTTATTCAGAAAATTATTATTTTATTATTATTCTCACCATCTTTTTCTAATTGAAACTGTTCAAACAAAAATACGAAAAATAAATACGGGTAACACTAAGAAAGGGACAGAGGGCTACTGGACGCTTTCTCCCTCGGACCGCGTTTTGATCGATAGTTCACATTCCAGTTTAGATAGAAATTCCTTGCAAACAACTCAAATCAAACGTCATAAAATGTGTCATGGCTACCCTATTAAAGGGTTATCAGTTATCTCACTTAAATAGTTAATTACACACATCAAAAGTGTCTAGGGATCAAGCATTTTTATGCGGATTTGACACAATGATAGAAGCTGGTTCCCGGCAACGTACTGTGGCTTTAGCTCTGAATACAAGTCAGAGTGTTATCAGTCGACTTTGGACACGTTACCGAAGCACTGGTACCGTGGCTGAGCGCCATGGAGGACGGTATCGCTGCAGCACACGGAGACAAGACCGATACATTCAAATCTTAACTCGAAGAGCTCCAACAATAACCGCCATGATGTTAACCGTGAGGCTTCATCACTCTTCAGGGAACTTAATTAGCGACCAAACAGTCAGAAACCGCTTGCATGAAGTGAACCTTCATTCCCGAAGACCGCTACGGGTACCACCTATAGCAATGCACAATCGTAGGATTCGATATCAATGGGCTCTTGAACACAGAAATTGGGCAGAAGAACAATGGCGTTTCGTGTGCTTTTCTGATGAGTCTCGTTTTGGTATGAGACCGGATACAAGACGTATACGACACTGGAGAACCCCTGGACGCCAACAGCGATTAAAATCCTGCCAGGAAGTCCATCCTTATAGTGGTGGAACCATCATGGTATGGGCGGGTATTTGGATCGGCGGAAGAACTGAGTTGATTTGGATCAGAGGCAACCTCAACGCTCAAATTTATGCTGAAACGATTGTATCAGACGTCATCGTTCCTCTACAAGTGCAAATCGGTCCCTTATTTCAGTTAATGCATGATAATGCATGACCGCACACCGCAAGAGTTGTAAGACAGACTCTCGCCGCAGCTAACATCAATGTCCTGCCCTGGCCTGCTCAGTCGCCAGACTTGAACCCGATTGAGCATGCATGGGATATGCTACAGAGAAGAGCTCTGCCGAATATGGAGGGTATCCAGTCGCAAGAAGACCTTTTTTTGTTGTTGCAACGAACATGGGCGGCCATTCCACAGCGTGATTTGGATGAACTCATTTTGAGTATGCCAAACCGATGTTCTTGTGTTGTTAGTGTTCGCGGTAGAAACACGGATTATTAATTGTTTAAGTTACCCAATAAAATTTTAGAGAAAACTGTTATTTCAGTCTTTTTTTCGAACTTTTGTGTTAGTGGTTCAAATGTCAAATATCCCTTTATTAGGAAAATGGCAAATTTCTTTATTAATGCAAAGGTGACTTGGTTTATCGTTACTGTGACAAACGAAAACACTTTATTTGATGAATCCTTAAAGAAAATTTTAATTAATATCAATCAGGAGAAAAGTTATTGCAAAAATATATGTTGATCCCTAGACACTTTTGATGTGTGTATATATATTTGTATACGTTTCAAATAATTAATTACATAATTATACTTGTATTTTTATTCAAATTAATTTTGTAGTATTTTTATGAAAATATCCTATATTTTTTCCTTTTTATCTATATAGCGTACATAGTGGTGGCCCAAAATGAAACATCTCCTTTATTCATAGCTGGAAAAATACTAAAAAGCAATTCATGGAATCAATTTCAACTGTAACTTTTAAAAAGTAACCCTATTTGTTTTGTTACTGATCGTACTAATCAAAAACACCTTTTGTTAAGGAAGTATTGCCGTTTATTTTATTTAGGTTTTGTAGAACTTGGTTCTAGGCATCGCAAGAAATGTTTATAGAACTCATACTATGTATGAAGGTACGTACTACTAAGTAGGTATGTATAACAGTATATCTAACCAAGGAAAGTAAAAACTATTTCAAATATACTAGAACTGTGAATGCGTACGCTCCGCAGGTTCGCTTAATTAGATCGATTATTTATTCAGTAAAAAGTCTGTAATCGTTAAAAACTAGCTTACCATTAACATCAATTTGTTTACAACTTTCTTCTGAAGATATGATTTTCAATTAGAAAGTAGCAACTAGCTCCACCTAGTATCAGTTCATGGAAACAGAATGATCCATATGAAATACATTTACTAGCCATTATTCACTCGACACTCATGACGCCTTGGAGACTGGAAGTTTATATGGTAAAATACAGATGGCGCTGCCATTAACAAGTTTAGTTTAGTACTTTAGGGATGATCATGTTCTCAATGTAACACACGGCACCTCCAACAGATGTCGCCAGCCGCGGGAATCTAATGCGCAGCTTGATATCGTTCAAAATGCGTGGTAGGTGGTAGGTATACAAAGTCACGCTTCCCCCTACACGCCGCGACTGAGTTAGGTATCGGAATGGTATGATACCGGCCGAGGTTCGCTGCGGACGTATGGACTGATCCACACCGACGAGTATCGACGGAATGTGCACGTTCTAACAACAGACTAATACTTCGTGAACATTTTAAAAGTGAACAAAAAATACTTGACAATTTTGGTTACAAATCATGAATTGTATGTGCAATTAGACTGGGATTGTTTGCTATTCACAATCTTGGAGCGGTATCTGGAAACTGGTAAGTGTTCCATTTCTTGTTGTGATAAGTTGCTATTTATATTTTTAATTATGTATGGTCTTAATTTGCTTATTTCGTTGTTAGTGCTAATAGAGGATGTTCTTAAATTAAATGTAACAGGTAGCCTCCTAATATGAGAACTCACGCAACGAGCGTATAATTTATAAATTCGATGTAGGTACGCATGCTTAATTTAACATTATATTTAAATATATGTATATACTCACATTTAAATGATTTATTTTCTGTAAGTATATTATTTATTTATTTATTAAAACTTTATGCACAAACATTGCAGAATGGCGGACACTTTTTACACCTACATTGTCGTATAAAAAATTGTGTTTAATTATTTAAAAAAAATATTGTAGCTAATTGAATAAAAACAAATCATCTAGACACCCATTTAATTATCATAGGTAATACCTACTTAATCTCATCTAAGATCTTATTCTTGCGTAGCACAGGAAGTGTGTAATGCATTAGGAAATGTCTGTTGTATGTACTTACTTAATTATATCCAGTAGGTACCTACTGACTATCATGTTCCTACGTTCCTAGAAGTTATTTATCTCGTCCTCATTAAATCATTTTCGAATGAAGCCGTAGGTGAAGACAGATACATATTTCACTCACCATAAAATAATATGTAAACTATCCTTCTTTTGGACTAGCCTTTATTTCGCTACCCAAGTAGGTACCTAGGTACATTTTAACTATTCCGTGGGTGTCTCGTTTATTCAAATGATTTTCTTGCAACTCTCTACGCGTTGAATGCTCGAGGGTGGATACTTGTATTTACTAGTTACAAAATCACTGACCCAAGAAAGGAGTTTCGTTTTCTCAAAGGAGTTTCCGTCAGACCTATTTCAATAGAGCCGTCTGAAACCATGCAAAAGCCGGTCGACACGGATATGATAAACAGTTGGTGGCTTATGAATAAAACAGCTGTTATAATATAACTAAGATGGCGCAATGTTCTGCTTAGTTCATGTACCTAGTTAGGCCGCGTGACCAATTGACAAGCACGCCAGATGTACCAAATTATTATAAAACACCCGAACCTTTGTTCAATAGTGACGAAATCAAATAAAAATCGCCCTAAAGTTGTACGTACCTATCCAAAAATAACACGTCGGGAACAAAAAAAAAACGTCGAGTTCACAACTCAATTGTTGGTTTATTGGTTAACGTTTTCCGATACGCGTTGCACATTTCGTGACGCGAAAAGTTAATCCAATAAACTGAACAACTTCAATCCAGAGAGCATATCGAGAATATTGCGCGTTGTCACGGAAAATCGAGAATAAAAAAGCTTGCTCCATTTTATACTTTTTCAGCTGCGAGACATTTTGGCTAGGATGTATATTTGCGAAACCGATGCTTATTGAAAGGAAATGAAATCGTTTATTAAGCAAGTAGGACCACTAATCAGTTTTACACGTCATGCTTTTTTTTTTATCATTTTAACTAGTTGAACTCATTTCCTAACTGACTACAAACAAACTCAGGGATCATCGTCTTTTTTCAAGTCCAGACATTAAAAATGAAAATGTTTACAATAATTTTCGTTATAATTACGCATATTGCTTAATAACAATGCAGCCAATGCTTAACAGAGCGAGCAGCTCAATCCCAAGCTTTTTTGTTTTCTAAATAATCTCTGATTTTATAATACCCCTTTTTGCAAAGTTTGGCCTATATAGGTACATACCTAAACTATATTTCGCGTCCCTCTGTTAGTATAGTTAGGTCATCGTTGCGGTCATCAGACGTACCCAGCAGGACGTGAGCATTTTACAACGAGCGATGCACGATTGGGTGATGCCATAATCTCGTCAAATTGTCTCATTTAATGGGGCTCATTAGATATGCCCAGATGGTGGTTAGAATAGTGCCTGCTATACAAACTATTTAGGTACTCGTCGCAGTGATGTTTATTGATCTCGGCCTTGCTTTTGACCTCTAATCCTAGATTACATAATCTTTATGTCACTTAATAGACTTTAAGGACGAATTTAGAAGTTGGAATCAAGACTACTTTTAACTTTGTTCCGTTAGCTGCAGCCTAATCGGCGAACACATTTTTGTCAAATGATTGCGACTAATTTTACACTAAAATTATATCAACTGTGCGGTCCAAACGGTCCCAACTAGTCGCAATCATTTAACAAAAATGTGTTCGCCGATTAGGCTGCAGGTTTGAATTTTGTTTAAAATCAATAAACCAACTCTATCCGTCTTATTAAAAAAAGTAAAAGAATCTTAACTATTATTTATTATTCTTAAAGAAACCCCCCCTAAAAGATAAGAAATACTTCAGTAAAGGGTCAAAAATGGAGTACCACTTTTGACACTTATTGTTATTGCAATAAAGTTCAAAAGTGGTAACGCACTTTTGACCCTTACTATAAATATGAACTATACATAACATAACATAATCAGCCTATAATGTTCCCACTATTGGGACACAGGCCTCATCTCGGTGAGAGAGAGTGGGGGCCGTAATTTACCAGGCTGGCCCAGTGTGGGCGGGTAGATGTCACATGTCTCCGCAGTTTTTGTTCCGGTTTCCCTGTGATATTTTCCTTCACCGTTTTAAGATTAGTGGTGATGAAATAATTTGCACAAAACAAAGCGCCTGATGGGGTTCCAACCTACGACCTACAACTTGTAAATCACGGCCGATACCACTAGGCCACCGCTGTTCTCCACATAAATTATATTATTAAATATTAGAATATAAAAGTATAAAACATTCTAGCTGCTCCTCGCGGTAAAACCTGCGTAGGTTTCGATATGTTTCATTTATATGCTCCGTTCCTAATGGTCGCAGCGTGATGTTATATAGCCTAAAGCCTTCCTGGATTAATGAGCTATCTAAGGCAAAAATAATTTTTCAAATCGGACCAGTAGTTCCAGAGATTATCGCGTTCAAACAAACAAACTCTTCAGCTTTATATGTATATTAGTATAGATAGATGAAGCCCACCGGTATCGGGAACAGGACCTTAGCTATTTATTGGTGGCCATGGCTCCAGAGAGAGGAACCTACTGAGGCTACTGGTAATGCGAGCCATTTTTAGAAGTACAGACAGCACGTCAAGCTACCACAATCTGTCAGATTTCATTATTAGATTTGCATCTTTATCTCTAAAGCATTAAGGCTCAAGGTTGATTGAGAATATCTGACAATTTAGGGTAGCTTGACCTGCTGTCGTCCGTACCTTTTTACCTTTTGAAGCCCTTGGTACAACTGAGCAACAAAAGCATCCTCAGGTGTTGATCGGGACTCTTGGCTATTAAGCCATTGGTTGTCATAACTATGGACACAATGCTTGCGAAGTCCACAACCCAAATGTCGACAACGTCGTGAGCCAAGTCAATATGGGATTTGTTTATCTTTCTTGGATTTCACGAACAATATTTCGAATTTCGAGAACTGGGTCGGGCACCTGTAGTACGGTTCTTCCCGATTCCACAAAATGTGCAAGTAATTAGTAAGTAGCTGATGGATTACTTTGGCTGCAAGGATTTGTCTGTACAAATACCTACTCCCCATTAGCTATACGATACGAGAACACCCGGAAATAATATGCCCGATTAAATCCCCGGCCTGTGGCATGCTCGACAAATGATAATAATGTATGTTACCATAATTATTATATGTTTATTAGATAATTTATTTACCTAACGAATTTAATTTTAATTTATTGTTTTATCTATATCTATACTTAATATATAAAGCTGAAGAGTTTGTTTGTTCGCGGTAATCTCAGAAACTACTGGCCCGATTTGAAAAATTCTTTTTGCGTTGGATAGCCCATTAATCCAGGAAGGCTTTAGGCTGTATAACATCACGCTGCGACCAATAGGAGCGGAGCATAATTACGCGAACGAAGTCGCTGGCGGCTGCTATTTAATTATAATCACGATTCTAAATATAATTTATTCGTTCTTACCATTTCATTCCTCGACTTTGGTCCTCCTCTGAGTCATAGAGTTTGTTATTTGCAACTCTATAAACACCATTTCAACAAAAACCATAGCTACGGTCACTACAGGAGATAGGTAACCTGAAGGGTAATTGCGTAACACATCTGTATAACCCGCGCAGATAAAGAAAAGATCTGTAAATGGCGTCCGCTCGCATGCGTTCTCACTCACTCTCTATCGCTGTCTATACTCACACAGTGAACACAGCACAGAACAGGAATTCAGGATTCGCTTTCCAAGCTACTTTGATGCACTCCGAGTTATCGTTAATTTCGTTCCGCTAAAGTCTCTGTTATTTTGTTGTTTTTCTTGATATTATTTTTCTTGTTGAGTTAGAACAATTAAACTCAACAAAAACAACAATAAAAACAAACACAACAACAAACAAGTAAAATGTAAAATTTAGGTTGTAAATACAATATTTACAACGTAAATTTGACATTTTACTATCTTAGCATTTGGTTTGTGATTGAACAATGGCATGTTTTGTCAACCGTACCATAAGTATCCGCCGCCATTTTCAGATCTTTTCTTTATCTGCGCGGGTTATAGCAATGGGTTTCATTTTGACATTACAACAACTTTCATTACGTTATTTACGGTTTTGAGCAGAGACATTTTTCGAACATTATGAATCAATGGATTAGCAATATGCTTCAAAATCCAATTGGTAATATCATTATATTACCCGATTGGGTTGCAGGGCATTGGATATTGCTAAAGCTGTAAGGAACCGGTGAATATTTCAAGTGAAATTTAATTTAATTAATAGAAAACCTTATTTTGATTTATCAAGAGTAAAATTCATTCGAAACATTCATCGGTTTCGACGTCGAAAATTTTGAGAATGTCAGATGGTGATGTGTGACGTCGGGGGAACAAACGCGCTATCATTATTGCTAATTATTTGTTCAGTTTGTCAAAACGTCAAATCTATAGCTTTGTGACAGCTGCGCGCGCGTGCAGATTATTAATACCCGGCGGCGCGTGAGTCGTTGCCCGGAAAGTTATCGATTCATTTATATTTCATGCTTATACCATCTTTCGTTAAAAATCTAAAGCCATTTATTCAAATTAGACTGAAATAGAGCAATTTTCTAATATCAAAATTACTAACGATAGACCCCTAAAAGCTCAACCATTTATTAGTGATTTCATAGGGAAGAACACAGCTGTTAATAATCCAAGCATATGCTGCACTGTTTGACGTCATCGCATCATTGTAGGCTGTCGGTGAAAATCAGCATAGGGGCTCTGTCCTTTTAAAGGGTCTTATCAATATGCTAAGAGATAGTTTTAAGTAGATATGAGGCATGTTTTACCCCAATTTGTATGATTGAAGTGATAACTTCTTTAGATCATACCAATGTGATTTGAAAGTCGATGAAACGAGAAAGTCACAAACACATAAACTCTTAAAATTTAACGTGGGAGAAAATAAGATTGGAAGCTTTATACAGTGTTTCTTATCCACTTGCTCTTTATTTTTGTTTTTTATTTCATACTTAAGTTACAATAAGCCTCTTGTATAATTAATGGAAAACGTAAGCTCTGAGTCTGAATAAATCTATGTTAATATACATATCATCATCATCATCAACCTTTCATCGTCCCACTGCTGGGCACAGGTCTCCTTTCATACAGAGAAGGATTGAGCCTAATCACCACGTTAGCTCAATCCGGGTGTGCAATTTCAGACTTAAAGTCCAGATTTCATCATGATGATTTTTTTCTTAACCTTCTAATCAGTCATTGGTGTCCAACATATACTTCGAAAGGACATATAATTTAGAAAAGTTACTTGCCTGACCTGCAATCGATCCCGCACACTCCAATGAGAACCTGTTGTTTTAATCACTAGGCCACCACGACTTATCTATATCTATACTTTAATTAATATAATTTTAAGGCGATATATACAAACTGATAAAACTAAATAAATAAAAATTACTAAATAAAGCTATTACCCTAATTAAAAGTATTAATAAATTACAATACAGCATCAAAAAATTCTTCGTCATCGCTGTCGACTGGTAATGTACCCAGGAGACTGGCAGCATTGCCGCGTTGAATGGCAATACTTAGCCTCTGGTCAAGGTAAAAGCCAACCCTTGGGTCACGGGAAGTGTCAACAAGCCGTTTGGACAGTTCATTAAAAAGGCAATGGGCACTCGGACCCCACGGCCCAAGGGTTTCAACCCCAAACGGCTCGAAAATATAATTTCCGATAAGGTTGTTATATTTTCAACGTTTGAGGTTTTCTGCAGCCGCAGCAGCAACGCCAGCACAGCACGTCGATCCAGGAAGATGGGATGGCGCAAGAGTATCGACGCAAGTTGCGTCCCACACTAAAGGCCTACCCATCTTTCAAGGAAATAAGGACATGCCGTCCGGTCTCTTGCCATCATCGCGCACCAACCCATTAGGTTCTAATACAGCTGGAACGCCGACAGTGACAAGAGCTCGTCAAATGATGTCGTTAATGTTTGCGTACCGAGCTAAGCGACCCGCATTTCGGCTGCAAGCCAGGCCGTGGTGTCCGAGGCTGTTGACATCTGCACCACAGTAACAGCGATGAGGAGAACAGCAAGGAGCTCCTAGTCGTAAGAAAGCAGCGATGCGGAAAGTGGTGTCGTCGAACAAAGTGCCTATGTTCGACGAAGGTAGTGCGTGAAGCTAAAGACCCGACTCCCAACTTCCCACAACTAGCAGGCGCGCACGCTCCGCATCAGTAGCAGACGAGTCAAGTAAATTGTTCTGTACTACTCTGCAGAGCGGCTAATCACACTGTCTCTGGGAAGACGGATTGCTGGGTGGATACATAATATTATCTATATATACTAATATATAAAGCTAATATATGAAGAGTTTGTTTGTTTGTTTCTTTGAACGCGCTAATCTCAGAAACTACTGGTCCGATTTGAAAAATTCTTCTGGCATTGGATAGCCCATTAATCCAGGAAGGCTTTAGGCTATATTACATCACGCTGCGATCAATAGGAACGGAGCATAACTTAACTCCACGCGAACGATGTCGCTGGCGATTGTATTTCGAATTTTATTTCGATTTAGTAAAGTTCTTAATAGTGAAATGACAACCTACTACAGAAATAAACTGCCATCCATACTTTTTTTTTATTTTATTTTATTGGGGAAAACAAACAATTGTACATTAATGATTAAATTATAAATTAAGGTATACATGGCTTTAAACTAATGCACAATCCACTACGTTTCCACAGATTACTTAAAGATTAAAATACAAAGTTGGAAAGATAATACAAGAATACAATCAATACAATACAATACATAATACTTACTAATATTATAAATGCGAAAGTAACTCTGTCTCTCTGTCTGTTACGCATTCCCGCTTAAACCTCTCAAGCGATTTCGTTGAAATTTGGCACAGACAATCTTTAGACCCTGAGAAACGACATAGGCTACATTTAAAAAAAAAAAAAAAAAAAAATTCCCGAGGGAAATCTAAAAAGCGCGGTATAACCGAATACCACGCGGGCGAAGCCGCGGGCAGAAACCTGATTTTTCTATAAAGTAGGTACCTACTGTTTCTATCACACCTCGGTTAAAAATGACTGTCTGTGAACTTTAAACGGATCTAAAGAAAAACCTTGTTTTGTAATAAGTATAAGTCCACCACAATTATGGTCAAATAAACGGTAAGGTCAAAATCATAGATAAAGGATAAAAGAGTAAATATGCTTGAATAAAGACAATTTAATCACGAATCAATCAAATTAATCCACTCATCAATTTAATCCTTTTAATCACGTCGTCATCTTCGGGTGATCCCATATTAATCTCCAAGAACCTTTATACAATTAGAATCCAAAAAATCAACTACAACAACAACATTCATCGAGGGACTGTAACAATTTGCCAGCGGCGGTGTTTCGGTCTGTCTACAATTTAAGTATCTTGAAGGCTAGAGTGAACAGGCTCTTAATAAACTGGCGCGCTTTACCATCAACGATTGCATGACTGGGATTGGGATCAAGCTATAATTATAAAAAAGGTTATAATTATAAAAAAAAAAAAAACTTATGAAACGTCTAAAGCTAAGATACATGTAATGCATTATGTATTTGTATATTGTTAGGTCTTCATCAACATTTCAGATTAAAAATGCGCATATCTTTTTCTCTCTCCAACACTGCATCACAAACTCATACATACGACCGTTTTTAATAAAACCTTTATGCCTGTTCAACGTTTAAAAATTTTGCTTTGAATTTTCTGCCGGCGGGAACGAAATTAAATTCAGTTCAGAGTGTTCAAACTCAATTTTACGACAACGAGATTCAATAGAACCGCAAACTGGGAGGCTGCCATGCCTACTGTCCATATTGCAGATTATTATTTTAGCAAATACGAGTAGAAGAGAGCTTGCCAATACTGGAATAATAGTGGTATCCTACAGTATAATGAAAGCTTCGGAAACAGAAGCAGCAAGAATACAGTTGATATACCTACCGTAGTAGATAATAGATATCAACTGAATTTTGTTAATATTTAATGAGCGCGTAATGGATAAGCATACATAAAATAACTTTAAAAGCGAAACGATTTAAATCACAATAAAAATAACGTAATTTTTTTAAAGGAATCTCTTCATCATAAATCAATTTATTGCTTTTTTTCATCGCAACGAAAACAAAGCCATTTTCATTACAACAAGATGCATTTCGCATTTTTTTGCATTTTCTTTTGCAAAGCAGCGTGTAAACCAACTAGAACCCGACTCTTATAATAACAAAGAAAAAATGTTTACATTCATCATTTTCACTTTCTCAAAAATAGTGAACAATATTGTCTAAAATGATTTGACTTCGCGCACAGCGAGAATTCGTTTGTTACTTGTTTAAAATACAACGATACTTTGTTTATGTTTTTAGCTGAAGGTCTAAAAATGCCGATAAAATAATTATTATTAATATAATAAAAAAACTCAGATTGAATTAAAATAACAACTACCTTTTCCATTGACAAAAAAAACATGATATTTATTATAATATCTTTTATTCAACTTCAATATTTGATAGCATCTTTTTCCAATTTTCAGCTTGAATAGATCACATCAATCACGAAGCGGACCTATTTTTAAAAAGTATTAAAAACACGATATAATTAGGGCAATGATTAATAAGCTGTTAAGTACTATTAAATACCAACATTACTGTAATAACTACATACAAATCTACTAAGTAACAATCACAAAATAAACACCCATTGTAATCGCCCCAACTACAAAGGAATAGCGAGCATAGCAACTTGGCAATTAATAGAACCTTCTATTGGCGTCTCCCTCCCTCACTATTGAAGATAAAAATAAATGTTTTTACTGAATACCAAGTTGCTAGCGTTCTTAAGTAAGCTGCGTCATCGGTTATCATCGATTGTCTTGGCTCATCAGTTACGCATCGTAATTAATAATCGCCACGATTGCCGATCTCTACTGCAATGCAGCATATCGTCCGAGAATTTTATTATTTTCCTTCGAGAGAACTTTTGTGCATTTGGGATCTTAATTACACGTTTCGAGTTTCATATTGCTCCACCAAGTTTGAAACTAGTGCAATCTCAATGAATTGCTTTTCCAATGGAAAATGCTTTTTGAAATAGACCTCTCCTGTACCGTCATATACTGTTCGTACTCTGTTAGGTAATTACTCGTCCATGTTCCCGGCGTTGTGGTTAGGTTAGGTCTAGCATGTTTGCTATCGATCTCTACTAAAATGTTTTCCCGAGTAAACAGCAATCAACCCTCTGTTTAACCTATCACTATCTGCAGCATTTCAACTCAGCAAACATGCACATAGTGTTGGGATCAATGCAACTGAGTTACCCAATTTTACGGCTTCTAATTAATAATAAGGGCACATTGCTCGTAGAAACGATGGCCGATGGGGCAGTAAGGTTCTGGATTGGCGGCCACGTACCGGAAGACGCAGCGTAGGGAGGCCCTCAACAAGGTGGACCGATAACCTGGTGAAGGTCGCGGGTAGCCGATGTATGCGGGCTGCACAAGACCGGTCATTGTGGAAAGCCTTGGTTAGGCCTTTGTCCAGCAGTGGAACTCTATGAGCTGAAGAAGAAGAAGAAAGATTTTGTTAATCACAACCTAAATTTAAGTTCATCTGCAGTGCATCTTTTTCTTTTTATTTCTTTAAGAAAAGGACAGAAGATAGAATGTCTGTTTAGACCTGTCAAACTAGTCTGCGCCTGATGTAAATCGACATATTTTTGGTCGCCATGTTTATAATCGCGTCTAAACTGTCTATGGAGTATCTTAATTTGACAGGATTAAACTAATATGTTATCTTCTATCCTTTTCTTTCTTCTTTGAAGTAGAAAGAGAAAGATGCACTTAAATTAAAAATAGTTTAGTTTGTGAACAGTTGAATCGGCGCCAAAGTATTAAAATTGAGAATAGTGTGTTACTTAATTAGGGTGCGTATTTAAATCACATGAATTATGAACCTAAATCCTAACTATAGCACAAATTAAGTTCTTTGTACAATCACCGAAGATAAGTTCGGTGCTAACTAGCTATTTTAGTACTATGAACTTTGCGTAAATCGAGATAAAGGTCAAAATTCTACTGTTTCAAGGTTTTCGTTTGTAATAAGACGCTTTGAGGCCAATTTTCCTCCCGTTGTTTTATTTCAATGTGACTACCACATGTTTGAATATTTGATGAACAGATGATGTCGTGTGAAAAGTGTTACCGATTAGCAAAAACACGCAGCCAACGGCTGTTGCAGGCCATTCAGTAATACTCATGATAACACTCCGGATTTTTTTACTAACCTACCACACAAAGAACTGACATGGTTTTCTTTCTTTTCGTGTTTTTCTGCCAGTTAAAACGTTAACTACATAGCATTACGCCTCATAATATGTTCAAGAACAGCACTCTACAGTTATTGTGAGACGGTCGAAACGTTTTTATTTCGTCGCGTGATGTCTTTCGAAGTCGTTTAAAAAAACATGTAATATTTACAAAATGTATTTCAAAATGCTAGAGGCATTGTATTGTATGTACGAATGTACAAGTGAGTACTTAGTTTTTTTAGAATAAGACGACTTGAAGAAGAAGAAGACAGATTGACTGCACGGTTAGCGCGATGGTAAAGCTATTGACTGCACGGTTAGCGCGGTGGTAAAGCTATTGACTGCACGGATAGCGCGGTGGTAAAGCTATTGACTGCACGGTTAGCGCGGTGGTAAAGCTTTTGACTGCACGGTTAGCGCGGTGATAAAGCTATTGACTGCACGGTTAGCGCGGTGGTAAAGCTATTGACTGCACGGTTAGCGCGGTGGTAAAGCTATTGGCTGCACGGTTAGCGCAGTGGTAAAGCTATTGACTGCACGGTTAGCGCGGTGGTAAAGCTATTGACTGCACGGTTAGCGCGGTGATAAAGCTATTGACTGCACGGATAGCGCGGTGGTAAAGCTATTGACTGCACGGTTAGCGCGGTGGTAAAGCTATTGACTGCACGGTTAGCGCGGTGGTAAAGCTATTGACTGCTGTACTGCGTGTCACGGGTTTGGTAAAGCTATTGACTGCTGTACTGCGTGTCACGGGTTCCTGCAAGTAGTTGTTCCGGGTCTGGATGTTTGTGTATGTGATTGAAATGCTTGTAACCCAACACAATGTTAGGGGTTTATTCATAAACGATTATGTTTAAGTGACGTTAAAAGCTGAAAAATGTATGGTTAAAGAATCGCTAATCACTAGTTAACTTCGTTTATGAATATGGAGGAGAGTGCTCTTCAATGGATCATATACTATACATCCGTAAAACTTTGACCTCCGTTTTACAAGTATACATAAACGCTTTTGAAATGGATCTTTCAAATTGCTGATAAATGGAAATAAATTTATAAAAGACATATATGAACCACTACATTTTTTACCGACTACTAAGAACGTATTTGTTAAACGAAGGCAGAAAAAAATGTATAATACCTATGTAGATACTACAAAAGAGGTCGAACGTACCTAACAAAACACAAATCTTGGTTGTGCATTGTCTTACGGGTTAAGATCGAGCAGACTGAGTTTACGGCCTAGTTCTTGAAGTTTCGTCATTTGGCGACCGAATGTGTGAGTGATATTTCGCCTATGGATGGATTTTACAAGTGGGCGGGGATGGCCAAATCCGAAACTAGGTTGGTATGAGGAATAGTGAAAGTACTCAAAGCAGTTGCGGGCTCGATTATGATAAAAACTAAAAATGCATCACGGAACTTTTGCAAAAAGAACATCACGGTACTTTTGAAAAAAAATCTAGATAGGCTTTATGTTGCTAGTAATCGAATCCAAAATTCAGTTTGAAAAAAAAACTATTTAACAGTGATGCCATTCATTAGTGTAGACAAACGTACGGTAAACTTAAGAAATATGTTGGATTTTAGTGTTATTTTTTAATTAGTGCTTATCACTCACACAATGGGGGCGTGGGTAGGCCCCCGACAAGGTGGACCGACGACCTGGTGAACCTATGTCCAGCAGTGGACGTCTTTCGGCTGAAATGATGATGATGATGACTCGCACAAAAACAAACATCTTTATCAAACCTGGACTTTAAGTCTGAAATCGCCAACCCGCATGAGCAAGAGTAGTCATTACGCTCAATCCATCTTTGTATGAGAGGAGGCCTGTGCCCAGCAGTGGGACAATAAAAAGTTGATGATGACTGACTGACTCACACACATGACTTGCTTCCCATAAATTAGATATTAAATTACAAATCATAACGTGTCCAATTACCCAATTTTCACACCCGCAAAATCATTTCGGTATCAATTATTCCTGTCAATTAACCGCATACCACTGATATGAATGACGGATAATTAACAATTAGTACAATCGGGGCAGAAATATCAAATATTCAATACTAGCTTTCCGCTCACAGCTTCGCCCGCGTGGAGTTCGGTTATACCGCGCTTTTTAGATTTCCCGCGGAAACATCAAATTTTTCCGGGATAAAAGGTAGCCTATTCCTTCCTCAGGGTTTAAAGATTGTCTGTGCCAAATTTCATCAAAATCGGTTCAGTAGTTTTGGCGCGAAAGCCGGACAGACAGACAGAGATACTTTCGCATTTATAATATTAGTATGGATAAATAATAAATAATATGTGTGTCCGTGAAAATCGTGTGTTATTCGAGCTGCAACTTGATATGGTCGCAGTGCGTCGGTAATGCAGACCGCGGCCGCGGCTAGCATTGTTAGTATTTCTTTCAGTTCATAAAGCAGCCTATTTGGTTCCTGAGTTATGTGTTTTTAATAAATTTCCGGCACATGTATAGTACTTAACCCAGCCTAAATGCAGCCGTGGTTTATACACAGGCAGGTAGGTTCAGTACTGACGTTGTGTCTGAGGGCAACTCGTGCGAGAAGAGACCCGTCGAACTCGCGACGACGGGTCAAGGCCTTCCTGGGGTACCGTAGAATTGGGAGGACCCGGTGCCCCGGAAAGGCAGATAACGAACGCTTTGGTGGTTTTTTAGCCGGTAAGAATACGGCACACCCCTTCGCGACCCAGCGGAGGACAAGGATTTTTCCACATTAGAAAAAAAAAGGTAGGTTACCTTACCACAGTAGTTTTCCATATCATTATAAAAGTCAATTTAGCACCAGAAAATACAATTAACAATCTCTACTTGGTCGGGTAAGTACCTAAGGCGACGATGCTGATGCTAACATTAAGCAGCGTGTCTTGGCGATTTTCCTCCTTGATGTCAAGCCATCAAAGGAAAAGTTCAGTGAGTTTTCAAAGTGCAATCACCATTATCATTATACCGTTATACCTATTCACGAAGAGAATAACATTATCGAAGCGAACTGATTCAATTTTGAGTGACACTACGCGGGAAATTACCGGTGCTCACGAACACGGCATTTATCAGTTCTGGGCTCACGAAGGTGCCTCGCCAAGGAAAACGTGGAAAAAAGACTAGTTATTTAGCTACAAAATTAAGTTTTCCATAACAGGACCCTTTCAGATACTAACTGCTATTACTTGTAAGAAGTCGTGGTGGCCTAGTGGTTAAAACACCAGCCTCTCAAGTATGAGTACGAGGGTTCGATTCCAGGTCAGGCAAGTAACAATGTAAGTTTTCTAAAGTTACATGTACTTTCTAAGTATATCTTGGACACCAAAGACTGAATGTGAAGGAAAACATCTTGAGGAAACCTGGACTTTAAGTCTGAAATCGCAAGCGTGGTGATTACGCTCAATCCTTCTCTGTATGAGAGGAGACCTGTGCCCAGCAGTGGGACGATAAAAGGTTGATGATGATTACTTACTCGTATAGAACATGCGGAAGAACATGTAAAGCTGAAGAGTTTGTTTGTTTGAACGCCCTAATGTCAGGCACTACTGGTACGATTTGAAAAATTCTATTTCCGTTGGATAACTAACGCATTAATCCAGGAAGGCTCTAGGCTATATAACTTCACGCTGCGACCTATAGGAGCGGGGCATATAAAAAAACGCGGTTGAAACCGTGTGGCGCAGCTAGTTCTTCATAAATAACCTGTAAGGTAATTGCGTAAGCAACAAACTATCAGTAGCAATGGGTTTCATTTTGACAGTTCAATAATATTCATTGCGTTATTTACATTGCTGAACAGACTAGCAATATGCTTCGAACTGATTCCAACTGATAAAAGTGTGTGTACAATTTGGACCGTGCTGGTGTTTTTACAAGTCGTTGGCTGGAATAGGTAGGTAGTGGGCATAATATGACATCGTAATCTGAATCCTTTTTATTTTTTTTATCCTTTAAACTTACAGCTAATATTAACAGTAAACAGTAATGTATACACTTTAACGAAAAATGTATCTGTTCAATAACACACCAATTAACGCGCAATGAATTTTGTTGAACTGTCAAAATCTTTCATTTTGCATTGCCATGGCTACTGTGTTTATTATGTTACGCAACAACCCCGCAGGATATTAACTACTTACTTTCAATCTTACCCAATAATTGAATCATCCGAAATTGAAATCTGTTTCATTTGTTTTAAAACACAATTTCCCTGAAAGATTAATTGCTAGTCGTTTTTGAAATTGTGTCTGTTCATGCCTACCTACCTATCCGATTTCTGTTTCATATTTTGTTTCATGTCTATGGCAACAGCTTAGACTTTGTAACACTTAGGTATAACACCGTGGAACATAATATTATCTATTATGTACCCACTGTTTGAAGCAATTACAGTTAATTGTTTATAATACCAAGCAAGTGCCCGCCAGACATAACACCCGTCTGGTCGGAGGACCCCCCTTTTCTATGGAGGATGACTGAACTTTATACCTTGTTCTTCAAACCTCCACAGTACTTTCTAAGTATATCTTGGACATCAATGACTAATTACAAGGTGAAGGAAAACATCTTGAGGAAACCTGGACTTTAAGTCTGAAATCGCCAACCCGCATTGAGCAAGCGTGTTGATTACGCTCAATCCTTCCTTTCTTTAATGAGAGGAGACCTGTGCCCAGCAGTGGGACGATAAAAGTTTGATGATGTGATGTGTGTTTATAATAGGGACCTTTATTGTCCTTTTCGATAACCTACATTGAACCCCTGTAGACTCATAAAAACAATGATAAAATGAAGACAAAATATATAACGTCAAATAATTAAAAATAATAATTAATTACTAATTATAAATCGTCTAGATGTATAATTATTACTGACGCCAGCACAAAAGGTGCAGTGAAACTTAAGTAAATATACATATATTCTTTATTAAGTCAGTATTAAAACGCTTTTGTATATTTATAAATGTAAGTTCCATTGTAAATCATCATTCATCATCATCATCTCAGCGTTAATTCCAGTCGCATCCGAAGCTTTCTTCAGCTTTGGAGTCTGGGGTCCGCTTTACCAGTCTAACTGCTGACTTCTAAACATTGACATTTTCCGTGAAGCGACTGCCGTCTGACCTCCACAACCCGAAGGCGATATCGAAGTATTGCAGTTAGACCAATTGTTGGACTTTGAGGGCTCCAACAACCCGTAACGACTGCCATTATATTTTCGTATGGCAACCGGGACCAACGGCTTTACGTGCTTTCCGAGGCACGACCAGACCAGTGCAAATATTCATGCATACAAATATTTGCACTGTGCGGGGATCGAAACCGCGCCTCCTTGCGCAGCGGCCACGTTCGCTACCGCTACGCCACGGAGGCAGTCATGTAAGTTCCATTGTAAATGTGAATACAAAAACATGCACATACCGTAAATTCCTCTTACACACACACGCACCGCCTTAAGTACTTTCTCGCTAAAGTTGACGATAAGTTAAGCCAAACATTGATTACAAGCAATATGGCCGTCTCAAATCAATAACTTAGATAATGTGAACAATGGATTATTACATTTCATCTTGTTGCATATACACACACATTCAATAAAGTTAAGTTATTATGCTACAATCCAATTCATTTTCATTAGAAAGGAGCTTTAGGTAAGGGATTGATTGTCAAAATGAGCTCGTACAGCTGACATTTGGATGAGTCACTGCCCTGCCCGCTGCGGGCTGCGACTAGAGAGCGCCCCCGGCCCCCCACGCCTGCCTCGCTCCACACTAAGCCGAAAACAAATAACACTTATGGTACTACATATACTACTATAACGACGTCACACAATTATTTTAGACTTGAAAAAGTCTCGCGTTTTTGCGAAAAGCATGGTCGCTTCATTATCATCTCCGCATACAAAACCAATATACAGCAGATAATTACGTAATTAAAATTTCGCAATTCAGTTAATAGCTAAATTCAGATACTGGACGGGCTTAGCTGTGCAACTAAACGCAATTGACGAATCAATTCGGTCTTGTATTTCACTCTAATTGTGAGTAACATAGGTAAGGCATACCTAATATACATAATAGAAATCCGCTGTAAGACGTTCATTCACCTCGAGGGAGATGGTCGGGTGCGGCGGGGGTGCGGCTGCGGGGTCCAAGGGGGGTGGCTCGCTCCCAGTATATGGCACCGAACCACGCGACGAGCTTCCGGCGCCCTGCTATGCCTTACGCATTAGATTGGAGTAGATGTGTCCACAGGAAAAACCTGTGATATATTATAAGGGATGGCACATGTCGCCTAATGAGAGACAATGAGTTCTTCATGGATGGTGATGACAACTTAAAAAGGTCGGAAACTCATTTCTTTATTCAATCTTGATCAAATAAAAACTTAAACATAAAAGCTCTAAGCCTAAAACAGCAGAAAGTTTGTTAAAAATGAAATATATCTACTCTATTTTTTT
This sequence comes from Sesamia nonagrioides, assembly GCA_017933935.1. Lineage (NCBI taxonomy): Eukaryota > Metazoa > Arthropoda > Insecta > Lepidoptera > Noctuidae > Sesamia > Sesamia nonagrioides. The sequence continues at coordinate 1,040,330 of JADWQK010000412.1, read as the reverse complement.
GCCAACTCTGTTTTGCTACTTTCCATTTTAGTTCCGAGAGTGTAATCGCTTTCAAGCGTAATAGCCTTACATTAGTGATGTGTGTTGACAGCGGCGCCTCGCTTATCGATAGCCGAACAATAAAAGGTCAACCCTTGACCCGAGTGTCGACAATCGGAGCAAATGCGTCCGCGCACTCTTCGCCGGAAATGTTCCATTAAATGAGACTTAAAACGTCAGTTCAAATGATGGATCACTGAGTTCGCCATTATGCAGAGTATGAGCAGTTAATTTCCGATGTCATGTTACCATGCAAATAAATAAACTGTATATGGCTACTCAAGTGTCGTAAGCGAATATTAGGTAGGTAAGCTCGCTCATTATTCACAACCAGACTTTGGACAGAAACATCGACGCACTAACCGTAACCATGGATTCAGCACGACGAAACATTCTAACACTTTGCGGTCTAGTCTCAAAGACCGAACATCGTAAGAACTTTTTAACTATTATAAACATAAAAAAAAAACAAAAGCTGGTTCATAAAAAGTTATTTGCACAATTACACTACTTAAGCGGTCAAAATGTTTGGAACGGATTTTTTTTACAATATCTCTCCTATGTTACCTCTTTTAACACAAGCGAAGACTGTCATCGCCGACGGGTTTCTGATGTACCACCCTCTAAAGGACTCCTGTAAGAATAAGTTTTGATTACAGTAATATAATATACTAGCAGCCGCCAGCGACTTCGTTCGCGTGGAATTAATTGTGCACCGCTCTTATTGGTCGCAGCGTGATGTTCTATTAGCCTAAAGCCTTCCTGGATTGATGGGCTATCCAACGTAAAAAGAATTTTTCAAATCGGACCAGTAGTTTCCGAGATTAGCGCGAACAAACAAACTCTTCAGCTTTATATATATGTACCTATACCTAAATACAAACTACCGCGTCAACCAAAATCAATAAGGAATCAATAATCAATCGAATTATCACTAAACACCTAACACTATATAAAAAGTGACCTTGTAATCTAAAGTGCCACGACTAGGTAGGTACCTACCTACTTCTTCTTACACTCACAAGACATTTTAAAAGCTCAGTACCTTGCAAGGGTTTAGATAAGAATTTCAGTGTCAAGAGCTATTAGCGTGTCGGAAAACGGAAAATTGAGAAAATGTCAGCAATAGTGGAACGTTTCACCGCTTTTCAATATCGTCGCTTATCAGATTGCAAAGGCCTAGGTAGTGTGGTGTATGTCAAACAACGACACAACACGCAGGTTTATCGTCACCGTAGACCATGTTCGTTCCCGGAAGGGACTTCCGGCGCGCAAACCTCGCGGCATGACTCACACGCCTCCGACCAGCTCATCAATACATTTCATATAAAAATAAATAGCATGAACAAACAAAACCATAGAGTAAACTACTGACTTACATAAAGGCACCTGATATAATATAATATAAATTACTTCTAATATTTTTAATTCTGAACGCATGCCACGGTTGTCTATGGGTGAACACCATCTCTACATAACGAACCTCCTCCGTGCCTCGGAAAGCAAGTTAAGGGAGTTTTGGTCAAGCTGAGGGTCACGATAATTTTTCATTGGACTTTTAATTAGTTATAATAGTGTTGTTTACTAAATAAAAGTGCGTGATTTATGTAGCATTCAGTAAATAATTCATAAAGAACAGTGAAATATCGCAGCATAGGGCCACATCATGAGTTTGCCTCAAACCTCCCTCGTAAGACGGTTCACGCGGTCGTCTTTTTCGACATGAATAATTCATTACGTGACATTGGCTAAATGCACAAACCGCGCGAAGCCAAAAAAGAAAGAAAGAAGTAGCAAGTTAAGCCGTTGGTCACGACTGTCATTCGTAGATCTTCGACAGTCGTCATAAGTCCGAAAGTCTGACCACCAGACCACTACTAGGTACCGTATTACCCAGAAACTGGGTCGTGAAGGTTAGATAGGCAGTCACTCCATCTAAAATATTGGTATTCAGCTAAATCCGGTTATACTGGAAGCCGACCCGGCAGATAATGAAAAATTTTAATTCTGAATGTGGTTTTTTTTTAAGTAGGTACTGTAGATGAAACAGCAGTCGATATCAAAGAGGAAGCTCGGTCTGACGCCCATAAAAAAAGAAACTAGTTATATCACTATCAGTAAGAACGGAGACACGCAAAAAAATTCAATAAATTGTAAGCCCCTTGCTTTATGCGGAAGTTCCCAGAAGATGTATTTTTATAAGGAACTATTTATAGCGCGCGACTCGCTCTCGCCACTGGCAGCCACAGCGCATGCGCCATGCGCTGAGAATGCACAGTGTTCGCTTTGTCACTCACTCGTTTAGTCCTTTTACGATGACGCTTCAAACAAATGGCACTCGGCGCTAAACGAAAGAAACGCATTCGTATCATTTGTAGATAATTGCTTTGATTTCTGGTTGGCTTTCCAAGGAAAAACATCCCCTGAAATCAATTAAAATATGTAAATAAGTATACTTACAAACAAACAGATAAAATAATAATAATAATGTAATAATAAAATAATGTAATTTCATACGATAGAAAGTTATACAACACTAACAGATCAGTAAGCCACAAGTAAATATCTGCAATGACAGCTGTGTTTATTAAAAAACTAACTTATTATTATCTAACTTTGTTTATTTTCGCCAAAGGAGATGTTTCATAAATGTATGGAGCCTGGGCCAACACATTGTACCTTAATGCTAGGTATAGATACGCTATAGTTTTAATATTAATTTCCTATATTTTGGCTTTTTATACAGATTCAATTTAACTCGGCCAAGGAGTGCAACACAACTACTAATAAATATGGTGGTCAGCAATAAGCGAAATAAGATTTTCCCAATGACATTTGATTGACGTGTCATGTATCTAAGGCTGTCGTATCTATATTATCTACCATATGACTGCGAAAAAAAACATGAATTCCGAACATATCAGCACTCAACACGAACACAACGGGAAAATAGAACTGTCAAAGTCGCCAATCAAACGTCATAACCACTGTCATGGCTACCTTAATAAAGGGTTATCTCACTTAAAAACGTTTCCTAAATTAATTATATATATATACATATATATTGTATTTTTATTCAAATTAATCTAGTAGTATTTTTATGAAAATCTTGTATTGTGTGGTGGCCCAAAATGAAACATCACGTTTGTACGTTTAATATCAATCTAATATCAATTATAATAATGAATGCATACGTGTCACTTCGCGTCCCACGTCGCCCAAGGGCGTCGACCGTGGAACGGGGCTAGCCAGATATTCCTCGTGAAAGATAACAGCGTCTATTTGGTGCCTATATTTACCTACTTAAAGTGGCACAACGTTTACAGTACAGATAGTAGCGATAGTACAGAACCAATCGAACATTATTACAATTAATAATTATTGAGATATTTAATACTATAACTCTCTATAGTTAAAATTAAGTAGATGTTCTTAAAAACAACTGAGTATATCAAAAAATAATCCTGTCTTCACAAGTTTTAGCTGACTTTGCATTGCGTAGGCTTCTCGTGCAATGAAATCTCTGCATCATTGTGAGTATACTTTACACGACTACAAACATACAATGCAATGAAGAACTTATGCTACCCACTTCAAAAAAATGGCTCTTCATAACGGCATATTAAAAAAATGGTCGTCGTGATAGCCTTAGGCTCATCTATTGATGATTTCAAAACAAAAACCATGAATCGTAATTAAAATTTAAGGTCAATAGGTACTAATTAACTAAATCCACTACAGTCTTGGACGTGGTAGAAAACTTCGACCGATTTCTGGAAAGCTTTCTAGAACGAGTTATTAGGTTAGGTTTACTGAGGTTTCAACTGTATACAACAACTGGCAAGAAAAGAAAAACGTTGTGAGTCAAGAATTTTCTCTTTATAATTTTTTTCGAAGTCTGCCATTTGGCGGGATGCTTATTATGAACACGGACTTTGGAACAAAATTAAGTATAACTGGAATGTAGGTCGGTGGTTAATATTATCTCGTAATTAGTGTACAATTTACAAGCAAACCTGCTACATCTCTATAAATAGCAAGTTTCAAGTTATTTATTTACTCTCAATCAATATAAGTGGGCACCCTCTAGGCTCTAACTGGGTCCATAGACACTACGTACCGGATGAACAGTTTCTCTTTGAACATACGTAAATATTGAAGCAAATTGCTGCATCCTGGATTTTTGCGATAGTGAAATGAAATTGTTTATTCTGGATTGAGGATTTACGTTTACACGTTATAGAAAAAAATAGCAATCGTGGGACTAACCGACAGAAGCTAAAAGTGACTGAAATCATAATTAATAAGAAGTAAAAATAAAAAAAATATTACGGTGTCGGGCTGGTCACGATCACGCGAATTCAATGTTTTATCCCATCCAACAAAAGTGCTCAACATCGCCAAGGGCGTACCCAGCTTCTGGCCTAGGGAGGGCAAGTCAGGCCTAGGAAAAATCAAGTCAGGCCTAGGGGGGGCAAGTAAAATTTTTAGAGTGGGTAATCTGTGTGCGCTATAGTCGCACGCGGTTTTTTCGCAAATACACCGTACATTTTGCTAGTGTCTACTGCGTGGTTTATTTAAAAGTTAGAGATAAGTACTCGTTTATACGTTGATTAGTAATTAGGGAAGTTCATGTATGTTTTGCGAGATTTCCAGGGGAGACCTCCCCCCTCCTCGGTACGCCCATGAACATCGCTAATAAGTTTTAACTTCAACATAATATTTACAGATCATGTGAGTATTGTGTAATATATTGTCTGATATGGTCTTTTGAAGATAGAACTACACAGATATGATTCTTCTTATGTCACTGCGCCAACTCTCTCCAGGAAATAAGTATCCTGCAAGCATTTTGATTTGGAGACTTGAAAATCGTGACACTGTCTTATCTGCAAAGTTACAATACAAAACAATGTTACTGGTTTGAAAAAACTGTATTTTTTACTGTCGTAGTTAATATAAGGCAGCAGGAGTTAAACTCATTAATACCTTCTGTTAAATACAAACCTGAAGAGAATAAAAAAATATGATATTGCTTACAATTACGAAATTTGAAATTGTAACCGTCATTTCGTAATTTTAATACATTTGTAACTTCTCTATGGAATATATTTTCAGTAATGCTTCATAGTCCTCACTTTCGCTTTTATTGTGTTCCACTTTGAGGTCATATGTTAGGACATAATTTCGTGCACAAAATACAGTTTGCTAAAATAGCGAGTAGAAATGACCTAATTCCATTTCCATTCCATCCGCATGGCCACGTTATAACAATCTGAATTCTGCAGTGAGATGAAAAATCGATATCTCATTTGCGAATTTCATTCGGACTCGATAACCGGAACTGAAATTTGAAATGAAGCGTTAAGTAACCTATGATATCGTTATAATTTTGATTGGTCGGTAGTAATATTGGTTGGTAGAATGGTAATGAAAGGGGTCGCATATAGTTACATAGACATACATCAACAGATACTAATGGACATGCCTTGCCAGTCGTGGTGGCCTTTTTTTTAATAATTATAAACTAGTGCTTGACTGCAATCCCGCCTGATGGTAAGCAGTGATGCAATCGGTGATGGTAAAGCGCACTAGTTTATTAAGCCACTTCAAAAATCACTTAAAAACTATGAATGGGAGGGTGACGGCAGTTGAGCGAGGTGATGCAATGTTAAACCCACAGACCAAACGAAGCTGCACTAGAGGGAGATTGATCTGGAGACTCTCCACGACCAAACTCCCGACACAACAACATTTGGCGCATCGTACCCGCCACACATCGCAACACAACTGCTCAGACCCGTCCTCCGTACGGCTTCACCAGACATCGTGCCGGAACACGTCGAATCGCTTGGCGGCAAGACTTTGTCTGGTGGGTGGTAACTTCTGCCGGCAGCCGATGTTATGGCCTACCACCGAGAAAAGCCTAGTGGTTAAAACACCAGCCTCTCAAGTATGAGTGTGCGCGGGTTTTAATTCCAGGTCAGGCAAGTACCAATGTAACTTTTCTAAAGTTATATGTACTTTCTAAGTATATCTTGGACACCAGTGACTGAAGGTGAAGGAAAACATCTTGAGGAAACCTGGACTTTAAGTTTGAAATCGCCAACCCGCAATCCGCATTAAGCAAGCGTGGTGATTACGGTCAATCCTTCTCTGTATGAGAGGAGACCTGTGTCCAGCAGTGGGACGATAAAAAAAAAGGTTGATGATGATGATGATGATGCCTTAGAGATGAGAATTGTGGCACTACGAAATAAAGAGAGAAAACGAAGTTTCGGTCTTTATCTCTCTCAAAATCATCAATCATCTATGAGGAAACAGATAGTGCTATACCGAAAGCATAGGCCGCCTCTCTCACTCTTTTCAAACCAAATTATTACTGCAGATTATACGCGTACGGCATGTCCATTAGTATTATGTCGATGGTTACATATTACATGCGAAGTGACGGTTCATTTCGCAACAGTTCATAGCAAAATCGGAAGTGCCTTTATCAGCAATGAGATCTATTAATGAAAGTTAATACAGATTATTTGCTAACATAGTTCACAGTGAATAACAGTATAGATAATAGATCTCGGAGCACTTGTGGTTTAGAATAAAATTACGTTTATGACAGTTTAAATTGCAACACTGATTACTTAGCGCCCGCGTTATTGTGAAATCTGTTGTTGTAATTATGATCTGATACAAACAATAAATTATTGCAGCTAGCAACATAACACGTTCAAATAACACTTTAATTTATTACAACTCTATAAATGTAATTATTGGCGAAATACCTAAGTGAACAGCACCAACCACATAAGAGAATATGTAAGAGGAACAAATGTGAACGTTAAGTCTCTATGTATAAAGGGTGTATCTGAGATCGACACACGAACGAGTACCATGGATCCAGTACATGATTCTGAACCCCCCAGTGGTGGAATTTTTCGTCAGCTTTAACCTGATTAAAAAAATATATTGTTTTTTTTTTCACTTTAGACCGTTCATAATTGCTATACTTTTTATACTTTTATGACTCAATATTTTACAGTAAAAATTAATTAATTCGCTAATTACACAAAAAGCGCAATGTGAAAAAAGCTAAAAAACTATCCAATCAGCTGATTTAATGGAGTTCACTTCAGGAGTCCACGTCATACCTACAAAAACGCGCGGCGGCACGCTTGCAACGTTCAAAGGCAGAGCCGACACATTGCGAGCACACACACCGATTTCTTTAACCGCTCATTATCGTATATAAAGTTGTATTTATCATATATTATGTTGATGTATGTTACCCTCTTGGAGTAGTCTATTATTATCCTGAGACGTGTCTACACTACACGTCTGAATTCATTTAAGATATATGTGCGGTAATTAAATTGATTTAACAAAGCGAAATATTTAACTTATCCTTTCCTCTTCAAAAACTAATGAACACTTTAGTCCAAGCCCAAAAGATAGTATAAGTACGGACGACAGCATGTTAAACTACCCGTAACTGTCAAACACTCCCAATCAACCCTAAGTCTTAATGCTTTATTATATTATTAACGATAAAGTTGAAAATCTAATAAAGAAATCTGACAGACTATAGTAGCTTAATGTGCTGTCAACAAGTACAACAAGTCTTACCAAAGGATATCGTAGAATCCAGTACCTAACTGGGTAATGAACGTCAGATAAAACTCCAGCCCCATTCAAAATACCGGTATTCAGTTACTTACATCACATCATTTATCATCATCATCATCATCTCAGCGTTAATTCCAGTCGCATCCGAAGCTTTTACAGCTTTGGAGTCTGGGGCCCGCTTTACCAGTCCCACTGCTGATTTTGGCTAAACTTCGATATTTTCCGTGAAGCGACTGCCGTCTGACATCCACAACCCGTAGGCGATATCGAAGCATTGCAGTTAAACCAATAATGTTGGACTTCTGAGGGCTCCAACAACCCGTAGCGACGGCCATTTGATGTTCGTATGGCAACCGCGACCAACAGCTTAACGTGGTTTTCGAGGCACGACCAGATCAGTGTAAATATTAATATTCATCATCATCATCTCAGCGCATAGTCCCGGTCGCATCCGCGGCTTTCGCGGTGGAGCCCGGGGTCCGCTTTCCTACTAATACGCCTCCATTTCGCACGATCTCTGTCATCCCGTGGTGTGAGATTGTTGGCACGCATGTCATCTCTTACAACGTCAAGCCAGCACTTCTTTGGTCTACCTCGCTTCTTCCGGCCCGGCGGAGGCGCCATGGCAAGACGTTTGTTATCCACGTAAACTGCCGGTTTACATAAGACGTGACCGTACCAGCGCAGGCGACTCTCTTGCAGTTTGTCTGCTATGTCACGGACACGGAGACTGCCCCGGATGCGGGAGTTTCTAATGCGGTCTTTCCGCGTAACTCCACACATCCACCGCAGTATATTCATCTCCGTGACACGCAGCTCCTGCTTGTGTCGCTCAAGCACAGGCCTCGCCTCACTGCCGTACAGAAGGACAGGTCTAATGAAGGTCTTATAGACCTGTCCCTTAAGCTTAAACGGCATTTTGGGGTCACAAATGACACCTGTCACCTCACGCCATTTTGCCCCATATTCACGCATACAAATATTTGCACTGCGCGGGGATCGAACCCGGGCCTCCTTCAGCAGCGGCCGCGTTCGCTACCGCTACGCCACGGGGCTGTCAATCTTTTACTCAGTTATTTTTATCACAGAAGAGAAAAGGCATCTATTCCGTGAGTTGCATAGTTGAGCAGATGATGATATTGACCAGTAAGCCAAAGTTAAGTAAATATACTATATGTAAAGAAAACCCCGTCCGACCCAAAACGATAATAAAGGTTAGGTATACATACACATGACCAAATAAAATATGAAATTTTACATAATCATCATAGTAACAATACTAATGAATTTTGAAATAATCTTTTTTTCCCACGAATTAATTCCAACTTCCCCAAAATTTGGTATTTTTTTAAAAAATGACATCGCCATTTTGGACTGTGTTATTATGAGTGATGCTACCACGTGCCCAGTGCCCTGCCTCTTTCACCCGCGCATGTATGCCTACCGTGTTGCCTACCGCATATGTATTAAATTACCTCGCTTTTTCGAAATAATATTTATTTTTTTAGGGTGACTCTTTTTAAACTTTAGCTCGGCTTAGTAGGAATTATTAGAATCAGTTAACGATACCTAACAATACCTTCACGGATCGAACAGGGTTTTCTTTACATATTGTATAACAAAATAAATGGGTTAACCAACAATTAACAAATACGGACGTACATAATTAAGAAATGAACGTTACATAACGGGCGGAAAGAGCACATTCTGTGGCATTCTCGATTCTGGTATTTAAACGCATTAGCTACTGAATAAACATTTGCCGTAATAGCAGCCATTGTTTATTCTTGAACGGTTATTTATCATTTAAAAATAAACAACAACTAATTGTTTGCATTGCTTGTGAATTGAGCAATCCGACCAACTAAATATCACTCGACAATAGATCAGAATAGAGAGAGAAAGTATCTTAAAATATAGGAATTGTTCTTCAACATGATCTCATATTATTGGTGCATTCAAACAATTTGGTATCCATTCACTACCTTCACGAAATGAGGTAGGTAGCAATAAAAATGTGTCATTTAATAGTGGTAATACGTAACTCTGTTTAAACAAAAAAGCTAAATTTAAAGCTAAAGCTAAAGCAGCAGCAGTAGTTAAAGCTAAAGTCGTCTTTGTGTAGATTATTAAAAAATCATATTGAATTGATATTAAAACAGCTTCATTTTACACGCAAACGCATCAAAATATGATTATGTGAAATATACTTTTCATGTAAATCAAATCAAAGCATTTATTTCAAATAAACCAGTTACAGGCACTTTTGAATTGTCAGAAGGTCGGTCAGTCAATAAAATGAAGCTAGTCGCCCATTCCAAAGAGTAGATACCTATGGAGAAGAACGGGCAAGAAACTCCATGTCCAAATAGTTTACACTGTCGGGGTGCACAATAACTAACAGCAGAAAATATATTAAAATTGATCTTTCATTAAAGTGCATTGATAAAATATTTTAATATTTTATCAATGTTAAAGTGGCTAGAAGCTATAGAAAGATTCATTATGTTGTAATGATCCGTGTTTAGGCGTACATTGTAGCACACGTACAAAACCTTTTCTCAGAAAATATGTTTAAAGAGTTCGTTCTTGATATATGAGTGAAATGACTTCGCCTTGTATGTGGGCAGTAGTGCACCCATCATGGCGTGGGAGGACTCGCTCCTCGCAGGAGAGTGACTGAGGTGGCAATGGACTTAGACTTGCCAGAAAGTTAACAACAACAACAAGCGCTGTTTATCCCGCTAGAATCGTTAGATTGTCGCAAACTTGGCTTGTGCAATCTCACGACCACTTACGTCGCGGGGCAAAGGCGACTTTGCAATACGAAAAATTATGTCAGTACGTAGGTATCTACAATACGAACGTCATCCTATCTACAATCCACTACCGTCGTCTTTGTTTATCGTACCTATTTAAAATGCATTTTTTGAATAACTTTACAAAGTTCGTGGCACTTTTAATTTTTATTCCAATGTATTGTGCACTTGTTTTTCTCGTTTTAAATGAACGAAAATAAAATTAGTTTGCTCACAATAGGTAATCGAAAATAGCTTATTGGAACCTTATTAGTATATTGAGCTTGTTTTTTGCCAAGCGAAGTTGAATTCGATACAAAAAGTATCGTCAAGGTTACTGAATTCGAAAGCTTTGTCAAACTGAACTTCCCTGTCATTATGACTTGCTAACTTTATATTGTTACTTCTCTCAATATACATATGTATATAATCTTATACTAGCCTCTGCAAACGGCTTCGACCGCGTGATTGTCAAAATTGTTTCATGCTGATACCTTAATATTTATATGTATACAATATACAATAGGTACACATAGCATCTATACTATACATCGCTCATTCCTTCTCTGTATGAGAGGAGACCTGTGCCCAGCAGTGGGACGATAAAAGGTTGATGATGATGATGATGTATACATATGTAGGTACATATCTTCAGCCAAAACGTTCTATGACATTTCGTATTCTTTTGAGCTTTTAGGTTTTCGCTTTTATCAATATCGTTCTACAACTAGAGAAATATCCTATGTCTATCCCCATACTAATCAAGATTACACATTAATTACGAGGTCGTTTCATCAAACAATTGCATATCATATCTCAGAGCAATTTAGGTACGGTCAACAGGTCAAAGTACTCGAAACTGTCAAATATTCCCACTAAACTTTGAGCCTAAATGGTTTAGCTATTAAGTTGACAATCTAATAAAGAAATATGACAGATTGTAGCTTGATGTGCTGTCGTCTGTACTAATTAAACGTATTCGATCAAACACTATGTACGAGTATATCGGACCAACTACGCTGGTTTTAATACCTACCAACAGACATCTGCCTTCGTAGCTACACAACTACCTACTAATATAATTGAGTCACGTCATAACTCATCTGCATATATTGTGTACTTGGAACTGAGATAGATGTGCGCAGTTTGCAGACATGCCTTATCACGATCTATCGTTATATCGCGTCTCTCACGCGGTGGATACGTCCCTGGTACAAGAAGATTCTTGGATCATGTGTGATCCTAGATTAGGATTCAGTGGGTAAGACTAAAAGCGAATTTCACCGCTCTTGAACTCTGTTTATAAATCGCTTACAATTGGTACGCGATTTATAAAATGAGTTCAAGAGCGGTCAGTGTAAAAAGCCATAACAATAATGACTGATGAGTGTTTACAGTTTGTCATCATCACTAAGTAGGTACCTAGTCAAGAACTTACTACTAAGTACAATATCACTGTTTATTAATGAACTGAAGTTAATTACAAAGCTTATATTGCTTTAATCGGTAACCTGAATAAAGAGGTGTATTTAACGAGTCTTGCTTTACTTAGTCCAGTTTATATCTCTCAAAGTCTAAGTACATCACATCGGTCTTAATTAAGATCAAACAGCTTAAGTCAACTTTACTGTTACATTGCACTTAGTAATTCCCAAGTGCATTTTACTTTTACCTACAACATAGAATGATAAGAAATAAACGCTTCTGTATTTCGTGGCTTTAGGAATATTAAATGACGGAAAATGTTATTCTGCAAATAGTATTCAGACGGTCGGTAATAATAAACACACGACTGAAAACTTTCTGCAGTGTTCAAAGTTTTCCCTTTAGATTTTATTATTTCCTACTTATTTATTAGTCTTACAATCGTGGCGATTCTGTTGTTCTCAAAATAAAGTAATTTCAAGGTCATTGTATCTTTTTCTTAATATTTCATTCAAAAAGATTGAAGAAAACATTATTAACAGATTAAAAACTATTATTATGACGCGATTAAAAACATGGTGACTAAACATACGTCAATTTACGTCAGGCACGGACTAATTTGACAGAGGTAAATAAAGGAGATGTTTCATTTTGGGCCACCGCTATGTACCTACGCTATATAGATAAAAAGGAAAAAAATAAAAGATTTTCATAAAAATACTACTAAGTAAATTAATTTGAATAAAAATACAAGTACATATAATTAATTATTTGAAACGTTTTTTAGTGAGATAACCCTTTATTAAGGTAGCCGTGGTTATGACGTTTGATTGGCGAATTTGACAGTTCTATTTTCCGGTTGTGTTCGTGTCGAGTGTTAATTTGAGTTGATTGTGTTTATTTAATGGACCGCATTTTCGGAATTCATGTTTTGTTTTTTTCGCAGTCATAATAATACGATAGCCTTAGATACATGACACGTCAATCAAATGTCACTGTCAAAATCTTATTTCGCTTATTGCTGACCACCATATTTATTAGTAGTTGTGTTGCACTCCTTGGCCGAGTTAAATTGAATCTGTACAAAAACTAAGCCAAAATATAGGAAATTAACATTAAAAACAGTTAACTATAGCGTAACTATACCTAACATTAAATGTACAATGTACTGGCCCAGGCTCCACACATTTCTGAAACATCTCCTTTTCCTTTTGTCCTTTTCTTATCGAAAAACAAAGAAAAATATGCAATGAGTGCTAAATTTAAGTTTAGTTTGCAAGGGAATTGGGGCCAGTACAGTGGTTTGGTGCATCTAGGAAATTAACTGTCACTCAAAATGGCAAGCTTCGTCAATTTGTCGTGTTATAGCCATTACAAATTGACAAATATCTAAAGTTCTGATTTGTAAACTCGGAGAATTTCAATTGGTACGTAATTAACAGTTTTACTGTTCTAACTTTCAATGCGACTTTGTATTCGATAGCCACGTTTTGGTGAAGTTGTTAGATTATTCTCAATGGCGATACAATACCGGTGCCATACTAATTACTGGATATTCGTGCTCATGAAACACTCACGCGTCGCTCGGCGAGTGGGTTCGCCGAACTGTCAGGCTGCGTGTGGTCGCATCTAATAAAATAATTTATCTATGTCACAGTTCGAGCTGCGCCATGACGACAGAGCGTTGCATTCCGCACATGACACGTCCAAATATTGAAAGAATCTCCTCTTTCGATTCGCACGGCCTCGATTGCCTTACTCGTTCGAGCTTTATGGCGAGCAAGATGAAATCGTCGATATTATCATAACAATAATGCTTCGAATACTCTTCGAGAAGGCAAGGGATATTTTGAATATGTTAGTACTCGAGAATATAGGTAGATACATACATCCAACAATCAGCTGAAAGATTACTGAAAGAAATTGCAATGTCTAATTTCTAATCTATTTTTTTTTTATTAATTTATACTATAATAAGTCAATTCTGGAGCAAGTTTATAGCTATTTAATTAATATCGAACTCGTTAGTTAGAAGAAACGTCAGCGAAGTCGGTACCTAATAGCGCAGACAGGTGATGCGTTTTTTTATAATTATAAACTAGTGCTTGACCACAATCCCGCCTGATGGTAAGCAGTGATGCAATCGTTGATGGTAAAGCGCGCTAGTTTAATAACAGCCTAACCACTCTAGCAAAAAAACAGAGTGATTAGGAAGGAAGACGACAGTTGAGCGAGGTGATGCAATGCAACACACCACCTCAGACCCGTCCTCCGTACGCGTCGCGTATGCGTCGCGACGGGGTGGTTTGTGAAAACAAGAAATTTCACGAGAATGAAGTTGTAAACAAAAGCTAATAAGAGATACAAAAAGCAGTAGCCCTAACATAACTCAACAATGAAAAAGTTACACCCTTTAACCAAATGTAGGTACCGCATTCAGAAAATTGAATTTCGAAGATATCGTTTAGCTTCGTTATCTATGCCCCAATCTAATAAGTTAAGCCTAGTTCATAGACTAAAGAGGTCTTGCGATTCGGAGGCCCGTTTAGCTTTATCATGGGAATCTAGCACGAAGGCTATTAGTCTAGACATAATCACTGAGGCCAGCTCATCCAAGTGGTATCCGCTATCGTATGTATACAATAAAGGGTAATATTACCAAACTTGTAATACATTTGTGTTACAAGCTTAGTAATATTTATATTTTCTTAGTTATTTTGAATCTATGACGATATTGATGGCCCTACCTTATATCTTAAAATATTTTGTAATTATGTAGAACCAAACAATGTGGTATGAACAAATACAAATAATTTATTTCGAAATACAAAATGTTACAAGAGAGAGAGTTACATATATTTAGGAAAGGTAAAATGTACAGCAAATAAATTTGAGGCAAACGACTCCCAAACTGAGACATGCTCGTATCTAATAAATAGTTAAGAAGATTTAGAAGATAGAGACAAATCTCCAAGTCTAGCCAGAAATGCTTATGAGACTAATGACCAAATTGTAACTAGGAAATAAACCAGGCAGTAAATAATAAATGCTAAAATTATAAAACCTGAAAAAGTAATTGAAATTGACAGATCGTAACATTCAGCAATTATGCTTATTAAAATATGATATTAACTTATAATTATGATATTAAAACGAAGTCACGGGCAACAGCAATTTATACAAGTTATACATAGTATAATAAATACGACAGTTACGGAACCTATCCATGTTGCACACACAAATTCACAACAATACATGCAACGGTCATTGATTTGTTTAATGTCTATCTGATACATGTCTGCGTACGAGTTACGAGTTACGACTCTTCAAGTACATATTAATAAGCCAACTGTTCGTTTTATTTTTAATTTTTCTGTCTCATTGTTCTCATGTCCTTTAATTAATAATACTTTATCTGAAACTGTTATGTAAATCTGCATCAAGGGACGACATATTCGGGGTAAGCTCCACAGGAGTTATCGCTTGAGAGTCTGATGTCACACAATCCTGTTACTTGACGTCGAGGGAATATAAATTCGTGGTTTATAAGTTATTGCGGGCCGTATCGAACTGTTAATACAGCTGCGCGGTATGCAGCGCACGCGCCGCCTCCTGGGACATCCTTCCGGCGGTGGTTTCGGCGCCCAACAATCACTGGAGACGTGCCTGGACTGCACACTACACCGGACTATAATAACATCGTCACATATGTCACCGAGCGCTCGAACCTGTCGGGAAGACGGAAACAAACACTCACACGTTTGTACGATCCCTTTTTTAAACAACGACTAGCCATTGCAATTAAATTCACTTCAATAAAATACTGGCTGTCAAAAAATAAAGTCGTACAAATAAAACTTATCATTAGAGGGCTATACTTGGGGTTTCACTGCGTGATCGAATCTGGAATGAGGAGATCCGCAGAAGAACGAAAGTAACCGACATAGCCCAAAGAATTGCAACACTAAAGTGGCAGTAGGCCAGGCACATTACCCGTAGGGCCGATACCCGATGGGGCCGACGGGTTTTCAAGTGACGACCACGCACCGGAAGTTGCAGCGTGGGTAGGCCCCCGACAAAGTGCACCGACGGCCTGGTGAAGGTAGCGGGAAACCGCTGGATGCGGGAGGCGCAGAACCGGTCGTCGTGGAGATCCTTGGGGGAGGCCTATGTCCAGCAATGGAAGTCTTTCGGCTGAAATGATGATGATGATGAAATAAAACTTAACTAAAACGAGAGGGTACGTGCATTACAAAAGATGCGCCGGCGCCTGATTTCAGTAGCGACATCAGTTTTTACTTTGTGGTGATAATCGCAAGCGCTCGCTCTCAATTGATTCATCGAGCTAGTATTCGTTACAAGGACGACATACACGAAATAATCATGTAACCACTTTAATTATGTACTGGGTTCATCTGCACGTCGCCAGGCCGCCGCCGGGCCTCGGTAATTGTCCTCAGAAAACTATAAGGATAGGTTTGCGTAGAGCGCGCTCAACATAGACTTTGCCCAACACAGCTGGCGATCTTGGAGCTAAAATAACCAAAAGTAAAATTAAATGCTCCTAGAAAGTATTCACTCTTAAGATTCATGCAGTTGTAGTCATAACCTTGTGTCAGTTGTTTATTTATAGGCTGAATGGGCAATTTCCTGTGTCACCCTTAATTTTGTTATGTAAGTGAGCAGTTTCTTGGTAATTTAAGCGCTGTTTGGGATTCGTTGAGGACATAATGTGTCTTGACGTCACGCCTCGCGCTCCGTAGGTACTTTATGCCATATTTCGACATTCAACGATCTGCGTCTGCGTCGACTGTCAGTTGCGGTACATTTGTCGCCTAATAAACACAAGTACCTACGTTCATGATGTATGATTACTGGAGCCTAAAAATAAACTGTAAGAAACTTTGTATTGTTGTAATGTTATGTACATATTCTCGCACTTACACACATCAAAAGTGTCTAGGGATCAACATATATTTTTGCAATAACTTTTCTCCTGATTGATATTAATTAAAATTTTCTTTAAGGATTCATCAAATAAAGTGTTTTCGTTTGTCACAGTAACGATAAACCAAGTCACCTTTGCATTAATAAAGAAATTTGCCATTTTCCTAATAAAGGGATATTTGACATTTGAACCACTAACACAAAAGTTCGAAAAAAAGACTGAAATAACAGTTTTCTCTAAAATTTTATTGGGTAACTTAAACAATTAATAATCCGTGTTTCTACCGCGAACACTAACAACACAAGAACATCGGTTTGGCATACTCAAAATGAGTTCATCCAAATCACGCTGTGGAATGGCCGCCCATGTTCGTTGCAACAACAAAAAAAGGTCTTCTTGCGACTGGATACCCTCCATATTCGGCAGAGCTCTTCTCTGTAGCATATCCCATGCATGCTCAATCGGGTTCAAGTCTGGCGACTGAGCAGGCCAGGGCAGGACATTGATGTTAGCTGCGGCGAGAGTCTGTCTTACAACTCTTGCGGTGTGCGGTCGTGCATTATCATGCATTAACTGAAATAAGGGACCGATTTGCACTTGTAGAGGAACGATGACGTCTGATACAATCGTTTCAGCATAAATTTGAGCGTTGAGGTTGCCTCTGATCCAAATCAACTCAGTTCTTCCGCCGATCCAAATACCCGCCCATACCATGATGGTTCCACCACTATAAGGATGGACTTCCTGGCAGGATTTTAATCGCTGTTGGCGTCCAGGGGTTCTCCAGTGTCGTATACGTCTTGTATCCGGTCTCATACCAAAACGAGACTCATCAGAAAAGCACACGAAACGCCATTGTTCTTCTGCCCAATTTCTGTGTTCAAGAGCCCATTGATATCGAATCCTACGATTGTGCATTGCTATAGGTGGTACCCGTAGCGGTCTTCGGGAATGAAGGTTCACTTCATGCAAGCGGTTTCTGACTGTTTGGTCGCTAATTAAGTTCCCTGAAGAGTGATGAAGCCTCACGGCTAACATCATGGCGGTTATTGTTGGAGCTCTTCGAGTTAAGATTTGAATGTATCGGTCTTGTCTCCGTGTGGTGCAGCGATACCGTCCTCCATGGCGCTCAGCCACGGTACCAGTGCTTCGGTAACGTGTCCAAAGTCGACTGATAACACTCTGACTTGTATTCAGAGCTAAAGCCACAGTACGTTGCCGGGAACCAGCTTCTATCATTCCCACGGCTCTGAGCATTTCTTCCCTGCTTAAATGACGTCGCCGCTCCATAATAACGTTGGTTTTAATCAGTAGTAGGGAAACAGTAGCACTAATAATGTCTTCAATGCGTTGTATGTTTTTATAGGGAAAATATTGACAGCTGATTTTCATCTTTTACTCGAATTTGATTCACAGTTCCTGATTCAAATTATGAAATGCACCAAAAAGGATCCATATAAATTTATAAAATCATAAATTTATTACAAAGCCACATCTCAATCTCAAGAAATCCGCATAAAAATGCTTGATCCCTAGACACTTTTGATGTGTGTATTATTTATACTCATACTTATAAAATATGTAAAGAAAACCCTGTCCGACCCATAAGGATAATAAAGGTTAGGTAAACACATGACCAAATGTAATATAAAATTTTACGTAATCATGACGTATCGTCGTGTTCTACGTGATGATGACTATTCATCATCATCATCCCAGCGTTAATCCCAGTCGCATCCGAAGCCTTTTCAGCTTTGGAGTCTGGGGTCCGCTTTACCGGTCCAACTGCTGATATGGTTAAACTTCGACATTTTCCGTGAAGCGACTGCCGTCTGACCTCCACAACCCGAAGGCAACATCGAAGCATTGCAGTTAGACCAATTGTTGGATTTTTGAGGGCTCCAACAACCCGTAACGACTGCCACTAGATGTTCGTATGGCAACCGGGACTTAACGTGCTTTCCGAGGCACGACCAGACCAGTGCAAATATTCATATTAATGCATACAAATACTTGCACTGTGCGGGGATCGAACCCGCGCCACCTTGCGCAGCAGCCGCGTCCGCTACCGCTACGCCACGGAGGCTGTCAACGTAATCATCATAGTAACAATACTAATGAATTTTGAAATAATCTTATTTTCCCGCGAATTAATTCCAACTTCCCCGAAATTTGGTCATTTTTAAAAAAGTGACAACACCATTTTAAAAATGCACGCAAACAACATGCAAACGCATGGCCGAATCGCGTAAGCGTAACGTATTACGCTTACGCGATTCGGCCATGCGTCACGTGCCCTGCCCCCCCGTCGCCCGCGGAAGGGTGTCCTACCGCACATGTATTAAGTTACCTCTTTTTGCAAAATAATATTTATTTTTTACTGGGATTTTTTTTTTAAACTTTAGTCCAGCTTTCTCGGCATTAGTAGAATCAGTTATCGATTCCTAACAATACCTTCACGGATCGGACAGGGTTTTCTTTACATATTGTATATGTATCATTCATTCCGACAGATCATAATATAATAAGGCTCTGTTTTGATCATATTCCACTACACCGGGACACATTTTTCAGTTCATAGATACAGCTTCCTACCATAAGACCCTCGCAAGGTCGCCAAAATAAGGCTTAAACTTGGGGACTGTGTTTGTGAACTAAATAGGTAATGAGTCCTGGTGTACTGGAATATGATCAAAACAGAGCCTCATAGTAATGGAATGCATATTATGATCTGTGGGAATCAATGATACATATATAAATAAGTATGAGTATAAATAATAAGTGTGGAGTATACATATATGAATATGTACATAACATTACATTCTGTTTAACACTCAACATTCTAGTAACACCTTTAGTGTTTAATTCAATCAAAATTGCGTATTATTGTCTATTTTAACGTAGACATTAAGAATATATCGACGACGTTTGAAAGGCAATCATATCTAAGCGACAAAAATTCGTAAATTGAGTTATATACACGATTCGAACCGGCAGATTTTTCTGCGTCGTTTGGTGTATATAACTCAATTTACGAATTTTTGTCGCTTAGATATGATTGCCTTTCAAGCGTCGATATGATCTCCATATGTATAACATGGTTATTCCTTAAATATATTGTACAGGACACCATTAAACTGATAAAACAAACCGACCCTCGTCGCGGGACATTAAAAATAAACAAGCAATTTCGGTTTTAATTCTCTTTTCAACCGTTCGTTTGTCCTATTGGAACTGGTTGAGAGCTTGTTTATATTGATTCACACAGACAGACGACATGTTCGTTAATATTATACACGGACAGCCGCAGTCCTGTTAGGCATGATGACAAATAAATTGGCTACATTCTGCTTGTCATTGAATTTCAAAACATCGAGATGAAACAGGTAAGATCCAAAACACGCGTATTACTCACAGCATGCCGTGTGAAAACAATGATCGCGTCATTATTATTTACACACAACTTAAGTATAGTAAATACTGTAATATTTCTTTGAACAATCACTATTATTAGAAGTAACTAGAACAAGTAAGCTAGGTTATACAGTTCTTGGTCGGTGGCATGGAGCACAATCGTGTGCTCTCGAAGGTTGAAGTCGTCGTGTCATTTCTGTCAACTTTTATCGTGAGCGAGACCGCAACAAACTTCACGTGAGCAGTTTTAAATTGCATTGTTGAAATGGTTATAAAGAATCCTTCTTGTCACATTCTTTAATACATTTTACAAAATGTAGCAACCAGCGCAGAACAGACCAAAAGTAGGTATCGCCTTGCCTCTAGCATTGCTCTCTGGCGTTTTGGAAAACTGTCTTATGTAATAGGTACTAGCGGCCGCCAGCGACTTCGTTCGCGTGAAGTTAGTTATGCTCCGCTTCTATTGGTCGAAGCGTGATGTATGTAGCCTAAAACCTTCCTGGACTAATTCCATCCAACGCAAAATTAATTTTTCAAATCGGACCAGTAGTTCCTGAGATTAGCGCTTTCAAACAAACAAACAATGATACAATAGCTTTAGTTCAAAAAGTGCTAGTCCTCAGCCTAATTTGATTAAATGGCTTTATTTTGACTTTAACACTACTTGCTCCAAAAATAAGTCAACATTTTTCCCTTTCAGCTGTGCTGTTACAATACATTATGACATAAAAACATAAAAATGGCCAGTTATCTAGTCCTAAGGGTTTATCCTAAGTCATGAAAGGAAAGAATTAAGTAGTCAATAATATCGTAATAGCAGATCATATATTTGGATCACTAGAATTTCAAAACATAATGCATTGTGTCATAGTTGAAGTGGAAAAACGTCAAGTAACTTTTGGAGGCCACTGTAATAACACTAGTAAAAACAAGTATCGAAACTATTGAAACAGGGGGGTAATTGCGCTAAATAAAACAGTAGAGGTTCAACTCTTGTTCGTATCTAATCCAGTTAAAGTTATGGTTTAGTTTCGATTACATTTCGTATCGCGCTAAAGTTTTAACTTCGGTTGAAGTAAAATCAATTTATGAGTGATACATTTCGTCAGATATAATCATTAAAACTAAATAAATTTTAAGTAAATCTAATCGTTTAGACGCAAGTTTGATAAATGGTACAGAAAAAGTTAGTTTCGTTTCAACTTTTTCATTTGACAGCGGTTACGTTCCAATTGCGATCCAGTTATGGTTAAACCTGTGTCAAAAGGTTAGCACGATACGAAACATAACGAAAGTTTTGGTTTGGTTGCGATCCAATTCTGTTTTGGTTGAATTATTTTAGCGCGATTGCCCCCCTGTTATGCAGAAAAACAGTTACATAAATATTTTGTTGCTAAAATGGAGATTTTCCTTTTAATGAGGCAATGTATCACCTACCACCATGAAAAACCAGCATTTGTGTAATCAGTTTCGAGAGTTGAGTACTTGCTGCAGCATTAGTAAGTACGGAAACGATGAAGTCTTATAAAAAGCCCGCACTCCCAGCCATAGGCAGAAATGGAACACTGCGATGTTATGCTGTAGTATAAAACTGATTTACAGCCGTCATCTCAAATCAGGTTCAGTTGAAAACCTGCGTCAGGCACTAGTTGTCTTGTATTTTTGCTGAACTGGACCTTATTGGTGCAGCCACGAGGCACACTTTCCTACTATTTTTTACATAGAGATTTTTACTTTTTTTTTGGTTTTATTTTTTTATTTTGTTGCTACCTGATGTATGTTTATGCTAGATGTATTGTGTGTCTTTAAGTCTGTGCTGAATACATGTATTTTCTTTTTTTTCGATGATTTTAGCCGGTAAGAGTGACAGTATATCAACAGCAATACGCCTTTATCATCCCCATGATGGAGGAAGTCTATGAGATGATCAATCGAACAGCAAAAAAAAGGTAGATACCCTCGCTGACTGATGTATAGAGAAGAACTTTTTGTACAGGATGTATCTGACATCGTAACGCAAACTTCGCGAAAAGGCTACACCGCATTCCACTAACAAAATTATGATAGTCATTTATGTCGTTAATAAGCGGTTACAGAAATAACAGTTTTTAAAAAAAAGTGTCGGCTCGGCCTTTGAACGTTGCAAGCGTGCCGCCGTGCGTGTTTGTAGGTTTGACCTTGACCCCTGATGTGAACTCTATTAAATCAGCTGATAGGATAGTTTTTCTAGTATTGTTTATATTGTGCTTTTTTGTGTAATCAACGAATTAATTAATTTTTACTTTAAAATCTCTCACTGCTGGGCACAGGTCTCCTCTCATACGAAGGATTGAGCGTAATCACCACGCTTGCTCAATGCGGGTTGGCGATTTCAGACTTATAAAGTCCAGGTTTCCTCAAGATGTTTTCCTTCACCGTCAGTCAATGGTGTCCAAGATATACTTAGAAAGTACATAAACTTTAAAAAAGTTACATTGGTACTTGCCTGACCTGGAATCGAACCCGCACACTCATATTTGAGAGGCTGGTGTTTTAACCACTAGGCCACCACGACTTCAATATTTGCTAATTAATCATTGCTATAAAAGTATAGCAATTATGAATGGTCTAAAGTGATAAAACTGCATATTATTTTTTTATCGAGAAAATGCCGACGCAAATTCCTCCACTAGGGGGTTCAGAATCATGTACTGGATCCATGGTACTCGTTTGTGCGTCGATGTCAGATACACCCTTTATAGTAGGTTATCACATCAGGCTGCTATATAATATGTATCACAAAGGCCCAACAGTCCAGCGAACTGAACAATTTTCTCCATCTGACAGCTTCGTTACTGAGGAAACCTTATCAGCCGTCACGTATAACATTTCACATCTTTTCAACCCTAATATGCTGAATTACGGCACTACGAAAGGCTCATTATGTTTCAAATTCCACGTTGTTTTCATACAGAAAGAAACAGTTTGATGGTTGACCACATCTTTTTTATGCACCCTGCATTTAAATATTATTTGTTTTTTATTACACAATATAACTATGGAAACGACTACGGTAGAGTTGTAACATTTATGAATGTCTCGACTCAAAGATCTCACTCAGATCAGAAAAATTAATCTTAACATGCTTTATTGCGACAGATCTATACTTTTTACATGCTTTTTATTAGCTTCACTTGTATGTTTGCTTGTTTGTTTGTCCGTCTCTAACTCTTTGGACTACGAGTGAGCGGCTCATTACTGTAAAATGTCCGACCGTTTTCAATACGTTCGTTCGTTCGTTTTCTTGTTTAAAAGAATATCGAACTAAAAAGTTAATTTAAATATAGTTAAAAAACTAAAAAACATGCTTTTAAAAAATATCAAACTAAAAAGTTAAAAATATTTTTTTAAAAAGCGTGAGGCGCTTGATATTCAAAAATTATAGCACAAAGCGCCCCACGCTTTTTAAAAAAATATTTTTAACTTTTTAGTTTGATATTTTTTAAAAGCATGTTTTTTAAAGTTCCTAAGCGGGTAAATTGCCTGTGTATTTTTTTAATAAAGCTTTTCTAGAAGTCACAATATAAAAAAAAGTTTATAATCATCTAATGAGCTATTAAAAACGCATTTTTATTGGAAGTGTGCCCTCAATAGTGCCGATTTACCACTGAACCCTAAAACACGACTTATCAGTTACGTTATCTGAGTCGTGCCGACTAGCATAATGCAAATAAAGGTGTGATCAGAATTTATATCGCGCGTTATTTTGCCGCCATATTATTAGCATTACGCTCATAATATACATCATAATTATGTACATATAGGTACACTATTAGTAAGCGTTTAAGGCAAATTGTAAACTGATCGACGATTATATGTATGTATATACAATATGAAGCAGACTCCGTGGCCTAGCGGTAGCGGACGCGGCCGCTGCGCAAGAAGGCGCGGGTTCGATCCCCGCACAATGCAAATATTTGTATGCATGAATATGAATATTTGCACTGGTCTGGTCGTGCCTCGGAAAGCACGTTAAGCTGTTGGTCCCGGTTGCCATACGAACATCTAATGGCAGTCGTTACGGGTTGTTGGAGCCCTCAAAAGTCCAACAATTAGTCTAGCAGCAATGCTTCGATGTCGCCTTCGGGTTGCGGAGGTCAGACGGCAGTCGCTTCACGGAAAATGTCGAAGTTTAGCCATATCAGCAGTTAGACTGGTAAAGCGGACCCCAGACTCCAAAGCTGAAAAAGCTTCGGATGCGACTGGGATTAACACTGAGATGATGATGATGAAACTGAGATTTTTTATTGAATCTGATTCATTTAAAGGAACATTTTGTGAAGTGTATACATAAAATTCCCTGCGAGTTTACTTGACAGATGTTTCCTTGTGCTTGGCTTATATCTTCGTCTTTGGTTAACTTAACCCAGTTTTGAGTTTGCACGTTTTTTGCTAAATGTCTTGTTAGTTATTTCGTAAATCGTGGCGTGGTTCAAGGTTCAGAATTAGGCATTGCATTCTGATTGAAAACTCCGATATTACATTTTTTTAAATATGTTTTTTTTAAATAAAGGTAGATATAATAAAGGTAGACCGTGTAATCATGATCATCAACCTTTTTATCGCCCCACTGCTGGGCTCAGGTCTCCTCTCATACAGAGAAGGATTGAGCGTAATCGCCACGCTAGTTCAATGCGGGTTGGCCTTTTCAAACTTAAAGTCCAGGTTTCTTCAAGATATTTTCCTTCACCCTCAGTCATTAGTGTCCAAGATATACTTAGAAAGTACAAATAACTTTAGAAAAGTTACACTGGTACTTGCCTGACCTGGCATCGAACCCACGCACTCATACTTGAGAGGCTGGTGTTTTAACCACTAGGCCACCACGACCAATAAATGAATTAAATAAATAAATAGAGTAATAAATCCCGGTTTGGTCTATGGACCAGGGTAAGCTACACTTGCCAAGGTTGGTTCGAGGATCTTAAATAAAAAACCATTTATAAAAAATTAGACTGATTCTGAATTAGTACTATTTGAAGCTCAAAATTACATGAGGGGGACCATCCCAAAACGCCCGACTTCGCTATTTTCTAGTGCTTTTGCTGGGAAGAAGTGTCGTAACAAACTCCCCAGTAGCAGAGCTGTCAGTTCAGTTAAGAAAACACCTGACTGTATACAATACTAGGCGTGTAAAGTAACTGACTTTTATAATATATCAGAAAAGCCTAAAAAAAAGAAAGAAATCATAAAAAGTACTCTTACCTAAATGAACTTAACATAACGAAATCCCTCAGTGCCTCGGAAAACACATTAAACAGTTGGTTACAATTGGTCGTAGACAGTCGTTACAGGTCATCAAAAGTCTAACAATCTGGAAACCAGTCTTACCAAGATGTATCCTATTACCCCAGGTTGTGGAGGTCAATAGGCAGGTGCTCCATCTAAAATAATGGTATTTAGCTGTGTCTGGATAGAGTAGCAACAGACTAGAGATTGATCAATAAATTAATAAAATAAGACCATAGACTTCCCGTTGCAAACACTCAACATCTACTCAACTCCGCGAAACTAATCCTTATCTACCCCGCCTTATCACTAGCACGAACTTCTATCAAAAAGCAAACAAGCAACCATAGCGTGTGAGTATAATTCCTCAGTTCGCTATGTTTTGGAGACGTAATTTCGCAAACGGGGAGCACTATTTCGTAAGGTTGGGTGGAAATATGTACCTATACAGCCTACGTATTTTTGCCGATTACGAAGTTAATAAAACACAGTACCATAACTATCTATACGTCTTATAAATATGATGCAAGACACCTACGCGGTCTGATTAAAATGTGGATACCCGATATCGCAGTGCCTATCATTCATCGAACTCGTTAGGTAGACATGCTACCCTGATTCCTGATGCATTAGCACCAGTGTCGAGCAGATTTTCTTAAAGATAAATCAGCAATTTTGCTTTTTTAAAACACTCCTGTAACACCGTACGACCAAAAATTTCCATAAATGAAACGAATGAATTTCTGACTGACATAGACGGTCAATATCAATTTATTTAATTGAAACGAACTTGCCTACAGTATATGTAAAAAATGTACGCGTCCGTTTGCGTGATACACTCGTGAATTGGTTCGATCAAACAAAACGGCGCACACCGGGTCCGGTCCGGTGCAGTCCGCTGCAAACTAATTTACTGGAGCACTAGCGATTGACCGGCTTCGATTTCGATTAACGGAAGTGCTAGAGTTATTGAAAATGTATTTGTACGCGGTCTCATAGCCTCACTCTGCACACATACGTACAACATAGAACTCTGTCAGTAAAAATCATCGTATATTCCTCGAACCTACATTTTTACGTCGAATCCAAAAATCTCTTGTTTTTTAATGTGACAATCCGGGAATCCAATCGACGCACGGAATATTTAAAACGTAGAAATAAATATTTAAGAGCTATTGACAAAATCCTCACGTTTCTGAAGTTTTTAGTCTGAACGATGAAGTGGGTCAAGTGCCATACCGTTTATACGTAACTAGTTTGTGTTGTGTCTCGTGGGTTCCGTGGAACTGTCCTCAGCGTCCGTGACACACAGCTCTATTGTCTGCTATCTCACTAACGACCCACGCGCACGAATATCGTTAAGGTAACATAATTTGGTAATACCACAGTATAAAAATCATACAGTCGTCCGACGAAGACGTCTAGACAGAGCAATCGTGCGGGGTGTGAGGGACGAGACGCGGGTAAGCGGCACCCGAGCTGCGAACAAAACGATTTTCGTAGCTCGGTATCTATTATCAATCTGTGCTATTATTGAGGGCTAACGCGTGTTTGTTTTTTTATTTGTTTGTTTTATAATTTGATATGAGTATTAATTTTGAGTATAATTGGGATGCTTGTTACGAAAAAGCCACCCTTTTGAAATTCAAGATGGCGGACGCCAATTTAAATGTATATTAATATGATATGGGTGTTAATTCCGAGGTGGATTGTGGTGGTGGTTACAAAAATGCCATCTAAATAACTTAAATCTGTCTCTAGTTGTTCCCTTAGTAAAAATAGCAAATTAATTAAATATAATACAGCTATCGATGTTGATCTGCAATAAATAAATAATTTCATAAATATTGTTTATTTGTGACAACCCTGGCCGATGCGTTACTGTCTAGACGATGTCGGCATTTTACACGAGATCAAAGGCGTCGACCTACTGTATGATTTTTATACTGTGGTAATACTGTGGGCGCACTCACATATTTCATATATTTGGAAACTCTTAAAAATTTATTTTTAATGCTTTCTATAAACTTGGTAACTCAACATGCTGGGCATACATATAAGTTTACGTTACGTTGCATTTCTTTATAACATTAAAAGTAAAATCTTATCTGATTGAAACGAAGTTGTCGTTAATTTACAAGTCAGCTTCACATCAATCAATTGCAAGTTAACACGTTAACTGCCATAGCAAAATTTTGAAGACGTCTTTTTTTTATTTTTGTTTTTTGGTTGTATATTCAAGTAAATCACATTATATGACTATTTTAATTTGTTTCCGATGATTATAATTGAAAATAAAACAAAAAAATAAAATGTCTAGCATATGTGCCTGACGAGGCCCAAACGGAACAAAATATAGCTATTGGGCCATGTCAAGCATTTTGTCAGGCACGCCAATTTATTTGCGCGAACAAACGCGAGCGTTTTTCGGTTTGATTTTATATATGGGCATAGTTAGATTGCCTAAGCTAGCGGATTATTGGTCAACAGACCCCCTAATTTGCGAATCTTTCCCGCGTACGGTTATGTCTCGTAACAGGTTTGAAATTTTGTTACGAATGGTGCATATAATTTTCTAACAACGATAACCAAAAATACGGTGACCGTCTCTTCAAAATATTTGAATTGCTAAATACTTTGAATCTCAACTTTCCACATTCCGACAATATATCAAATTGAACAATTAAGGAATTAAAGTTTTTAAATTATGTACTAATCCAGGCTATACCTACTAACAGAATTCAAATATATGCGGGAAAGAGAGGTGAGACCGAACCTACATTACTAAACAATGTTGTGATGTCACTTATGGAAGGATGTCTTCAAAAAGGTCATACATTATATACCGATAACTGGTATACCAGTATTGATCTTGGATGCAAATTGTTGAACAAAGAAACGCATCTTGTGGGTACTTTACGTAAAAATAGAAAATATTTGCCTAAAGATGTTATAAACAGAAAGATAAAAAAGGAGAGTTTAGAGCTAAAGAAAATGAAGATGGTATGACATGTATGAAATGGAAGGATAAAAGGGATGTTTATTTACAGCCTACAAAACATTCTATTGGACTTACAAGGACTTTCAAAAAAGACAAAGAAATAATAAAACCAAAAATTGTACTCGATTATAACAACGCAAAATCTTCTGTAGACCTATCTGATCAGATGATCGCATACTCAACACCTTTGAGAAAAACTGTAAAATGGTACAGAAAACTTGCTGTTGAACTGCTGTTCAACACTGCAACACTTATTCATTTTTTACATAATTTATAAAGAAACCACGAAGTCTAAAATAGGGATAGTAGAATATAGGAAAAAGGTGTGCAAAAATCTAACAGAATCGGGCAAAGAAAACAGTAATCCTGGCATGCCATTGACAAGAAATAGGAGGCAAAAGCATGAGCTAAAAAAGAAAGGACCTGTAAAAAAACTACAAAGTACTGTTCACGATGTTATAAAGTAAATGTTGAAACAATAGACAGAAATTATGCTAGAAAGAAGACTAAGCAAGTGAATACTTATTGCCCACAATGCCCTAATGAACCACATTTTTGCCTATCTTGTTTCAACGAGGAACATAAAACAATATAACTTTTCCTTGGCCTCTCTGACTGATTATTGCATTCCAGTACTCTAAATTGCATTTTTTTATAATTTTCAACGCTGTATAAGCCCAAAATATAATTATTTTGAACAATAAAAAGTTTTTATAGTTTCATTTTATTTTTCCCAATAAAACCTAAATAAATCCAGTTCTAAATATAAAAACGTTAGGCCAAGTTGAACATAGTTTTTCCAGGGCCTTGTCAGTCAATTTTAATAGATAATAACGAGCTAAACGTGCCGCCGGACAGCTCCCTGAGATCATCTAAATTACATACTGTGGCGTCAGTCACCCGGGACTGACATGGCCTTAACAGGTGCCATGTCTGTCAAGCACCGGTGCCTGACATGGCAGTCAACGTGTTAATTTAAAAAGTTTGCACAATCTTTACGTGTGACAAATTTTAATTATGTATATGTATTGTAAAGGCGCCAGCATATCAAGCTATCAAATTTCCCAATCAACCTTGAACCTAATGCTTTTGCGATAAAGTTGAAAATAAATGTTAGACAATTGACAGATTTTTATAGCATAATGCGCTGGAACTAGGTGCAAGTACAATTAAAAGCGCATCATGGAAAGCGAGTAGATGTCTCCGGTTCAATGATTCCTTTATTTGCTTGTAGTTAATTGATTTATTATCTGCAAATCTTGCATATTACTTAATACTATTAGGCAGTTATAAGTAGGTGGTAGATTTATGAACAATATCTACATATTTGCGGGCGCAGGTTGTGTAGGTCTGGAATTTCCGTTTAGTAAAACGACCTCGGGTCTATTGTGAACCGGCTCCGATAAACAAGACCTGATTCTCTATACTTAATATATAAAGCTGAAGAGTTTGTTTGTTTGAACGCGCTAGTCTCAGGAAATACAAGACCGGTTTGAAAAATTATTTTTGCGTTGGATAGCCCATTAATTCAGGAAGGCTTTAGGCTATATAACATCACGCTGCAACCAATAGGAGCCGAGCATTACTAACTTCACGCGAACGAAGTCGCTGGCCTAGCTAGTACTGATATAAAAGCTGAAGAGTTTGTTTGTTTGAACGCGCTAATCTCAGGAACCATTGGTCCAATTTGAAAAATTATTTTTGCGTTTGATAGCCCATTACCCCAGGAAGGCTTTAGGCTATATAACATCACGCTGCGACCAATAGGAGCCGAGCATTACTAACTTCACGCGAACGAAGTCGCTGGTCACCGTTAGTACTGATATAAAAGCTGAAGAGTTTGTTTGTTTGAACGCGCTAATCTCGGAAACCATTGGTCCAATTTGAAAAATTCTTTTTGTGTTTGATAGCCCATTAACCCAGGAAGGCTTTAGGCTATATAACATCACGCTGCGACCAATAGGAGCCGAGCATAATAACTACACGCGAACGAAGTTGCGGACGGCCGCTAGTACAAGATAAAAATAATATTCTCGTGTATGCAGATGATTCTGAGTACGTCTCTCTTTGTCTCTCATACATAATCTGCATATAATGTTCCCATCGCTGCCCCTTAGACCCCCTGTCAATCAGAGTAAGTGCACCAGGCCAGGCCTAGGGCTAGGCCAGTGCAGATTAGAGATGTCACATGTCTTCAATTTTTTGGTTCGAGTACCGGTTTCCTCGTGATATATTCTAGCAGTGGCTAAATAAAGCTACTTTCTGGATTTGAACCTACGCCCTAGGTACAGCTCGTAAGTCATGTCAATTACCACTGAGCCACGCATGATGCAAAAAGGTTTTTTAAAAACCCCGACGCAAAAAGGACGGGGTGTTATCGTTCCCGAACGGAAGAACCAGTTTTGATTTTGTTTTTTTGGTTTGTTTTAAATAAATGTATTTCCAAGCGGATATTCATATCACATGATTGCCTAGCAACTAGGTTTGTACCACTGTTTTTCGACCTTCAGGATAAACTTGCGCAATGAATAAAATACCTATGTATTTTATATGTATGTCTGCTATAATTTAATATCATACGTACCCTTCCGTGTTGGCCGTGGTGGGCTAGTGGTAAAACACCAGCCTCTCAAATATGAGTATGCTGGTTCGATTCCAGGTCAGGCAAGTACCAATGTAACTTTTCAAGTTACATGTACTTTCTAAGTATATTTGGACACCAATGACTGATTAAAAGGTGAAGGAAAACTGTTGAGGAAACCTACACTTTAAGTCTGAAATCGCCATCCCGCATTGAGCAAGCGTGGTGATTACGCTCTATCCTTCTCTTTATGAGACGAGACCGGTGCCCAGCAGTGGGAAGATAAAAAGGTGAATGATGATGATACCTATCCCTGTAGAATCAATGAATGAATTATAACATTAACTAAATAACATTTAATATAAAAAAGAATACGAAAATTCCTACCTCGACTGCTAGAAATTTCCGAACTTCAGACAATAATTTACAATATGTTCACATAATCTAATCAAATTTTACTGGGGTCACAAAAGGGTCACTGGGTCAAGGAACCTGACACAAAAAAAAAAAATAGTAACGTTTATTTCAGAACTAGCGGCCGCCAGCGACTTCGTTCGCGTTGTTTAGTTATGCTCCGCTCCTATTGGTCGCAGCGGGATGTTATATAGCTTAAAGCAAAAAGCAAGCAATATGTACGTCTGCGTTAGCTCCCGTTTTCGCAACATTTTTTGTTACTGCTCTGCTCCTGTTGGTCATAGCGAGATGTTATATAGCCTAACGCCTTCCTGGATTAATAGGCTATCCAACACAAAAAGAATTTTTGTGTAGTAGTTCCTGAGATTAGCGCGCACAAACAAACAAACTCTTCAGCTTTATATATTAGTATAGATGTAAGAAAATAAAATACTTAAAAAAATAACACATAATAATAAACAAAATAAAAGTGTACAACATAATGAAATCGCTCAGCACCGAAGCTTACAAAACAATAACGTCAATTTTGAAGAACACTCCTCCCAAACACAATGTTGTTCACTTTGAAGTGCATCCAAAAATATAATTGGCACCGTGGCGTTTTATCTCGCGCCAATGACTCGAAACACAAGGACCTACATCTCAAAAGGCTGGAGCTTAAACGCAAATAGCTTTTGAAACGGTACGGTGCTCTTGTTACAAGCCGAGGGTTC
Organism: Sesamia nonagrioides; assembly: GCA_017933935.1. NCBI lineage: Eukaryota > Metazoa > Arthropoda > Insecta > Lepidoptera > Noctuidae > Sesamia > Sesamia nonagrioides. The sequence goes on along the minus strand of JADWQK010000412.1, from coordinate 1,008,103 downwards.
TAAACCATGCCTGAAATCCAGCCGGGGCCCTTCTAGCTAGACTTAAAACTAATCACAGTCTTTTAACGGTGCTCTTAGCTTATTTCAGAGCGCATGAATGAGCAATTCCTGCCATCATGAAAGCGCTGCTTCCTTTTAATTTTAAATCTTAGTACCGTCAAAGACCTTTCTTGCTAACAAGTGTAGACATGAAATTAGTTATATAGGGATTTATTTATTTACTTATTATTGTGAGAGTTCGGTGTTTGTTGTTTTCCCCGCTGCATCTGCTTCACCACCTAAAATACCGAAAAGTCGTTCAAGTTGATGCACAGCGTCCTAAATCCTCTGATTGATATTATTAGTATTTATGCACCTAAAATATAATTATATGAATTCAATAATAATAATAACGGCCTTTATGCCCAAATATGTATAACATGTGTCAATTTTGTTATATTGATTATAATATAAAATAGCATGCAACAAATCAGTACTGTAATAAAATTTTACAAAATAAAATTACTTAATACTTACCTACTCATTTATGGCCAAATCATTTTTTTTTAATTTTAATCATTAACAATTTACGCACGCAATTTAGCACGATAAATAAAATTATACATATTTAAATTGATATTATAATGTATACCAGTTCTGTTCAGCAGTACTGCCTGATTGTTGGCAATAGACTTAATCCTTAAATTCGTATGTGTAACGAACGGGGATCCACGCGAAACACAATGACTATTTAATGCATTCTATCGATAAAACCAAAATGGTTAAAAGTGGAACCCTTCAGGATTCTTTGTTTATACAATGTGTAAAGAAAACCCTGTCCGATCCGTGAAGGTATTGTTAGGAATCGATAACTGATTCTACTAATGCCGACAAAGCTAGATTAAAATTTAAAAAAAAATCCCCCTAAAAAAATAAATATTATTTTGCAAAAAGAGGTAACTTAATACATGTGCGGTAGGACACCCTTCCGCGGGAGACGGGGGGCAGGGCACGCGACGCGTGGTCGAATCGCGTAAGCGTACCGTCAAAATGGTGTTGTCACTAATTTAAAAATTACCAAATTTCGAGGAAGTTGGAATTACTTCGCGGGAAAAAAAGATTATTTTAAAATTCATTAGTATTGCCAGCAGCGGATGTTATGGCCTACCACCGAGAAACGAGATGCCCTTCAGGAATTAGAAGCACAAAGTTATATTTATTTATTTTAATCTTACAGAAAGCTCAGACTAATACGTTACAATAAACATAATTGGCAACACAATTTGCTAATTACTAGCTCCTATTTCTTTTTTTTTTAGTGCAATCTACTTTGATCTTTCATTCCACTTGAAATGTTAGGTGAGGAGCTTAGAGTGCTGTTAATATTGTAGATCACATTATGTTCATTTCACCTAAGTTTTCCGGTGAAATGGTTATTGAATCCCACCGTTGGTCGGTCACAGAGGACGACTACGCAATTTAGTTAGTTCCTTTTACGGCAGTCCTCACTAGCTTTACCCTGACGCCAGCGTGCAAACCACGTCCAAACCGAGTTTTCATGCATTTTAGACTTCACTTTGACGGAGGCCACGCTTTTGTATCCCTATGTATGTTTTTCTAACAGGCAGGCAATCAAAGCTTTGTCATGCATATAACGTCATTCCCGCTCGCAATATGCAGTGTTTTTTTAAAGTATTTTTTACACAAATAAACAGAAGCTGCTAGTTTATTAATGTCTGAGGTTATTCAGTGAGGTTTTTTGCATAACATTTCTGTATTTCTAAAAAAAGTATTTTTATTTTTCAGATCCCATCAGCCTTATTAAAATGCAGCTTCGATAAATCTTCAAATAGAAGCGGGTAAGTTCCATATTTTTAAAAGATGTTATTTGTGAATAGTCATGTCAGTCAGTTCCATTTAATAACACGGACTCCGTAATCATAAACTTCCTTTTAAATTAGAAATTTTCTTATACAATATGTAAAGAAAACCCCGTCCGACCGATAAGGATAAAGGTTAGGTAATCACATGACCAAATAAAATTTGAAACTTTACATAATCATCATAATAACAGTACTTACTAATGAATTTTGAAATAATCTTTTTTTCCCGCGATTAACTACAACTGCCCGAATAATTGGTAATTTTTAAAAAAGTGACAACACCCTTTTTTACTGTATTATTGGTACATCCCTTGTAGGAATTAATCTACAATACTGCCGGCATTTTGTCGAATTAAATTATGCAGTTAGAAAATGATGTTTAAATGATAAAAACAATAATGAAATTATTTGATGTTTTTATTTGATGAGTGGGGCCGCTACTTGCATTATTACTATGACTAGTATGAGACCAGCGGAAGAAAAAGTATCATATTATGTTTTATGTTATATGGTATATTACTGTATTTTGATTGGCACTTTCTTAGTATAGGTAAATCACGAGGGGAATGGTGCTGCCACCCGATATACAGGCTATGCCTAGTTCGGCTACAGCGCTAAACTCTATATTTTAATTGAAATTGTTGCCACGTGTTATTTATACTAAGCTTTTGGAAATAAACTATTATTATTATTATATTTTCATAAAAATATTTTCTGTAGTATCTGCGTAAGTAACAAATCCATTCATCCGAACAAACTTTCGAGTTTATAATATTAAATTATTAAGACACACCTACCTACCTACCACTTCGTCCTCGAGTGGAAACCGTGTCTCGGCAAACGTAGCATAGGACGCCCTTGGGCGAGATGGCGCGACGACATCAAAAAGGTGGCTGGCGGAGAACTGCTCAGGATCGAGCTTGTTGGCGTGCCATGAAGGAGGCCTATATCCAGCAGTGGACGGGTAGAAGCTGATGATGATGATGATGATACCTACCACTTATGTCTCGTATGCAAAGCAGATGTGCTTATAATTACGGTGACAGTACGCCGCGTAGTTCGACCCAAAGATGAATTTAAATGTAATAAATACAAACGATTGCGAATTCAGGATTTAGCTGCCACGTGTTCTCGAATAACGGTAGTAAGCCAATTAGGATTCAGAAATAAACATTAGAAAGTCCAGCTAATCACGCATTAAATGGTATTTGAAAGTCCAACTAGGACACGAGCATGTATATGCAATGTGAATCAGGAATGTATACAAACCTATCAGGGTGCAAAGAGACATGTACACTGCTCGGGGACAGCTGGACTGACAAAGGGACATTACAAGTGTTGCCCATTAATATATCGCTGCCATAACTGCTTATACTCTTCTTTCGAAATTATTTTCTTTATTCATACTTCAAATGTTCTTCGTTGTAAGCTCGCCGGGGATAATAAATGTGCAACGAGCTAATAAGTGCGACGCGATATAATTGCTATGAAAACTTCAAGGAAATTGTTCTACCATAACCATATTTTAAAGGCGACCCGCCAGTCCGCTATATAATATCAGTATGATTTTTAGGGTTCCGTTGCCAATTGGCAAAAAACGGAACCCTTATAGATTCGTCATGTCTGTCTGTCCGTCCGTATGTCACAGTCATTTTTTCCGAAACTATAAGAGCTATACTGTTGAAACTTGGTAGGTAGATGTATTCTGTGAACCGCATTTAAGATATTGATGCAAAAATAAAAAAAAGATATTAAATATTGGGGCTCCCCATACTTAGAACTTAAACTCAAAAAATTTTTTTTCATGGATCACATACGTGTGGGGTATCTATGGATAGGGCTTCAAAAATTATATCGAGGTTTCTAAAACACTTTTTTTCTAAACCGAACAGTTTGCGTGACAGGCGCTTTCAAAGTGTAAAAAGTTGCCCCGCCACCTCCGCCCCCTCTAACTTCTAAAATAAAAAAATGAAAAATAAAAAAAAGACATATGATGTACATTACTATAAAAACTACCAACGAAAATTGTTTTGAACGAGATTTAGTAAGTAGTTTTTTTTGAATACTCGTAAATCGTAAACCGATTATTACCGCGTAATCTTTCATACAATTAACTTAAATCCTTTAATTTCATAAATCAATGGTACGGAACCCTTTGTGCGTGATTCCGACACGCACTTGTTCAATTCTTTTACAGTTTTAATTTCGGATAAAGTGACATTTGCAGCTGGAATATATTAATATTAAATGGTAGGATTAACAGAATACAGAATTCCGTACTTAAAATAATTATTTTATTGTTAAATTTATTGCAATCAGGAATGTACTCAAGTATAGTATGTCGCAACTAATCATGAGACAGTAGGTACTTAATTATATCCAGCAGCATCTTGTCAACATGGTCACATAATAAAGGCAATGATGTCAACAGACCTTTTAATAGAACTATGAATACATAAATTCTCCTTGACAGCATACGGTAGGTACCTAATAGGTAGTAGGTACTGGAAATATCGGCATTCCCTACACGAAGGTTATTTAATGTAGGTAATAATAAGCAACAATAAATACATATCAGTCAAAACTATCAAGTGATATCGCAAAAACTCCCTTAATCCAGCCCCTAATCGGCGAACACATTTTTGTCAAATGATTGCGACTAGTTGGCATCAGTTGGGATCGTTTGGACCGCCCATCGGTCCGTTCGGTCCAAACGATCCCAACTAGTGGCAATCATTTGACAAAAAAGTGTTCGCCGATTAGGGGGCTGGAATATAAAAAATAAATACCTATCGGGAATTATTTTTCATCTGCTCAATAAATAATGTTGTCCAAGTCAACACGACACCATTTCAACATGACGCGACTATTTGACTACGGCTCTGTTTTTTCAAGTATCGTTTAGGCCGACTCACGCGCATGAGCGGCGAAATTAACATAGTCATTACTGTCGAGACATATTTACTTTCTATAATGCGCTAGCCGGTATTAGTGGTGAGAATCGCGTCAATATTTCATGTGTCGTTGTGTGCTTAATTGTGCAAGCGCAACAGCCGTTTGCATCTTACTGCATTAGTCGGCTAACGGTACATTGCCCTTTTTGGGATCGATCCTCCATTTGAGTTACCTACTAGGTATCTTAGTAAGTTTACGTCCACGGCCATATGTGATGTATTGTGTCATGACAGTCATGGAGCCAGTTCAGCATTCGACGACTCCCGATTGGTTTCAAAGCTCTATTCACTTCCGAAGAATACCTCACTGATGTAACAATCACGTTTAATTTTGCTTAATAATATGCAAACGAACCTCACTCAGCGGAGACCCGCGGCCATCATTGTAGTGCAATAAGGAATCAGCCCGTCACACAATTTGGTGCGTTATGCAAACAGAGGGGAGAATCTGTTTCAGTGAGAACTCCGCCATCCGGTCTAAATATAACCGGGCGGAGACAGCTGGCAAGGCGCGGGGGTGGCGGCACGGGCCGCGGGGCGCAGTACGTCGACCCGATCAACCCAGACCTTGTGCGCATTGCCGGAAGGAACGAAGCCACCAAATTTGCCCCATTGTCCTGCCTTATATTGTCTCATTGCCATTGTCGCCTCTCAACCTTTACCGAGAGAAAGAGTTGTTGCGCTGGATTTCGTCCTCTGTTGTCAGCCAAATAATAATGCCTTTTCTAAAAGACGTACTTCATCGACCTCTTAGCGATTGTTATATAACAATCAATTGAGAAGATTTGTTCCCTGACACAGGATGTGAAATCACTCAACAGCCAACTGGCCAGGATAAATCAATTTAGAACAATATGCGCAGTTACCCCCGAGAGTCGAATGAATAGAATGTACCGAGGTGTGACACTCAGTACGGCCAGCAAGTTATGTATTGTGCACCGGAGTCACGCCGAAAACGAATGCTCTCGCTAACACTCGATTACGTCCACATTACGTTACGAAACCATTTGCAGGTCAATAGCACCGCTAGTTGAAGGTCTTGGCCGCTACGTCCTCGCGCCTCTTCCCTCTTCCTTGACTGCCACCCTCCACCTAGTCGTAGCTATGAGAATAATAAAACGTACAGTCACATTGCGGAATCACAACACAAATATTAAAGGAAAATAAATTAATTTATCGATTTTAATGAATTTATTCCTGTATTTTTTCTTTTCCTTTTAAGAAAACAAATTGACTTAAAAAGACTTCGAAATAAAAGATCCCGGAAACATATCTTGCATAAAACAGTTTATTCTAGGTTTATTGTCTTATTTGCCTCGAGTGTAAAGCTTCACGGGGATGTTTTGTCGATGTTATTTTATTTATTTTTTTACTCTAGCCTACGCCGTCCCACTCCTGAACAAAGGCCTTTCTTCACTCCTTCTATCTATCCCGATAACACACGTACCCCTTTCAGGTTGGACGGAACCTGTCCAGTCCGTTCCGCGTCATGTTAGAGTTAGACATAACATTTAGGATGGGCAGCTTTGTTACGCCACAACAGCTACCTTTATTTTAGAGAGTGTAAATTAACGGATCATTTTCGTATAACACGAAAATGATCCGTTAATTTAACAACTAGTTAGTACACTGCATTGCTGTTTACCAGTTGAAAGGTATGAGGAACAGGGTTGAAAGTAGATACCTACCTAACACTTCTGGTCTTATTTTATGTTATAAAGAACTAAACAAAGAACCAAAACAAAATCACACTCATACATAGGTTAGGTTCGCTAAGACATGTGCTAGTACCATAATCATGGTACCCTTTGAACTGAAGGTATGACCTCCTGTGATTGAAAAGCGTTCTAAATATTTCACAATCTCATCTCAGTGACGATAAATCTAAACAATGTAGTGAAGTTGGACGTAATTCTGACAGATTGAGATCAGACTGCAGTGAACATGTTTAATAATGATAGAATTGGCCCTCAGTACTGGACTACATACGAAACGTACTTCTCACATTAATTCAATTAGACAATTTGAGATTGCAAGGTGGTGAGTTCCCGTCTTGCAATCTTCTGCCAAACATGATATACATATGTAATTTAAAATAATATGAAACATCTCAATTCTATAAAAAAGGCATATTTTGGCTTCTGTATTTTTCTTTCAATCAATAAATTACATTAAATTCAGTGTCCCGGCCATTCTGATATTTTTAATCTACTGTCCGTTGTTTGTCCTGTAGATATTGTAAATACAAATTCGTAGAATTCACAATCTGCCTGCAACGCAAATCAATTTATGGATTCTGAATTTCACCCAGATGCAACGTGATGATTATGCGCTGTATTATAGCACTAGATAGATATGTCATGCCTATTGAATTGCAGTTTATGTATCATGTGGCGCATGGCACCGACGTTAGTTTTAATACAAGGTATTTCTACTTTTAACTACGTTCTTATACACAGAGAATGCGGAGTATTTCCTTTCATCAAACGCGTGAAAATTATCTCGGTACGAATGTTCGCGTTAACTGTGTTAACATAACTTTGAGACGAGGGAGATACTGTTTGTAAATCAAAAGGCTGCCACGTAAAGTTAAAACGTGTTTGTAAAAGATTGCAATCGTGATGCAGCTCAGTTGAAGTCGGCAGTGTGTCGCCTACGCAGTAAGCTAACTCGTTTCTTTAGCACGAACTTGCTTTTACGAATGTTGAACAACGATGGGCACAACGTACACAAATATGCATTTGAGAATTTGAATAATAATAAATGTTTCTGTCAAGCTTTTAGAGGATCAATAATATACAAGTATTGTGAATTGAAATACAAATACATTAATTAAATATCATAAACACAATGGTATATCCACGATACCAGATCGAAAAATCAAAAAAAAAAATCGCACATTACGAAACTGGGTTTTCTTATTGAACAGAATCAAAGGACGAAAGCGAATCAGTATCCTATAAGCCACACTCTAGATATAAGTAATTGAATGGAAAAGGAATGTAAATGTCAGAGCTGCAGTCGTCACTGTAAAAACGCAGTACTTTAAGAAATTGAGTTAGGAGCACGTGGGGGTATCTGTATTGTCCGAGCGACTGTATTCCGAGACAAGCATATTTTCCAAGTTGCAGGTGGTGCAGTCGCCCGCGCGATCAATACCGCGCCCCTGCGGCCCGCGCCGTTCCGCCATCGCCGCCAGCGAAATACTCGCATCCATCGACCACTCACATTATACCAGCTTTTCATTAATTGCTCATACGTACAATAACATTATCTATAGTAATGTGTTCTATTATTTTAATTATTACTGCGATGGTGTGTGGGCCATTGTTTTACATACATAGAGTTGATGGTCCGGTAGTTTGAGGTTTTCAAGAGGCCTTCCAAATTGGCCCCCTTCCAAATACTCTGCTGATAGTAATGCTCATCGAGTCATAGAACTCCCAAAGAGACGTATCACACAATGACTGCTTTTAATCTGCTTGCTGTTAGGCCAGATCCGATCACACTTTGCCACAAATAAATACATTATGTAGAAAATGTATACCTATAAATAAAAATATTTACCTAGTAACAACAGTTGAAGCTTAGTAAGAAACTGACGGTGGTTTGCGAGAAATGAAATGAAATCGTTTATTAAGCAAGTAGGATCACTGATCACTTTTACACCTCATGTTTAATTTTTATTTTATTTTTTTAACTAGATAAGGCCGGCATTTCCTAACTGACTACCTCTGAGAAGAAATAGCCGAAACAAACTCAGGGATCATCGTCTTTTTTCAAGTCCAGACATTAAAAATGAAAATGTTTACAATAATTTACTTTATAATTACGCATATTGCTTAATAACAATGCTTAACAGAGCCAGCAGCTCAGTCCCAAGCTTTTTTGTCTTCTAAATAATCTGTGATTTTATAATACCATGTTTAATTTTTATTTTATTTTTTTAACTAGATAAGGCCGGCATTTCCTAACTGACTACCTCTGAGAAGAAATAGCCGAAACAAACTCAGGGATCATCGTCTTTTTTCAAGTCCAGACATTAAAAATGAAAATGTTTACAATAATTTACTTTATAATTACGCATATTGCTTAATAACAATGCTTAACAGAGCCAGCAGCTCAGTCCCAAGCTTTTTTGTCTTCTAAATAATCTGTGATTTTATAATACCCATTTTTGCAAAGTTTGGCCTTTATATGGTTCTTAAATCGTTTAATGGGTAAGTTTCGAATGTCCATGGGAAGCTTGTTGTAAAAGTGTATACATTGACCCATGAACGAGTTGCCTACTCTGTGGAGACGAGTGTGATGTACAGCAAGATTGTGTTTGTTCCTGGTTTATTATGGATTTATATTATGAATATCGCTTATTTTCTTAAAATTCGAGATATTTTTATGAACATACATAAGTCAGAATATTCACCTCTTTGAACTTTTCTCTAACAGAATCTCTAGGACCAAGGTTGTAAATGGCTCGAACAGCCCTCTTCTGTAAAACAAAGATGGTATTGATGTCCGCACAAGTTCCCCAGAGAAGAATCCCATAAGTCATAAGACTTCCACATCAGTTATCTGTCTAATTTTCTTAACAGCAAAGGCGGCAGAACAGAGTCTACCCGACAGCTTCTCAATGTGAAGACCCCATTAACTTGGCGTCAATAGTTAATCCAAGAAAAACTGTCGAATCGACAGGGAACAACTCTACTCCATTCAGTCACAGTAGACAGATTCAGTTGAACATTGGTACTTAGCTGCCTGACATTTGGCGTAGAAAATTTAATGACTTTAGGTTTTTTTTTTCATTTAAAAGGAGGTTATTTACATTAAACTAATGGACAACTTTAGAGAGTGCATTGTTAACTTCGTTAAAATTTGTTAGCTGACGCTTGACTTTAAAAATAAGAGAAGTGTCATCCGCGAACAATACTATGTTGTGATTATCCCTCACGTGATGAGGTAAGTCATTAATATAAATTAAAAACAAGAATGGACCTAGAATTGAGCCCTGCGGAACGCCCATGGTGATCACAGATCCTGCAGATCTCTTGCCATTAACATCAACCAAAGTTAATTTGATAAAACAACTACTTGTTTACTTACTATTAATTTTATTCCAAAACAGCCATACATTTCTCACTAAACTTCAACTTTCAGTACTAATCTATGTAGTTGAATTGATATATTTGGTTACTTTTTACTTTTGGTGACCGTACATAGTAATTTTCTTTTATTGCCATTGTTTCATATGCTTTAGAAGTTTACCGTCATTATGATCGTACAGTTTTAATGGTATTTCTGATTGCATTGCAATTCACATTTGAACCAAACAGAAACAGTGAAAATATATGTGTTGTAATTATTTTAGCAACGATGCTTTTTCAAAAAATTGATTGATTTAATTGATGAGTTTTCGAACGAAGCTGATATCGTTTCGGCTTTAAATATTCGAGTGAGCTACGGACGAGTTATCAACTTGCGCGAGCAAGTGAATAATCCTATTTTTCCACTGAAATTACCGTATCGTGTGACTGCATTAATGTATTATTAATATTATATATTAATATAATATTGGTGTGACTGCCGTAGCCGCATGTATTACGATAAAAACTATAAAAACCGTTCAAGTGCGTGTCGGACTCACGCACAAAGGGTTCCGTACCATTGATTTATGAAATTAAAGGATTTAAGTTTTTTGTATGAAAGATTACGCGGTAATGAGCGGTTTACGATTTATAAGGTATAAAAAACTAAGTATTTACTAGATCTCGTTCAAAATAATTTTCGTTGGTAGTTTTTATAGTAATGTACATCATAATTATGATTTTTATAGATTTTTCCTTTTCTTAGTTTAGAAGTTAGAGGGGGTTGTCACGCAAAATATTCAGTTTAGAAAAAGAATATTTTATAAACCTCGATATCATTTGTGAAGACCTATTCATAGATATCCAACATGTATGTGTTTGATGAAAAAAAAAAAATTGAGCTTCAGTTCTAAGTATGGGGAGCCCCCAATATTTATTATTATTTTTTTATTTTTGCATCATAATCTTAATACGGTTCACAGAATACATCTACCTACCAAGTTTCAACAGTATAGCTCTTATAGTTTCGGAAAAAACTGGCTGTGACATACGGACGGACAGACAGACATGACGAATCTATAAGGGTTCCGTTTTTCGCCATTTGGCTATGGAACCCTAAAAAAAGGTAAGTGTTCGAAAGCATAAGTATGAAAATGTACCTTGCTACTTACTTCACCTCGCTCTGATCGTTATTCGTCTTTTTTAGACAACCCAATTCATCAATCAAATGACTACTACATAATTAGTAAAAAACATTGACTTCAGAATCTTTTTTTTCGGGGTGGAAATCCTCATAGGATGGCCGCCGCCCTAGGGTGGGCGACGGGGTCTGTCAGACTTTTACTGACTAAAACCACCCCGGTGTCTCTTCTATCACGAGCGCGCGTGGGGCCTCGGGAGTCCAAATTCTTCCGCAGCCCCACACTCTCGTGCTGGCCCGGTCCGTCCGGGCCTCGTCTCCGGCACGGCGTAGTGGGGTGTTAAGCTACCCCGTGCATCGCCTCAGAGGCGCGCGCTGACACTCGCGCGCGCCTCCGCCTCGGGGTCCATCGAATAGGGGGCGGGGACTTCCCCATGTCCCTCGCCCCTGGACCCATTCATGGGGGGCGGAAGAGGGCGTTATCCGCCCTTCTTCGGCGCCCGGTGCGTCTTCTACGGCCCGGGAAGGGAGTTGAGATCTCCCTCTCCCGTTCCGCAGCTTCCTTCTGCGCCATCACGTCCTCGCAGAAGGACACCACCGCGTCCCACGACTCTGCGCTGCCGGCCATCCTCCGCACTACTGCCGGCAGCGTCAGGTCGCCTCCTACTTAGTTTAAAACACCTAGTTCATGTAATAATTAAATAGATTCTAGAAAGTTGCTAGGCACACGTGCTGGAGTAAACACTATTATTTTATACTTATCGATTTGAGCGTCGGCTGACTGAATTGATATACCTAAATCATGCGTTTTCATACGACAAAAGTTACTGGAGAGTTTTTGCAACGAGATTATCAATCATTTTTATTGATCTGATTCATTATTTGACTAATAAAATACGTTTCAACTAATATTTTTTTAATTCTGCACACGTCGAATTTCCTTGGACAAAAAGTCTTACTTAAATGAACTGATGACCGTGGTAGATAAATTCTAATATATGTATAAATAATACATAAATGTGTTATTTTATGTTTAGAATGTTATTAGCACGTTGTTAATGTTAATTGCCGAATGTAGTGCGTGCGCGGGAGTGGCATTACGAACATACGGCTTGCTCATGATGAACGCGAACCGTAAACAGACCAGCAACAAAATCCACCCACAACTATCACGATAAATCGAAATCTAACCAGGAATAGCATACGGAAATAGACACTCCGTTTCAGCCTCAGATTGCAAGTAATACCGGAACGTCCTAATATCCGAACGAGTGATGGAAATAGCAGCTACTTTAGTGGCTCATGAAGGTGATACAGACAGAGTTACGATGAGATTTATTATGGAAACGCGACTGTAGCTGTATAAACAACGTATTACTTTCTTAAACGTTAGTAAATCGCTTCCTGATCTTCAGTAAACTTGCTTGCACTCGCGTGTTCGTTCAATTGTTCTCCGCTAATAGCCACAAATGGCTCGTTACGCCGCTACTCGCTCTTCACAAGAATTCATTTTAATTAAGACCCCACTCTCTCCGCGTTATGAAATTCTTTGTTATTCAACTCTGGAAACTATATGGAACTTACCTTCTTCGCAACGATAATTTATAGTTTCTTTTCCAATAACTTATAAATATACATAGACCGTGGGGAACTTGTTATAACTGCCTGTAGCATCTGCCCTGCTCGTTAATAAATAATAATCTGATTTCCTAACACCGGAATAACTAAAGGAAATGCTCAAATAACAACTAAATTTTAAATTTAATGTGCAGATATGTCTGACAGTTTATATTCTGTATTTTCAGTCTGTGTGTAAGATGGATCTAAGACTTATTAATACTAACTGTAAATTATAAATGAGATGGAAGCTATCGGCAACATTTAAAATTAAAGCAAACTTAGCACACATTTGCGAGCGATTTTACCTAACTTGACTAGGTAAGTACCGTGTCTGCCAAACTTCATAATCTTATAAGCCCGAAGGGCTTTTTGGTTCCAGACATTGGTTTCCGCAATATCAGTGTTCACATTGAAGAAGGCGTATGTTACATACTCCGATCAAGCATAAGAGTGGAGGTGTTTCTCAAGTGTGTAAAATATGCAATGTCACGCGCCCGGGTCGCAAAAGCAGCTAAAAGCTTTCGCACGAATGTATCGTCTATAAAGTACACGGGCCCATTGTCTTGCAGCATTAATGTCTACTAAACCGCTTGTTACATTCTAGTAAAATGTTGAGATAATAAATACAAGAACGCCTTTATTCCGTCAAACATTCAGCGTCTGTGAAGTCAATGCTGCTTATCAGAGGGCGATGCAATGACGCGGTCTTAGTCGCAACAAATCTCCAGTTGAGAATTTTGCGTTCGATAGCCTTTAAGTGATAGTAGTCCTGCCTATGGAACTGAGTGATGCGTAAAGTCTCATAATTCCTTGTGAGTATATAATGTTTGCCGGGACATACGGGCTGGAAGTATGTGCGGGCTGTGGTGCGGGGCAACGTCCGTGCGATGTCGGCTACACGGCGCCTCGGCGTTTGATGCGGGCTCGAGTCTGCACGAACCAGAGAGGAGGGGGGGAGGCTGATGTTAATAGTCGCCTCAACAGGCTGGAATTTGCTCTATATTTGGGCACGGCGAGCACCGCAAGTACGCGTCATGAACCTCTTATGTTTACCTGAGTTGGTGCGGAGTTTACCAACGATATTTATGAATCGGATATTTGAGCGTAGGTTGTTGAGTACTTACCTACTCAATTACAGCTACTCAATTTTGTATTATATGGCTTAAAAGGTTACACACAGTATTCACATGGACACTGGTTTGATTCCAGACAATTTTCAATCCAGAAAGTCAATCATGATCACCGGGCACTTTTCAGACGGTATATTGTTCTAATTACAACGTTAGTCAACGTAGCTCCTATTGCATCTAGTTACCTGGTACGGAAAGCAGCACACTAAACTATTTTGGAAGCACTAAAAGGGAATTGCGCGCGCGCATAACGAGGTATGCAGCCATGCGTGCTATTTAGTGTTTACATTCATGCAGTTTACGGGCAAACCGCGGCCAGTTTACGACGTGAGCACAATTTTAAAGAAAAAAAAAGAACTATTAAACTGCACATAATATATTTAACCCACATTTTTATTAAGTACGTTCTAATGTTAAAGATTTAGTAATTTGCTTCTGGTCCATTATAATCCAAGCTCTAAGTATGAACGATTTCGTTGAAAAAGTCTCCGCAGGAAACGTTTCGCTTGTCGTCTTGTCGTGTCTCGCGGATGTCTAATTTACCCAATCCGGTTCCGGCCAAGTCAGTTCTTGAATTATTAAAAGGCTATTTCAGAAAACGTCTATGGTTGGCATAAAAATTTTATACCTTAATATACGGGGTCCTTATAAGAACATGCTTTGTACTTTTGACTTTGGCAATCAAACCTCTTGAAATGAAGGTATACATAAACGATATTTCGTTACTATTGTAGCGGTAACTACAAACGCCACAAATAAAAACAATGCGTCATACTGAAGTCAAACGAATTCTACATCTCGCAAGCAGAGTTTTTCATGCAATTAGCATACATAAAACTTCCCAACTTCAACCGTTGGGCAAGTACCCGCCAAACATAACACCCGTCTGGTCGGAGGAATCTTTTTTTTTGGTATGGTATATCATCACCATTGACATCTCCCGTTCTGGGCGGAGCGGAAGGGCGTGTCAGAGTTTTACTGACTAAAACCCACCCGTGTTTCTTCACTTGCCTGTGCGCCGGCCAGGGCCACGGTTTCTTGTTTAACCAACCCGCAACCCTGACCCCCCATGGTCGGGAGGATCCTCCCTTTTCTATGGCGGATGAGTGAACTTTACATCCTGTTCCTCATGCCTCCACACTGTCATGCAAACGAATATTCTGAAGCGAACACACATAATGATTATTATTGCATAAAATAAATTAAATATTATTTTACCATAACATTACACACAAGTCATAACTAAAATTTCGCTGTGAAAACATTATGCATTGTATAATATTATATGTATGTGGCAGTATTATTGACCGTCTATGCAGTATTATGACTGGCATTTTTGACCTTCAGAGTGAGACTATGTAAAGTTTTGTTTCACGGCGTTGTACTGGCTTTTGTTACAAGTTACAATACCTCTACTCGATGGGCCGTGTTAGGGCATGAACAGAAATCATATCAATAACACAAAACTGTATACGATATCTGTAGTAGTATACTCATTGGCGTAGGTACCCAGTTTCTGGCTTAGGGGGTGGCAAGTCAGATTTACAATTCGAATCATCTCCGGCTATTTTGTCTTTTAAACTAGACAAGCACATCTTACTCCCATGCATTAATTTCTTTTCCAAAAGCTCAACCAGGTACCACACTTCTCCCAAACACATACCTTTAACACACACATTTGTACGGACGACAGCACGTCAAGCTGCTACAATCTGTCAGATTTCCTTATTAGATTTTCAACTTTTTCTCTAAAGCATTAAGGCTCAAGGGTGATTGCGAAAATCTGGCGGTTTAAGGTGGCTTGACCTGCTGTCGTCCGTGCATACAAACTACACTACATTACACTCCACACAAACCTTTTTTTTTGTTTGTATGGGAAATCATCAAATAACTTCTCCCGCTCTGGGCGGAGCGGAAGGGCGTGTCAGAATTTTACTGACTAAAATCCACCCGTGTTTGTTCGCTTGCCTGTGCGACGGCCAGGGCCACGGTTTCTTGTTTAACCAACCCGCAACCCTGACCCACACTCCACACAAACCTTACAATTAATTTTGCACGTTTTCTTTAGTAAGTTCTTTAAGAGCTTAAATATTGTTTATAAGCAACCACTCGCACATATAAGGTGTCTTCAACTCCGAAGTAACTAGATCCCACGACACAGGCACAGGGTATCCTAGTGTGGGCTCTAGCACTACTACATTGCACGACATATTTCTTATTAATTTTATGTTTTCCTGTCTTTTGTCTGTTGTGCTTATGTTATCAACAAAATGTGTCTAAATAAATTTTATTATTATTATTTATCTACCTGTAGTGTAGTGTGTAAGGCAAATAGACCCAAATGAGAATGTATAACTCCCTGTTTATACTTTAATTAGTAATAAGGGAGTTCAAACATGTTCTGCAAGACTTCCATGGTTACTGGGCAGCCGGTAGCTACTCCCACCTGCCGCCCATAAGTACGCCCACGAGTATGCTATAAATATAAATATGAGAAGGCATTATTTATATTTACCTTCCAAGTAATACAATGATAGTAACAATCAATAAACAATATTTGATATCCTTTTCTAATGAAAGCGTATCTTCATTAAACTTCGAAAGTACTTAGCTGTTGTATGCCAGTAAAAAAATTACCAATCGAGCTTAAACATAAAGCGCGCGCGTACGTCGCTTTAGCGATAAAGTTCTTTATAATATCTAATAAGTAAGGCAATCTTTTTTGGTAAGGCGCGCTAGTTTATTAAGCCCAATCACTTAAAAAAACTTAGTGAATAGGAAGGAAGACGGCAGTTGAGCGAGGTGGTGCAACGTCAAACCCAACAACACGACCAACGATGCTGCGCCAGAGGAAGATAGATGTGGAGACCCTCCGCGACCAAACTCCCGACACAACAACATTTGACGCATCGTCCCCGGCACACATCGCAACACAACTGCTCAGACCCGTTCTCTGTACGGCTTCACCAGACATCATGCCGGAACACGACGAATCGCTTGGCGGCAAGGCTTTGTCTGCTGGGTGGTAACTTCTGCCGGCAGCCGATGTTATGGCCTACCACCGAGAAAGATCTCCCTCTTCCTAAACATTGCGTCTGAACTCAGAAGTATTGATATGGCAATTTACTCAATCATTTAGGTACTTATATTTTTGACGAAGCCGTTAATTTGGTTTGCAATGCGGTACAGTTTGAGTTTTGTTCTATTCATAAATCCCATTTAGAAACAATTTCATTAAGTACAGAGGTAAATGGTATGATAATTAAATATAAGTCTTATATACCTATAACAGCCATATATTCCGCAATCAAATTATTATAGTAATGCATTAAAGTGTTCCTGTTAAACGAAAACATTTTTGTAAATTGACTAAAATAAAAAAAAAACCGGACAGACACGGCGCGGTGGTGTGGATTCATGGGCAGTGCAGTTCTTGGTGGTACACTATAATTTTCGCCAAGCTCCATGAAGAATAGAGGTAAACAAACCAATTTAGGGTTAACACAACTCACGTTTTACAAATCTCCTGTTATTTACATGATTATCAACTTTTACATGCTAACTATTTATTAACAATTCCTATTGCAGCATATTTCAATAGAACCACTAAAATAACATGCATTATTATGCATACTTGGTATTTCGAAAAACCATTAAAAAGTCGACATTAATTTTACGTGATAGCCCTACAAAAAAAGAAAGATAGATGAAATCCAGGCATTAAAATTACTCACACTTTGTGGAATTCAATCAATGAATAAAGTCGAGGCATTTGTCAATACGATTTGACGTATTTATAACTTTCAAATCAACTGCATAACACATGCATTATAATATGTACTCTCAAGTATGGACTAAGTATAATTATAACAAAAAAATTATCCTATTAGGAAATTAGCTTACATGTGTGTCATATTTCATTCAAATCGGTTAAGCATTCTATGCAAATCATAAATCATCATCATCATCATCACAGCGTTAATCCCAGTCGCATCCGAAGCCTTTTCAGCTTTGGAGTCTGGGGTCCGCTTTACCAGTCCAACTGCTGATATGGCTAAACTTCGACATTTTCCGTGAAGCGACTGCCGTCTGACCTCCACAACCCGAAGGCGACGTCGAAGCATTGCAGTTAGACCAATTGTTGGACTTTTGAGGGCTCCAACAACCCGTAACGGCTGCCACTAGATGTTCGTATGGCAACCGGGACCAACGGCTTAACGTGCTTTCCGAGGCACGACCAGACCAGTGCAAATATTCATATTCATGCATACAAATACTTGCACTGTGCGGGGATCGAACCCGCGCCACCTTGCGCAGCGGCCGCATCCGCTACCGCTACGCCACGGAGGCTGTCGATCATAAATATCTGCAAATCATAAATATCTATACAAATAAGACCTGTGCCCAGCAGTGGGACGATAAAAAGGTTGATGATGATGAAGATGATTGATTTGATATAACAAAATATACGTATACAATATTATTATATGTATAAAGTGAAAGACTGACTAAATAGAATCAATTTTTGTTACCCGGGAAACACCCTTATTGCAAGTAACTGTAAAATTTTCCCAATCAACTTTGTACCGAATGCTTTAGCAATTAGGTTGAAAATCGAAAGAAATTTGATAGATTCTATTAGCTTAATGTGCTGGCGTCTGTACCTATTACGACTCGAAAGAACATCCCTTTGACAGACAGACAGACCTGTCGGCACCGTCTGGGTACGGAAAAATAAAAACTTTTCGATATAAGTTCGAAAAGCACTAATAAACCTATCTACAGTTATCTTGTATATTGACTGTGTAAATTTTACGAGATGTAGAAATAATTACTTTGTGCACTGGGGGCAAGTCAGGCCCGGGGGGGCAAGTCAAATATTTAAAGTCAAAGTCAAAGTATTTTATTTGTGAAACATAGGTAATATATGGTACATGGTATAAAAAAAAAAATGTATGTATCACTATGTTTTGCCTTGCAAGGCGTACAAATTATTTAAGAACAATGGTCATTTAAATTAACAATAGAACATTTATTTATTTTAAACTCTTATCATCTAAAAACTCATTGATAGAATAGTAAGCTTTGTCAAGCAATAATTTTTTGAGTTGTAATTTAAAACGATTTATGTTAGTCATACTTTTTAAAGTTTTTGGTAGTTTATTAAAAATATTTGGACCCATGCCGAGGCAACTCTTTGAAAAAAGTGCAGTGCTGTGTTTTTTTGTCTTTAGTGTGCTTTGGTGACGTCTAGTATTAAGTGTTTCAAACTTAGATACATTCTCCTTAACAAAAATTGCAGTTTCATAAATATAGAGGGATGGAAGCGTAAGTATTTTTAAACAAACAAAATGTGGTTTGCAGCTGTCGGTGGTTTTCAACATGCATATGGCTCGAATACATTGTTTTTGGGCTTTAAATGCCATTTCTCTGTTGGTAGAGTTGCCCCAAAACATAATGCCGTAACGAAGAGCTGTGGAGACATATGCGTGATAAGCAATAAGAACAGTATTACGATTTGCAACCTTGTTTAAATTGTGTAAAACATAACAGAATTGATGAATCTTTTTTATTATCATCTCCATGTGCGTTTTTAGTGTGAGTAATCTTTGTGCAATATAGTCGCTTGCGGTTTTTTAGCAATCACAGCGTACATTTTGCCAATGTTCTACTGCGTGGTTTATTTAAAAGTTAGAAATAAGTTTCTCGTTTATACCTTGAGATTTCCAGGGGGGGCTGTTTCCCCCTGCCCCCCACGCCCATGTGTATGTATTTATTATATTTGTAATACGGAAACAACGCTTTAACGGTCCACAATTTTATTAAAATGGCAAATACAGGTTTGGCAGTGCGTCTTCTTATACCATACATAGAGATTTCGTAATATGTTTTGCTAGTTTTGTTTATGCGGCGATAAACTAATCCGGTTGTACAAACAATGATTGTGATGCGATATGATTCATGCTATGAACCAGCTTCAACGGAAGAACAGTCATCGACGCGCTGCTGATGTAAACAAGGTGAGACCGTGGGCTGAGATTTTAGCAACATTATAAATAACATTTATAAAATGTTAGGTTTTACTATAACCTCAATATTAGAACTGAAACTATACGACACAGTGAAGCTGAAACTAATGTCTGTTTATGAAATGGTAGTTAGATATTGTTTTATGTAACAATCTGTCATTGCCCTGCAAGTAACTATGAAAGTACTATTGAAGGGTCATCATTATCAATCTTTTTATCCTCCCACCGCTGGGCACAGGTCTCCTTTCATACATAGAAGGATTGAGTGTAATCTCCACGCTTGCTCAATGCGGTTTGGTGATTTCAGACATAGAGTCCAGGTTTCCTCAAGATGTTTTCCTTCACCTTCAGTAATTGGTGTCCAAGATATACTTAGAAAGTACATATAACTTTAGAAAAGTTACATTGGTACTTGCCTGATCTGGAATCGAACCCGCGCACTCATACTTGAGAGGCTGGTGTTTTAACCACTAGGCCACCACAACTTCTATTGAAGAATGTTACCTACTTATTTCTTTCAACGAGCACATTGTATTCATAGCCAGGAGTGATAACTGATAAGAGATATGACCGAGAACTTGTTTCTGCGAAGTACTTCTTACTTTTCCCTCGCGCGTGTTTCTCTTTGATATAGATGACGTAACAGACGTTTTTAGTATAATGATCATGGCTCGCGTCACTCACACGACCTCATAGAGTATTCATTCATTTAGTGGTGGTCAAACAGTTCGCATGTTATACCACAATATCATTTATGTGGCTCGCACTTTGGACTGGTTGCTCGCTAGCGATTGTGAGCGAAACGAATTGCAGAACAGTTCGCGTTTATTGTTAAACATTATATTATGCAGGCCGGCGGAGCTAGTGCAGCATTGAAGAAATTGGATTGTATTGTTTGTTGGGTTTAAAACTTTCCCGGTTGATACGGGCCGCGTATCGAGGACTTTCCTGTGCTGTACTGAACCGTGGAACAACGACAAAGGCGTCAGTTGAATGCTTCAAGGTAATTGTTTCGTCTAGCGCAAACTTTATTGATAAGGCGTAGCCCGCGTAGCTCATTCGATTGATACTTTTATTACAAAAGTTCAATGGTAAGCATTTTCTAGACTCTATGCTATGTAAGTACAGAAGTTAGGTATTTATACCTATAGTATGTTAAACAAAGTACATAACTACATAATTATGATAAATAACACTCATAAATATTTGAAAGTTATTACCTACATTAGGTCAAGGTAACAGTGACAACTAATTCTAATATCAAGAGAGTTTCGTGTTATACAAATGACTTACATTACATTTACAAACTCATATTTTAACGTAACATCACGCGTGGTTACTTCGCAGTATTAGGCAGAAGTGTATAGTCCACGCTATCCCGTTCTCACTTCCTAATGTATCTGCATTCCGCATTTTTCTTTTTACCATTCTAATTGAACTTCCCTTTTTCTTTGAATTTTATTTTTCAAAATTTTACCCCAATCAGGAAGTCTGCAAATGAAATGAAATTAAGCAAGTAGGATCACTGATCACTTTTACACGTCATGTTTTTTTTTGGCATCACCGATATTAGGCCTCTTTTGATCTGGCTAGTCTTCCTAGACTTATTCCGGCGAAGTAAACTCTTGCGGCACAGGCCTAGAGTTTAGAGCACGTATCACCACGACGTCAGCGTATAAACGATAATATATTCCGGAGGGAAACCAAAAATATTGTTAGCTAATAGCTTCATACCAGTTCGGTGATAGATGGCGCTGTGTGTCGTTTAAAACAATATAATCTATTGCAAACGAATATCACACGTAAACTTAGAAGCTAAAAGTAGTTGTAAATTAATCCCTAAAAATGAGGAATCTAAAAAGCGCTATACAACCGAATTTCACGCGGGCGAAGCCGCGGGCGGAAAGCTAGTATAAAATAAAATATTATTATTATAAAAGCCTGTGAGATTCCACTACAGGACAAAGCTCTTGCTGTCCGTCTGTCTTCGTTTGGGCCCGCCTCGGTGTGGTTTGCTATTAAGAGGGACCCAATGGGTCGTGAGTTTGGCCCATTAGTCGTCTGACATGCAGCAGATGCGTTCCCAATTCCATTTTAGCGAGGCACCTTTCCGTGTGATATCAATTAACTAAGTATGTGATGGAACGGATTTTCGTATACCTATCCCAGTCTGTTATTTTGATATCTAGAAGACTCCGTTTCATAGCTATACCCAAAGAGCTATGAAACAGAGTGTGAAACGTATGAAAGTAAAAAAAAAAAACAATTAGTACGTCATATAGATAAAAAAAAAAATTAAGACCCTTATTTTTTATTTTGTCGAAATTACCAAAAACTACTGAGATATAGCGTATTAAAGTTACGGAGTGGGGGCTAATTACGTCACGCCGTGGTATACTTTGTACCACGGCGTGACGTCATGCGACATTTCAAATCAATATATCTTCCTAAGTGTTTGAATGAAAGAAAAAAGAAAAAGTACGTTTTCAATATTTTTTATAAATCTATCTGATGGACATTAAATTATTTTTTAGGATACAACCCAAGTCCAGTTAACACTTTATTTGACTTGTGACTAGAGATGGGCATTTACCCGGTAAAAACCCGAACTATGGGTAAATACCCATTTATACCTATTTTTACCCACCCAATTTTAATTTTTACCGGGTAAAAATTATAATCAGTTTAATTTAGGGTAGATCCGTAGTTACATCGTTATTATTATCGCAAATCATATTTTGATCAAGTTACAACCTGACACTGACCAGTAAATTGCAAAAAATTCGACAAAATCTGAATTACATGGGCTGCCACTACGGAACAGGCTATTTGATAGATTTATAATTTTTATCTCGAATTACTTGGTTGCGGTTAAGAAGTTCACCGAAAGTATTTTTTTTAATTTTAAATACGTATTTCGTAAGAAATATGCAAATAAAAATTCAAAATTTAAATAAGCCGCGAAAACGATTTATTCAGCAATATGGCGTCGAGCTTTGTAATTGACGTCACAAGCGGTTTTCGGTTCTCAGTGGTGTTTGTTTTTATTTATTATTTGTTGTTGTTATCTAATAAAATGGTTTACAAGTGGTGTGCTGTACCGGGTTGTACAAATAAATCGATAAAACCCCCAAAAAACAGTTTATGAGTTTGCCGAAAACAAGCGTTGATGCGCGTATGACGTCATCGCGACATTAGCCAATCCGGATCGTTTCACAATGTGTGGCGCGAGAAACAAAAAGTTAAACATATTTTTGTGTTTTGTATGTATTAATTGTTATTATTTTCAAACTCAAACTCATTTATTGCATTTTTTATTAAAACTCGTGTAAATGACATAAAGAACCCTCATTTTATGCAATTAAAGCAAAAAATCCCAAAAAAATTAATACTGTCAAATAGCCTACTACCATTTTTTTGTTCTGGATGAGAAATCGTCAAATGACCTCTCCCGCTCTAGGCCTGTGCCTGTGTGTGCCTGTGCGCCAGGGCCACGGTTTCTTTTTAGGCCTCTGCCTCGAATCTTGCGGGCAGCGGGGTGGCGGCGGCGGCGGCGAGTGAGCGGCAGGATCTTATGCGTTAAATCAAACGGACTGGTTCTCGAAAACAGCGGTGCAGCACAACGGGGCGGTGGCGGGCAGCGAGCGGTGTACTTCTCGCGCTCGAATCTTGCGGGCAGCGAGCGGTGTACTTTAAGTCAAGCGGTGATCGAGCGTTAGGAATAAATTTGAATCAAAAAGTTGTTGCCGCCATTGTTCAAACATTTCTTTCGCGAATAAAAACAAATATCTCGTCGACACAATCGTGAACACAATACTACGCGGCTATAGTGACGCGCGATCTGCCCGCTAGTTTCGAGAACGGGTCTTCGATGCCCGCCCGGCTCCCGCGCCGCTGCCGGCACCGCCCCGCTGCCCGCAAGATTCGAGTCAGCGGCCTTAAACAACCCGAAATCCTTTTTTTTTTTGTTTCCGGGGTGGAACATCCTCATGCGATGTCCGCCGCCCTGGGGCGGGCGACCGGTCTGTCGGACTCTTAATGATTGAAAACCACCCCAGTGTTTCATCTCACACCTACACCGGGGGGTTGCGAGAACGAAAACTGCTTCCGCATCCTCCATTGATGCTGGCCCGCCACTGTGGGTCCGGTCCGGTGGAACAGGTCAGCCGCCTAATTCACACGCCGCTCCAACTGTCCGGGTCAGCCAGCGCGATGCGGACAGGGGACAGTCACAGTGAGGATATCGCCTCAGCATACATGAGCAACCAGGGAGGTGGATCATGGATGCTGAGGCCTGTATGGGGACTGCATATGCTCTTTCTACATAGAAAGAGCATTATGTAGAGGCGTGTTCTTCAATCTGTATCTCTCCATGGTGAACCTTAGTGTTAATATAGAATCCATGGTTCCGTACCCTGGACGAAACCCAAATTGACACTCCCGAGACAGCATACTCCTGCCGAATCTGAGAGTCTATAATCCTCTCAAAATTCTTCAGGGTGTGTACCGAGCCCTTGCCTTTGAAGACTGGAGTAATAATACTCAGTTCCCATTGGCTTGAAATTTTGCCGATCAGGAACACGCGGTTCAGAAGGTTAGTTAACATGCCCGCATCGCGAGGACCCATCGCCTTCCAGGCCTCAATGGGGACTCCGTCAGTTCCGACAGCTTTCCGATTTGCCATGCGACGAAGAGTCGTTTGGACTTCCTCGGGCGTTATCGGGGGCACTAATTCAAGATTTGGAATGAATTTCGGTGTCTGCACCTCTTGGTGCTGCTTATTCAGCAGCTCGTGGAAGTACAAGCGCCATCTCTCCTTCACCGTGAGGTCTTTGCATAGCAGGTTGCCAGTAGGGTCTTTTACACAACAGATATATCCTATGCCGCTTTGACCCTGGAACATGCCAATTTGGAAAAGATCTTTTGCCCCTCAGATGATTCCTACTTCTCGTAAAGCGCTTGCAAGTGGTCTGGCTCTGGCTCTGGCTACAACTCTTTTAGTGGCACGTTTGACAACCTTATATGCGTCGCGATCTGTTTGCCACGTTTTAAAGAGGGCTTTCTTCACCCTAGTCTTCCTCTGGACTGTGTCGTCCCACCACCAGGTCTCCTTTTCACGTTTGCGGCCGCCCTTAGAGACTCCGAGCACCACCCGCGCCGCCCCAATAATAGCTGCCTGGGTCCTGCCCCAATGGTCTTGGACATATTCTTCATCGGTCCAGCGCACTTGTCTCTAATAACCGATGCGAACTCCTAGGACTTACTTCATCAAGCAGCCGCCACCAAATCTGGTGCCGGCAGTGCTCTACACGTCTACGATGGGCCGTTACGCAAAGATCTATGACAAGGCGATATTGTCCAGTGAGACTCTCACCGGCTATGACTTTGCAGTTGGCTGCTTTGCCGATGTGGTGTCTCCTAGTCGGTAGAAAGTCTATTCGGGTAGCGCTTCGCCCGCTGCCAAAGGTGACAATGTGCTCCTGCTTCTTTTTGAAGTAGGTGTTCACGATTGCAAGGTTAGCGGCTGCACACGTTTGGAGAATGTTGTTTCCTTCTGCGGTGCGGCCGCCGTACCCAAAGCCGCCGTGAACACGCTCAAGCCCGACACTCTCCTCACTCACATGACTGTTCAAATCACCACCCAAAATCACTCGCTGGGATAACGGCATCCCGTGAAAATGTCCTTCGAGCTGGATCCAGAACAACATACTTTCGGCGTCACCACACCAGGAAAAGCATAACGGATTTTCCTGGTTTTGGCTCGCTTCTTCAGCCGTATCCGCCTCTGACACGTTAGACCTAGCCCACAGGTCACAGGAGTCGGGCGTAGCTCCTGCGCGCCGTTTGCGGCCGCGCCCTAACTGTGTCACGTGCATTTCTTCCTTTCCTATTCATAATAGTTTGGCTTGTTTTGCTTTTACGAGTGCGACTGTTATCAGACCACTCAGCTCCGAAGGGAAAACTGGCGTCAGCACCCCATCCGCAAGTCAGCGGGTGCACCGTCAAGCAGGTGGGGTTGACTTGGGTCCCAAAATGGTGGTAGGACCCCAAAGCACTCCAGTACCTGATCGTAGTATTGATGATAAAGCCAATTAAATAACAACTCATTTTATACCCGGTATTTATTATTTTTACCCGGTAAAAATGGGTATTTTTTCATTTTTACCTATTCTACCCTTTTTTACCAATTTTTACCTACCCATTTTTTACCCACCCGCCCATCTTTACTTGTGACGTATGAGTGGGTGAAGGTATATGACAATCTATGTATACATATACGCACGCCAGTATAACAAACAACGTTTTTGAACTCAGTGAGCCGTTTCTGCATGATTCAGATGTAGGGTTGTTGCCAAAAATAATTATAGACCGGTAAAAGCAGGGCCGGTGTGAGAAAAATAATTTGCGGGTTAGGGTTGACATAGAAAAAAAACACGTTCAACCCTTCACGGGTTGAAAGTTTTATTTATGGTTAGATAGATGGAATGAATCACCTTTACATTCGTTCATTCGCTGCGATTTTAGATGTTCTTCTTTTTGTTAATAGGGGGTTACCATGGTCTCTCCAAACATTCGAAGTGTCTAGCCCTTCTGCATCATGTGGCTTGCAACTATTAACGGCCAGTTCGACGTCCCCTGCGCATTAATTCCACTTTACTGGGAAATTAAATTACATTACTGATTGCGGCTGGGCCTTTGCACTGCCTTGTTAGTTGCCCTAACTAAATAAGTCGCTGGCTGTCCGTTCTAACTGGCCCGTAGGTCTGCAAGATGTACAGAATCAGTGAAAATCACGCTGTTTAAAGCATAATGTGACTCTTTGTACACCTGCAGCAGTGCAGCCTGTGGAGCAGTTACAGCGAACTGCGTGTACAATATAAATACGCCCTCAGCATCTTAATTGCGGAAGACACTCTTGCATCCATTGCTCTATATGTTTGATAAATATGTCTGTTCAGCAACGTGAATAATGCAATGAATGAAGTTAACTGATTACTGATAGTCTGTTAAGCAATTGTGCAGACTATAAGTAGTTACCCTGCTAGGTACTGTTGGGGATTGGGGCTGCCATGACAGTGCGCCAGGGGTGTTTGCGGGTGGATGGCCTTGCTATTATTAGAAAAAATGCGTCTCCCTATTTGCTCGAGATCGTGGCAGTACCAACACTATCTGGGCGTTTTTACTGATCGGTGGAAGACCTCCATGCTGCAATGGCGACTTCATGTCAATGTTTAATTTTGTTTAAATGTATTTAAGTTCATTGTTACTAACAAATTATGGACCAGCACCCTAATTGCGTAACAATTGGGATCACTTTGGAGCACATTGCTATTTCATTGATCCATATGTTCGATAAATGTTACTGCTCAACAGCCTTGAACAAGCCTTGAAGCCCATTGCATAATGTTAATTACCGAGCTGGATTGAAGGAAACGTTTATTAATAACGAAACTATATGATAACCTGAAAGAGTCGCCTCATGCTTCGAGGGGTGTCTATATCATCTGATAATATCACTGAGAGCTCGGTACGTTAGGTGCTTACCTACGTGTAAACACGAGAGCACTATATTGCCTGTTACTCGCTACATGTGATCAAAGCCCTAATCACAGCTTGTTACATACCCAATCTATGTTATAATGGCCTCGATTCCCTTGTTCAGAAACTAAATTCAATTTAAGTTCAGTGCATCCTTTTCTTTCTATTTATATTAGGAAAAGGATAGAAGATGAAATGTTAGTTTAGACCTGTCAAAATAATTAGTTCTCTCCTGACGAAACTGGCGTATTTTTGGTCGCCATGTTAATAATCGCGACTAAACTGTCAATGGCGTAGCTTAATTTGACAGGATTAAACTAAAATGTCTTCTATCCTTTTCTTAGTAATATAAACTCATTTGCAAAAAAAGGGGACCTAAGCACTGGACCATTTCAAATGTTAATATTGCTTTGCTTGATAGTTATAGGCAGTTTTATCCTCACAATTTGGTAAATTAATAAGAAAATAATCGTTTTCATCAGTATTTCATAAAATTTTGATACAATTTATGGGAAATAATGCTAAACTTCGCTAGTAGGTAGTGTATGTTCGCTAGTATATATGTTCATGAAGTTAAAATTAAAAAAGTTTTGTTGTTTGTTTAATAAATTAAAAGCAAATGTTTAGTATCGAGTGTGACCTCCTCTAGCTAAAATCACAGCTTGAATTCGTCTGAGCATGCTAGCGAGTATATCCCGGATACTTGCTTGCGGAATACGTTCCCACTCCGCAGGAATAACATTCTTCAGTTCTCTGATGGTCTGCGGAGCCGGTTGTACTGATCTCACACGCCGTTTCAGAACGTCCCAGACATGCTCAATAGGATTGAGGTCGGGACTTTGAGCTGGCCAATCCAAACGACGAATGCCGACCTCTTGCAAATTCGCTTCAACATGGCGAGAGTCTTTTTCAAGGAAGACTAACTCTGTACCATCCATTGAATCTATTCCTGCCCAAAACATAACAGAGCCTCCACCATAAGGCGTGATTTCTTCGAAACATGCCTCTGGAAAGTGTTCTCCTTGTCTTCTTAGCACTCGCCAACGTCGATCTTCAGCGAGCAGAGATATCCTGGCTTCATCAGAGAACAAAACCCTATTCCAATCTTCTTGGAGTCCATGATTCACAATTTCTAGCGAACCTAAGCCTGTGAACCATGCTCACGGAGTAATTTGGGGTCGTGGGCCGGGCGGTGACTGCGTAGGTATATTGGCAACGAGAAGTCCTCCTGACCGTCCATAGACTAATATGCACATTTCTTACTTCTTGGAGGTTGTTCTTAAGATCCACATACGAAGATATGCGATTTCTCAATGCGCGACTCACAAGAAAACGATCATCCCGTGGTTGGGTACATGGTTTTCTTCCAGAACCAGGCCTTCTCGTCGACCGACTAACATCTAGCCTCCTAGCCACGAAGCATTGGCTGCAACCCTCTTCAAGCAGCGCGATAATCTTGGTAGCTGTTACCACTTTATCTATCATTTTCGATACAGCCAAACGGCAATAAATACAGCTTTGACAGTCAAGGATATGAAATTAATAAAGAAGCATAAAAGTTATGAAAGTCGATGTTAACTTCTGAAACTTCTCGCCAAAAATGTAGGATAAAAAAGGGGTTTTCTGTAAAAATGAGCATCAAATGAAAATTTGAATTTAGAACGTAATTTTTAAATACCACGGTATTTTTAAAACCCGCCAGTAACGTGTACAAACGATTGTAACCTTTTTGTATTGTATCTTTTAAAAGATGAATGAAAATCAAAACCGTCCGTTTTTTTTTTTTTTTTGCAAATGAGTGTAGGAAACAATGCACTTAACTTATACCTTATTACTATTAGTTTAGTTTGTGTATACAAGAGAATCGGCGCCAATGTTAGCAGAACTAATTGTTTAGTTTCAGATTGTTTTATATGTACCTAATATACAACTATCAATATGTTCATAGAGCTTGGAGAAAACAAAAAAAAAAAAACACTATTGTCATGCTGTTCAGTCCACGGCCAAACAGGTAGGGCTTAACTTGAAAGATGAAAAAAAAACAATAAAAGTCGTAACTCGCATCGTGGCAGGTGCATTAAATTCATTCGTGAAACATGATTATTTACTTTTTCCATCATATACATAGGTATGTATTAAAAAGGTATTTTTACTGTACTTTGTTTGTCTTTTTGCGCCTGTTACTGGCACTAATTGTGGATCTTTAAACATCGCTACAGACGACAGCAGATCAAGCTAAAGTCAAATATCCCCAATGAACATTGGGCTTTATTCTCTTAGGGATAAAGTTGAAAATGTAATAAATAAATTCGACAGACTGTAGTAGGTTGATGTGCTGTCGTCGTCTGCCCTACCTGCCCCTACCTACCTGCTGTGATATTATCTGCCACCAGGTCTTTTGTGAAATCTGATGTCAGAATTATTTGGTAGGTATTTTGTATAATCCATGCTAATATTATACTCGTAAATGCGAAAGTAACTCTGTCTGTCTATCTGTCTGCCTGTCTGTTACGCTTTCCCGCTTAAACCTCTCAACCGATTTTAACCCTAGATAGCTAACGTTCGGGCATACCCTGTTTAAGCTAATCATCCGTCGAAACGACGGGTATGTAAAAAAAAAATGTTTTCTCCATAAATATAAATATAAGCTTATTAATTGTTTTGGGGTTAATAAAAATACATTTTTTGAATTGGTTTTTAATATTTTGTTTATACATTTTAGTAAATTTAAGTATTTTAACTTTAAATCAGCTGAGATCACCTAAAAAATAAGAATTTATTATCACTATAAACTTTGGCATTCAAAATCAACTAGAAAAATTAATATTTCTATTTATTCGGTTTTATCAGACTTAAAGACATAATAACCTATTACTATAACATAAAATATAATATATATCTTTAGCACATGTAACACAAAAATCAATTTTTAGTTCACCACAAATCGATACTTTACATTTTGAACAAACACTTTTGGTCATAATTTTTTTTTGTAATGGCACTTCCCGCAGGTCTTCCTTTTGCGATTTTCTCCTGCTGAGGAAGCAGAAGACTCTTCTACATGTCCTGATGATGCACTTGATGTCTGCTGACCTTGACTAGTGGACGGATGCACTAAAAGCACGTTCCTGATTTTATCTTTCACTTGCACGGGCATCGCAGTTTTTGTCAGTCTTGTTTTCAACCAAGGCTCTGCTAGTTGTAAATATAGTGTTTTCATAAAGTTTCTACGTGGAACTACCTTTTGCCCAGCTGTGGACAAATTATGACACTGTATAATGTAGCTATTGATGCAAGCAATATTTATCATTTCATAAAAACACACATTGGCCATCTACTGGTTTTTCGGCTACTTGAAATGTTAGAGCACATCTGGTCGAAAGTATCCACATGGGTGGATGGGTGTAAAGAGATTGTTCTGTGATCGTTGCAGTCGGAGATCTCTGTAATCAAATCGCATACATCTCACAAGAAAGTCAAATCTTTCACGGCTCATTGCAGCAACATATCCAGATCCACAATAATTAGAATTGAATATTTCACCTGAAGTCAAATGGTTATCTTTCAGATCTGCAGACAAAATGAGAACCCCCACCAACGCCCTTATTTCTAAAGTGTTCCTATGTGTGTACCTTGTGTAGCGGTTACAGTTTGATATATCGCTCTTTTCACTGATATTTCGACGTTCGTCCATTTGACAATTTCTTCAATAATTTCATTTGTGAAAAAAGTTCGAAGCAAGAGTTTGCATTTGTAATACCTCTGCATGAACAGTTAGGTCCCCTCGCTTTTCGCACGATATTCCTTGCAGAGGTTCTAACTGAAGTGTACCCTTTAGTGGTAGCCCAAACATTTGCTAATTTTGCCTCGTATGTTCCTTTGAGGCAGTTGACTGATACTGCTGGATGGGGTTTCTGGAGCCACAGCACTAGAGCTTGATGCTTGATCATGATGTAAAGTTGAAGACGAGTCTCGATGTATACTTATATGATTTTCTTTGGAATCAGACGGTTCAAAATTTTCGTCACTTTGGACATCATCCTCCTCCACAAAGTCTTCAGTCTCACTGGCAGAAGCATTACCCAAGTCATCAGAAAGCTCTTGGTTTATAATATTCGATATATCATCATCATTTAACGAAGACATTGTAAAAATCTATAACAAACACAATCTTAGGTTAAAAATATAGACACACACTCAAACAAAAAAACGACGTTAAAGCTAACCATCCGTCGAAACGACGGGCAAAACTCAAGTACCTCAAGAACTATAACACTTACCTGCCCGACGCATGCGCCACTGCATAGACCTCACTGGCGACTGAGTTGGTTAGAAAAGATAAAAAGTTCGAGTGCACCGTTAAAAAGAGACAGCAATATTTCTGTGCCATACCCGTCGATTCGACGGAGGTTAGCTATCTAGGGTTAATGAAATTTGGCACACACAATCTTCAGACCCTGAGAAAGGACATAGGCTACCTTTTATAAAAAAAAAAAATTATATACGCTTGGAAAATCTAAAAAACGCGACATAACCGAATTCCACGCGGGCGAAACCGCGGGCGGAAAGCTAGTTTGTATATAAAAAAAATATCTGAACCTAACTAACACTGTTAAGAAACTAAACATCGAAATATACGTCTGCATCGGCGACAGGTATCATTTGGATAAGCTACAAGCCAACTTTTGAGTCACGGAAAGTGTCTATGAGCTTGAGTAATGGACAAATGTACCAATGTTTATGTAGTGTAGTGTAATGTAGTGCAACATTGATATAATATTAAACTAAGGCAGATAAGTCACTAGCGCATTGAACTTGAAGCGTACAAAAGATTATAATTCTAATCTCTTGCCTTAGTCACAAAAACAAACGACAAACACTAACAGCGCAAACGACAAACACTAGCCATCTTTTTCTTCTCTATGCTTTATATTGCGCCCCATCTCACTCACACTGTACCAACGTGTGAAATGTACGCAGAATAAAAATTGCATGTGTGTGCTGCTGCTCCGATCGGCACATTTATTTTGGTTAATTTGTTAGAGCATATCATATCTGTTTAATTATTATAAGCCCCGCACGATGATATTGCGATGGAACCTTGTCACAATAACAGCGTTGTGACGTCATCTGTCACACAAAAGGACAGCTAGCAAAAGAATGTTAAATGCAAAATTAATATTAGGGTTAAGGGTTTATTTGTATTATATAATTTTATTACACTCTTTATAAAGAGTGTATGTATAAATTAATATTAGGGTTAAGGGTTACCTACTCACCCATATTCTGACAAACAAACTTTCATTATTAAAAATTTCAAGGAAATAATTTTTGTAAACGTAAGAAAAATATACTTATTCGTATATCTTTCTTACATGTATACTATTTTTTTCTAACTACATTTCTGTTAATTTGCGAGCGGGAATTGAACCAGAGTCCAGTGTAGTAGTCATGTTTTAATTACTACCTACATCTATCAGCTTATAAATAAAACCAGGATAATATGTAAAAAAATGTATATAGTCTTCCGAATCAGAACTGCTTTCTGTGTCTGTAGTTTCCGATTCACTGTCGTCGCCGTATTTATGACAAATAACTCGTCAGTTATTCGATCTTTATTCCAATATTCCTCTTCAAGCCGTTTAACATGATTGACTTCCTTTCGTCAGTCATTTGGAGTTATTGACTCCGACGCCTCCAACGTCAGAGCCTCAATGCAACTTTCCAACTGCTACACATTCTTTTCTGACACCCTCGTCTTTACCAGGTTCCAGATGTACTCAATGGGGTTGAGGTCGCAGTTGTAAGGTGGTAATCTAACGACTTCATGGCCATTGCCAGCTAATAAATTGTCAATTTTATATTTTTTCCGCGGTCTGTGCCATTTAATTAATAAATACAGTTCAGGTTTTGTACTGTCGTTGGGAAAGTCGATGTTGTGATCTTGTAGCCACTCAACAATCAACTGTTTTTTATTGTTCATACTTGGTGGCCTATTCTCATCCCTGCTGTGATAAGGGGCGTTGTCCATCACAATTTTGGAGTTGCGTGGTATGTTGGGTACTAATTTTTCTGTAAGCCACTTGGTGAAATTCTCAGCATTCATTTGATCATAGTAATCCCCCGTTTTGGTATCTGCTTTAAACATTAAAAGGGCATTGTCAACAAAACCGCTTTTACTTCTTTATCCATCGGCGGCCGGGGCTGTCGTTCCATCTCACTCCATCGGTTGCTGTTTGCCAACATTTTTCACGTTTCGTCGAGATACATAACGGGTCTTTTCTCTTTTATTTTTCACCAAGCGAGTAATTTTCTTTCATACGTCGTAAATATTTAGCCCTCCACGCTTGAATTTGGGGTCTTTAAATTGGGGCCAGTCTTTTTTGGTAGCATCGTTTAAATTGGTAGCCTAAATCACATTTAATTATTTTTCTTAATGTAATTTCACTACCAGTATAATTAAGGTCT
This sequence comes from Sesamia nonagrioides, assembly GCA_017933935.1. NCBI lineage: Eukaryota > Metazoa > Arthropoda > Insecta > Lepidoptera > Noctuidae > Sesamia > Sesamia nonagrioides. The sequence goes on along the minus strand of JADWQK010000412.1, from coordinate 974,279 downwards.
ACTTTTGAAGCCGCCAAGATTTTGCGCATTGTGGGTATTTCTCTCGTCACCGTATACATTGAATCTATAATATTTCTTAAAGCTGTTAAGGAAAACCCGTCGAAATATTTCTTCTTTTGTCTTTTTCCTTTAGTATGAGTTCTCATTTTGCTGCCACTGGCTGTTGCTGACTCATGCTCTCGTATCAATTTCGTCACAGTATTTTTTGCAACGCCTGTGGCACATTCCACACACTCCGTGACTTTGATAGAATTTTGCAAAATATTTTTAATAACTATAAGCAGTTGCTTCGGTATTAAAATGTCCGAAGCACTTTTTAAAGCACGGTTTATACTTTCAAGAACAACTTACAGTCCTCTTTCTCTTTAACAAAATAATTGTCCACTTTAATTATAATTTCACGAGCACGACTGTTAATTAATTTCTTACTCATTTTAACGAGTAACAGCTAACAAAACTAAACAACAAAACTCAAGAACAACAATAAAACAAGATAACAAAAACAAAAAGCTAACAAAAATATTCGATGTGCGTAAGTGGGTAAGCGCGGACTGAACTTGCGAACGGTACCGACGGTGCGAGTTTGACTACGTCACGAAGATGGCCGCCAATCGCAATATCATCGTGCGGGGCTAGTATATCAATGTAGTGCAACCTATAATATCAGTGAGTTTGACCGACCCGCATCTCTGTTTATTGACGACCACTTTTGTCAAACTGACGCATTAATTTATCTCTACAATTGCTACACTTTCCCCTAACTCAGTGCGACTATACATATATATTTAAGGAGAAAGTTCGCTCCATTCATTACGCTTGCACTAGTGTTGCCCAAATGCAAGAACAAGACGAGACTTAGCCAGTCTTGGTCTTGGTCTTGCGCCAATACACCTGGTCTTGGTCTTGGTCTTGGTCTTGCGCTCCCAGTCTTGGTCTTGGTCTTGGTCTTGCAGCAAGAGTCTTGCAAGTCTTGCAATTACCTATTAGTCTATTACTATTTATTAAAGTTTACTTTAAATCTTAGAAAAACGTATTAGAATTGGAACATTGTGAACTTGAATTAACATAGCCATAGTAAAGATCAAGCAGATTAATAAATAACTGAAGATTTGATAAGAAATTCGAAAAATCAACTGACCTATATGTCGTTTTCCATGGAAGTAACTGTTTCTTAATAAACATTTATGATTTATAAGCTTACATTTGCTAAAACATGTAAAAAAACAAATTTTTGTAGAATTTTTTTACTCGTTTCAAGTATATTTAAAAGTGGCTACAATATTTATTAAACGGGTGATATTTGAACACTTTTTTGCTATTTTTTCTTGTAAAAACTTAAGAAATATAATGACTAAATGTACAATAATAGTACCTAAGTAATTAGTTTAAAACCATATAAGTAATCAATATTATAATATATACTTACTAGAATGAATTAATATGACATCTACTACCTATCCTTACCATTTTATCCTAATCATAATACTACTTGCGTGATCAGTATAATGTATTCATTTTCATTCTAAGCACTCTGAAACTTATTTATTCTTTGGAACACCTGTAGGTACTCTTAACATTCGAAATTATTTTGCATGAGTATACCTACGCCCTATGGCGGCAATCAAATAGTGTCAAATGTTATGATTTCGGCGTGGCGGCAACGTTTGTTTTAGATTTCAAAAGAAGCCGCCGGCGCGTGTATCATAACCATGTACTTCCGAAAAGCGGCAAATTTCTTTGAGAAGTAAGTACAAAACCTTTGATTGATGCCGCATTATCAACATAGAATAAAGAGAGGGAAGTACGTTATCTTCATACAAACGGACCGCGCGCGGCTTGTATGTTTGCGCCATAGTATCTATGCGTCGCCGCACGCACACCTAAACACAATATTAGAGTGCCTATGACTGCGCTAGTCGCGGCTAGCACGGAACGAGGTTCGCGCGTCACGGCTTTTCGGCACATTAGCTTTTAAAAATGATCACATAAACTGCAAAGTTGGTATGTCTATTTATGAACAAATAAAAGAATTATATTTTTCAAATTATATTTCTAAAAGTTATTTACAAGGATACGGATATATTACACATTAAAGTTTAATAACAACGCGTTTCGTAATAGTCGAAACCGAAGAAAGTAGGTATTTTCTGTAGCTAATTTGTAATTTTGTATTAAATGTGTGATTCAATAGATGTTATGTTTGTATTATTTATATTTGTATTAATTAAAAATAAAAATAAATATGGTTCTTTATGTGTATAAAACTAAAAATAAAAATTACAAAAAAAAACTGACTAGTATATGTAAACTAAATACTAAGCAAATAATTTAAACATAAGCTCTTAGTCTATAAATATTTTTTAGCGGTTTGGGCGACAACCGTAACCGACGAAGCGCGGACAGTCGTCAACCCTAAGACAGTAGGCAATTAAATCGCGGATTGGGTCGCAGATAACCTACTTCCCCTCTTTATTCTATGTTATCAAAGTGCCGATGGTTAAAACATAACTATGCATGCACTCAGTTTGATTTTAATACATATTTTTTTATTCGCTATGTTTATGGTATTAGTCGTAATGCGCAGTTTTTCATATTCTTTGATACAGTTTTTTGCGTCTCATAGAATTCCTAAGCGTACCTACTTACCTATACACCGAACTGTTACACCTAACTACTCAGTGAAATAGCGCTAAGTCATAGAATAAAGAGAGGGAAGTAGGTTATCTGCGACCCAATCCGCGATTTAATTGCCTACTGTCTTAGGGTTGACGACTGTCCGCGCTTCGTCGGTTACGGTTGTCGCCCAAACCGCTAACAAATATTAATAGACTAAGAGCTTATGTTTCAATTATTTGCTTAGTATTTAGTTTACATATACTAGTCAGTTTTTTTTTTGTAATTTTTATTTTTAGTTTTGTACACATAAAGAACCATATTTATTTTATAACATCTATTGAATCACACATTTAATACAAAATTACAAATTAGCTACAGAAAAATACCTACTTTCTTCGGTTTCGACTATTACGAAACGCGTTGTTATTAAACTTTAATGTGATGATGTAATGTGAAAAATATAAGTCTTTTATTTGTTCATAAATAGACATACCAACTTTGCAGTTTATGTGATCATTTTTTAAAAGCTAATCTGCCGAAAAGCCGTGACGCGCGAACCTCGTTCCGTGCTAGCCGCGACTAGCGCAGTCATAGGCACTCTAATATTGTGTTTAGGTGTGCGTGCGGCGACGCATAGATACTATGGCGCAAACATACAAGCCGCGCGCGGTCCGTTTGTATGAAGGTAACGTACTTCCCTGTCTTTATTCTATGGCTAAGTCCTAGCTGCAAGACGCAAGAGTCTTGCACGGTCAGTCTTGGTCTTGGTCTTGCTAAAAATACGCGGTCTTGTTCTTGGTCTTGGTCTTGCAAAAACGCAAGAACAAGACCAAGACTGCAAGACCAAGACTGAATTTGGGCAACACTAGCTTGCACTATAATAGCACATAAACTTGTATATGGCTAATACCAAACCTGATACTAAATCATTTATAAGGTAATATTTGTCATCATCGATACCTAATAGTCTTTAATTCCACGGTTTGGCGATTTCAGACTTATATTAAGAGGGCACTCTAGTGCAGAGGAATTTGGAAAATAGGTATTTGAAGAAGAAACTATTGCCGTCGCCCTGCTTCCAACCTTTCCCGGTAAAGTGCAAAAAGGACAGTTGCAACTCAGGCTGATTTTACCTACAAAAACGTTGACCAAAAGACGTTTCATATTGCGCTGTTTTCTTTTTCAAAGCACGACTGATCTCAATAATGTTCATATCAAAATTTAGAGGAAAAGTATATCTGTGCTTCTGTTATTTTCTTTTTTATTAAAAACATATCACGTTTGTCTAATAGTCATCTGAACATCGCGGTAAAAATGGGTTATTTTTCGGGATTTTGAAGTATCGTATTTCTTTTATTACTTAAGTTTCGGAAAAAATCAAATGATAGGGGCACGTGTAATCACAGTGTAAAATTATAGAAAAAAAAATTGCTCCAAAAGCGTTATCCACGAAGAAAACAGCGGTATACGTTTGTATAGAGAAAGCACCACTAGAGTCCCCTCTTAATTAATACCTGACCATTAGTCTAGGTGTTCAGACATGCTTTTTTTGTTCACCGATTACAGTAACTATGTGTACTCAGAAATTACGTATGCAATGTATAATTATTTACTTATACATAGGCACATGACTGCCCCATGCACTTGGTTGTGTGCTTGAGAATTTAGAGGCGATCGCAGTGAGGCGAATGCGGTGTGTATAGAAGATTATTTAATAGAAATACTCACTCATCATCATCTCAGCGTTAATCCCAGTCGCATCCGAAGCTTTTTCAGCTTTGGGGTCTGGGGTCCGCTTTATCGGTCTAACTGCTGATTTTCGCTAAATTTCGATATTTTCCGTGAAGCGACTGCCGTGCCGTCTGGCCTCCACAACCCGAAGGCGATATCGAAGCATTGCAGTTAGACCAATTGTTGGACTTTTGAGGGCTCCAACAACCCGTAACGACTGCCACTAGATGTTCGTATGGCAATCGGGATCAACGGCTTAACACGCTTTCCGAGGCACGACCAGAACAGTGCAAATATTCATATTCATGCATACTTACAAATATTTGCACTGCGCGGGGATCGAATCCGCGCCTCCTTGCGCAGCGGCCGCGTTCGCAACCACTACGCCATGGAGGCTGTTTTTTTTTTGTTCACCGATGTCAGTACCTATGTGAACTCATAAATTACAATGAAATTTACTTATAAGTACTTGACTGGCCCATGGACATGGTTGTGTGCAAGAGAATTGAGAGGCGATCGACTCCTAAATCAACGGGGCCATGATTAGTTCAATGCAGTGTGTACAGAAGATAATTTAGTAGAAATACTCAATCTATAACGTTAAAAGACTGCACCTAATAACAGTTCTAGTAAATAACTCTTTAAAATATAAACAACATTATTCGTATATCTAACTGACAAAATAGTATTGATGAGGACGTGTATTAGTCGTGCGTTAGTAACACTCCACAAGTCGACGCTATTAATCGATCGGATCGTGAATTTTCCTGCCAGGTGCTATTTTACACGACGTCATCAAGTCTACGTGGTGCAATTGCCACATTAACAAACCCCTTTCATCCCTTCCACAATATAAATTATTCTGTCATGCAACGTGGGGTACGTATTTCATGCCTGAATAATTAAACTTGACAAATCCTGGACCGTGCATAAAAATCTTTTATAACTAACTATATGTATTTCAAAAGATTCATAGATGCTCCTCTTTATAGAGTTGGGATTTCATGACGAAATCTTTCTTAAGGCCTTCGTTTTCTATTATAAATAGAACTAACGTCTGAGGCGGAGGTAAATGTTCGCTTCCTCTTTCATACCGCGTACGTCGAGGGACTGGAACAGTTTGCCAGTGGCGGTGTTTCCGTCGGACTACAATTTGAGTGTCTTCAAGGCTAGAGTGAATAGTCTCTTAATAAACTAGTGCGCTTTACCATCATCGATTGCGTCACTGCTTACCATCAGGCGGGATTGAGGTCAAGCGCTAGTTTATAATTTATAAAAAAAGGGCCAAACATCATTTTTATAAGAAGTAAGAGTCAAGCCAGACGGGGGTTGCCGACGCTTTGAGTCCTCGCACTACTACGGTTTTCACGGAGAAGTGCAACATGGACTATGCGGTGTCACAACCCAACGTCGCTTAATATGACGTCACAGCGTTGCGATATTGGATATATGTCAGTCCTTTACCTAGTACAAGGAACACTGCGATATAAACCGCTCGTCGTCACACCGCAACATCCTCCCAGCTGAATTTCTCTAGTCCTCTTATCGCCGCACATCGTGGAAAAGCTCTATGTGTGCGTCACTCAGGCATCTCAACACACCGGCAACGCTTCATTTGACTACCGTACTGAAGCAGCACTGCAATTCTGATAGGTTGCTGTGGGTAGTCGTAAGTATCAATCCGTATAATCAAGAACCACGACAATACTCTCTATTGTACTAAAGTTACGAAAATATCTCTTTTATGTGTTATTGTTGTAAGTATCATTACGTAAAATGTTACATCAATCCAACTTTCCTTCCCGGTTATGGAAGTTAGGACAACAAAAACATAATGCGCTAGGGCGAGCCGCGGACCACGAGCGCTCCACTTATTATGTTATTCTTGATTCACTTTGCAGATAATAACCTCGTGTTTACTTGGATAAAGTTTAATTTCGTACCGGGAACACAATACAATAGCATAATACAGACTGAGATTGAAATCTGCAGATTATTGTGTTTTTGCAAAATAACTAATAGGGCCACCATTTCTCTACTGAGTTCACTCGGTTCGATTTTAAATAAAGGAGGTTAAAAAAAATATTGAAATGCAATTTGATTGAACAGAGTCTCAATCAAATTGCATTTCAAATTATTATTTTTATATTCGGACGATTCAAATCGCTTTCGACTAAGCAGTTGATGATCTAAAATCGAACAGTCTGAATCTTGTATTAGTGGCTATGTTCTGAATCGATGTGGCGATGGCGTAGGGAACGTGGTAGAAGTCGCGTAGCGTAGCGTAGACGCCACGTAAGAAGCGCGTAGCACAGCGTAGCAGCGGCGTAGGATGCTCGTAGCTGTCTGTAAAACGACAGTTTTGGCTTTCTGATTTTTTTTAAAAATTAGGGCTTTTAAACTCAGAAAATTAAAAAAGATTATACTGCAACAAAATATATTTCAAAATGCAATATGTTGCAATTATGTTTGTATAAACCATCGCACACTACAGGCGGACCGCATCGCAACACAACAGCAGCGGAAAAAATACACCTGGAGAGCGGTCCGATGCGGTGAGCGTTGGCGTAATTTAAACATGACGTACAGTACATTTTAAATTAATATTAAAATGCAATAATAATCAATTATAATTTTGTTTCACAATATAATCACAATCTTTATAACAATCTTTTAGGTACTCATCATCATCATCCCAGCGTTAATCCCAGTCGCATCCGAAGCCTTTTTCAGCTTTGGAGTCTGGGGTCCGCTTTTACCAGTCCATCTGCTGATATGGCTAAACTTCGACATTTTCCGTGAAGCGACTGCCGTCTGACCTCCACAACCCGAAGGCGACATCGAAGCATTGCAGCTAGACCAATTGTTGGACTTTTGAGGGCTCCAACAACCCGTAACGACTGCCACTAGATGTTCGTTTGGCAACCGGGACCATCGGCGTAACGTGCTTTCCGAGGCACGACCAGACGAGTGCAAATATTCATATTCATGCATACAAATACTTGCACTGTGCGGGGACCTAACCCGCGCCACCTTGCGCAGCGGCCGCGTCCGCTACCGCTACGCCACGGAGGCTGTCTTTTTTTATTTTTCTTTATTGATTAAAGGGACTTTTACGCATAGCGTATGCCAGTCCCATCGTAACCTAAACAATTACACTTTCACAACACGTGGGCCATGAAGGCTGTCTTCTTTTAGGTACTATTCTTACTAATGGTTACTAATCTTATTCAAATGAGGGCTCAATGCGAACTTTGCAAATATGGACTTCAAAACAAAACAGTAACCTTTATGTATTAGTTGCTGGTAAGTTTTAATAGCACTTCGCATAAAGGAATGAACAGGTAAAGTTCCGACTAAATGGAGAATAGATGCTTGGGACAATAAGAATGGCAGCCGATTATTTACAATTTACTGATAAATGCCAGCTGGCTTTTGTTTAATGCTCCTAACTAAAACCAAACTGTAAGTCGTTCCGAAATATAATACAGTATGTTAAATAACAGAGGGCGTTCCCTTAAACTCGTTAACATATATCATTAATAGATTAAAATAAAAATATCAGCATGGAAAAATAAGCATAAAAAAATCCTAAGAAACCTCCTGTTTTAAATCAAAATAGTAGTCGTCATCCATACTAATATTATAAATGCGAAAGTAACTCTGTCTGTCTGTCTGTCTGTCTGTCTGTCTGTCTGTTACGCTTTCCCGCTTAAACCTCTCAACCGATTTTGATGAAATTTGGCACAGACAATCTTTAGACCCCGAGAAAGAACATAGGCTACCTTTTATCGCGGAAAAATTTGATGTTCCCGAGGGAAACCTAAAAAGCGCGATATAACCGACCTCCACGCGGGCGAAGCCGCGGGCGGAAAGCTAGTGTATAAATAAATTGCGACGTTGCCGTCTTTCATGTTCGCGTGTACAGTGTGTTTCTTTTACATGTCAATTTAAAATTTTTATTGAATATTTTCATATTGGAAAAAATTTTAAAACATTTTGTTTTTTCGAATGGAAATATTTTTTTTAGCATGTATGTATGCTATACTATTTCGGGTTAACGGGAACGCCCTCTGTTAGTTAAATAAAATAAAAAATAAAAAAGCCTTATATTTCCAGTAAACATTAAACATTTTGACTACTGTATATCATTAAGGTATTGTACCTACTTATGTATCCTAGTAACAAATTAAGAAAAAAGTATAAATTGAAGTAGTTAGTTTCTAGGTATGAATTATTTGAAAATAAACTTAATCTTAAAATACTATAAAAAAACATGTTTCAATATCTATTCTATTTTTCTACTGGAACCCCCCTCAGGTAAAGGCCTCCTCCAAAGCTTTCCATTTTTCGCGGTCTTGAGCTAATTGATGCCATTGTGGGCCAGCTATCTTCTTAATTTCATCATCCCATCTTGCGTATGGTCTTCCTCTGCATCGTTTGCCTGATGGACCTCTCCATAACGTGACTATTTTTGTCCATCTTTGATCTTTAAGTCGCGCTATGTGACCGGCCCATTTCCATTTTAATTTCTGGCTGTAACTAAGTGCATCTATTGTTTTCGTTTTAGATCTTATTTTTGTGTGGTTAATTTTCTCTATTTTCTTGATGTTCATCATACTACGTTCCATACCTCGTTGACATGTGACTATTTTATTTTTTATTTTGTTAGTAAACTTCCATGTTTGACATGCGTACGTAAGACAGGGAATGAGACAAGAGTCCATAATTGTTTTCTTTATTTTGATAGGCATTTCGGTTTTAAATATTTCCTTGTAACTCCAATACTTATAATACCTCATACTGTATATAAAAAAGGATCCCCGTGTCTAAGCGTCCAGGTTAGAATTTAGCTTCGATAATGATACATCATACATGCTTTAAATAAAGGCTTTCGTTTGTAAAAGTTTCCAAGTACACTGGCGAAAAATCTTGTATTTTTATTCTAATTATAAACTACTTATTATACCTACGTTCTAAAGAGCAACTGTAGAACATGGAAGATAATCTTGGAAAATTGTATGATAGAAAAAGTTTCAAGCTTTCGCAATTAACTCAGAAAAGGAACCTAGCTAAAGGAGATATAATTTCTCAGAAAATAATATCTGAAAAGACGGCTGCAACTCGTTTCTTGGAGTTTTACAAGTTCTTCGCCGTTGTATGCGGCTTACGGATGAAATTTCTTACTTTGCAGATCCAGAAAGATACATTTAATTAAATCTGCTAGCCGTCAGAAAGACGCTAAAATTAAAAACGTAAAAGAATTAAAGCTTAAAAACAAGATGATAAACATTTTTGCTTAATTTATTTTTAAGAACAGCTTTTGTATAAATTAGAACAATTGGTACAACAAAATGTGTTATGAGTTCAATAAAAGTTACAAAAACATTTGAAAAATTATGAAAATTTCATAGATATGGAATTAAACTTTCGCCGTTTATTCCCTTCTAGCTGCGCCGCGTGGTTTTACCCGCTTAAGATTTCGATATATTTTTTTATATGCTCCGCTTCTATTGGTCGCAGCGTGATGTTATATACCTAAGAAGCTCCAGCCTTCCTGAAATAATGGGCTATCCAACGCAAAAAGAATTTTTCAAATCGGACCATAGAGAGAGAGATTCGTTTCGTTCATGAGATTAGCGCGTTCAAACAAACAAACAAACTCTTCAGCTTTATATATTAATATAGATTATAAATGGCGAAAGTCTTTATCCCATAGTTATTAATATGTTATATTATGGAGAGTTTGTTTTAACAGTGGGTATTCTTTATTTATAAATGTTAAAATTAATTGTTTCCAGATGGCGTTGGTAGAGGAACAAGGCGCGGGCGCCGCCGCCGACGACCCCGAAGCCTTGCTCAACGAATGGCTCGGCGAGCTTACCGTACTCACTGCGGTAAGCAAATTACACCACCTCCTTTTGCTGCATCAGGACTGCTTGGGACTCCGCGCAACTAGTAACTTACTCAAAGGCTAAAGTTATCAAAGTTATCAAAGAGTTCTTGTCTAAGTAGGGCTAGGGCTACTGTGGAAGAACTCTAGTGGTGCTTTCTCTACACAAACGTATTCCGCTTTTTTCTTCGCGGATAATGCTTTTGGAGAAATATTTTTTTTTCTACAATTTTACACCGTGAATATACATGCCCCTATCATTTGATTTTTCTGAAATTTAATTAATAAAAGAAATACGATACTTCAAAATCGCGAAAAATAACCCAGTTTTACCGTGATGTTCAGATGACTACTAGACAAACGTGACAAGTTTTTGACAAAAAAGGAAATAATAGAAGCATACGTATACTTTTCCTCTAAATTTTGATATAAAAATAATTGAGACCTGTCGTGTTTTGCAAAAGAAAACAGCGGAATACGAAACGTCTTTTGGTCAACATTTTTGTAGGTAAAATCAGCCTGACCTGCAACTATCCTTTTCGTACTTTACCGAGAGAGGTTGGAAGCACCGCGACGGCAATAGTTTCTTCAAATACCTATTTTCCAAATTCCGCGGCACTAGAGTCCTCTCTTAAGAATTTACATCTTCACGTCCTAACATCGCATTAACAGCAGGTAATATAATATTTCACCGGTACTCTTTGAAAAACGCCACGTTGCCTAATTCAGCCCAATCGTGCGCCATAAATAGAAGCATCTGGCCTAAACTCGGAATCGTATTTTAGTCGAAAGATAAGTATACCTTCATTAATTAAATAAATAAAAACGGAGAGGCTGCTTGAGTTTAAAAGGGATGATTGATGCTGGATCACAAGCGCACGTGTGTCTTGCAGCCGGCGCGGGCGCAGCGGAGGACAGGTGCGCGCGCATATGCGCTTTTACCATGATTTTGCATCGCCTCAACGAGTTTAAGTTAACATCTCGGCTGTGAACATGTGATAACTTGATTTTCAACAGACCTTTAGCTGTTTCTTTAATAACCTTTTCGTGGCATGAATACTGTTTTTTTGCATCATATTAATTGATAAGGCTCTCCCATTCAATAGTGTCTCCAATAATTATATTATTAATAATAATTGCAAGTCGTTCCGACTCAGAATAAGTTGTGAGTTCTAATCTTCGTTAACAATGCGACAGATGTGCGCCCATTTAGAATGCTTCATTTGGGGTGCCCAACTGTGAATGTTGTATAGTCCATTTCATTGTCTTTTATTTAATTCGGGCTCCTAATTTAGGTAGGTATGTATAGTACTTTGTGGTTTTTAAAACTAACAGAAAAATTATGAAAATTATTTTTTTAGATACGAAAAGTTACCAACATTATATGATTTAACTAAATAATAATAAGTGTACAATATACTTAGATGATATCCATAACCTCTCTTCGGTCTTTAAAACCACGTGGACTCTAACAAACGCGCAGGCTAATTTGAGCAACATGGAATATAGGCTGAAGTTATTATTCTCATATTTATATACGTATACATACACACAGTATAAGTAAGTAAGAAATCGATAAAAGTAGATCGTGCACATCTGTCGCTTATCGACTGAGCACGAGCAGGTGTTTCCAATGCAGCACCTGTTTCCCATTTTTTGTCCATCTTTTTCATCCTACTTCTGGTATAGACCCGTACAATTCACTAAAGGTATTATAACTTCTCTGCATAAAGATTATAATTTTGAAATTTGTTGTCTATTACCGAATTTGATATTTTAATTGCGTGGATGAAAATTGTACGTAGAAGTTGTTAAAAAGGGGTGTTTCCTGGGTAAAAAAAAATTATTCTATTTAGTCCGTCACTCAGATTATAGAAAAATATTGGATATGTATATTTTGTTTTATCAAATCAGTAAAAAATTACAAATAGGTATAAAAGGCATCAAAGTTCAGGAGTGGTGGCTGGTGACGTCACTCGTTGCTAAAAAGTGTAGCAAGGGGTGACGTCAAACGAGTTTTCAACTCACTGTACGTCTCAATTTTAAGTTTATAAAAAAAAAACGTTTTTTTTTTTTTTGGAAATCTGACTGATGGACTAACTAGTTTAATTTAGTCAACTACCCTACTGAATACCTAGCTTGCAACCGCAATCGCTTACCTAGTGGTAGAGTGTTGCACCACTCTATATTAATTTATGTTTAGAATATAAATACTCATTATATTCATTATAAGTCATACATTTATTTAATTTCTTCGAATATTACGTAGAATGTATTTTTCGGGAAAAGTTTACACATTTTATTTGGGTAGTATACCGTGCGGGGTGCGGCCATTACTTAAAAAAGTAGGACAAATAAAACTAGGTCATTCTGCCGATTTCTTCTTTCATTTTCACGTGCCGATTTAATACACTATATTTTACGTTAGTATCTAGGTATTTCTATTGAGAAATGGACCCAATTATTTTTATAAGATTATTTATAGGACGCAGGATACAATATTTTACTTGAACTTATACCTACAATATTTTTGAGGTCTAATAAAATATATACAAAAACTGAAGCAAGTAAATTCTTTTTTATTACTTAATATAATTTTTATTTTGGGGTGATTATCAGAACCTGATAATTTAGTTAGTAATGCGTGAGTGAGTGTAGGTAGAGCGGCAGCGCATCGAGCTCGAGCCAGCCGTCAGCGTGCGTCGCGAGGGGCGAACGCACACCAGCGTGCTATCCTTCCGCGTGCGGCGTGAGGGGCGCACGCACACCAGTGTGCAAGCCTAAGCCACTCATTCTGGAATCAAACAACGTAGCGTAGCGGCCCGCGCACACGTGCGCAAGTCACAAAACACGGTTGCCGCTTGTCTACTTGCCTCCCCCCTGCGCTGTGCCTGCCGCGACCGGCCGACTCAGCCAGCGTTCATGCTTCATTTTGTAATACTACTCACTTCACTTTGCTTGCTCTACGCTGCCTAGTTGTGGATTGTGCCCGGCGGACGTCGAACGCGTTTTCGGTTCCCCGTCAGTGCTCTTTGTTCTGTGATTTTACCAAACACGTAATATAGCTGGCGCGAAAAGTTTGTTTTCGGCGAAGTGAACGGGCGAGGTCACTACTCTGTGAACGATATAATACCTAACTGTAGTGCGGTAAAGTTGTGCTGCAGTCCCGCGCAGGCTCCGTGTTCTGTGCCCCGTTGAAATAACAAACTCGTTTCCATACATACCAATCATTATAAGTGCATACTTACATCTGACTTAACTTATTACTTATATTATAAGTGCAGAATGCCATTCATCGAACTGCGTTTTATTTAATTTGGTTCCGTCCCTAAGCCGTGTCCATTACGGACGCACTATCATTCAGAAGCATGTCCCGCGCGACATAGCGCCGGCTTTTGGCACCGTTTGCTAATAGTGTGAAGTGTTAGTTTGTGAGTCATTGCATGTAGCGATGTAGACGTAATGATGGATGTGCAACTAAACGAATCGAGTAAGTGGCAGCGCGGAGGATTTCTGTCAACTCTTAACAGAAGTTTTCGATTAGCAAGCGGAAAAACAAGAAGTGTGAACAACTCTCCTACAGAAAATAAAAGCTTTGAACACAGCATGGATATGACATCGACAGGGACGGTACGTGGTGACTAATGAGTCCGCTGATAACTAAGTCTTCCATTATTTACATACCTACCTACTATGTTTATTTTATGACATAAAATTGGTTCCTTAAAGAATTTAAATAAATTTTTTATTTACTGACATTTACCCAATGAATAGGTACCTACTTATAAGTTACATATAATGACTCAACTTTAAAATTAAATTGTGAACTTTCGCTGCCGCCCAACAATAAGTACAATTTTCGTACTTGACGACTCTCAACAGATGACAACTCTGTGGAAATACTTACCCAATACATAACTGTGTAATCTCATAGTATTTATAAATATAACTGGTATCGGTAATAATTAACTGATGATACAATAGGGCAGACATCGAAACTTACCAAGTTCATTGTTTAAAGACAATGCATTCCCAACTATGTTTTGGGATGTCAACGCATAAGTATACGCGTTTGATATTAATTAATTCCTGGACATATAGAGATATGTACACTGTAAAGTGTCCGTCATTTGTATTCATTGCGTCCTGTTGCGGCATTTATGGTATGGGATTAGATACTAGGGCTATATAGGGTGTTGTAGGAATAATCATAAATCGTTTTACGAATGAATTAATTAGATATGCATAATTATTAATTATGTTTCTGTTATTTTGATTGCAGGGCTTGAACTCGTCGACTGATGGGTCTTCTGCGTTGAGGCCGCTCGAGATCGTGGCGCCTCGCATCGACACTTACAGGTTTTCGATGGCAAACTTAGAAGAGACCCAAGATGCAGACCTGGACGCCATACTGGGGGAACTATGTGCCCTAGACTCCGAATACGATGAAGAGATATCCAGGGTGTCTTCAGGTAATCCAAGCACCCATTATATTTGAATCAAATATATTCATGATATTGAAGTTAAAATAATTGACGAAACTGCATAGACATAGAGATGAAATGTAAATAAAGTTTCGCCAATTATTTTCCACTCCATGCGTAATATTTAATTTCAACTAGAAAACTCCAATTGTAGTAGGTACCTATGATAAGAAATATCACAGTCATAAAATCAAATTAAAGTCGACATTAAGTTGAGAATCAGCACTTTCCAGACATAAAAATTACAAGACATCGTAATATAATAATATCCTCTTTATTTTACAGCATTGTCATCTGCATCAAAGTCTGGTGCTGATGGCGCTGCCGAAGGCTCACAGAGGCAAGATAAAGAGTGCGCAGATGGCGCATCTAGCATCGCTCGCACAGACTCCCCCGACAATGACTCTGCCTTTAGCGACACTGTAAGTTATCAACTACCTGAATAGGTAATTTTTAGTCTAGTCACTTTAACCTAAAACGTACCAAAATTCTTCAAACAACATGCATATTAACTTGGTATTTCGAAAAACCATTAAAAAGTCGACATTAATTTTACGTGACAGCCTTACAAAAAAAGAAACATTTTTGAAATCCAGGTATTAAACACATTTTGTGGAATTCAGCCAATGAATATCATCATCATCATCAACAACCTTTTTAATCGTCCCACTGCTGGGCACAGGTCTCCTCTCATATAAAGAAGGATTGAGCTTAATCGCCACACTTGCTCAATGCGGGTTGGCGATTTCAGACTTAAAAGTCCAGGTTTCCTCAAGATCTTCACTTTTTAAGACCTTCACCTTTTAATCAGTCATTGCTTTCCAAGATATACTTAAAAAGTACATATAACTTAGAAAAGTTACATTGGTACTTGCCTGACCTGGAATCGAACCCGCACACTCATACTTGAGAGGCTGGTGTTTTTTAACCATTAGGCCACCGCCCATCCACGACTTACAAAAAGAACATTAGGGGTAACGTGCCCAGCCTGCTAGTCACCAGGTCGGTTGCACGGCTGATTGATCACGATCTGTCAGACGAACGCTTAGGATACTCGTGCAGGCTCTTGCAACCTCTCAAATAATTATAATAATAATAATAAAGCCCGTTTATTTCTAATCTACAATTATTTACATGCTTTTTTATGTATTACAATTATAAAATGTAAACACAAGTGCTAAGTTTTTATTATAAGTCTATGTACGAATATATATAGTATATCATCATCTCAGCATTTATCCCAGTCGCATCCGAAGCTTTTTCAGCTTTGGAGTTTGAGGTCCGCTTTTACCAGTCTAACTGCTGATATGGCTAAACTTCGTCATTTTCCATGAAGCGACTGCCGTCTGACCTCCACAACCCGAAGGCGACATCGAAGCATTGCAGCTGACCAATTTTTGGACTTTTTGAGGGCACCACCAACCCTTTAACGACTTTTAGATGTTCGCATGGCAACCGGGAGCAACGGCTTAACGTGCTTTCCGAGGCACGACCAGACCAGTGCAAATATTCATATTCATGCATACAAGTATTTGCACTGTGCGGGGATCGAACCCGCGCCGCCTTGCGCAGCGGCCGCTTCCGCTTCCGCTACGCCACGGAGGCTGTCACATATTGTATATAATATAATTTATATATTTATTTTCTTTTCTTTTTCTCTTTTCCTTTTACTCGCTGTCATTGCTTACTTCAGTACCATTGATCCAAACCCCTTCTCGGGTAAAGGCCTCCTCCAGCTTCTTTCAGTTCTCTCTATCCATAGCCTTCTCTCTCCATAGCCTTCTCTCTCCATTCACTTCCTGCTATCCTTTTTATATCATCTATCCACCTTTTTCGAGGGCGCCCTCTTTTCCTTTTTCCTGTTGGTCCCTTCCATGTAGTTGCCTCTAGGGTCCATCTCTTGTCTGTATATCTTGCTATATGTCCCGCTCACTGCCACTTCTGTTTTAGGTTATATTGTAAGACGTCTATGACCTTCGTTTTTTGTCTTATTTGTACGCTTTTTACTTTTTGTGTTCTTCTTCATTTCAGTACGCTTCTTTCCATTGCCTTCTGGCACACTACTAATTTAGTTTTTATTTTGGTGTTGTATGCCCACGTTTGACATCCATAATTATGTAAAAGTAGGTAGGATACACATGTCCAAAACAGTTCTCTTTAGGTGGAGAGGAAATTTCCCTTTTAAGATTTCCTTCAGGGACCAAAATTTTTTCCAGCTCATGTTGATGCGCCGCTCTACCTCTATTTCTTCACTTTTGTCTTCGAATGACAGTTGCTTTCCTAAATAGATATAATTGCTTACATACTCAAGCGGCTTCCCGTTTACGGTAATACTAATAGCATTTGTTTGGCTGTCTGTCATTATTTTGGTTTTATTCTCATTCATTTTGAGGCCCACTTTTTCACTTTCTTCATTTAAAGCGCATATATTTTTTTCTAAGCCTTTGCTCGTTTCAGCAAATAAGACAATATCGTCCGCGAATCTGAGATGTGTAAGTCGATCTTGATTAACTCTAATCCCTTCGACTGCCAGTTAAGATTGTCAAAAATGTGTTGTAGCACCATTATAAATAGCTTGAGTGAAAGGGGGTCTCCTTTCAAATCAAATCAAATCAAATCATTTATTTCAAATAAACCAGTTACAGGCACTTTTGAATTGTCAGAAGGTCGGTCAGTCAATAAGATGAAGCTAGTCGCCCATTCCAAAGAGTAGGTACCTATGGAGAAGAACGGGCAAGAAACTCCATGGACACTCTTTTAAATTTTTAAGCTATTGTTACAAATATTTGATTACATCATTCATGTTGAAATCAACCGCGTGAGAACGATGCAGAAATATATTGTACGCTGAGAGCGTCCATTATGGAAAACATACAAAAATCAATTCAGAAATTAAAATACGCCGTGGCAGCTAAGAGATGACCAGTCCCCTCCGACGGCGTCCGTTCACGAACATGACGTATGGATCAGCATCATTCAGCTCAACCATATCGAAGGGAACCCAATGACCCAAAACACACGCCACCATCAGCGAGACATTTGAGCGAGCATGACATACTCTCAGCAGCCAGAGCACAATGCCTTGTCTCACTACTCTGAGAATCGGTATATCAGGACCTCGTGTCTCTAGTTTGACTTGGTAAACTCTGCCTTCGTAGATGTTTTTGAGTAGTCTTGTATAGCTTTCGTTTATGTGGCATTTATTCAGCGCTTCCCAAATAGCATTATGAGAGATCGTGTCAAATGCTTTGGCGTAATCGATGAAGGCAATGTATAGTGGCCTGTTGTACTCCATGTATTTCTCCATTACCTGTTGCAATACACAAGTATTTCTTTTATATTGGTCCGTTTTAGAAAATCCGGAGCGAAACCCTGCTTGTTCAACTGGCCGATAGTTTTTAATCATCTGGGTTAGCTGGCCTTGCAGAATTGAAGTGAACAATTTGTGAACACTAGAAAGAAGACTAATCGGGCGATAGTTAGTGACGTCTTGAGGGTCTCCTTTCTTGTAAAGCAGGATAATATCATTTTTTTTCCATTGCTCTGGTACCAGACCTGTGTTCAGAACCTTGTTGAACAAATACGTAAGTGGGCAAGATAGCAGGATAGCTTTTAACGCTTCATTTTGTATTTCATGTGGACCAGGACTTTTGTTTGCTTTTAATTTTCTGATGTGATTGAAAACTTCATTCTCATGTATTATTGGCAAATCATTTGTCTTTTGAGTACTTGTTTTTACTATATCGCTTGTAGTGGCACAAGAGATTTGTTGGCATATAATTCCTTATAAAAATCTGTAGCGCAGTTCATGATATCGCTTCTGGTTTTTGTTTCTTCTGATCTTGATTTTAAGTTTTGAATCCAATTTTGTGGGTGATCAATTTCTTATAGGCTTTTTCGTGCTTCTGTAAGTATATTCTTCATGTTCTTCGATTGCATAGCCCATTCTTCTAACTTCTGACAAGCCAAGTATGTCAATTTTTATTTTTTGTAGCATATATATTAGTTCTATAAATCTTTTTGTTGTTGCTAGTGATCTTACGTTGAATGTTCCAATCTTGATAGTTTATTGTGGATGTTTTATTATTTTAGTTGATTTTTCTGATCTTGCTGGAGGGTTGTGATCGTTTTCTCCCACGGGGACCAGCCGGTTTGGGAGAGAGTGTTTCTTTTCTATTTCGTTTTGTATTTTATGTCGTTTTTGTTTCCGATCGCCGGTATCTAATTGCTATTGCTTCGTTGTTGTTAAAATTGTTGAAAGTGAGTGAGATCGGTCTCGCATCATATCGAACGCATTTATTCTGTTATTTTTAGACGCGTTTAACGCTTGTTGTTTTCTTGACTGTAGTTCGGCTTGCGGCGAGGTGGATTCTTCTCTCTTCCTTTTATCTATGGCCTTTGAATTTTCTTTTACATTTTTTTTTTATAGGATAAGTTACAAAAGTTGAAAATTATTTACTGAAGACATGGCAGTATGGTCTCTGACCTTAGCCTGTTACAAATGGAACATATAAAACAAAAAAAAAGTCTATGGATACTTACTCAAGAAAAAACTTACTGAAGTCTAGGCTGTATGGCGTACTATGCCTTTGCCTTTTCCGTTTAGAAGAACGGAAAGAAATGAACCAATAAAAAAAAAAGTCTATGGATGGACTTTTGGCGGGAATGTCAAAATAAGTGTCACGCTCATATTTCATTGGACTTTTAAAATTATTTATAGTGTTGTTTACTAAATAAAAACGCGTGATTTATATAGTAAAAAGTGCATTCAGTGAATAATTCATAAAGAACAGTGAAATATTGTAGCATAGTGGCCACATCATGTCTTTACGCTAAACCACTCCTAATCGGCCACACGCGGGAAACGAAAGGAGTTAGATTAGTTAGGATAAGTTTAGGATAAGCTAGGATAAGTTAGGACTAATTAGGATAAGTTAGGATAGAAGTTTACTCAAGAAAATATTTACTGAAGACTAGGCTGTATGGCGTACTATGCCTTTGCCTTTTCCGTTCAGAAGAACGGAAAGAATTGAACCAAAAAAAAAAAGTCTATGGATATAATTCTACCCTCAATTTTTGTTCTAATCTTCCTGTGCCGATGTTTTCTTCTAATCTTCTGTGCAGATTTAGCAAATGGTGCGATGTTTATTATCGGTATTACTGAATCACGGTTAGTTTTTGATTTGAGTTTTTGAGAAATTGTGGCTTTGTACCATGTAAGTGAAATAATTTGTACGGGGCACTGACACTGCGATGTTTACTAAACGAGTACCGAAACCTGAACTCAAATAATTAGGTACATTGAAACTATTTTTCTTTAAAGGTTTCCATGCTGTCCAGCGAATCTTCTGCTTCCAGTAGCACTAGCGCGAAATGCAAATCGTTAAAACTGAATCTCCATCAAACTCAGAAGGTAAATTCTATTCAAACTTTGGTTTTTGAGATCATTATTTATAAATTTTTATATATACCAATTCTATATGGTGCAGAGAAGCAATCTGCACTTACTCTAATAACCAGTGTATAGCTTACGTTGTGACATTTTTAGGACGCAAGTTTTCAACTAAAAGCAGATAAAATAAAGTTAGCATTAGAAAGAATGCGCGAAGCTAACATCAAGAAACTCTTCATCAAAGCCTTCTCAATGGATGGGTCTTCCAAAAGTTTGCTAGTTGACGAAAAGATGAGTTGTGGATACGTAGCCCGACTATTGGCAGACAAGAACCACGTCACCATGGAACCAAAGTGGGCCATAGTTGAACACCTGCCTGACCTCCACATGGGTAAGATCTCAATCTTGTAACTTTTTCATACTGATATAGCAAAAACAGTTAACCTAATTCAACTATTCCGTAATTTTAGAACGAGTTTACGAAGACCACGAGATGCTAGTCGACAATTTAATGTTATGGACGAGAGAATCAAAAAACAAAATCTTATTCGCTGAGCGGCCAGATAAAATAACTCTGTTCCAAACACCAGAAAAGTTCCTGTTGACAGAAGACGACAGAGGTAAATTCACGATGCGACTGCAAAATGATGTAAGCATATTGATTAAGATTACAAATGACCCATTGCTAATATTTCATTGCAAATGTTAAGGTTGGTCCAGTGAACATGACGAGCATTCGAGACAAGTAATCATAGAAGAGTTCTTCGGACAGAGTGGAGGAACTACGAGCACGGTACCGTCCGTATCAGGCCACCCAGTGCCGCCGATGGAAGGGCCTCTCTATCTCAAAAACGATGCCAAAAAAGGATGGAAGAAAATATACTGCGTCTTGAGACCGTCTGGTTAGTAACTATACGACAACCTGCGCTGTGTGGCCACACTCCTACGTATTCTATAAGCAATGCGAATAAGCCAGAGCGAATTCTATGTATTTTATTATCCAATAACATTCTGCTTTAATTACTTTTAAATTTTTACTATCTAGGACTGTACTACTCGCCAAAGGATAAAGTGAAAACGCTGAAAGAGCTCGTGTGTCTAGCTACGTTTGACAATAACGAAGTTTACATAGGGTTGAACTGGAAGAAGAAGTACAAGTCGCCAACCGACTACTGCTTCGCTATCAAACACCCGAGGCTGCAGCAACCAAAGAGTGTTAAGTTTATTAAGTTCCTGTGCGCTGATGACCAGCGAACTCTCGAGAGATGGGTGACCGCGATGCGCATAGCCAAGGTACGGGTCAGAAAGCTATCATTTAATATGGACAGCAAACTATCGGAAACGGCTTCACTCTCTGAATTATAAGAATGTGTCTGGTGCATGCAATTTTTACAAAATCTCTGAAAATCTATATCGCAATGAACAAATTCAAAAGTTACGTAGGTAGGAGACACACACAAGTTAACGAGAATTTACTCAAAACGAAAAAGGTTAGAACAATGGTGGCTCTGTGGTAGTGTTGGTCGTAGGTTCGAACTTCGAATCCAGACAGATGCTTTACTTTGTTAAATTATTTCATCACCACTGCTCCTAAAATGGTAGTGGTATCAAAAAATCTTAAGCCATGTGACATCTTATTGTTAACACACTATGATCCGGACGAAGCATTTCGCTTCTTCTTTTATACCGCGTACATCGAGGGACTGGAACAATTTGCTAGCGGCGGTGTTTCCGTCACACTCCAATTTGAGTGTCCTCAAGGCTAGAGTGAATTGGCTCTTAATAAACTAGCGCGCTTTACCATCAACGATCGCATCACTGCTTACCATCAGGCGGGATGCGGTCAAGCGCTAGTTTATAAGTTTAAAAAAAAACAAACTACCAACCCGCGCTGGACGCTCGTGGTTTATTTCGGCGCAGTCCCTCTTACCGAGAAGTGACCAGTGTCGCAACAATAGGAATAATATTCATATTATTTTAAACCCCGGTTATTAACGGTGTAATCCCAATATAAACAGCGCCTTAAGACGAAATAAGTCAACAATAAAAAAATAAATGCAAAGAAACCTTTTCGATTTTAGTCCTCATAAAATACCAAGTGTGTATAGTTGTATCTGAATTATCCATTCTCGTAATAAACGAGTTTGAAGTTAAAATATTTTGGAATCAAATGACTGCCGCGGTGCACCATAATAATGTATTACCTAGTACGTAGGTACCCTTCAAAAGATTGGTAAAATTTTTCCACTACAGCTTCGATGTGATATAATTATCATCATCATCTCAGCGTTTATCCCAGTCGCATCCGTAGCTTTTTCAGCTTTGGAGTCTGAGGTCCGCTCTTACCAGTCTAACTGCTGATATGGCTAACTTCGACATTTTCCGTGAAGCGACTGCCGTCTAATCTTCACAACCCAAAGGCGACATCGAAGCATTGCAGTTAGACCAATTGTTAGACCTTTGAGGGCTCCAACAACCCGTAACGACTGCCAATAGATGTTCGCATGGCAACCGGGACCAACGGCTTAATGTGCGTTCCGAGGCACGACCAGACCAGTGCAAATATTCATATTCATGAATACAAATATTTGCACTGTGCGGGGATCGAACCCGCGCCTCCTTGCGCAACGGCCGCGTTCGCTACCGCTACGCCACGGAGGCTGTACACCCCAATTACAATATTATGTTATAATCATAATACCTACACAGATTTTTTTTTAATTTAACACGAATATGCATTGTTATTTATTAAATTAGTTATACCAATTCTTGGAGAAAGAAGACCTTCACTTTCTTGGAATAAGGTGATTTTTCTTTATTTTGGATTGAATCATTAAATTAGTATCAATACAAAAAAGTAAAACTGCGATTTTAAAACTCTGTACAAACAACAGGGTTAATCCATACTAATATTATAAATGCGAAAGTAACTCTGTCTGTCTGTCTGTTACGCTTTACCGCTTAAACCTCTCATCCGATTTTGATGAAATTTGGCACAGACAATCTTTAGACCCTGAGAAAGGACATAGGCAACCTTTTATCCTGGAAAAAAATTATGTTCCCGAGGGAAATCTAAAAACCGCGATATAACCGAATTCCACGCGGGCGAAGCCGCGGGCGGAAAAGTAGTATGACAATAATTTCCGTAGTTCTAATTATTTTTGTGATAAAAATGAGCTATAATATAAACTGATTCTGTCAACGATTTTTTCAGAAAGTGCGTCATTAAATTTATATGTTGTATAATTCATTTAAGAAAATATTATACATTTAAATTAATTCAATTAATGTTCAGGTCATTTAATATATTTTGTTAGTAGATACATACATAAATTCTAAGATTACGCATACTACACATACCACCGTAAATTAAAAAAAATCGACATCTTTTCACTAAGATAACTGATAGCCAAAATTTTAACAATAGAATTAGAAACAGTTCAACTGCGTCTCAGATTTTGTAAAGTAAAAACTTGTTTGTATAAAATATTATAATAAAATACAAATCGATGTACTTCAACTAACGCACAGTATGAAGATAAGCATCTTTTAATAAGCTGGATGATTAACGTAACATTAGCAGCCTCTATTTTTACCACTGTTAGGACACAGGCCTCCTCTCGATGCATGGTATGTTCATAAAAATATCTCGAATTTTAAGAAAATAAGCGATATTCATAATATAAATACAGAGTAGGCAATTCGTTCATGGGTCAATGTATACACTTTTACTGTTGTAAAAACAGCAATGTCCATGGGAAGCTTGTTAGCTTCCCATGGACATTCGAAACTTACCCATTAAACGATTTAAGAACCATATAAAGGCCAAACTTTGCAAAAAGGGGTATTATAAAATCACAGATTATTTAGAAGACAATAAAGCTTGGGACTGAGCTGCTCGCTCTGCTAAGCATTGTTATTAAGCAATATGCGTAATTATAAGGTAAATTATTGTAAACATTTTCATTTTTAATGTCTGGACTTGAAAAAAGACGATGATCCCTGAGTTTGTTTCGGCTATTTCTTCTCAGAGGTAGGCAGTTAGGAAATGCCTGCTTCATCTAGTTAAAAAGATAAAATAAAAAATAAACATGACGTGTAAAAGTGATCAGTGATCCTACTTGCTTAATAAACGATTTCATTTCATTTCTCGATGAGAGGGAGTGGGCTGTAATCTACCACGCTGGCCCAGCACGGGTTGGTAGATGTCACATCTCTTCTAAGTTTTTGGCTCTAGGACATGCCGGTTTCCTCACGGTGTTTTCCTTCACCATTTTTGATAGCAGTGGTGATGAAATAATTTACTCGAAAGTAAAGCGTCTGATTGGGTTCGAACCCACGACCTACAGCTTGTAAGTCGCGGCCGATACCACTAGGCTACCACTGCTCTTGGATGATTTTCGTAGAATAAATAGGCTGGCTTAATGATAGTCCTGCTCCATAGCCACTAGGCTCACTACTAAGGTCCGTATTCCAGAAGGAAACTCAAGCATTGATCTCTGCTTAAGCATTACTTAAAACTAGTTTCAACCAATCAAAAGGCTTCAAACGACACTTAAGTAGGGCTTGAGTTTTGAGTGATGTTCTGTAATACGGACCTAAGAGCTCAAACACATATACACGATGCGGCGTCGTCGTCGCGTCGTTGTCGTCTTCTGATTAACCACAAAAGCAGAATGTCGAATGAATGGAGTCTCGTAATGTAAACTCATGGTACTCGGATGACCCGCTTCAAGGTTGTAAGAACTCTCAACCAATGAGCGCGCCAAACGAGCTCGATATCGACGATCGAGTCTCGTAATGAAAACTCATACTAGGCCTACTGTTGTTAATAAGAAGACCACCACCACGCGACGTCGACGCCGCATGTGTTTGAGCCCTTAATCATAATTTTAATATTTGGAATAAAGGCTTCCCTGTTTTTAGCGTTTCTGACATTACGACCTAAATATTTATTTTATTCAGTCAAATTTGAATTCTTGAATATATCCCGTTTAGTAATATGTTATTCTCCTCTAAAATGCTTGCACAGCGTAAAAAGTAGATTTGTATACAAAAAGTGTATCATAATACGGACACTTTTTTAAAATTTTGTTAATGGAAGAACCATGGATCCGTTTACTATGACATTTTGATGTTAGCTTTGCAAGAGCATGGCAGTTGAGAATATCCAATCGATCCTGTAAAAATATTAACGTGAAAAGTTCCCATAAAGTGAGCTTATATTTATTGTTAGGTTTATTTGTTACTAGCTGCACCGCGCGGATTCACCTCCGTAGATTTCGGTGTTTTTTTATATGCTCCGCTCCTATTGGTCGGAGCCGTCCTGGATTAATGGGCTATCCAACGCAAAAATAATTTTTCCAATCAGAACAAACTCTTCAGCTTTATATATTAATATAGATTAGTTGGAATGACCGCTCATGGCGCTTACCATCAGGAGGGCCGGCTTACCACTTTATGTCAGTGGTGCATTGCATCATTCGGTTCCCTTCAAAACGGTAGAGCAGATAGTGTTGGTCCACGCGTCATGTTCGTGAACGGGCGCCGTCAGTGCTGACTGGCCTTATTTTCAATTTTATATTATGCATTGTTTCTTTATTTGATATTTTTCACATTGCTCTCACAAATAGAAGCAATAAGACTAACGTACGTACAACAGCAGGTCAAGCTGCCCCAAACTGCCAAATATTTCCAACAACCTTGAGCCTTAACGCTTTATAGATAAAGTATAAAATGTAATAAAGAAATCTGACAGATTGTAGTAGCTTGATGTGCTGTCGTCTGTACCCAGGTCTGTGTAACAATATGTTAATTTACACGATTGTGTTATTTGGAGATTCTTACTCATTCTTCTCCATAGAGATCTATCTCTATCTCTATAAATTTGAAGTTCCACTTTCTAACTGACCAACCATTTATTTTGACAATTTAAAAGTGTCTGTAAATGGTTTAATTGAAATAATGATTTTGAGTTTGATTATACAATAAACAATAATAAAGTAGGTAATCCTGATAAATTACTTAATAATTTTTTTTTTTTTTGTAATAAGTGTAATAAAAACGGTAGTTCAAATATTTGGCACTAGAATTTTAAATCGTCAGTGTAATTAAAACGGTAGTTCAAATATTTGGCACTAGAATTTTAAATCATCATGGAGCTTTGAAGTTGCTTTCCACTCAAATCGATGATTGATAAATCTGCACGATCGATGGCATCAATCAATCACAATCTATTTGCAGTTAATAATAGCTTATTAGCTTGCTTATTATGTAACATGTATTTATTTCCTCATATTTTTACAGCATGGAAGGCAGTTGCTAGAGAATTATCGTTCGTTAGTAGAAGAACTCACCCAAGAGGATTTAGACCACCTCGCGCATGCCCGATCTTGTTCAGTAAGTATCAAATATTGCAATATTGTGTCCATTTCCTACATTTCTAAACGAAAAATGAGTATGAGAGTTCTATTTGAAATGGGCGTTCATTAAATTGGTGTAGTAAATTATAACAGTTTGGCGAGTGTTATTGGCTGTTTCCGTTAGGTTTTTATTTTTGACGGCCAGAAGTGTGGTAATTGATAGTCTAAGGGTGTCAGAATATCATCTACCCTATAATAGGGGTGTGTACGTCACTTCATTTGTTTAGTTTACATAAAACCTCTTCTATACCGCGTACATCGAGGGACTTAAACAATTTGCCAGCGGCGGTTTTCCATCGGACTACAATTTGAGTGTCTTGAAGGCTTACTAACTTAATTAATTTAATCAAATGTTATTCCATGGTGCTTGGCAATCTGGGCTTCTCCCAGTTACAATAATGTCCCTTTGTGCCGATTGGCCTAGTTCTGTTCTGTCTCCTGCTTATTATGGAGGGAAGTGGAAAAAAATATCTTTTTTCTTACTCCTCCGCTATTCTTTTCTGATTAATTTCGTTGCGGGACCCAAGAAAGTTGAATCGATTCTCCGGGACTCGTCGAGCTTCATTGCTCGGCGTTTTTCTGGCGGTCTCCACTGTTGATTCTGGCTTTCAGGAGTTGCAGTGGATTGGGAACAGTGTGGCGGGTTTTGTCCCATAAAAAGATGTCTTGAAGGCTAGAGTGAATAGGCTCGTAACAAACTAGCGCGCTTCACCATAGTTTTCCATAGTCCTAAATTATAATCAATTCACTTCTTCAGTCACCCATACTCATCCCACTAATATTATAAATGCGAAAGTTTGTGAGTATTGATGGATGGAAGTTTGTAATTCAAGCACCCATAAACGAATGAACGGATTTGGGTGACCCACAGATGTTTATAAGCAGGTTAAATATGCAACTTTATTTTTTGTTTAAGAGAAACCCGAAACACGTGTCCAATTTTTTTAAGTAAAGAATCTATGTACAAAATTTCAAAAAGATATAATGAAAAACCACCAAGTTATGAGATTGCTATTCTACTTGCAAAAATATGGTCAAAAGTCCGTACGGGCGGGCGAGCGCGGGCGTCGTTGACCTCAGGCGTCAGCTGTGTCTGTTTACTGTGGCTGTAATCCATCGTAACCGCTCGGTAACCACTCTGTTGCATTCTAAATGTATTTCGGAAAAAATATAACATGGTGTAAAACAGATTGGAATCGATTCAGTTGCTATTTTGAACAAACTATATTCAGGTTTCGCATAAACGAAAAATAACATTGTAAAGGATACTTTTTATATCAATATTCCCGTGAGAACTAAATCTATAGGACTGTAGGACGTTGCTAGTAAACCAATTTTTCTGACCATCCATACTAATATTATAAATGCGAAAGTAACTCTGCCTGTCTGTCGGTCTGTCTGTCTGTCTGTATGTCTGTCTGTCTGTTACGCTTTCCCGCTTAAACCTCTCAACCGATTTTGATGAAATTTGGCACAGACAATCTTTAGACCCTGAGAAAGAACATAGGCTTTAACCTTACTTAAAATTACCTTTAATCCCGTAAAAAATTGATGTTCCCGAGGGAAATCTAAAAAGCGCGATATAACCGAACTCCACGCGGGCGAAGCCGCGGGCGGAAAGCTAGTATTTTATAATTCCTACAGCAACCGTAACCCTAATTGCTAATAAACTATTACTATAAGTTGGAATCATTTCGAAGCATATTGCTAATGCATTGCTCGAAATGTTTGAAAACGTATCTACTCAACAACGTAAATAACGCAATGAATGTTTTTGAAGTGTCAAAATGAAACCCACTGCTACTGATACTGTGTTACGCAATTATCCTGCGGGGTTATTCCATAGTGCACTTACATAGTGCGAGAAAAATCGGCGGCTAGTACCTGATTTAATTGAAAACGTCTAAGGGGCCTCTGCGAGTTTCTCCAGGCCCTTGTATGCTTACCAAACTAAAGACTTTTACTGGCAAATATTGACATATGTCAATAACTGCCAGTTTCATTGAAAAACCCGTCGATTTAGCATATGCAAGATTAACGCCTTGTTTCTTTACAGATTACTTCTATACCAACAAAGACGAACGGCTTACCAGTACTGAACATCAACAGCCCAGCACAGTCTACTTCTAGCAATGCCAGTGTGGCCAACTCGGACATCAGTAGCGGCAGGTCGGTGTCCAATCCATGTAGTTAAATCTAACTGCTGTAAATATGGCACATCAAAAAACATCATCATTAAAACTGCTGTGAATGTGTAAGTGCAGGAGCTCTCTGCGCTGCTGGGATAATGACGATGTCGAAAGTGTGTGTGTGCGTGCTTGTTTGTGTTACGTGCTGACGCTACTCGTCTTTACGCACACATTCTAAGCATGTTTGTCCACGTGGTTCATCATCATCATCATCAGCCTCTACTCGTCCACTGCCACCCGCCAACAAGGTCGATCCTGAGCAGTTCTCCGCCAGCCACTACCAGCCACCTTTTTGATGTCGTCGCTCCATCTCGCCCAAGGGCGTCCTACGCTGCGTTTGCCGAGACGCGGTCTCCACTCGAGGACTCGTTTACCCCAACGGTTGCCGGTCCTGCGGCATATGTGACCAGCCCAATGCCACTTCAGCTTGCTAATCCTCTCTGCTATGTCGGTGACTCCGGTCCCCTGTCGCATCACCTCATGTCTGATGCGGTCCTTCAAAGAGACGCCCAACATAGCCCGCTCCATAGCTCGCTGAGCGACTTTAAACTTATGGACTAGTCTGACCGTTAGTGTCCACTCCGTCTCGGCTCCGTTAGCCATGACGGGTAGGACGCACTGGTTGAAGATTTTAGTCTTCAAACATTGGGGCATGGGCGACGAAAATACCCCATGTGGTTACCACATATAAAGCGCGTGACACTTGTGAGATAAAAATGCTGTACATAGAACTTGATTCTTCACTATAATAAGCCTCGTATAAAGAGTTCGGCTTTGTAGCACGTCGTCTCTGTCACTCTGTAACTCTTTCCTGTCGCACGTCTCTTTCAAAATGAGAAAAGTCTCATTATGATCTGCCATATTCCTAATTTGTATTTGCGTAGATTTGTAATGGTTTCAGTTCAGAGATACTCAGAACTTAAAAAAAAAAAAAACAAGGGTACAAGGAAATTACGTTCGGTAGGTGTTTTCGTCTTTTGTGATCAGTTCCTGATTCTAAACCAATTAAGTACAAATATGTTAGATTGTGATATTTTGTTTTCCTAGGTTGTAATTATATTTACCTAGGTATGAAATCTAAGCGATTGTTCTTTTTTAAAACTATCAATTTGTCTCAGTGTAGTTTAAGATTATTCTCAAAATGCTTGCGTTTACTTATATTTTCCCCAGGAACAAACTGCGAATGCTAATTTTTTTCTTAATTATATGTTGTTGTTCATGCCGCTATTGCTTCTAAACCAACGGCTTTACGTTATTTTTGTTTTATTTATTAAATGCCCAATGGTTGGTTTACAAACAAAAATGATTGTAACTTCACTATTAACGTATACAGACACTCCCGCGCATCGTCGTCCAGTTCGAGCGGATGTCTGTCCGACGGCGGCACCGCTTCCGAAAGTGCTTTCGACTGCGAATTTCCTATGGGTAATTAAACATTTTTACTAACACCACTACTCAACTCAATATAAGAATGTTCAATCAATTTATTGTTTAAATATACGCTTCCCGTTATTGATTCATAAAATAGTAGTTTTACGTCGCGTTACCTTAGCTTTGATAAATGTGATTTGTCACACATTACATTGAACACTTCAGGTACAATAAAACGCAAGCCTTCGATGAAGCCCAACATTCCGTTAACCTGGATGACTCGTCAGCTCAAGGAGATGGTAGAGAAGGGCGGCGATTGCGGTGTAGAGGACGAGGGGGGCGGCGACTCGGGCACTCTGACCAGGCGACCTCGTCCAGCGCGTACCGACGACTCCACGCTCAAACGACACCACACCATCGGTAAGTCTTGCACAGAGCTGACGCAACATGAGTTTGTCAATATGATGAAATTTAACAAAGAAATACAGTGTATTCTTATTCAACAGATACCGCAGACTCAAGTCTATTTAGCACCGCAACAAACAGTCGCCTGAGTAGCACTAGCAGCCCTATCCGCCACGAGCCGCCGTCGCCGACTTACGGTCACTATGAGAGCATTCCCCGCGACAGCATGTACCGAAACAGCTCCGACAGTGGCTCCGCTTTATACGGGTACACCGCCATCTACGACAAAGTACAGAGACCACCAGCAGTGACTACCGTGGAAGACTTGCCTCCGCCTCCACCTCTAACCGAAGACATACCGGACGGAATGTTCAGCTCCACTCTGAGTCTCGACTCGCTACCTCCGCCGCCGCCTCCGCTCGAGCCCAGCGAGGATCTAACTGGTTCACAACTCAGCCTGCCCCCTCCTCCTCCAGAACATACAATGGAAGCACACACGGCTGCAGGGCGCGTCCACGACATAGTGAACCAACTCACGGCACAACAGGTAGAGCAAGCAGCCCGCGCTGGCCAGTCGCGAGCTACCACGCGCACTTCTGAACATAGCCGCACGTTCCCGCGCCAGCCCTCTCTGGACAGCGTCCATTCAGAAGCATCTCGAACATCGTCCCTACATTCGGATAAAAGTATCTATGGTCAGCAAAACGTAGCATTCGGCGCTTGTCTCGCCGAACTTCAGACGAAGAAAATAAGCAATGGTAGTCCCTCCATTCAGAGAAAAGTTACCGCTGAATCTTCTAAGGAACGCACAGGTTCCATGAAAAAAGTGAATTTCGCGGATGACCTACCGACTTGTTCGGATAGTAAAAAGACTAAGAAAATATCATTCAATTTAAAGGAACAACCACCGTTATCACCTCGCAAGCCACCACCACCGAAACGAAATGAAAGCACGAAGTTATCGTCGCCAAAGAAATTAGCAGATTCAAACAGTAATCCCCCGAAAGAGTTCCTTCGAGACCTGCAACGGGTCATGAGAAAAAAATGGCAGGTAGCACAAAAATGTAAATTGGAACCTGCAACTACCCCACACGAAGTTCTAGGTTTTAGAGAGTACCCTTTGTCAGAGGACTATAAAGAGACGAGTGTGTCAATGTGGGTTCAGGAGCACTATGGTGGGGGAGTCGAGGATCCTTTCTATGAAAACGTGTTCAGTCGTGGAGAGCCCCCGCCGCGGCGGGAGGAGCCGAAGCCGATCAAGAAGCGGCCACCGCCAGCTCCGCCGCGCCGCAGCGAGTCCACACACCTGTCCACTCACCCGGCGCTGCCGGCGCAGCCCACCGTCTGAACCTCGTCGCACGCGCGTCCTGTTCCTTCATGCAGGCACTTTACATACTTCTCTAACAAATAGAAACATTAAAAAACGCCATTTGCCTACTGGATTTAGGTATTTATTGGTAGATAATTATATGTTTGTACACATTAGGCATTGCATCACTGTAACGTAGCGATAGAATCTAAATATTATGTAATTTTAAGCCTTTATAATAATAAAACTAAGCTCTCTGAAGTTAGGTAAATGTGACGTATTTAACTGAGAACTTAGTTACAAAATTAAATACTAAAGGCAACTGAAAATATTACATGCAACTTTTTTGTAGAGCGTGTTTTTTGTAAAAAATGACCAATCTCGATAAATTGTTATCATTTTGAACGCAGTTTCAAAACTATGTAATCATAAATCATATATCTATATAATCAGAATGGGGTGCTATTTTGAAAGGTATACTAAGGTATGTAGGTTGGCTTTTTGCAAGTTCACTTGCAATTGGGACTAAAAGGAATTTAATTTTCTTAAAATTCATAATTTAGGCAAATATTGTTATAATAAAAAATAAATATTTATTTAGAATTTAGAAAATTGTAGTGATACCAACTTTATTCATAATGCGCACACACTGTGCCTCGATAGGTATTTAATTGTTCCTTGCAGTGAACTTGCAAAATATATTTATTGCGTGAGTTGGAGTTTTGTCAATTTTATATTATGTTCCTAGTTAATTATTTTATATGTTTTATTATTAACGAGGGCAGTCTTTATCTAAGAATAAGTAGAATTTTAAGCTGCAAGAGAATATCGTTGATTTAATGCAATATAACGGTATTTCAGTGCAATAGAAAATATTTATTTACCTTTCTACTCGTTGTTCATACCCGAAGAGCTTCAGTAAATAAATCGATTCATAGTTACGTGTTTTTGTAAAAGCTTCGAATGGCCGTAAGCCACTCCACATAACGTTATAAGTGAGCAAGTAGTGATGCGAATAGTCGTAATACTTAATCCTCGTATGTGCCATAAGTTCTGATTGTATTACTTCTATCATTTATAATGGATTCGAAATATTTACTAGTAGTCAGTGTTCAGTTGTTCGTTCGTTTCACTAGCTTCTACAGTCACGTGCAGATGTCCTCACGAGCACAAACAGTCTCATGACTGTCTATTAAAATAAAAAGCAATTGTGCAATTATTTTGCCATGCTATTTAAATTGAGAATCTAGGAGAATATAATTTTTATCTATTAGCTAATAGTATTTCATTTGCGCGTGAATGTAGTATAGAAAGCGGCGGCACGGCCGCAGCAGTGCACTACGTTTGGATGAACATCTTGTTGAGACGAGAGGCTGCAACCACAACGTACATACGTATGTGCAAGTGCATTTGCAAGCATTGCAATAGGCACCGTCTTGTACGAGTGCGTGCAGTTGCAAGCATTGCCATGGGCACCGTCAAGAGCGTAATTAAACGGTGTAGGGAGGGACAAAATGAAAAATGTACAGAACTCCAATGTGTCTGATCTCAGTGTACCATCAGTAAGCGTTATTATTATGTTTGGGCTGTGATTATGTCGTGTCTGATTTATTTTCTGAATACAGTTTAATTATACCGCAACGGTGGAAAATAATCAAGACTTTTTTTTATTGACATTTCATGTGATATGTAATGTAATAACTTATAATTCACTGAAAATACTTCATAAGAAGGCGAGAATTATATTTCCATCGTTGTTATGTAAACAGCTGATAAATATTGTGTAAATTGTTTTGTGTATATCAACGGAACACTGCAGCACTAGAACTTGGTCCTTGTGTAGCTAATTAGCAATTAAATTAAGCTTTGAATACCTGACTAGATTTAATTATTTTATGATAAATTATGTAGGTACGAATGTTTTTATTTTAGTTGACTGACGCTGCTGAGTGGAGACAGTGTAATATGAAAATTTGATTAGCACTACGAGGCCTTATAAATGTGTATTAATATTCGTTGATACTCTTAGATGTAATATCTTCTGTTGTTAAATCTAGTTGTTAATACAAAACGCGTCTGCTTCGTTTACAGTCCCAGTTACGAATCTTAAACAAATCTTTCTACATTTTCAGCAAGAAACATAAGATTAACATAAGCATGGGCGTACCCTTCTGGCCCTCGGGGGGCAAGTCAGATTTTTCGGGTCGAATCATCCCCGGCTATTTCCTCTTACAAACTACACAAGCACATCTATACAATATGTAAAGATCCGTGAAGGGGTAGGTATCGACAACTGATTCTACTAATGCCTACAAAGCCGGGCTAAACTTTAAAAAAAATATCTCTCGAAAATAAATATTATTTCGAAAAAACGAGGTAACTTAATTCATGTGCGATAGGCAACACGGTAGGCATTCATGCGCGAGCGAAGGGGGGCAGGGCACGCGGCACGTGGTCGAATCACTCGTAATAATACTGTCTAAAATGGTGTTGTCACTTTTAAAAAAATTACCAAATTTTGGGGAAGTTGGAAATGCTCGCGGATTTTTTTTTTTTTTTCATGATTCATTAATACTTTTACTATGATGATTATGTAAAATTTAATATTTTATTTTCACTCGAGGACTCGTTTACCCCAACGGTGTAAACATTCATGTGTATTCCTAACCTCTATTATTTTTTTGGGTCGGACGGAGTTTTCTTTACATAGTGTATAAAACATTAGGTCTTTGTAGTGTAGTGTGTAGGGCAAATAGACGCAAATGCTGCTCCCACTTGTCGGGGTACGCCTATGAACATAAGTATAACTCGCATATTAATCTGTCTTCGCTCGCGGTAGCCTTAGTTATCAATTTAACATTGATATAAACTTCCTTATTATATAGACGCTGTTTCATCACTAAAATCTTGCATTCCTTTGTTAAGTTCTAAATCTTGTTGTATTATGACGGCATAAAATAAAATACTTATTGCTTGAACTTGTGTAAACTAAAAAAGTGATCTTTTCATAGGCAAGCGTTGCACTTGCACAAGCGTAATCACTTTTAAATGGATACGTTATTATGACATTTTAATTGTAGAGGTTTTAAAGATGACGCCATGACTGTTTATACTGGAATTTATTTTATACACATGACATCAGTAGAAGTCCATCCAATTTCAAATTCGGATTACAAAGACTGAAAATATGAAACAAGAATCCGATATTGACAATAAACTTACGTCCAAAAGTATCCGGTGTTCCATAGACAATCAAAAGGGGACACTGCTAAATGTCTAAATAATTTCTGCTTAAGCGTCTACCTTTGCCGCTGTTATCAATATTTTTAACTTGTCTTCATGCAAATTTTAAGATGGCATTCTCGCTTTTTTTAACAATTGATGCCAAACGCCCCTCCCAAAATACTTAATTGTTCAGTGGTTCACTAGATATTCTGATACGTTCAGTGTTATATCTTGTCGATATTTTAGCGTAAATGTGAAAATTAAACTTCGTATTTACGATTACATTATAAGTGCAAGACTGCTGGTTAGTATAAAATGTTTAGTAAATTTACGAATTTTCTCAAAATATCGATGACATACAACGTTAACATGTAATTCAAGTAATTTACGATCAAATATAAATAGTGCTGATCAGACGAAAATATTAGTAGTCATCTTATATCGGTGTTTTACAAAAGAATGTACTTTTTATAATTATAGTGCTATAATAAATTCAACTACATAATATATGTTTGTCTCTACTGTGTCTGTTGTATTGTAAAACAATGTATTGTGGTTTATATCTTGTACCATAGGTAGGGATGACAGCAGGTCAAGCTTCCTGAAGCTGTTAAATATTCCCAATCAACCTTGAGCTTTAATGCTTTAGCGATAAAGTTGAAAATCCAATAAAGAAGTTTGACAGATTATAGTAACTTGATGTGCTGTCGCCTCTACCAACGCTAAGAGAACACGACGTATGAAAATGTCGAGCGTACAGTATGGTGGATTTTACTAAAGTAGCTGTTATTTGAACGTAGCAAGTATATAAATAATTTCTTACTACTCTGACGTGCCGCAAGTCTCAAACGGGACTTTAAAATATCTAAAATAAACATAAA
This sequence comes from Sesamia nonagrioides, assembly GCA_017933935.1. Classification (NCBI taxonomy): domain Eukaryota; kingdom Metazoa; phylum Arthropoda; class Insecta; order Lepidoptera; family Noctuidae; genus Sesamia; species Sesamia nonagrioides. The sequence continues at coordinate 938,361 of JADWQK010000412.1, read as the reverse complement.
TAAGCACTAACTGTTCTATAATGTTGTATATATAATATCTAATATGCTAGTTCTAAATTAACCACTTTACAGCTAACTAACAGATAGATACGGGTTGTATTCTCATAATTTCGACGCAAACCTATTGATGTATTTGAAAATGGTTTAATAATCACTTTTGTATAACGCATTTATTAGTATTCTTAATTAAATATGTTTAAATTGTACAGAACAAATTAATTATAACATTAATTCTTTGTATATTTTTTCAAATATAATGAAATTCCGAGAACCATGTATTTTATTAAAGTTATAGGAAATATTATATGTTATTTAAAGTACCCTTTTTGGCAGATGGCAAATCATCAAATGATTTCTCGCGCTCTGGACGGAGCGAGAGGGTGTGTCAAACTTACTGACTAAAACCCACCGATGTCAGTGGCGGATTTACCAGCAAGCTGAATAGGCTGAGCCTGGGGCTGCAAATGTGAGGACCACTTTTTTTTGCTACACCCCTCATAAAAATCAAAAACATTCAGTATGACGGTATTTTGTTTTTCTGATGTTTAACAAGTCTGCAACAATTTTTTTTTTAAATAATTATAAACTAGTGCTTGACTGCAATCCAGCCTGATGGTAAGCAGTAATGCAATCGTTGATGCTTAAGCGCACTAGTTTATTAAGCCTATTCACTTAAAAAACTTAGGAATAGGAAGGATGACGGCAGTTGAGCGAGGTGATGCAATGTTAAACCCAAGACCAACACGACCCAACGATGCTGCGAAAGGGAGATTGATCTGGAGACTCTCCACGACCAAACTCCCGATACAACAACATTTGGCGCATAGTACCCGCCACACATCGCAACACAACTGCTCAGACCCGTCTTCCGTACGGCTTCACCAGACATCATGCCCGAACACGACGAATCGCTTGGCGGCAAGACTTTGGTAGACTGGTGGGTGGTAAATTGTTGGATTATAAAGATCAGGACAAAAAAGAAACCGTTTAGGACATTACAATTGCACAAAAGGGCGGCAAAAACCTTCCAGCCTATATCTTGAAGATTTGTAAATCCGCCACTGACCGGTGTTCCTTCACTTGGCTGTGCGCGTGCGCATGGGATCACGGTATCAACAGTTAAATCAACATTTGTCGTTATCACAACACTACCTTTGTTAAGTTTTCATTAACCTGTACAATGCTAATTATTTATGTAGAGTGGAGTATGGGTCTCTCTACACTCTCTCTAGCTCACCTCTGCTGAGCTCATATACTGATACACATAATATATGTTTTCCACTGCATTTGTAGATACCCTCTACCTAGATACCTCTACTGTTATCTTTTAACAACGACCATACAGCTCTGTAGACGCCTAAAGCGGTCTATAAACCAAAGCCACCGGGCCCGGCGGCACAGCACGCCGACACAACCCCGGCTTATGTTGAAAGAAGCATGTCGGCAACCTTGGCCCGCGCGTGTTGCTCGCCGACACGTCGGCGGCTAGCGTACGCAAGCGCTCAGTTGCCCGGCGACATTTCAGCTGTAGTGACGTGCTAGTATTTTAACTGCCAAATAAGTTTCTGATGTCTCACTGAAGCCGCCAACCTAGCCCGCCGGCAAAATATTGCCGAGGCCGACATATGCCGCCGGACGGCTAATTGTACTGCCGCATTCTTTCCAGAAACTCTGAAGTCCTACTGTTTTTCTCACGCTAGTGTAGGTATTGTGCAGGCGTCATATTTGACCGTAGACAGATATAACAATACGGTTTATTTCTCTCACATTTTATTTCACGAACATTGATATAATCGTGTGTAGATACAATTTTGCGGTATGCTGGAACCTTTGTGGGAGCTGGAGTCTTAACTAGGTTCGGAACCTGTAATAAAAATCTCCAGGCTCACACCCCTTTAAACATATATTACCTACATCCATCGTCCCCGGCTATTTTGTCCTACAAACTACATAAGCACGTATACAAGAAACATTTGGCATTTGTAGAGTAGTATGTAGGGAAAATAGACGCAAATGATATTTATTATACTTTGATTAGTAATTAATGGAGTTCATGCGCCCGTATTGACAGCCTCCGTGGCGTAGCGTTACGGAACGAGGCCGCTGCGCAAAGAGGCGCAGGTTTGATCCCCGCACAGCGCAAATATTTGTATGCATGAATATGAATATTTGCACTGGTCTAGTCGTGCCTCGGAAAGCACGTTAAGCTTTTGGTCCCGGTTGCCATACGAACATCTAATGGTACTCGTTACGGGTTATTGGAGCCCTCAATTGGTCTAACTGCAATACTTCGATATCGCCTTCGGGTTATGGAGATCAGACGGCAGTCGCTTCACGGAAAATATCGAAGTTTTGCCAAAAAATCAGCAGTTAGCCTGGTAAAGCGGACCCCAGACGCCAAAATCTGAAAAAGCTTCGGGTGCGATGATGATGATGATGGAGTTCATACGCCCATGGATAAAACTATAAACGAAAAAAAAGGTGCAAACGAGAAGTGAGGTGGTGTATTTGTAGGAAAGTGTACTTATATTATATGAAGGTGTAAGGGTGTTTTGTGTAAGTACATTTGCCTACTTAAAGATAAATAGTAAAATATAAGTAGATAAAGAGAAAAATAGTAGATGTTTTTTTTTTTTTTACGTAAAAACACTTTCTTGTTCGAGCATGAATAGAACTTTTTCTGCTACTTGACAGATTCAAACTCAGGATTTTTAAGACATCTATTATCTTTAGCATAGCAATGACATTATTTACGGAAAGTCTAATTTTTGATTGTTTATTTTGTGATGAAGTATTTATTTAATATTTGTTTATTATTCATAGATTTTTTCACTAAACATGTCGTTTTGATGATGTCTATTAATTAAATAATTTAGCATTATTTTTATTTTATATTTACCACAACAGCTTCGTTTTTTCCTCTTTAATTGAAACAACAATAAGAATGGATGGGCTAAATAAAGCAACTATGAATAAGTGGAAACCTTCTGAGCTAGTAGATAAAAAGGAAATAACTGAACAAAAACATCTGGATACTACAAATGATGAGTGTAAGACTGTTGGTATTAAACTGTTTAGACTAGATAGAAGTTTGTAGAAAAGTATAACTCACATAAGTATGTAGATATAAAAAAAAACTCACGTATGTAACTGTCATGCTGAAACGGATACTGCAATCAAAATAAATAAAATCGTCGTCGTCGTCGTCGTATTCCGGCATGGTGTCTGGTGAAGCCGTACGGAGGACGGGTCTGAGCAGTCTATGTTCTATGTTATTGGTTTGGTTTCCGCACTCAGTCCCTCCAGCGGACCATTGTGCGTGGACCATGGCGGCCTTTGGCGGTTATTCCAACCAGCCCACCTCCCTCCAGAAGCCCATCAGGTCTCCTAGCCTGTTGAGAACATCTGTGTAAGATCTTGGTGCTCCTATGGTTTCGTTTCTAATTTGGGTAACGCCTGTACACTCGAAGAGTACATGCGCAACTGTCTCGTCAGCCTCTATGCAGGCTCTGCACAGAGGGCTGTCTGTTATGCCTATTGTGTGGATATGCTTATTCAGCGAGCAGTGGCCCGTGATGATCCCCGTCATCAACCGCAGGTTCCTCCTATCCAGGCGCAGCAGCCTTTTGGTTAGCCTGTCATCCAGGGATGGCATAGCCTCCCTGGACTGCCTGCAGCCCGGTGACGAGGACCACCAAATCTCCGCTTGTTCGTAGGTATGCTTTTGTAGCCATCTGCGTATTTGAATAAAGGGGATAGGCACAATGGGCTCCGGTCCGCTGACCAACGCGCTGGATGCCCTCCTAGCCAGCTCGTCAGCTGCGTCATTGCCCAATGAACCGCTGTGACCCTTTATCCACTGTAGTGTCACAGTGTTGCGGTTTGGTACGGTTATCCGTTCCAATGCATCGTGGCACTCAAGTATTAGACTTGATGTGATGCATCCCTGCTTTAGGGATTGGAGGACGGAAGCACTGTCAGTGAGTATGCGGACACACGTGTCCGCAACTCTTCTGGCTTTTATGGCTAGGGCCGCCAGAGTTATGCCCACACACTCTGCTTGATAGACTGTGTTGAGCATCCCTAGCGGTCTGGATATATTTATGTTGAGGTCTTGTGAGAACACTCCAACGCCCGTTCCTTGATCGGTTTTCGATCCGTCGGTGTATATTCTCAACTCCTCCGGTCCTGAGTGGTCGCACTGCTCTTCTTCAAGTACTATCTGATAGTGCTTTTGAAAGCAGTACTGTTTTGGTACCCTGTCATTGGGTGCTTGTAACATTGGCCGCCTCTCGATTACATCGAGCATCAGGCGTGTATGTTTGACCCTGGAGTCTTTGCTCAGGGTTCCCGATAGGTGGAGTCTGAAGGCAGCCAATGTCGCTTCCTCCCTCACAACGAGGTGAAGGGGGGGCAGTCCCAACATCGCCTGCAGGGCGGCAGTAGGCGTGGTTCTCATGCAACTGGTGATTGCCACACACGCCAACCTTTGTAGTTTCTCGAGGTCTTTTTGGGCTGTGTTCAGACTAGTTCTTGGCTACCAGACCAGTGAGCCGTATGTAATAATTGGCCGGATGACTGTGGTATAAAGCCAGTGAGTGACCTTGGGGCTAATTCCCCAGTTTTTCCCAAGCATTCGCTTGCATTGCCACATTGATATGCTGGCTTTAGTTGTGATGTAGTTGGTGTGTTTCGCCCAATTCAGCTGTTTGTCCAGGTATATACCCAGATATTTTGTTTCAGCGGATAGGCTTAGGGTGGTGCCAAAAAATCTTGGTAGATTTAGCGGTGTAAGCTTCCTCTTTTTTGTGAAGAGGATCAGCTCGGTTTTAGCTGGGTTCACAGATAGTTGGTGTGTATTACACCAATTTTCTACGATTTTCAGGGCCTGGTGCAGTATGCTGGTCTGAGCAGTCGTGTTGCGATGTGTGCCGGGTACGATGCGTCAAATGTTGTTGTGTCGGGAGTTTGGTCGTGGAGGGTCTCCACATCTATCTCCCTCTGGCGCAGCATCTTTGGTCGTGTTGTTGGGTTTTTTTAAGTGATTGGGCTTAATAAACTAGCGCGATTTACCATCAAAGATTGCATCACTGTTTACCATCAGGCGGGATTGCAGTCAAGCGCTAGTTTATAATTATTTAAAAAAAAATTTGATTGCTTTATATAGTTAAATCACGAGCACATAATGACTTATTACAAGGTGAAGGAAAACATTTTGAGGAAACCTGGACTTTAAGTCTCAAATCGCCTACCCGCATTGAGCAAGCGTGGTTATTACGCTCAATCCTTCTCTATATGAGAGGAGACCTGTGCCCAGCTGTGGGACGATAAAAAGGTTGATGATGTTGGGCACATAGGTAATTTAAATGAAAGATCATCATATCATTTCTCAACCATGTGGACTTTCTAGTCCTAATTGATCTCAAACAGTAAATATGTAGGTACTTATAACATAACTACGAGTGGAAGAGAATATTATTGCTTATTATACCTACCTTAAAATACTTATACCACCAAATAGCAGTAGGTACCTACTTAGTTCGTACAGAATATACCTAAATATCGTTTTCTACTTTCGTTACTACCCATGGTGCAAGTTTCTGGGTGGCTCAAGCTGAGTACTAAACTATAAAGCTCATTCAATTATTGTTATTCAAGAATTGCATGCAAGTGTTTGCTATAAGTACCTAAAATTTCTTTAAAAATAATTGAATGGAAGTTTTGCCATTATGCTGGAGCTACATTAGCGGGCGAAGATTCTTATCGCGTTGGCGCGCAAAATATCCATTGTCGGACATACTAGCCCCGCACGATGATATTGCGATCGGCGGCCATCTTGGTGACGTAGTCGACCTCGCACCGTCAGTACCGTTCGCAAGTTCAGTCCGCGCTTACCCACTTACGCACATCGAATATTTTGTTAGTTTTTTGTTTTTGTTATCCTGTTTTATTGTTGTTCTTGAGTTTTGTTGTTTAGTTTTGTTAGCTGTTACTCGTTAAAATGAGTAAGAAATTAATTCACAATCGTGCTCGTGAAATTATAATTAAAGTGGACAATTATTTTGTTAAAGAAAAAGAGGAATGTAAGTTAGTTCTTGAAAGTATAAACCGTGCTTTAAAAAGTTCTTCGGACACTACTGAGGACATTTTAATACCGAAGCAACAGCTAAACCAAAGTCACGGAGCGTGTGGCATGTGCCACAGGCGTTGCAAAAAATACTGTGACTAAATTGCGACGAGAGCATGAGTCGGCAACAGCCAGTGGCAGCAAAATGAGAACTCCTACTAAAGGAAAAAGACAAAAGAAGGAATATTTCGACGGGTTTTCCTTAACAGCTTTAAGAAATATTATACATTCAATGTATACAGTGAGGAGAGAAATACCCACAATGCGCAAAATCTTGGCGGCTTCAAAATTAGACCTTAATTATACCAATAGTGAAACTACATTAAGAAAAATAATTAAATGTGATTTAGGCTACCAATTTAAACGATGCTACCAAAAAAGACTGGCTCTAATTGAAAGACCCCAAATTCAAGCGTGGAGGGCTAAATATTTACGACGTATGAAAGAAAATGACTCGCTTGCTAATAACAAAAGACCCGTTATTTATCTCGACGAAACGTGGATACACGCACACTACACGGTAAAAAAATGTTGGCAAACAGCAACCGATGTCGGAGTGAGACGGAACGACAGCCCCGGCCGCCGATGGATAATAGTTCACGCGGGAAGTGAAAGCGGTTTTGTTGACAATGCCCTTTTAATGTTTAAAGCAGACACCAAAACGGGGGATTACCATGATCAAATGAATGCTGAGAATTTCACCAAGTGGCTTACAGAAAAATTAGTACCCAACATACCACGCAACTCCATAATTGTGATGGACAACGCCCATTATCACAGTAGGGAAGAGAATAGGCCACCAAGTATGAACAATAAAAAACAGTTGATGGTTGAGTGGCTACAAGCTCACAACATCGACTTTCCCAACGACAGTACAAAACCTGAACTGTATTTATTAATTAAACGGCACAGACCGCCGAAAAATTATAAAATTGTCAATTTATTAGCTGCCAATGGCCATGAGGTCGTTAGATTACCACCCTACAACTGCGACCTCAACCCCATTGAGTACATCTGGAACCTGGTAAAGATGAGGGTGTCAGAAAAAAATGTGGAGCAGTTGGAAAGTCGCATTGAAGCTCTGACATTGGAGGCGTTGGCGTCAATAACTCCAGATGACTGGCGAAAGGAAGTCAATCATGTTAAACGGCTTGAAGAGGAATATTGGAAAAAAGATCGAATAACTGACGAGTTATTTATCATAAATACGGCAGACGACAGTGAATCGGAAACGACAGACACAGAAAGCAGTTCTGATTCGGAAGACTGTATGAGTGGAATTGAATAAATAGGGTAAGATTATATTGAATTATATATAAAAAAAAAATTTACATACTATCCTGGTGTTATTTGGTACTCTGGTTTAATTCCCGCTCACAAATTAACAGAAATGTAGTTAGCAAAAGTTAATAAACATGTAAGAAAGATATACGAATAAGTATATTTTTCTTACGTCTACAAGAATTATTTCCTTGAATTTTTTAATAATGAAAGTTTATTTGTCAGAATATGGATGAGTAGGTATGTGTATGTATAATAAAATTATAAAATACAAATAAATCCTTAACCCGAAAGAATGTTAAATGCAAAATTAATAAACTATAATTTTGCATATAACATTCTTTTGCTAGCTGTCCTTTCGTGTGACAGATGACGTCACAAAGCTGTTATTGTGACAAGGTTCCATCGCAATATCATCGTGCGGGGCTTATACACGATGTTCTTGTTTACATTGGCGGGCGAAGGTTCAGAAAGCGGCCTATGGCGAATATTCGTTGTTTAGTTATACGGCCGAGACGATGGAGGAAGCACTGGCTTAACATTATATGTTACTGACATTGTTAATTACTGGTGGTGCAGGTGAGACTTGGTATGTAAAGATTAACGAAGTCCAATAAAAGGAAACAACAAGACTAAACGCAGGCATGTTGTTTTGGAAGTTCAACACACAATCAAATACTTAGTTCGTAGAAATTTTAGTCCTAAAAGATAAACTAGACGCCATGGAACCCATAGATAAAAAATCGTATTAGGAGTTAGGGCGCCGAAAGGGATAATGTAGGTACTGATTTTTTGGGATGCTGTGCCTGTAAGGGAGGTTAAACCAAGTTGCAACCTTCGAAAGACTTGTGCTCACTCTGTAGTATTTGAAAAACCTTAAAATGTTCACTTTTAGCTTCTAAAAGGAGCATCCTTATGAATAGCTATCTTTTTTATTTAACTTATAAAGAATATAAAATATGCCTTTGCATCTTCCGAAGTGCCTGCTGGATACCGCAGGCAGCTTCGAAAGAAGCAAAGGCTGAAAGGGAGACGTAATAAAATACTAGATACAACATCCTAAAAGGTAAGTAGATTGCAAATTACAGTTATTGATATGTATACATATCTATGTATACATATCAATAACTGTACTATACTATATAGTTAAAAATGACTATGTATCACTGCTTACCATCAGGCGGGATTGCAGTCAAGCACTAGTTTATAACTATTACAAAATGTATCATTCGGGCGGAAGGACAGACAGACGGACACCACGAAAATATATGAGCTCTGCTTTTTGTATTTAGCCACGGAGTCCTAAAATGATGCTGTGGCCTTCTTCGCGTCCTATCTATCTAGGTATCTAAATATTTCATAACCATCTTTTCAGTGGGTTTATTATTACGGACACTTAGGTACCAACTTATAATATAATATTCCTTTCTGCGCAGCGGATTGCAAGTGCTTTAAAATTATTGGTCACCTAGAAACTGTAAAATGGCAGGACCACCGTGAATACCACTATAAACCAGGGGAACTTTCCCTAGATTACTGGACACGAAACCCTTTCATTTGGCTACATTACATTGAAAAATCAGATGGTATACTGACTGAAGATGACGCACTTTTGTAAGTACTTACTATACTGGAATATGCCACATCTGTATATATACATCTGTATATAATATGTACATTACTATATACATGTACATACAAAAGCTTTCCAAAACCAATCTATTTTTTAAATTTCATAAAGTTATCAAAAATCGACCCTTAATTGATCAATACTTTGCTGGAATTACTGCAATTCTTTAATATCGCCTTCGGGTAGTGGAGGTCAGACGGCAGTCGCTTCACGAAAAATATCGAAGTTTAGCAAAATCAGCAGTTAGTCTGGTAAAGCGGACCCCAAACTCCAAAGCTGAAAAGCTTCGGATGCGACTGGGATTAACGCTGAGATGATGACTTGGCTGAAATGACTACAGGTCCAAAGAAACTGAGTATTATGAGATTGATGAGGTGCAGCGATACTTCACGGGAGACAGGCATTGTGAAAAATTGTTGTATGTATGCCCCTATCCATTCCCGAGGTTGCCTACACCCCACGGCAATCACTTATGGAGATCCAACACTGCTCTGAAGTTACAATCCAATCTTTATCAACGTAAATTATACAGCTCCATGGAATTAACCCTAAAGGTACATGCAATACCTACATATTATTTATTTGGTAATTTTTATACAACGTTATTAATTTTTGTTTATACAAAACCTGCCCCCTAATCGGCGAACACATTTTTGTCAAATGATTGCTACTAGTTGGTATCAATTGGGGTCGTTCGGGCCGCCCATTGGTTCGTTCGGTCCAAACGATCCCAACTAGTCGCAATCATTTAACAAAAATGTGTTCGCCGATTAGGGGGCTGAATATAGTTTGTTCAGAATAAGCAACTGAATCGATTCTAATCATTTTTACACCATGTAATATTTTTTCCCAAATACATTTAGAAATTGTTGCTGTGTGGTTACTGAGCGCGCCTCGCGCTTGCCCAACAGCTGACGCCACAGGTCAAGGCACCCGGCTCGCCCGCCCGAGCGGCGCGTTGACCATGTTTTTGTTGAGACAACCAAGTAGGATAACAAGCTCATAACTTTGTGGTTTTTCATGATATCTTTTTGAAATTTTGCACATTGATTCTTAGCTTAAAAATACTGGACACGTGTTTCGAGTTTGGCATAAACAAAAAATAATGTTGTATAAGCTTATAAATATGATTCCTCGGCTACAGGACTTTTATAGACTTCCAGTTGGGTTTGTATTTTGTTTTATCTTATACACTGGTATCATGTTGATGCCTCCGTGGCGTAGCGCGGGTTCGATCCCCGCACAGTGCAAATATTTGTATGCATGAATATGAATATTTGCACTGGTCTGGTCGTGCCTCGGAAAGCACGTTAAGCCGTTGGTCCCGGTTGCCATACGAACATCTAGTGGCAGTCGTTACGGGTTGTTGGAGCCCTCAAAAATCCAACAATTGGTCTAACTGTAATGCTTCGATGTCGCCTTCGGGTTGTGGAGGTCAGACGGCAGTCGCTTCACGGAAAATGTCGAAGTTTAGCCATATCAGCAGTTGGACTGGTAAAGCGGACCCCAGACTCCAAAGCTGAAAAAGGCTTCGGATGCGACTGGGATTAACGCTGGGATGATGATGATGACTTAGTATCATGTTGATCGCACGCCGTCCAGCACCCAGAAAGCACAATCACGATACCTACTATCAAATTGTAATAGCAGGAGAATAATAAGATTATCAAGTTAGCATTGAGGCTATGAAGGTTGTGCGACAAGATTTTAGCTGTCAGGTTAGTTAGGCCTTACATATGTGCGCAAATGAAGTGGAAATTCACATGCTTGGTAGGAGTGGCTTTCAATGGTCTTCACTCGCAGCATCAGCGTCCAACACGTCCTGAAGTAAAGAACAAACTTCGGCAAATGCATGCCTCACCTTCGCCCTATGAAATTTGTATATACAGTATGTTAACTAACAGAGGGCGTTCCCGTTAACCCGAAATAGTATAGCATACATACATGCTAAAAAAAATATTTTCATTCGAAAACAAAATGTTTTAAAATTTTTCCAATATGAAAATATTCAATAAAAATTTTAAATTGACATGTAAAAGAAACACACTGTACACGCGAACTTGAAAGACGGCAATTTATTTATACATGACGACTACTATTTTGATTTAAAACAGGAGGTTTCAAATTTATTTTCAATTATATTTTTTTTTTATTCGGTTTTTTTTATGCTTATTTTTCTATGCTGATATTTTTATTTTAATCTATTAATGATATATATTAACGAGTTTAAGGGAACGCCCTCTGTTATTTAACATACTGTATGTATATACACACATCAAAAGTGTCTAGGGATCAAGCATTTTTATGCGGATTTCTTGAGATTGAGATGTGGCTTTGTAATAAATTTATGATTTTATAAATTTATATGGATCCTTTTTGGTCCATTTCATAATTTGAATCAGGAACTGTGAATCAAATTCGAGTAAAAGATGAAAATCAGCTGTCAATATTTTCCCTATAAAAACATACAACGCATTGAAGACATTATTAGTGCTACTGTTTCCCTACTACTGATTAAAACCAACGTTATTATGGAGCGGCGACGTCATTTAAGCAGGGAAGAAATGCTCAGAGCCGTGGGAATGATAGAAGCTGGTTCCCGGCAACGTACTGTGGCTTTAGCTCTGAATACAAGTCAGAGTGTTATCAGTCGACTTTGGACACGTTACCGAAGCACTGGTACCGTGGCTGAGCGCCATGGAGGACGGTATCGCTGCACCACACGGAGACAAGACCGATACATTCAAATCTTAACTCGAAGAGCTCCAACAATAACCGCCATGATGTTAGCCGTGAGGCTTCATCACTCTTCAGGGAACTTAATTAGCGACCAAACAGTCAGAAACCGCTTGCATGAAGTGAACCTTCATTCCCGAAGACCGCTACGGGTACCACCTATAGCAATGCACAATCGTAGGATTCGATATCAATGGGCTCTTGAACACAGAAATTGGGCAGAAGAACAATGGCGTTTCGTGTGCTTTTCTGATGAGTCTCGTTTTGGTATGAGACCGGATACAAGACGTATACGACACTGGAGAACCCCTGGACGCCAACAGCGATTAAAATCCTGCCAGGAAGTCCATCCTTATAGTGGTGGAACCATCATGGTATGGGCGGGTATTTGGATCGGCGGAAGAACTGAGTTGATTTGGATCAGAGGCAACCTCAACGCTCAAATTTATGCTGAAACGATTGTATCAGACGTCATCGTTCCTCTACAAGTGCAAATCGGTCCCTTATTTCAGTTAATGCATGATAATGCACGACCGCACACCGCAAGAGTTGTAAGACAGACTCTCGCCGCAGCTAACATCAATGTCCTGCCCTGGCCTGCTCAGTCGCCAGACTTGAACCCGATTGAGCATGCATGGGATATGCTACAGAGAAGAGCTCTGCCGAATATGGAGGGTATCCAGTCGCAAGAAGACCTTTTTTTGTTGTTGCAACGAACATGGGCGGCCATTCCACAGCGTGATTTGGATGAACTCATTTTGAGTATGCCAAACCGATGTTCTTGTGTTGTTAGTGTTCGCGGTAGAAACACGGATTATTAATTGTTTAAGTTACCCAATAAAATTTTAGAGAAAACTGTTATTTCAGTCTTTTTTTCGAACTTTTGTGTTAGTGGTTCAAATGTCAAATATCCCTTTATTAGGAAAATGGCAAATTTCTTTATTAATGCAAAGGTGACTTGGTTTATCGTTACTGTGACAAACGAAAACACTTTATTTGATGAATCCTTAAAGAAAATTTTAATTAATATCAATCAGGAGAAAAGTTATTGCAAAAATATATGTTGATCCCTAGACACTTTTGATGTGTGTATATAATACACATATAAGCTTTTTGGGTATACCTTAATTTCCTAGGTAATGCGAAGGGCACTTAAATGCCACTTCAAAGATGCGAGGTTATTATCCTAAATAACCACTAAGACCCTTATTATGAGCTCGTCGAGTGCAATTGAATGCAAATTGACGGGTGTCACTCGCACACTTTAGTAAATATGTACGGACGAGAGCAGGTCAAGGTACCCGAAACTGTCAGATATTCCCAATCAACCTTGAGCCTTAATACTTTGGAGATAAAGTTGAAAATCGATTAAAAAATGTGTGACAGATTTTAGTAGCTTGATATGCTGTCGTCTATACTTATTGTTATATTTTTGCAACAGAGAATGGCAATGGCTCAGGATCAAATGGACAGACTGATAGTGCCTGATTGCCTCTTCAAGCTTGATCGTCTTGATTATTTCAGAAGGAAAGAATTTTTTCGTCAATTGCAGCACATCCTAAGGTATCTATATATACCTATATCAACTAAATGTTGATACTAATTGCTTTTTAATGGAGTCTTAATATTTTAGAGACTAATATTTTCTCGGTGATTTTAAAATTGAATCAACGATTGTATAAATCGTTGTGAAATCCTCCCAATATTTATAGGTACACACTAACTAACAATAAATACCTAACAGGTGGGTAATTAATTACATAACGCTATGTTTATTTTCTATTACTAATATATAAAGCTGAAGAGTTTGTTTGTTTGTTCGTGCTAATCTCGGACACTCCGATTTGAAAAATTCTTTTTGCGTTGGCTAGCACATTAATCCAGGAAGGCTTTAGGCTATATAACATCACGCTGCGACCAATAGGAGCGGAGCATAATTAATTCCACGCGAACGAAGTCGCTGGCGGCTGCTAGTCTTTTATACAATATGTTGGTACCTAAAGAAAACCCTGTCCGACCCATAAGGATAATAAAGGCTAGGTAAACAAAATATGATATTTTACATAATCACACACACTAACAGTCAGACACACTAACGGTCAGACTAGTCCATAAGTTTAAAGTCACTCAGCGAGCTATGGAGCGGGCTATGTTGGGCGTCTCTCTGAAGGACCGCATCAGAAATGAGGTGATCCGACAGAGGACCAGAGTCACCGACATAGCTGAGAGGATTAGTAAGCTGAAGTGGCCATGGGCTGGTCACATATGCCGCAGGACCGACAACCGTTGGGGTAAACGAGTCCTCGAATGGAGACCGCGTCTCGGCAAACGTAGCGTGGGACGCCCTTGGGATAGATGGAGCGACGACATCAAAAAGGTGGCTGATAGTGGCTGGCGGAGAACTGCTCAGGATCGAGCTTGTTGGCGTGCCATGAAGGAGGCCTATGTCCAGCAGTGGACGAGTAGGGGCTGATGATGATGATGATGACATAATCATCATAGTAACAGTACCTATGTACTAATGAATTTTGAAAAACTGGCCCCGATTCCCTTGTTCACAAACTAAATTAAATTTAAGTTCAATGCATCTTTTGCTTTCCATTTCATTAAGAAAAGGACAGAAGATAAAATGTCAGTTTAGACCTGTCAAATTAGTGCGCTCCTGACGTAAACTGGTGTATTTTAGATCGCCATGTTTATAACCGCGTCTAAAATGTCTATGGAGTATCTTAATTTGACAGGATGAAACTAAAATGTTATCTTCTATCCTTTTCATAACGAAATGGAAAGAAAAAGATGCAGTTAACTTAAAATTAGTTTAGTTTGCGAACTACAGAATCGGCGCCCATGCTTTAATTTGTAAAAAAATCATTTATAAGTAAAATAAAATTATATATAGTAATTATAATTTGATGCCCGTAGTTGCCAGGACCGCCTCCAACTAGTATCGTTTGAAAACTTGTGCTGCAAACGAATTGAAGGAGTTAGTCTCATACAGCATCTTGCTTGTTTCAACGCACAGAGTCTCAAGTACCTGTTCTTGTGGAGATTCGTATTGCCCAACGAGAATCCTCTCCTTATCAATTACTCGTATATCACTGGTAAGTGTGTTTATTAATCTTATCTTAATGTATTTATCACTTCTCCGAACTCTCCGCTTTACTTTGTGTAAATTATTTCGTCACCACTACTCTCAAAACAATGTAGGAAAACATTATGGGGAAACCAGCATGTCCGCATTAAGCCCCGAATGCTGATAGATTACGCTCCACTGCCTCTCGCCGTGAGCCTGTGTCCCAGGAGAACATTATAAGCTAATTAATTGATTATACAGGGAAACTTTTATTCGAGTGCGCAAAAACAAATGGGTGGCTCAGAATCAATAACAGAACAAATCTGCATTATTAGTTTAAAATAAAAAATCATGTTTTTGTCCGCCCTAAAATCAGCAAATGAGAGACACCAATTATTCATATCAATATCGTAGTATTAGCATATGGCTGCGTAGTGAACATGCGGGCGGCGCGGGCGCGCGGGTGTCCTGTGATGTTCCCGCCGTCCCCACTCCGCCGAACATGAATGGGACCGCGTGCGGTGACCATACCATAACATCGATTTCATAATAAACATCTTTCGTTATCAATAACTATTTGTTTTGTACTAAAACATACCAAAGTAATAATATTTTTATCTATAAAACTTATTTAGCTATAAGTTGACAAAGTTTGCGCACTGGATAAAATTTTATCCTGTATATGATTAACTAGCTGTGCCCCGCAGTTTCACCCGCGGAAGCTTCTAGCCGAATAAGCTCTGTTGATATAAAATAAGCGCCTGTTAAAATAATGGGAGCAATATGTAGTACGTCCGCGTTTGCTTCCGTTTCCGCAACATTTTCTGTTCCTGCTCAGCTCCTATTGATCATAGCGGGATGTTTTATAGCCTATGTCCTTTCTCAGGCTCTAGACTATCTGTGTACCAAATTTCATTACAATCGGTTCAGTAGTTTTGGCGTGAAAGCCGGACAGACAGACACACAGACAAAGATACTTTCGCATTTATAATATTAGTATGGAAGTATGGATTATAAAACATACTTTCTACATGAACAAAAATCAACGTTTGGTCTCTATACGTTTTAAACCAATGATCAGATTGCGATGAAACTTTGCGTAATATTTGCTGGATGTTTTGGGATCGTGAATCTTCATGGGCGGTCCTAAGTAGCATTGCAAGCTAGGTTGCAAGGCAACGGGAGGTGCAGCCATTGATATAATATCAACGGGTGGAGCTAGTTATAAACGGAGCGTGAATTAATAGTGCAGTGGTTTTTACAAGTCAAGTTTTATATTTTTTTATTTCACTAATAATAAGAAAATATTTGGTACGAAATAAGGCCACGAAAGCTTACTGAATCGATGCAAGAGTTCAACGAATGGTGGACCTGACTTATTGTATCTGCCTACTCCCTAGGGAAAAAGGGTATGGGTTGAATAAAACATATTATAAAATATTTTTTATGAACTTTTAGGTACTACAATAATTGTCCCAGACATACTCAAACAAAAACATTACACAATAAATCACTCAATAGTCGAAGACTCTTTAGGTGGTGCAGACTTAGCGTGAAATACATGAGCCTGTGGCATGATCGAGGTGGCCGTGGTGTTGCTAATATGTTTGTATTGGAAATGTGGGAGATTCTTCTTGGCGGCGTCCACAGTGTCTCTGAGACGACTGGCGCCCACAGCCGGCGCCACACGCCCTTCATCTTTACATTGCTTCACGAGGTCTTGCATATCTTGTTCAACTAAAGGCACAATCATTTGAGAAGACTTCTCTAGGTGCCGTTTGAGCTCGTTGTCTACCCGAAGTAGCTTCTCTTTGTTAGAATTGGTACGCCAAGGTCTTTTAGGATCTGCACCGGTCACAAGTCCATTTTCGGCGGCTTTTTTAGCTCTGTAAATAATGAAGATAATATTAATGTTGTAGCAAAGTAAAGGGTCCCTACGAGTAGGCACAGCTACCTCACCCCAGATCGTATTATTTAGTTTTACTGTATTCAAGTTCACTGGGAGTTTCTACAGTCTTAAATTCCCAGTAGACTTGTGAAGATATGGTGGAGCAATGCAAGCTTCAGAATCATTGAAATTGAGAGTAATAAGATGCATAAACATCAAGTGTACATGTGTCTGCATACTTTGATACATAAATAATACGAACCGTTTAGTTTCAGCCAATAATTCTCTTAATTTCTTTTCGTTTTCTTCGAGTAGACTTCGGTCAACTTTGTATGGATTCTCGCCTAGGTCATTCATATCTCCTGTCTCCTGGCGACTTTCTACTTCAACTTCTCCATCAAATCTCTGGTGAAAAGCCTTCACAAGATCAGAACAACGGTCCGTTAACTTGACTTCAGGGACTTCTAATCCTTGCAAGAGTTTTTCAATTTTTGATTTTTCTTCGTCTGTTGCCATTTTCAAGTTTGTCAACCAACAAATGTTTGTCGTCATGGCTACGCAAGCATGGTTGTCTTGGCGACTACACTAGTTATCCATTCTCCCACAATATTTGGTTTAGGTAATTAAAATTTAGTTGTGTTAACTATCGTATTGATTTTAACGTACGCTACGTCAGAAAAATGTGATAATATGCCGCCGAGATAAACTCCCATCATACCTAGTAATGTTGCACATGGTATCAAAAAACAAAATAGTTTGAAACTTGGACACAGTAAAAGTATAGGCACAAGTTGGAACATATTGCTTTTTCTATGTGTTTTTTTGAATAATAAAGAATTTATAATATTTTTTTCTGTTTTTATGTATTTATAAACAACTCACTTCATTTTTCTATAAAAATTGTTTGATATTTCTTTTAATTTTCTACCTTTCAAACTATTTTTCTTTTCTAGACTATTGCGACCTAATTTTCATAAAAAGGTTTTAATTAAATTCACTTTGTTGATTTCACGCGGCTACTAAATATTAAATTACAATGCTAAATATTCGTCATAAAGGCGACTGGGCAAAATGCTGTTCATTAATAGCCTCAATCTTTTTAAAAGATTACTAGTCAAAAACATTGTTCATACTGTGTCAAAAGGTCGTAATTAAAACATTTTAACAAACCGTGAAATCTCATAATGCATTGAGCTAAAATGGATTAAAAATGTAGAAAATGCAATAATGTATCTATTAACTACTGCATTTTCTACTCCATTTTGAATCTCATTCTATAGCGGAACGAGTGGGAAATAAAAAGTTGCAATCGTCATTACTGGGGACGAACGAATGTTTTTTTTCCATTTGTCTCCATTGGGGACGACTAGATGAGGACTACCTGGACTACGGGGAATAGTCCTGGTTTGGCGAACGAAATCAATTGTCTATGGTTCCCATTAGATAAAGGATATAGGAAATAAACAACAGTAGGCACGGTCTCTAAAGATTATGTCTATGGTTCACATGTGATAACTAGTTGCTTTGAGTTTGAATTTGAATATAAAACCTACAATATTAGGTATTTCACTCTATCCGCTATCGCTTTTATACTGTGCTGTGATAGAAATAGATACACTTCTGTTATTCGAGTTACGTTACATTAAAAGTAAACAGGCGTTACCTATTTCAGGAAGTGGCCAATATATATCGAGGCCTGATACTAGAAACACGTTTCTTCGAAGTCTTGGGGAATTAAGGAATCTGCGTATTTTAGCATTAGAGTATGCGCACATAGCTGATGGGACTGGGGGCGCGCTGTTGTCTTTGTTACCTGTCATCAAACGAGCACATTTTCGATTGCAGGTAGGTGTATACCACACTTATGTTATGTATACCTGTATATACAATTATATGTATAAAGCTGATATTTTCAACCGCACACCTACCTAAAGCCCCTGAATCTGGATGCTAGACCTGATGCACAATTCTGTTATTTTAATAAGGTTTACAGTCTGATCTCAGTCTCATCTGTCAAAAATACCTGTAGGTAATTTGTATACATTTTTGACAAGTTTTTGACATTGATTGTCATTGATATGAGATTGCAACTAGATTTTGACAGTTAGGGACGAATGTTCGTTTTGTACGAATATTTTTGAAGGGAGCAGTCTGTCAACGACACAAACCGCTAAACTTTCTCACAATAACCTCTATTCATAAACGTTGCTTAAAGTTAACTAGTGATTAGCGATTGTTTAACCATACATTTTTGATGTTCTAACGTCACTTTACTTAACTGCTACCACAGTGATTAAGGCGTTTATTTCATAAACGATGATTAAAATTAAGTGACGTTAAAAGGTCGAAGATATTGTATGGTTAAAGAATCTTTAAGCAGCGTTTATGAATATGGGGGTATATGTATAGTTTATAAGTAAACAATCCTTTTGAGACATTACTCAACTATAATTTGTATAGGCAATAGATAGATATTTATTTGGCAGCAAGTTATTCTTGATTCCTTTTAAAATAGGATAGTTTATATGCTTTCTTTGAATTCTAGTTGATATGCAGAGAGGATCAGATACCCGGCCATACCGACGCTGCACTCGGTGTTGGAGGGTACGATATACCGGACACCGCTTGGAGACGCGTTACAGAAGCCTGTCCCGACATATATCTACTCTTCGCATTCTGTCAGTTTCTTTTTATTAATAATTACATTCCTAAATACCTGCAGCTTGTAATAAACGGAGAATTACCTTACTTTTCCTTCTCTGTATGAGAGGAGACCTGTGCCCAGCAGTGGGGCTTTAAAAATGGAGAGTGCGATTGTCGAGAACCAGTGCTGGTTAGAGAGCAGTGGAATGGCTAGAGAGTTTCTCCAGGTTTCAGTTCCAGATAAGGTGGGAGGAAACGTCAGGGTGTCATCACTTGTGTGGGCAGTTACTCTCGGGCTTTGGGCTACTGCCCAAAGCCCGAGAGTAATCCTCCTTACTGGGTACTCCTCCTTAGCATATGGCGGGAGCAGACAGCTGAGTGGCACCACTGTGCGGCTTGTCTGGACGTTACGGCGCAGCACACGTTGGAGGAGTGCCCAGAGTCGCGGTCGTCATTCAATCGATGGTCTAGATTGAGAGGACGGACTTGCCTCCTTTTACGTGGATGTCATGTTTCGTAAGGAAGTGACCGAGCAATAGTGAGAAGCCGCAGCTTCTCTACCCTCGAAGCATCGGACGCTCGAGAAGGGTGCAAAACAATCTGCGACCTCCAAATCGATCCGAATCGATCTGCGACGCGGTGGCCTGCGGGCGGCGGCATAGAAGGGTCCGTCGCCCGAATAGACAGGCCCAAGTTGGCGCTACAGCATTTCACGGGCGCCGCTCAGAGTGGGTATGACCATTACGAGAACGAACTCTGAGGAACAGCAGGTTGAGGCCTGTCGGGGGTGGGGTGAATGATTATACCTACAAATCCCGCACCACGGCACAGGTAAAGGTGCGATGGTTTTAGCCGGCAAGAGTCCATACTTCTCTATCACTACCACCATGGAGGAAGTCTTTGAGGATTTCCACTGCAATAACAAAAACATATGTCACCACTGTGTGACACCCTGAGGACACGGTGGAGCATACGGCGGTTGTACTGGCCGGCTTGAGCGCTTGAGTTTTATTGTCATGACACGTTCCTGACTTCCCAAGTCCCCTCTGGCGCCGGTTCTTCAGTAAATTTTGATCTAATTAAACCACGCGGCCTCGCTCTCAATCCTTGAACCGGCTATGTACGGTTAAACCTTAAAATAGCTTCGCACTTAAAAAGAGTCAAGACTATTAATTTAAGCTGAAATCATTTCATAAATATGTAATTAAATGATAGAATTAAAAGACTAGAAAGTTAGCTCAAGCTGAAGTTGAGAAGACTTAGGACTTATTTATGAGCTGCGTCTTAAATGGCCTTAAGATATTTGATACTCATCGTCATCATTGACGACACGGTTTGCACAGTGGCTGAGCGATCGATTGCTGCGGTGGGTATCGTGGGTTCGATTCCCGCGAGGAACAAATATTTGTATGGCCTACAAGTGGTTGTTCCGGGGTGTAGACTGGAAGCTGACCTCAACATAGTTGGGAAAAGGCTTTTACACACGATTTTTTTTATGTTGCTCCATAATAAGAATGTTCTCCTGTATTGTGGGTGCGTGTACAAAGATTTAAACTCACATACACAAACATCCAGATCCGGAACAACTACTTGTAGGTCATACAAATATTTGTTCCTGGTTTTGTAATCCACGACATGCAGCGCCACAGTCAATCGCTTAACCACTGCGCCAACCATGCCATCATAATATATACCATTATACCTACTTACAGCTATGATTATTGTCTTTAATTTCCTCAATTTTATGACGAGATTGTAACTACATATGCGGGTTAGGTAGAAACTATATACCAGGAAATGTAGGGAAAAACTACGCGGCCTATACCTAATTACCGCATCTACCTATACGGGTGAACGCTATGTAGTACGCAGCACACTTTTCCCAATAAGTATTGGTAATAGTTATGTATGTAAAATGTAGACATCTATTCATCCATGACTTAAGGTTATAAGACCTACCACATTATTCTAACTCCTTATAACAGTTCGTATTCGTGACTACGACAACGTAAGACGTTTCCTGACTCCAAGTATACCTCTACGCGAAGTGCATCTGCAATTGGGCATCGATTTAAAGATGCGACAACGACAGGATTCCGACATAAGCTGCTTCCTTCGGCATATAGCATATCGCTACGCCAATACATTAAGTGAGTCCTACAGTTTAATACGAATTATTTATAGTAAATTTTATACGTTTTTATAGTGCCGTAAAGTGCTGCAATTTTCCTGGATTTTGAGGTTTTTTGTTCAGATGTCTGAACATATTTGTTGTTATAGAGCTTAGTGAGTTTAAGTTAAAAAAACACACCTTATAAAGGGTTTTTCAATAAGGGCGGGTAGATTTTGAAACGAAATTAAACAAGCTGTGTATGAGATATCAACATTTTTTTTTATTTATTTAAAAGGCCCATATATGCCATTAAGTATGGAAGATGACATCATTCAAATGCCCACCTCGGCTTCTCACAGTGGCACGGATCCGAGTGGTCCAATTTTCAATGACTCTTCCGCATAGATCCGCCTGAATTTGAGCGATGGCATGTGTTATGTTCGCCTTCAGGGCGTCGGTGGATTGTGGTTTATTTGCATAGACCTGCGACTTCAAAAAACCCCACAAGAAAAAGTCTAGCGGGGTTAAATCGCATGACCTTGGTGGCCAATTCACATCACCCCTGCGAGAGATAACCTTAGTCTCAAATCGCTCATGCAGAATGTCAATCGTGGCGTCCGCTGTGTGGCACGTAGCGCCATCCTGCTGAAACCACATGTCGTCTAGGTCCATATGGTTCAATGTGGGCCATAAAAAATTGGTTATCATCGTTCTGTAGCGCTCGCCGTTGACAGTGACCGCCTCACCAACGTCGTTTTCAAAAAAATACGGACCAATGACGCCGCCGGCCCAAAATCCACACCAAACCGTAACTTTTTGAGGATGCATTAACACCTGGTGAACCTCGTGTGGGTTTGTGTCGTCCCATATACGGCAATTTTGTTTGTTAACAAAGCCATTCATCCAAAAATGCGCCTCGTCGCTAAAGATAATTTTTCGCGGATCTATGCGGAAGAGTCATTGAAAATTGGACCACTCGGATCCGTGCCACTGTGAGAAGCCGAGGTGGGCATTTGAATGATGTCATCTTCCATACTTAATGGCATATATGGGCCTTTTAAATAAATAAAAAAAATTGTTGATACCTCATACGCAGCTTGTTTAATTTCGTTTCAAAATCTACCCGCCCTTATTGAAAAACCCTTTACCTTACAAAATAAGATGCAAACATTTTAAGTATTGTGTCATTTCCAAATTACATGCACTCGAAAGTCGTAGGTAACGTTGTACGTAAACAACGCAACTTTGCATAGAGGAATTACATAATGAATATTATGTTAGTATTTACAGAATTTTTTATCCATGTCCATGCGGTACTGTGAGTACCACAAACATCTAGGGTTGCCAGATAGGAAGTTACAAAATCCGGGACAGTCGTTGACAGACACTCTCTCGGAAAAAGAACGGCTAAAAAAAAAAAAGTCATTCGAAATCAAATCCGGGAGAGTCGGAGCAACAACGGCTAAAAAAAAAAAAGCTCATTTCGAAATCAAATCCGGGAAAAAAGGCTCGTAAATTCTTACTATCATCATTCTTAATATGTTCTATACAAGATTGATAACTTTTTAAGATCCGGGACAATTACCGCTCATTCCGGGACAAGAGGCAAGATTCCGGGACAATCCCGGATTTCCCGGCGGTCTGGCAACCCTACAAACATCCCATACAAAAATATCGTTGATTTTAGGGTTGTCCCAAGAATATAAGTATTTTTTAATACATAAGTATTAAAAAAATAATCTGTATTCTTGGAGCAACCAACCACATATAAATTTACTTATGAAAATTGCTACTTAATAGTAAAAATCACAAATGCAAGTCAACCCCACCTGCCAGACGGTGCACCTGCTGACTAACGAACGGGTCGCTGACGTCGGCTTTCCCTTCGGGGTTTAGTGGTCAGACGGCAGTCGCACTTGTAATTAGCCAAATAAGCCAATCTACAATGGATAGGAATATAAGAGCATGTAGTAGTCTAGTAGCTGTGACATAGCTAGGGCGCCGCCACAAAACGGCGCGCAGGAGCCTCGCCCGACTCCTATGACCTGTGGGCTAGGGCTACCGTGTCAGAGGCGGACACAGTTGAAGAAGCGAGCCCAAACCTAGAAAATCCGTTTCGCGTCGTGGAACGTTGGCTAACTTGTTGATGACGCTAACTGGACGCGCGAGAGAACTGGCCGAGACTCTCCACAGGCGGAGGGTGGCCGTGGCGTTCCTGCAGGAGACTCGGTGGAAAGGCAGCAGATTCCGGATTATTGGGAATGGCTACAAGCTGATCTACACGGGTGCACTTAGTGGGAGAAATGGGGTCGCCGTGGTGTTATCTGGCGAGCTCCAGGATGACGCCTTGGAGGTGAATCGCATCAGTGATCGGCTGATGTCGTTGCGGGTGCTTGTCAATGGGGTTATAACCCACTTGATAAGTGTGCCTACGCTCCGCAGGCCGGGTGCGGTGACGCCGAAAGGACGTTGTTCTGGACCCAGCTCGAAGGATTGCTTCCCGGGATCCCGTTATCCCAGGGAGTCGTTCTGGGTGGTGATTTGAACAGTCATGTGGGTGAGAAGTGTGACGGGTTTGATCGTGTTCACGGTGGCTTTGGGTACGGTAGTTCCGCAACGCGGATGGGAACAATATTCTCCAAACGTGTGCGGCCGCTAATCTTCCAATCGTGAACTCCTACTTCAAAAAGAAACCGGAGCACCTTGTCACCTACCGAGGCGGACGAAGTGCTAACCAGATCGAGTTTCTACTAATTAGGAGACACCACATCGGCAAAGTAGCCAACTGCAAAGTCATATCCGGTGAGAGTCTCACTGCACAATACAGTCTCCTTGTCATGGATCTCTGCGTAAAGGCCCAACGCAGACGTGTAGAGCACTACCCGCGCCAGATCTGGTGGTGGCTGCTGGATGAAAACAGGTCCCAGGATTTTGCGTCGGTTATTGTCGACAAGTGCGCCGGTACCGATGGGAAACCTGTTCAAGAACACTGGAACAGGATCCAGGCAGCTATTCCTGGGGTGGCGCGGGTGGTGCTCGGCGTCTCCAAGGGCGGCCGCAAACGTGACAAGGAGACCTGGTGGTGGGACGACACAGTCCAGAGGGAGACTAAGGTGAAAAAAGCCCTCTTCGAAACGTGGCAAGCGACCGGATCCCCTGAAGATCGCGACGCATACAAAGTTGCCAAACGCGCCACTAAAAGAGCTGTAGCTAGAGCCAGATGAGACCACTTGCAACCGCTCTACGAGAAGTTGGCATCGTCTGAGGGGCAAAAGCATTTACAAGTTGGCACGTTCTAGGGTCAAAACGGCAGGATATATCCAAGTGCCGCCGCTAAAAGACCCTGTTGGCAACTTACTATGCGAAGACCTCGCGGTGAAGGAGAGATAGCGCTCGTACTTCCACGAGCTGCTGAATAAGCAGCACCAAGAGGTGCAGACACCGAAACTCCCTCCAAATCTTGGATTAGTGCTCCCGATAACGCCTGAGGAAGTCCACACGGATCTTCGTAGCATGGCGAATCGGAAAGCTATCGGAGCTGATGGAGTCCCCATTGAGGCCTGGAAGGCGATGGGTTCTCGCGGTGTGGGCATGTTAACTAGCTTTTTGAACCGCGCGCTCCTGACCGGCAAAAATCGGAGCCGATGGAGACTGACTATTATTACTCCATTCTTGAAAGGCAAGGGCTCGGTACAGGAGTGTGGCAACTATCGCGGTATAAAGGTAATGTCCGACACCATGAAGATCTTTGAGAGGATTATAGACTCCCGGATTCGGCAGGAGTGTGCTGTTTCGGAGTGTCAATATGGGTTTCGTCCAGGGTAAGGAACCATGGATCCTATCTTCGCACTAAGGATCGCCATGGAGAGATACCAGATAACCTCCTTGGTTGCTTATGTATGCTGACGATATCGCGCTGGCGGACGCGGACAGGGATCGGTTGGTGCGGCGTGTGAATGTGTCGCTCGAGAACCGAGGTCTGAAACTCAATGTGGCGAAGACCGTGTATATGGCTAGAAACACGACAGATCCCATGTCTGTGCGCTAGGCGGCGACATGGTCGAGTGCATAGACCAGTTTAAATACTTGGGGTTTGTACTCCACGCTTCCAGCGACATTGATTGCAACGTCAGGGCACGTATTTCCGCAGCTTGGGCAAAATGGCGTGAGGTGACAGGTGTCACTTCCCTCCGCGCGTCCGCGCCGTGTGGTGTGAAATTAATACGCTCCGGGTATATTTACGAATATCGCGTTCCGATTGTTAGTTTCCGGCTCGTGTTTTCATTCTAGACTGTGAAATTGTGTCTGGCTTGGTATAGTAAGTTTATTCTTAGTGTTTGTTTGGTATTTATTGTAAATCAAATAATTTCGGTGAGTACATTTATATTCTTACTTGTGAGGGTAACGTAATTTTTTTTTTTCTCCGCGCGACGGTTTTGTTTTTTTCTTTTCGTTAACTTAGATTTGTTTTTCTTGTTAATTAATTAGCTATGTCGACTTCCAATGATGACCCCCCTGATCGTGGGGGGGACATTTTCCGCAGAGATAACAAGACGTTTAGATCGCCGCCGCAAGCCTCCGCTAAGCGTTTGTTTTGTGAAATGTCTCCGACCGACAATTTAATAAATGATAGGTCGAAGCGTTTACAAACTGCACCCAATTCTCCCGAAAAGTCGCCTACATTAAATATTTCCAATCGTAGCGACGGGAACAGTAATTATTGCGATTTGATGACCGAGGCGTCTGTGTACCTGGCCAAAATCAACGAGCTGGTTAATGATAACGGTTCTCGTATAAATGTCGCGAACAAATCAGCAATTATGGATATGACTCAACGAGTTACAAGTATCGTGTCTTTGTTAGCTTTAAAATCTGCGTGTAACGAGACAAAGCTTGCTAACACCGAGCGCGAATTGGAAATAATTAAATTAAAATCCTACGCTAAAACCGTTAATGAGGACAAAAACATGTCGTACGCGGAT
Source organism: Sesamia nonagrioides (assembly GCA_017933935.1). Taxonomy (NCBI): domain Eukaryota; kingdom Metazoa; phylum Arthropoda; class Insecta; order Lepidoptera; family Noctuidae; genus Sesamia; species Sesamia nonagrioides. The sequence goes on along the minus strand of JADWQK010000412.1, from coordinate 911,888 downwards.
TCTTTGAAACTGCGGTTGCCTAAAGTTACCCCGGCTATTGAATCTAGAGTACCTCTTCCTTGTCTCGTCGCCTATCCGACCCAGGAGCGATCAGCTGACTATGCGTCATCTTCCGCCACTAAACAAGCTCTTATGAAGGCGATTAGACCGAGTGACGATGGTTTTCAAATAGTCGGTATTAAAAAAACCTCCAAATCAGGCGTTGTACTGCGCGTTGCAAATGAAAACCAATTGAAAAGACTAGAATCGGTAGACGCTATAAAGTCTGCGGGTCTTCGTTTAGAAAAACCAAAAGGTCGCCGACCCCGTCTATTAGTCAAGGACATTCCCGCCTCTATGGAAGACAACAATTTTTTGCAAGCTATATACCGCCAAAATATTAAAAACGAGTTGCCAATAAAAGAAGACGACTTCATTAAATCCACGAAAATAGTCCGTAGGCGTTCTACCAATAACGGTCGTAAATGGTTAGGAATAGAGATTGAACCTGAGGTACGGAAACATCTTGTGTCTATCAAGGATAAGTTATTTATTGACTGGGCCACGTGCCGTTTTGTTGATGATATCGAGGTAGTTCGTTGCGCGTATTGTCAGCAATTCGGTCACGTGAAAAAGCATTGCGCTAATAAATCACCAACCTGCCCTATATGTTCTGAGGCCCACGAAACCAATGTTTGTCCGCATAAGGACGATTTAAATTTTACCCCGGTTTGCGCGGCGTGTAAACGTTTTAAAAAACCTTTTGACCATCGCTGCGGGTCTGAACAGTGCGGTACTTATAAATTAAAACTCGAACAACTTATCCTACATACTAATTACTAATTAAGATGGATAGTCTAAGCATAGGGCAATTAAACCTTCACAACGATAAGGTGGCGACATCAGAGTTAGATAAATTAATTATTGACTACAACTTAGACCTTGTACTCATTCAAGAACAATATCAAAACTCAAGTTTACGTCACAGAGTAGTGCAGCTGGATTGCAGGGCGCGAGCCGGAATTTATGTTGCGCGGTCTTCTAACTTTACGGTAACGTCTATACGTGACCTCATGACGCCACACTGTGCGGTTGCTGAAGTCTCATCAGCTTCTTTTAAAGTATTCGTTGTAAGCTGTTACTTTCAATATTCAGATCCTGTTACTCCTCATATACATAATCTCCGTCATGTCTTGCGGTCACTCGCGGGCTGCAAAGTGATCGTTGGCGCGGATGTCAACGCGTCATCGTCTCTGTGGTATGGCAAGGTTCGGGCAACCGATACCGAACGACGCTGCGCTGTTGAGGATTTCATTGCTGAGATGAACCTATCGATTCATAATACCCCCGATGCACCACCTACTTTTTGCAGCCAAATAGGCGAATCTTGTATTGACGTCACACTTTCTAGTGCCGACGTACGTTTGGATAGGTGGCGTGTCCTACCGGACGCGTCTTGTAGTGATCATCGCCTGATCGTGTACGAATTTGTTCCTGGTTATATTCAGGGTCCGTCTCATATTCCTGGTAATTTCAGATATAGATGTAAAGGCGCGAACTGGGAATTTTTTGGCTCGCTTTTTGCGTGTCACGCCAAGGAGTTCACTCGGGACGGGCTGTCAGCCGAAGAAAGTGCTGACATTATGTCAGAAACCTTTACCTACTGTGCTGACATCGCCATTGGTCGTGGATCTATGACCAATATTCGTAGATGTGACTGGTGGAGTGATTATTTAGTTGAACAGCGCAAAAGATATCGCAGAGCGCGTAGACAGTTAAATAAACTCAAGAGCCGAAAGATTACTGGAGATCTTCTTACGTCCGCTTTAAATGCTTTCAGAGTTGCCAAGTCACGCTACAAAGCATCGGTGGAAAAATCTAAGGGTAACTTGTTGCGGAAAATCGTTGACAAACTTGACAGGGAGGGTCCGTGGTCTCCCTTATATCACGAATTTAAAGCTAACAGATCGGTCGACCTTGCATACGTTCATAACATTAAGGTCAATGATAAGCATACCACGGGCATAGAGGAAACAACAAAAGTACTAATTAATACACTTATCACCGGCTAACGACAGCGACTACCACCAACAGATTCGAGCGTGGGCTCCTGTGCCACCTGAATCACCAATGTCAGACGTACCATCTAATGACGAATTTATAAATATTGTTAGAAAACTACCGGTCAACAAATCATCAGGGGAAGATAAAATATCTAATAGGATGATTAAAGAAGCGTGTAAAACAGCGGGTGATGCCATCTTAACTGTATATAACCGATGCATTGCTGAAGGCGTTTTTCCTCGTAAGTGGCGACGCGGTTTCATACGAATAATACCAAAGTGTGGTGATAAACCACCGGATGATCCGAAGTCATATCGGCCTATCACGCTTCTACCATCTTTGGGGAAACTTCTTGAGCGCCTCATCGTTCCACGTTTACTACCGAACGGTCCAAAATTTCATAGTAATCAATATGGCTTCACCATCGGTAAATCAACAGTCGACGCCGCGCTTTCTGTCAGAAGAACCGTTAACCAGTCGGAACACAAGTACGTGATTGGTATCTTTTTGGATATTTCTGGGGCTTTTGATAACGCTTGGTGGCCTATGCTGTTGTCAAAATTAAAAAACCGCGGTTGCTATAGAAACATATATAATCTCGTTTACTCGTACTTTATAAACGGTTCCGCGGTACTTAAGCTCGGTCATTTTTCTAGTACTAAAGCACTAACCATGGGATGTCCTCAGGGTTCAGTTGTCGGTCCTTATTTATGGAATTTGGGTTTTGATGATTTTCTCGCGATCCCGCTTCCTTGCGGCTGTTCACTTACTGGTTACGCGGACGATGGCCTACTGCTCATTCAGTCAAGTACGCGAGCCGGCTTGAGAACTTGGCCCATACTTGCCTAAATCTAATATCTCAGTGGGGTGATCGTAACCGCCTAGCGTTTGCGCCGCATAAAACCTATCAACTTCTACTAAAAGGTAATCTTAAATCATTGTCGACTATTAAATTTAATAACGTTCCCGTTAAAAAACAGCAATCCGTATGCTACCTTGGTATGGTCTTAGAAAGGAATTTTTCATAATTATCGAACATATAAAAATAGTTGGCGAAAAAGCTAAAAGGAACTTTTATGCCCTAACTAGAATATCCAAAGCAACTTGGGGTCTATCATTCCTAACTTTAAAAACTATATATGGAGCTACCTACTTAGGATGTATGTGCTACGGTGCACCTGTTTGGGCCGATAGGGCCAGCATAGGGGCGGCGCGACGTAAACTGCTTCAAAGCCAACGTTTGGCATTGATATTTTTATGCAAGGCGTATAGAACAGTCAGCACTGAAGCCTTACCCGTTCTGGCAGGTGTACTTCCAGTCGATCTTGAAGTACAGCGACGTGCTTCAATGTACTACTCCACGAGGGGGGAGGCCATGGACATTAACTTTGTTACACAACGCGACCTCAATAGAATTTCTAGATTATTTAAACCTCAGACTGACGTCTGCGAGAACCTCTTATCCGAATGGCAAAGTAGGTGGGATAATTCCATCAAGGGCCGGCACCTCCATCTGTTCTTTCCATCCGTTGGCGATCGGCTGGCTAAGACATGGCTGGAGGTTGACCACTGCGTTGCCCAATTTCTCACAGGTCATGGCAACTTTAAAAGTAAACTGTATTCTTTTAAACTTGTTCCTTCGCCTTTGTGTCAGTGTTCTACATCGAACTGTGAATTTGAACAGTCCGCACATCACATCTTGTGGGAGTGTATTCTTTGGCAGAATGAACGCAATATTATGTTGGATAGTGTACAAGTTACATCCGGAGTTGTTTATTATACGGACCTTGTTGAAACTAGAACTAATTTCCGTGCGTTCAGGCGCTTTTGCCATACCTATTATTGGAATCAATTGTAACAGCTAATACCTACTTAGGACCCATTAACTTGATCAAATGTTATTCCGTGGTGCTTGGCAATCTGGGCTTCTCCCAGTTGCAATAATGTCCCTTTGTGCCGATTGGCCTAGTTCTGTTCTGTCTCCTGCTTATTATGGAGGGAAGTGGAAAAAATATCTTTTTTCTTACTCCTCCGCTATTCTTTTCTGATTAATTTCGTTGCGGGACCCAAGACAGTTGAAACGTTTCTCCGGGACTCGTCGAGCTTCATTGCTCGGCGTTTTTCTGGCGGTCTCCACTGTTGATTCTGGCTTTCAGGAGTTGCAGTGGGTTGGGAACAGTGTGGCGGGTTTTGTCCCAAAAAAAAAAAAGGTGTCATTTGTGACCCCGAAATGCCGGTTAAGCTTAAGGGGCAGGTCTATAAGATCATTAGACTTGTTCTCCTGTATGGCAGTGAGGCGTGGCCTCTGCTTGAGTGACACAAGCAGGAGCTGCGTGTCACGGAGATGAATATGCTGCAGTGGATGTGTGGAGTTATGCGGAAGAACTGCATCAGGAACTCCCGCAACCGTGGCAGTCTTTATGTCCGTGACATAGAGGATAAACTGCAGGAGGGTCGCCTACGTTGGTACGGTCACGTCTTACGAAAGCCGTTGTTGTGTGCAACATGTTACGTGGATCACAAATGTCTTGCCATGGCGCCTCCGCCGGGCCGGAAAAAGCGGGGTAGACCAAAGAGGTGCTGGCTTGACGTTGTAGGAGATGACATGCGTGCCAACAATCTCAAACCACAGGATGCTAAAGATCGCGCGAAATGGAGGAAATTAAGCAAGAAAGCGGACCCCGGGCTCCAACGCGAAAGCCGCGGTTGCAACCGGGATATACGCTAAGATGATGATGATGAGTAAAAATCACAAATGCAATGGTTTTTGGCAACCTCACAATCATATAGGTAATATTGTTTTAAGTTTTTAAAACAAATTTATATTTTTAAAATACAATAAATATCAAATTATGAGCGTAATAATCTAATTTAATAATAATACATATAAGTATTGAATTTGTCTTCTTGTTCTTAAAAGCTGCCATGCCTAACATTTCACCTGAGTAATCAGCACCAGGTAACTATGTACGAACTCCTGGTTTACTTGTGCTTGTCGTTTTATTGTTTCCAGTTTTTTCATGTAACTGCAATAAAATTAAGAAATATTTACATACACAAGACACATTACCACAATTGCAATTCCTAAAGTGTTAGGTTTGTCAGACGTCTGCCTTTGTACTACATGACATTTCGCCTATTATGACTACTATTTCTCGGTGGTAGGCAACAACATCAGCCGCCGGCATAAGTTACCACCCACCAGACAAAGTCTTGCCGCCAAGCGATTCGTCGTGTTCCGGCATGATGTCTGGTGAAGCCGTACGAAGGACGGGTCTGAGCAGTTGTGTTGCGATGTGTGCCGGGTACGATGTGCCTAATGTTGTTGTGTCGGGAGTTTGGTCGTGGAGGGTCTCCAGATCATCCTCTGGCGCAGCATCGTTGGTCGTGTTGTTGGGTTAAACATTGCATCACCTCGCTCAACTGCCGTCTTCCTTCCTATTCACTCAGTTTTTTTGAGTGAATAGGCTTAATAAGCTAGTGCGCTTTACCATCAACGATTGCATCACTGCTTACCATCAGGCGGGATTGCAGTCAAGCACTAGTTTATAACTAAATAAAAAAAAATGATTTTTAAGTCTTTTAGGTAATAGGGAATCAGTGAGCTGCTATACAGTAAAACCCGCTTAACACGATACCTCAGGGACCCCATCAAAAACGCGTCTTAAGCGAGAAAGCGTATGCGGGATAGGGAAAATAGAACGAACGTATGTACCTACTACATATTCTTTCTTCTTATTATTTTAAATTATGTACAAAGATTTTGATGCATTAGCAATTACCTTAATTTAATTAATAATTATTACAACATAATTCAACTTTTTCAGTGCATCTTCACTTTGATCCAAAGAAGCAACATATCGTCTTAAATCATTAACAGCTTATAATGCCTGGGCGTTTGACAAAACCGGAGTTGACTCATCTTAATAATAGAATTATGCGTCTGCATTTAATCAGAAAGTAATCATCTAAAGCTTTTAACCAGTCAATGAACCGAATACCGGTCATCCAAGCTCGAGATTATGCATCATATGTTACGGGATCTTACATTTTTGAAACAACGCAGATTTTTTGCTTTGTCAGTCACTAGCCAACGTATCATTTCTGACCAGGCCAGGACAGTCAGTCTCTCTTTACTTACTTTACCACCATGACAAGATTCTCCCTTAGAAACGTAGGATTTATCTGGCATCAATGGCCTGAGCGCGGGCGAGCAGCGTATTAAACGGGATGAAGTATTAAGCGTTAAGAAATGTATGAAAGGACTGGCGTAAAGTGGCGTGAAATCGTATTAAGCGTGATCGTATTAAACGGGTCATACTGTATTTGTAAATAGTTTTGACACGTGACCCGTGGTCGGAAGTTAACTGGCGTAATTCCCAACACCAATGATTATGACTTAGAAATTACTTATAATCCGCTTTGTCGAGAGTAGCAGATTAAATTATATATCAATAAAATCCTAGTACTAGTAACAACCCTAGACCCAGGCAAAGTAGCCTCCCACAAGTTCCCAGAACACTGCACAAGATACTAAGTTATTTTTAATGAAATCGAATTCGTCCCATAATTAAATTAAACAATACAGAAAATAGACAGTATTTACTTACCACGAGACGACATTTCTGCACGAAAACACAATTTTTGTAGCTAAAACTGCTAAAGTTACTGGACACAAAAAACGACCCACTCCTACTGGTTTTTCTCGCACGATTGACAGAGTATGAAAGAAATTATCATTAAAAGAATGAAAAATATGTTGCTCTAATAATGTAAACTTACTATCAAATGGTGGAAAATGAGAATAAAATAAGCAAACGCGAAATATAGTTGAAACATAATAGGCAAATTTGGGCTGAGTTGGTAAAATTGCAGCATTTCACGGTAGGTATATGATAAATCAGAATAGGTAATAGCACAAATAGCTTCCAGTTTTCTATCGGCGGGCTTTGATTATGTACATACGTGTCTGTCTGTCTATCTATCTGTCACCAAGCTCATGAACCATGGTATCTAAACAGTTAAAATCTTCACAGATGATACATTTCTGTTCCTACTAAAAGCAGTTTTTTTTTTGTATAGAAAATTGTACGGAATCCTTCGTGCATGAGGTTGACTCCCATTTGACCGTTTATATAAAAATACTTTTGTTTTTTTACTATTTGGTGTATATATGTACGGACGGCAGCAGGTCAAGCTACCCGAAACAATCAAATATTCCCAATCAACCATTAATGCTTTAGAGATCAAGTAGAAAATCTAATAAAGAAATCTAACAGATTCTAGTAGCTTGTTGCAAGGGCAGCAAGCTGTAGAATCTGTGAAATGATGTGAGATGATGATGACTTAACTGGATAATATGAGGCACAGACAAGGGTCTGTGCCTCATATTATCCAGTTAAGTTATCATCATCTCAGCGTTAATCCCAGCCGCATCCGAAGCTTTTTCAGCTTTGGAGTCTGGGGTCCGCTTTACCAGTCTAACTGCTGATTTTGGCTAAACTTCGATATTTTCTGTGAAGCGACTGCCGTCTGACCTCCACAACCCGAAGGCGATATCGAAGCAGTGCAGTTAGATCAATTGTTGGACTTTTGAGGGCTCCAATAACCCCTAACGACTGTCATTAGATGTTCGTATATCGATACGCAATCGGGACCAACGGCTTAACATGCTTTCCGAGGCACGGCTAGACCAGTGCAAATATTCATATCGAACCCGCGCCTCCTTATACAGCGGCCGCGTTCGCTACAGCTACGCCACGGAGGGTGTCAACACTGTGACCCTGTGACACTATCCAGTTAAGTAGCTGAGGTAAAATGTACTTATGTTTCATTGCAGTAACATTGAGCATTCATCAGTGGAGATTCGCTGTGTTCCCATTGCGTCGAATCATGGAGCTAATGCCTAAACTGGTGCGTCTCTTATACATCGGCACAGTTGAAGATGAAGTGGATATAAAGAGATTATTACGTATGATTGCTTGTGGGGTTTGCAAAAGTTAGTTTTTTTTTAGTAAAGTATTTATACTGGCGATTTGCGGTAGGTAGCTATGTTTGTAGAAATTGTAATTTATAGATAAAACCCTTTTTAGGGTTCCGTAGCCAAATGGCAAAAAACGGAACCTTATTTTCATGTCTGTCTCGTCTATCCGTCCGTATGTCACAGCCATTTTTTTCCAAAACTATAAGAGCTATACTGTTGAAATTTGATAGGTAGATGTATTCTGTGAACCGCATTAAGATTTTGAGGCAAAAATAAAAAAAATAATAATAAATATTGGGGGCTCCCCATACTTAGAACTGAAACTCAAAAAGAAAGCATGTTTTTTTTGAAATTTTCATTTTCTTTTCCCTTTGTGCGTGAGTCCGACACGCACTTGGCCGTTTTTTTTTAGTCTTGTATTGAACAGGGTCCCAGCTACCATCGGTCAGTTAACCAGAGAGAGGAACCCTCTGACAATGCAAGCCGTATCCAACAGTACCGCTTTCTGAATCAAGCTGCCGAACGAGAACCCCTTGAGGTGTTGGCCGAGGCCCTCCTGCCGGAGGCTCTACGTGGGCGGGGGTCGTACGGTCCATGGCCCTTTACGGGGCACCGGTGTGGGCGCGGTCGCTAAGGAAGCGACCAGCGTCCCAGAGGATCAGGACCGGTCGGCTGGTCCGGGGATACCGCAGTCTCTTTGCCTCCTTGCCGGATTGCCGCCATGGGATCTGGAGGCCAAAGCCCTCGCCCACATTTTGGAGTGGCATAATTCCGATCCCAGATGGAGAGTGCGATTGTCACAGCCCAGTGCTTTGGTGAATGGCTTGAGAGGCACACCGGCGCCCTCACCTTCCGCCTGATGCAGGTCCGCACCGGACACAGTTGTTTCGGGAGGTTCCTGTTCCAGATAACGCGGGTGGAAACGCCAGGGTGTCGCCATTGTGTGGATCGCCCGGAGGACACGGTGGAGCATACGGCGGTACCGCCGTGTTCTCGTAGCGGCGATCGGCGGCGATCTCTCGTGTCCGACCCTGGTCCAGGCCATGGTCCGGAGTGCATGGCAGACCGTCACCTCCTTCTGCGAAGCAGTTATGCTGGCAAAGGAGGAGGCGGAACGCGTGAGGCAGCGGAAATCCCAGCGCCCTCACGCCACTAGCCGCCGCATGAGACGCTCTAGTCGGGAGACAACCACGGAACTCCCGGCCACGGTAGGCGCGGGCCTGCGGGCGGTGAGCTCGCCGCCCGCTAAGGACCAAGCCTGAGTCGACGGCGCGTCGTGTTTCACGCGCGCCTCAAAGAGATGTCAGCACATCGTGACGGAGTCCACGAAGACCGATGCCTCCTGAGTCAGGCTTGCAGGTTGTTTAAAAAAAAAACCAACCAGGGCCCTGGCGCACAGGCAAGTGAAGGAAACACGGCTGGGTTTTATTAGTCAGTAAAAGTCTGACCCGAGAGGTCATTTGATGATTTCCCATCCAGAAAAAAAAAACAAAACAAAAAAAAAGTGTTGACCGAGGCGCTTGGCCATCACCTCAAGGGGTCCATTGGGTGTCACGATTCTTGGCACAATGATTGCTGAGTTCACATGCCACATCTCGGGAGCCAAGCTTTCAAGAGGCTCTCATCATGCGGAACCACAGAAATCGTAATAACAAATCAATATTACGATTTCGGTGTGCGGAACGGTTATGTACAATCATTGCATACCGCTCCGATCGATCTACCACTACAATATCAGGGTTATTACCAGCAATAGTCCTATCAGTAATGATCAGACGATCCCAGTACATAGTGCTATTTCTATTTTCTAGGGAACTGGGTCGGGCACATGGCTCATGTTGTCATGTAGGGCCCGGTAAAAGCGTCCGTGAAGCTCCTAACTCTGCCATAATTCTATGTATTAGTGTCAAGCACTACACGTCTGTTCCTAAGAAATATTCCCCGAGACTGCATATCTCACGATTGTGAAGGCTACCTTAGCTTTTAAAAAGCCCCGCGCTACTGAAATTACCAATAACTCTATCAGTTGCAAATTGTTGACAGACGGGAAGAGAAAGAGTTTTAGATCTTCCAGCTCTCTCAGTCGCATGGACCGTGGACGTGAATCCTTTAGCAAGTATACTTAGATGATTCAAGGTTAGGCAAAACCAAAGTAGACTCGAACCTATCGTTCTGAAATGCACTTCGCCCTATTCTTATAGTTTAGCTATTGGTCTAAATATTTCGACACCCTGGATAGCGAAGGACCGTCCACCATTGCCCCATACACATCAAGAAGGTGTGGAGAGTTGCATCTCACTTTCTCTCATCTCTTTTGTATACAAAATCCATGGCTGCGTAGCGATGTATATGGCACCGAGTCATAGGCCTTTTTATAATCTATCCAACATGTCGATAGATCCTTTCGGGATCGACGAACGTGTTGGCTAATATAAAATGCGCGTATCTTGTAGGTATGTATGTAATTTTCTTTTTACCGCTAAACGGATTTTTACATTTGTGGTATCGTTAGATTTGTCCTAATAACCCAAGTGTTCATATATAGGTAGCAAAAACAAAATGGCGGATGTTTGACGGCATATTGTCAGGTAAAAAGGAAAAGATCTACCAAGCATATCGAGTGGTGTATCGAAATTAAGGATTTTAAACACTCGATTCCAAATATGTATTATGACATCGATTTTGAGAGGAAAGCATGGTGTGGAGGCATGAGGAACAGTAGAGTAGAACCATACAAAAGGATCCTCCAACCAGACGGGTGTTATGTCTGGCGGGCACTTACCCAATGCTTAAATTTGGGAAGTTGTATGTATGCTAGTTGCACGGTAAACTCTGATTGCGAGATATAGAATTCGTGTGACGTCAGTCTGACGCGCTGTTCCATGTGCGTTTGTAGGTAGGTACCGCAACAATGGAGTTTTATTGAAATAAACGCCAAACGAGCGTGCGACAGCTACGATTTGGGGGCAGTTAGTAAGCCCCCATTTCTGTTATTGGATTGCAAGCTCGCTCGACTTTCTTATCCAATCTCCTTACGTGTAACCGACACGTACGATCATATATTGCGCCAGAAGGAATACAAGACATCATCATACATTCCCAGCTCCCACCACCTTTCATTGTCGTCCAACATATAATTACTCTGGATAAACCGTAACTGATCCGTTGTGATGATCATGAAACTTTGACAGCCTGCTCAAGCACCTGAAAAAGAGAGTATCAGAACACGATACGCCGTCAGGTTGTTCCTCCCTCTGTAACCCGATATAAGCGCATGACATTTTAATTGATGTTATGTCTATCTCATGCGCTGCACACTTTCACCGGAATCTAGGATCCTATCAAACGCCGGTGAGCCTCCTCGAAGTCTAAGACCTCCCGTAGACGACAGGAGGTTGGTTGCGTCGTCGGCGGAGAGAAATACGCAAGGTCGACGCAACTCCTGCGGCCGGCGTCGTCACAGGCCACAGCACTCTCTGTGGGTCTGGGGACTACTACTATTTGTTTTCCCATACCTACTCACTCTTACATATTTCTTCCCTCTAATAAATAGTAAAGAAATCATTCTAATGTTTCAGATTTGAAACAGATAAAAATTCAAATACAAGACGATGAAAAGAAAATGGATTATTGGAAAGATGTTGTAGGATCTATAACTGAAGAATTTTCAGATATAATGCAGTTATACGATATCAAATTCTGCATAAGTCTTTACAAAAATTAATAGGTACCTACCTACTTAACTATTTTGTGATAACAGATGTTATTTTCTTTTTTGTTTCTACATCGTAGGATAGATCGCGCCAAACATCTAGTCCGCTCTGAAGTTGCTTCGCGCATTTGTACAGTCACGCATACTATTTAAATATATATATTTATACATATATATATATATATTTAAATTTATGTATAAATTCGCATACTATATTATTATTATTCCTTTATTTTATTGTATACACATATAAATTACATTTTTAAATATTTCTACATAAAAAATACATAAAAAACATTTAAAAATATAAAAAATAAGGAACAGGGTCCAAGCTACCGGCGGTCAGGGCTCCAGAGAGAGGAACTTCCTGACGATGCGAGCCGTGTCCAGCAGTACCGCTTTCTGAATCAAGCCCTTGATCCAGCTGCCTAACGAGAGCCTCCTGAGGTGTTGGTCGAGGCTCTTGGCAATTAAGCCATTGGCTGTCACGACTATCGGTACAATGATTGCTGAATCCACTTCCCACATGTCGACAACCTCGTGAGCCAAATCAAGATACTTGGTTTGTTTATCTTTCTCAGCTTTCACGAGGTTCTCATCATGTGGGATGGTTATGTCAACAATCATTGCACGCCGCTCTGATCGATCCACCAGCACTATATCAGGCTTATTGGCAATAATAGTCCTGTCAGTGATGATGGATCGATCCCAGTACAATGTGATATGGCCATTTTCGAGAACTGGGTCGGGCATATACCTGTAGTACGGCACCTCCGATTCCACAAGTTTGTATTTAAGAGCAAGTTGCTGGTGAATTATCCTGGCTACAAGGTTGTGTCTATGCAAGTACTCTCCGTTAGCTAGACGAGAACACCCGGAAATGATGTGTCTAATTGATTCTCCCGGCCGGTGACATGCCCGACAGATGTCAACTGTGCCGTCTTTCACAATGAATCTCCGGTAATTGTTCGTCATCATAACTTCGTCCATAATTGCAAAGACAAAACCTTCGGTTTCCCCAAAGAGGTCACCGAAACGTAGCCAGGCTACGGTCGCTTGAAAATCTACATCGGGCCCGTGTAGGGCTCGGAAAAAGCGTCCGTGAAGCTCTTTGCTCTTCCATACCTCCATGCGATCATTTGTGTCAAGCACTACTGGTTTACGCCAGTTCTCTTTAGCCAAGGAGAGCGGAGTGAGGCCCTTGTCAGCCGCGACCACATCTCGATGCATCCCCACGTTGGTTTCTAGGAAATAGTCCCTGAGACTGCATATCTCGCGATTGTGGAGAGTCTTGGCGTTTAAAAAGCCACGACCTCCACATTTTCGCGGGATATACAGCCTCATAACCGATGACCGTGGGTGATGCAATCGATTTGCAGTGAGTAGCGTACGGACCCTCTGATCCAGGGCGTCAAGCTCAGTTTGAGTCCATTTGAGTATGCCGAAAGAGTACATCAATACCGGCATGACCCAACCGTTGAAAGCGCGCACCTTATTTCCGCCTGATAGAAGACTATTAAGTACTTTCTTCAGGCGGCCAAAGAAGCGTTCTTTCAACGATTGCTTCATGTCAGTACCATTGATACCCAACGCTTCCGACATACCCAAATACTTATAAGTTTCGGATGCGGAGAGGGCTCTAAGGTTTATGGAACTCGTGAGTTGGGTTCCCACGGGTTCCATAATCTCTCCTCGCTTTACATGCATGACCGCACATTTGTCCACACCAAATTCCATCCTGATGGAGCTACTGAAAATTTCAGTAATTTTCAGTAGCTCGTTCAGTTGTGAATTGTTGGGAGCAAAAAGTTTCAGGTCATCCATGTAGAGGAGGTGCGATATAACCTGACCACTTCTCCTCAACCGATAGCCTAGACCTGAATCCTCTAATAGTGTGCTTAGAGGATTCAATGCTAAGCAAAACCAAAGTGGACTCAAACTATCGCCCTGAAATATTCCTCGCTCGATCCTTATCGGTTCGCTATTCCTCTGAATATTTCGACATCCTGGATAGCGAAGGACTGTCCTCCATGTCCTCATACACGTCATCAGGAAGGTGCGCAGAGTTGCATCCACTTTAAACAACTCCAGCACCCGCATGAGCCATGTATGTGGCACTGAGTCATAGGCCTTCTTATAATCTATCCAACATGTCGACAGATCCTTTCGGGAACGACGAACCTGTTGTCTAATGGCCATATCAATAAGGAGTAGCTCCTTAGTACCGCGGGACCCGCTCCTACATCCATTTTGAGAGGCAGACAAGATGGAGTTGCTGTCAATATGTTTGTTAATTTTAGTTTTCAAAATGGATGTAAGAACTTTATAGACCGTCGGTAAACAGGTGATCGGCCTATAATTTTTGGGTTCCGCGGTGCTACCTGATTTATGGAGCAGGTGGGTTATTCCAGTAGTTAGGAACTGAGGTAACGAACCAGACACAAAGCAGTCTGGAATTGAGATGCCAAGCGAGCGTGCGACCTTGGAAACCATTTTATCCAAAAGTTATGCAGCCCGTCCGGTCCTGGAGACTTCCAGTTAGGTAACGGACGGACTGCACAAGCTACATCTTGGGGGCAGATGGTAATAGCCCCCATTTCAGGTATTGGATCGCAGGCTCTCTCGACATCCCGGGCCCAGTCACCTTCAGTGTGACTGACAGGTACCGACCAGATACTGCGCCAAAATGAACACATGGCATCATCATCCGGTAGGCACGTGTCAGTCACACCTTGTTCTGGTCGTTCCCAGTCCCTATAAACCCTCCTTTCATTGCTTTGGAAGGTGCGATTCTGGGTGTACCGTTCCACTCGTCGTTTATATCTTCTAATACGGTTCGCCCATGCATACACTTTCTGCTTCAGGAAGTCGATGCGCTCCGTGACACGGGCCATATAGTTTTGAGGGCTGGTATTTCTACCTGAGAATGCCCGCCTCACAAAGCGCATCACTCTAGGACGAGTATTTCCCTCCCTGAAGCAGATTAGTTTACCGATGAGTGCTCTGGCCCCACCAATACGACGTTCAATCCTGTGCTGCCAAGCTGGTACTACTGGTTTCGGTCGTGTAGCTCTAGAGTCACTAGGAAATTTGACATGAGCTACACGACAAGCTGCTACAGCTGCGCAGTACAGGATTGAATGAATATCAGTGAGGTCCTCGCAGGTTTCAAAATAATTTGATAACTGCGCATCCAGAGCAGCCATCAGTGTCCTATTTCGGTTATGGATGGGTAAACGTGGCAGGCGTGGTCTTAGCTCTGCCGAGATGGAACGATATTCCCGAATCGCAGCCTCCAAAGCATTTCTTAACTCCTCATTGCACTGGGTACTTACGTTTGTAGCCCTATCATTACTTCCCTCGTCAGCATAGTTTGTTGGCTGCGGTGGTATCTCCGCAGACTGCGACTGGTGAGCAATGACACGGCTACTCTGCATTTCGTTTCGCAGGCGATCAAGCACAGTATCATCCAACATATGATTACGCTGGATAACCCGTACCTGATCCGACAGTCGTTGCGCCGACACGTTGACAGCTGGCTCAAGCACCTGAAACAGAGAGAGCATTCGAACACGGTACGCGGTCAGGTTGGTTCCTCCCTCTGTAGCCCCATAGTATGAGCGCATGACGTTTTCGTTGATGGATTGTGTCCATCTCATGCGCTGCACACTTCCGCCGGGAGCTGGGACCCTGTCAGAAGCCGATGGGCCTCGAGATCCTAAGCAGTCCGGCGGCCGGCGTCCTCCCCGTCGGCGAACAGGTGGTGGCGTCGTCGGCGGAGAGAAGTACTCGTCGCTCGAGCTCGACGCAGCTGCCGCGGCCGGGGTCGTCACAGCGCTTACAGTGGCGCTGGAGGCCGGCGGCGGCGAGGCGGAGCTGAGCAACGAGTCCGGAGATGGTGGGCGTGCACGTCGAGCGGCAGATCTTGTCAACATCTTTTCACATTTTTATATTTCCAAATTGCTATTTCTTGTTGTAAGGTGACATGTTCTGTCATCCTGTCTTGTTTGTTTTATATTTTCTGGTTTTTCCATTATATTTATTTCTGCAAATATTTTTATTGTATGTATATTATTTGTTACTGATTTGAGATTTACAGTGGGTATATATTATGCACAAAGAACTATTAATTAATTTATTAAATATTATAGTGGTAAATTATTTGAATGAATTATTGATGTATTATTTCCTTTATTCCATTTTATGTACATATAAATTATATTTTTAAATATTTCTAAGTACATAAAAATATATTTAAAAAAACCGGCCAAATGCGAGTCGGACTCGCACATCGAGGGTTCCGCCGTACAAACGTAGCGGTTTACAATTTATGACGTACTAGCTTTCCGCCAGCGGCTTCGCCCGCGTGGAGTTCGGTTATATCGCGCTGTTTAAATTCCCCTCGGGAACATCAAATTTTTCCGGGATAAAAGGTAGCCTATGTTCTTTCTCAGGGTCTAAAGATTGTCTGTGCCAAACTTCATCAAAATCGGTTGAGAGGTTTAGGCGGGAAAGCGTAACAGACAGACAGAGTTATTTTCGCATTTATAATACTAGCATTGATTTAGAATTTTTCACAGTTTAGAGGCAATTAGATTTAAGAAGTGTTTGATATGAATTTCAACTTTAATATCTCTACGCGTTCATGTGAAAAAGGGTAGGTAGTAAGTTTATAATTATTAAAAAAATATTTTATGTCATGTAAGCAAAAATAATATTTTAATATTTTATGTAACTTCAAATTTATCATTTTCACAATTTTTCCTTTATCTGTCTGTACTATAATATAACGCTGCTTCGTGCCGAATTTCAAGATTTTGAGTTCACGGGAAGTACCTTGTAGACAAAGAGATTTAAGATACACACATCAAAAGTGTCTAGGGATCAAGCATTTTTATGCGGATTTCTTGAGATTGAGATGTGGCTTTGTAATAAATTTATGATTTTATAAATTTATATGGATCCTTTTTGGTGCATTTCATAATTTGAATCAGGAACTGTGAATCAAATTCGAGTAAAAGATGAAAATCAGCTGTCAATATTTTCCCTATAAAAACATACAACGCATTGAAGACATTATTAGTGCTACTGTTTCCCTACTACTGATTAAAACCAACGTTATTATGGAGCGGCGACGTCATTTAAGCAGGGAAGAAATGCTCAGAGCCGTGGGAATGATAGAAGCTGGTTCCCGGCAACGTACTGTGGCTTTAGCTCTGAATACAAGTCAGAGTGTTATCAGTCGACTTTGGACACGTTACCGAAGCACTGGTACCGTGGCTGAGCGCCATGGAGGACGGTATCGCTGCACCACACGGAGACAAGACCGATACATTCAAATCTTAACTCGAAGAGCTCCAACAATAACCGCCATGATGTTAGCCGTGAGGCTTCATCACTCTTCAGGGAACTTAATTAGCGACCAAACAGTCAGAAACCGCTTGCATGAAGTGAACCTTCATTCCCGAAGACCGCTACGGGTACCACCTATAGCAATGCACAATCGTAGGATTCGATATCAATGGGCTCTTGAACACAGAAATTGGGCAGAAGAACAATGGCGTTTCGTGTGCTTTTCTGATGAGTCTCGTTTTGGTATGAGACCGGATACAAGACGTATACGACACTGGAGAACCCCTGGACGCCAACAGCGATTAAAATCCTGCCAGGAAGTCCATCCTTATAGTGGTGGAACCATCATGGTATGGGCGGGTATTTGGATCGGCGGAAGAACTGAGTTGATTTGGATCAGAGGCAACCTCAACGCTCAAATTTATGCTGAAACGATTGTATCAGACGTCATCGTTCCTCTACAAGTGCAAATCGGTCCCTTATTTCAGTTAATGCATGATAATGCACGACCGCACACCGCAAGAGTTGTAAGACAGACTCTCGCCGCAGCTAACATCAATGTCCTGCCCTGGCCTGCTCAGTCGCCAGACTTGAACCCGATTGAGCATGCATGGGATATGCTACAGAGAAGAGCTCTGCCGAATATGGAGGGTATCCAGTCGCAAGAAGACCTTTTTTTGTTGTTGCAACGAACATGGGCGGCCATTCCACAGCGTGATTTGGATGAACTCATTTTGAGTATGCCAAACCGATGTTCTTGTGTTGTTAGTGTTCGCGGTAGAAACACGGATTATTAATTGTTTAAGTTACCCAATAAAATTTTAGAGAAAACTATTATTTCAGTCTTTTTTTTCGAACTTTTGTGTTAGTGGTTCAAATGTCAAATATCCCTTTATTAGGAAAATGGCAAATTTCTTTATTAATGCAAAGGTGACTTGGTTTATCGTTACTGTGACAAACGAAAACACTTTATTTGATGAATCCTTAAAGAAAATTTTAATTAATATCAATCAGGAGAAAAGTTATTGCAAAAATATATGTTGATCCCTAGACACTTTTGATGTGTGTATATAGAGAGGGCATGTGTCAAAATGGCATAGAAAAACTGTGATCCCATGGCTCAGTTCCGCCATCTAGTACAATATAGCAAAATTAGATCGACAATTGGAGACATCAAATAGTAAAAATGAAATAAGTTTATATAAAATATATTCAGCTATTGCCCGGTAGGTGGCCAGTGTGGTCTATGTTGCCACATCCGATTTAATACCCTAGTATAGTTCAAATCGGGTAAATAAATATTGAAAAGTAAACAAATTAAATGAAACTTGTCTTGTACAAACAAAAACTGTTTTAAAATTTTATTCGCTACTATTCATTTACCGTGACACCGTCTATTGGCATTTTAGATGTTTTAGGCTTACGAATTATTTTAACGCTCAGTTTATTGCGATTTTTGAGTGTAACAGACCTTTTAGGCCATAAAGCGCATTTTGTTTTGCAATTTTCGTTTGCATTTCGTTTTTAGCAAAATTATTCTTTTTACACGTTTGTTTGCAAATATTTTAAATGGCAATGCAAAAAACTGTGGTAGGGTTTGTATCATTTCGATATAAAGTTATCGATAATATTCAAAGAAGTTACTACGACGATGTTTTGTCGCATTATGATAGCTTGAAACAAAAAATTAGGAAGCAGAATAATTATGGGTAATTTTAAGTTTACAAGGTTCTAATTTATATAATTCTTTTAATATAATAGGCGTTAAAGTTTAAAATTGCCGATTAGTACTGAAAATCTAAATAATTGCTTATTTTTTAATTTTTAAATAATTCATTTATAATCAATATATAGGAAGGTCGTTTATGCCTTTGTGATAGAACTCTGAGGATCTAGACTGCACAAACTGTGTGAAAGCAGAACTGCCTCCTGGGAAGAAAACTTCTTGTCACGTAGATAATTGTCAAAATCACGACAAAAATGGTAGTCTGCTGGAGCAAGACCTTTACCAGATACGTACGCCATTATCTTTAAAAGCGGCAAAAAAATCACGGTTATTGTATGGGAGCCCGCCTTCAGTATTTATTTTATTTTAATTATTTATTTGTAATTTGAATATATAACCAAATATTCTGTGAACATTTTAAGCGTCTATCTGTTTCCGTTATTAATATGGAGCAAAAAACGGCAAAAATTCACGTTTTTTGTATGGGAGCCCCCTTAAATATTTTATTATTTTTATTCTTAGTACTTGTTGTTATAGCGGCAACAGAAATACTAACACAATCTCTGGAAATTACAACTGTCTCGCTATTACGGTTTATGAGATACAGCCTGGTGACAGACGGACAGACGAACAGAGAAGTCTCATGAATAGGGTTCGTTTTACCTTTTAGGTACGGAATCCTCAAAATCACAAAGTAGCTCGCAATCATTGTACTACATATACGTACCTACATATTTTATGAATATATTTCATTATAAATAAGTTATGTAATCTATGTACTTATCCACTTAACCGTAAATTTTATTCCAATTTTTACGGTTAAGTAGAAAAGTACTGAAATTAATAACTTACTATTTCATTTCTAATACAAGGTACCGATTCATTTTTTTTTTTAAATTTGATCGACAAGTCTTTCCAAAGTAGATATCTTCTCTTTTAAAATGCATTGAGCATAATTTCGACGAATGAGACGGAAGCCAATTTTCTTCTCTACGGTCTATCTGGACAAATCGTATCCACTTTTTCCCTACAACATTATTTTTATTCGGAAACCAAAAATAACAAAAACCTAGATAAATGAATAGTAATTGTTCATTCAATTTTGTTTATTAATATGATTATGTTTAAATAGAGTTAATAATAAATAAACTTGAAATAATAATAATAATATTTTAAGTTTATTTAGCTATATTTTAAATGTCAATAAAATACAACAAAATGTATTCATCTTAATAAGTATTATCGATAACTAAATCGATAAACAACATTACTACATCTCTACAAGAAAATAGTAAAACTACTCAATAATAGAGGGCGCTTATTACAATAATGGAAAATTTTCTAGAACTATTTAAGATTTTTTTTTAAATTTGAATTGCAGACGAAATATAAATAATTCATAGAAAAACATTCCGAAGTTAGGTCCAGTCGTTTTACTATAACGAGATGTACAGTAACACAAAGCGCAACATGGCATATTTCCTTAGAAAATGTTTATTCTTGGTGGACACAAATTACGTCCTGACGCGCAGACTAGACTGAGCGCCTTTTAACCAAGTCGATAAAAGTATTGGCTTACGATTTTGTTCGTGATGTCCTATCTATTGTAAATATAATTTTAATGTCTTTGCTTGTAGGTTTTGATTCCCTTGCGTGTGACGGAAATTCGTCTAAGGTGTCGGTATAAACTGCTGTATCTTTTGATCGCTTTAACGTAGAAGTTTGATTTTTTCACTGCTTAAAGGGACAATAGACGGTATTTGGTATAAATTTCAATTTGATACCTTTATTAGTTCGTGAGAAATAAAGTAGTAAGTTTCGTTTTATTAAAATATGTTTATTATATTATATAACTAAAAAAATGTGATTTTCGCAATTTTTCCTATATTTGCATTATATGACAATCCTTCATGCCAAATTTCAAGATTCTGAGTTTATGGGAAGTATCCTGTAGGTTTTGATTCCTTTGCGAGTGTCGAAAATTTGTTGAAAATATCGACATATCGGCTGTATCTTTTGATTGGCTTGGCTTAGAAGTTTGGTATTTTCACAGCTTAAAGGGACAATAGACCTAGGTATTTGGTATAAATTTCAATGTGATAACTTTATTCGTTCGTGAGAAATAAGGTAGTAAGTTCTATTTTATTAAAATATGTTTATTATATTATATAACTAAAAAAATGTGATTTTCGCATTTTTTCCTATATTTGCATTATATGACAATGCTTCATGCCAATTTTCAAGATTCTAAGTTTACGGGAAGTATCCTGTAGGTTTTGATTCCTTTGCGAGTGTCGAAAATTTGTTGAAAATATCGACATAATCGGCTGTATCTTTTGATTGGCTTGGCTTAGAAGTTTGATATTTTCACAGCATAAAGGGGCAATAGACCCGAGTATTTCATGTGAATTTCAGCTTGATACGTCGACGCGTTCTTGAGATAAAGGGTGGTGACAGACAGACAGACAGACAGACAGACGGAAAACAAAGTGATCCTATAAGGGTTCCGTTTTTTCCTTTTGAGGTACGGAACCCTAAAAACATTTAAAAATATGAAAAATAATAGCCCACCGGTATCGGGAACAGGGTCCAAGCTACCGGCGGTCAGGGCTCCAGAGAGAGGAACTTCCTGACGATGCGAGCCGTGTCCAGCAGTACCGCTTTCTGAATCAAGCCTTTGATCTAGCTGCCTAACGAGAGCCTCCTGAGGTGTTGGTCGAGGCTCTTGGCTATTAAGCCATTGGCTATCACGACTATCGGTACAATGATTGCTGAATCCACTTCCCACATGTCGACAACCTCGTGAGCCAAATCAAGATACTTGATTTGTTTATCTTTCTCAGCTTTCACGAGGTTCTCATCATGTGGGATGGTTATGTCAACAATCATTGCACGCCGCTCTGATCGATCCACCAGCACTATATCAGGCTTATTGGCAACAATAGTCCTGTCAGTGATGATGGATCGATCCCAGTACAATGTGATATGGCCATTTTCGAGAACTGGGTCGGGCATATACCTGTAGTACGGCACCTCCGATTCCACAAGGTTGTATTTAAGAGCAAGTTGCTGATGAATTATCCTGGCTACAAGGTTGTGTCTATGCAAGTACTCTCCGTTAGCTAGACGAGAACACCCGGAAATAATGTGTCTAATTGATTCTCCCGGCCGGTGACATGCCCGACAGATGTCAACTGTGCCGTCTTTCACAATGAATCTCCGGTAATTGTTCGTCATCATAACTTCGTCCATAATTGCAAAGACAAAACCTTCGGTTTCCCCAAAGAGGTCACCGAAACGTAGCCAGGCTACGGTCGCTTGAAAATCTACATCGGGCCCGTGTAGGGCTCGGAAAAAGCGTCCGTGAAGCTCTTTGCTCTTCCATACCTCCAAGCGATCATTTGTGTCAAGCACTACTGGTTTACGCCAGTTCTCTTTAGCCAAGGAGAGCGGAGTGAGGCCCTTGTCAGCCGCAACCACATCTCGATGCATCCCCACGTCGGTTTCTAGAAAATATTCCCTAAGACTGCATACCTCGCGATTGTGGAGGGTCTTGGCGTTTAAAAAGCCACGACCTCCACATTTTCGCGGGATATACAGCCTCATAACCGATTACCGTGGGTGGTGCAATCGATTTGCAGTCAGCAGCGTACGGACCCTCTGATCCAGGGTGTCAAGTTCGGTTTGAGTCCATTTGAGTATGCCGAAAGAGTACAGTCAGAAGCAAAAATATGTATACATTGCCAAGGCTCCAAAAATATGTAAACATCTTCGACTTTAAAACGAAGTGCTCAACTTGAAGAACATAAAATTGTAGCCACCGGTTCACATCATAAATATGTATACGCTCATTGCTTCATTAATTTAAGAACCAACGCGTGAATACATGCTATTGATGGAAGCGTGCATACATAGTATTGTTCCTTTCGTGGTGGGCATAATTTAATGAAGCAATGAGCGTATACATATTTATGATGTGAACCGGTGGCTACAATTTTATGCTCTTCAAGTTGAGCACTTCGTCTTTAAAGTCGAAGATGTTTACATATTTTTGGACCCTTGGCAATGTATACATATTTTTGCTTCTGACTGTACATCAATACCGGCATGACCCAACCGTTGAAAGCGGGCACCTTGTTTCCGCCTGATAGAAGACTATTAAGTACTTTTTTCAGGCGGCCAAAGAAGCGTTCCTTCAACGATTGCTTCATGTCAGTAACATTGATACCCTACGCTTCCGACATACCCAAATACTTATAGGTTTCGGATGCAGAGAGGGCTCTAAGGTTTATGGAACTCGTGAGTTGGGTTCCCACGGATTCCATAATCTCTCCTCGCTTTACATGCATGACCGCACATTTGTCCACACCAAATTCCATCCTGATGGAGCTACTGAAAGTTTCAGTAATTTTCAGTAGCTCCTTCAGTTGTGAATCGGTGTGAGCAAAAAGTTTCAGGTCATCCATGTAGAGGAGGTGCGATATAACCTGACCACCTCTCCTCAACCGATAGCCTAGACCTGAATCCTCTAATAGTGTGCTTAGAGGATTCAGTGCTAAGCAAAACCAAAGTGGACTCAAACTATCGCCCTGAAATATACCTCGCTCGATCCTTATCGGTTCGCTATTCCTCTGAATATTTCGACATCCTGGATAGCGAAGGACTGTCCTCCATGTCCTCATACACGTCATCAGGAAGGTGCGTAGAGTTGCATCCACTTTATACAACTCCAGCACCCGCATGAGCCATGTATGTGGCACTGAGTCATAGGCCTTCTTATAATCTATCCAACATGTCGACAGATCCTTTCGGGAACGACGAACCTGTTGGCTAATGGCCATATCAATGAGGAGTAGCTCCTTAGTACCGCGGGACCCGCTCCTACATCCATTTTGAGAGGCAGACATGATGGAGTTGCTGTCAATATGCGTGTTAATTTTAGATTTCAAAATGGATGTAAGAACTTTATAGACCGTCGGTAAACACGTGATCGGCCTATAATTTTTGGGTTCCGCGGTGCTACCTGATTTATGGAGCAGGTGGGTTACTCCAGTTGTTAGAAACTGGGGTAGCGAACCAGACTCTAAAGCAGTCTGGAATTGAGATGCCAAGCGAGCGTGCGACCTGGAAAACCATTTGATCCAAAAGTTGTGCAGCCCATCCGGCCCTGGAGACTTCCAATTAGGCAACGGACGGACTGCACGAGCTACATCTTGGGGGCAGATGGTAATAGCCCCCATTTCTGGTACTGGATCGCAGGCTCGCTCAACAACCCGAGTCCAACTACCTTCGGTGTGACTGACAGGCACCGACCAGATATTGCGCCAGAATGAACACGTGGCATCTTTTAAATTAATTAATTATTGATGTATTTATTATTATTATTATTATATTATAAACTAGCGCTTGACCGCAATCCTGCCGGATGGTAAGCAGTGACGCAGTCGTTGATGGTAAAGCGCACTAGTTTATTAAGAGCCTTTTCACTCTAGCCTTGAAGACACTCAAATATATATATATACATATATATGTATGAATACACCTGCAATACAATTGCGCGAAGCAACTTCAGAGCGGACTAGATGTTTGGCGAGATCTATACCCTTAGGTCCGTATTACAGAACGTCACTCAAAACTTAAGCTCTACTTAAGTGTCGTTTGAAGCCTTTTGATTGGTTGAAACTAGTTTTAAGTAATGCTTAAGCAGAGATCAATGCTTGAGTTTCCTTCTGGAATACGGACCTTATTGTGGCGGACGTCGCCTGTTTAATATGAACTAAAAATAATGTGACGACATAAAATGTCTAGTTTTTTTATCCTACTAATATTATAAATACGAAAGTTTGTGAGGATGCTTGCTACTCTTTCCTCGCAAAATCTGTACGAATTTCGATAAAATTTGGCATATATGGTTTATAAATCAGGAATAATTATTTTTACCCCAGATATGCTTTATGGTTCGAGGAAATAGGAGGTTCTCGAAATTAAATGAAATTGTTTATTATGCAAGTAGGATCACTGATCACTTTTACACGTCATATTTTTTTTAACTAGCTGGAGCCGGCATTTTCTGACTGACTACCTCTGGGAAGAAAAGCCGAAACAAACTCAGGGTTCAAAGTCTTTTTTCAAGGTATAAATGATAATGTTTACAATAACAATATGTGACTTCAATCAATCAATGACTCTGTGGGATAGATATCACAATTCAATTTTGACATTAACACGTGTAACAAATTATAGGAATTTTTTGAAAATTTTATTTCGCAATATTGGCGGATACCCCCAATGACAGTTGACGGCCGCTTGAACCGTCTACGAGGGAAGTTTGAGGTCCGTATTCCAGAAGGAAACTCAAGCATTGATCTCTGTTTAAACATTACTTAAAACTAGTTTCAACCAATCAAATGGCTTGAAACGAGACTTAAGTAGAGCTTGAGTTTTGAGTGACGTTCTGTAATACGGTCCTGAGTGTGCGTTCGCGCAGCGGAATGTTGTTGAATTTAAAGATTTTAAATATGCAGATATTTTAGTGTATGATGTCGTATAATTGTGTATGGTAAAAAAAATTTGTGCACGCAGCCATTGCGGAGAAATTCACCAAAAACTGATTCCGCTGGGCGAACGTTGTCCCGGCGGAACTTTTTTTAATCCATTGACTTAAGAAAAAAAGAGATATGTCCAAAAATTAGTGTGTATTTGTGTATGTATGAATAAAATTTGTGCATGCATAAACTTCGGAGA
The DNA here is from genome assembly GCA_017933935.1 of Sesamia nonagrioides. NCBI lineage: Eukaryota > Metazoa > Arthropoda > Insecta > Lepidoptera > Noctuidae > Sesamia > Sesamia nonagrioides. Next base: position 886,328 of record JADWQK010000412.1, on the reverse strand, counting down.
AATTCAAGTTTCCGCTGCGCGAACGTTTGGCCATTAGCTAGTTTTCATATAAAGCGCTTACATAGAGAGCTGTAGATTTTTACATACGTTGTTTTGTAGCATAATTACGCATATTGCTTAATGACATTGCTTAGCAGAGCGAGCAGCTCAATCCCAAGCTTTATTGTATTCTCTAAATAATCGAGATTTTATAATACCTGTTTTTGCTAAGTTTGGTCTTAATACAGCTTTTAAATCTTTTAATGGGCAAGTTTCGAGTGTCCATGGGAATCTTGTAAGTGTATCAACTTCCCTCGTAGACGGTTCAAGAGGCCGTCAACTGTCATTGGGGGTACCGCCAATATTGCGAAATAAAATTTTCAAAAAATTCCTATCATTTCATTCAACAACATTCCGCTGCGCGAACGCACACTTATCATTGATACATGAACGAGTTGCCCACTCTGTGGAGACGAGTGTGGTGTATAGCAAGATTGTGTTTGTTCCTGGTATTTATATTATGAACTTCCATTACCTACACTTTTATTAGAAACAAAAGGTTTTAAAGCTCTCCTATGTCGGTAGCGGCTTTCTCTCTTTTACCAGGTGTTGTAGTAAAATTTTTATTAATATAAAATTTAGTGTACAATAATATTACCCTTCTAAGTTTTGTATATCATAATAAATCCGATGTGGGAGAGTTGCTTATCCAATTTTAAACATCCACGAGTAGCAACCACCTGCCTGACGCATCAGTTTTAATCCAGCCTGTAATAACAGCACTGGAAAGAAAACGACACTCGAAAGAACAACAACTTCGATTTCTATATTATTATTCACTAGAAACAGTTACCTTTGGTACACATGTCCGTCCACACTTTGATAAAAAAACTCTGCCCAATGGGCGAAGAAATCTCCTACATTCTAAGCAGCAACTAAAGAGTATAACATAAGAAAGCCTTCACCTGTTTTTGTGCTTCGAATAGCGGTCAAGTGGTTAAAGCACAGTAGACAGACAGTAAAACATCTTCATATCAACGAGCCGCTCTCGGTTTGAATGTATGCGTGCGCGCCGTGCGCCGTATCGGTACGCGATTTCACGCACACACTGGCATAATTTAAGAGTCCGTGCACAAAATTCTCTCGCTACAGTTTAGGTAAAATCGTTGCGATGCTATCTTTGTGTGCATCGTTCTAGCAGCTAGACGCACACGCGCGTAAATATCGAGCTTAGTGAACGCTTAAACATTTTGATCCTTTAGAAGATATTATTCTAAATTATATAAAGTATGATTTGTGAATAGTCGGAAACGAGTGCACATTGTATATTTATCACAATTTAGATGAATATTGATACATTTTGACATTAAAAAAATATGGTGTAATGATAGTTTATTACATAGGCAATTTAAGAAATAAAAACATATACGGTAAAATGAAACATTAGAATAAGTAATCAGTTTAATTTAATATTCCTCACATTTAGAAATCTATTAACAAAATTTTAGGGTTAACATAATTATTACGCGATAATATATCAACGCTTGAAAGGCAATCATATCTAAGCGACAAAAATTCGTAAATTGAGATATATACAATTATACACCAAACGACGCAGAAAAATCTGGCGGTTCGAATGGTGTATATAACTCAATTTACTAATTTTTGTCGCTTAGATTTCTAGGGTCATCACAAATCGTCTCGCTCGCAGGTTCGACGATTTCCAGCCTCCCGAACAAGCAGGCTTCCGAAAAGGCTTTAGCACCATAGACATGCATAGGCAAGTTATACAGAAGTTCGAGGAGTATAACAAACCACTATGCTGGCGTTTGTGGACTATGAGAACGCCTTCGATTCGATTGAGACTTGGGCGGTGCTACAGCGGTGCCAAATTGACCATCGATACATTGCGGTGATAAAGTGTTTGTACAAAAACACCACCATGTCAGTCCGTCTCCAGGATCAGGACTCGAAACCGATCCAACTGCAGCGTGGAGTGAGACAAGGAGATGTCTTGTGATTTTTCTCGGTGGTAGGCCTCAACATCAGCCGCCGGCGTAAGTTACCACCCACCAGACAAAGTCGTGCCGCCAAGCGATTCGTCGTGTTCCGGCATGATGTCTGGTGAAGCCGTACGGAGGACGGGTCTGAGCAGTTGTGTTGCGATGTGTACCGGATGCGATGCGCCAAATGTTGTTGTGTCGGGAGGTTGGTCCTGGAGGGTAGCGGGATCCGAAGCACGGTGCTCCGCTGGCCGACCGCAGGTAGTTGGGGGCCCAAGTAGTGTGCCAGCCACATACGAAAGGCTGCCCCGCCAACTGCGAAAAATCCCAGGGTGGCCCCATCGTGCCGGTTGGCGACCGGACGAGAGGACCCGATGGCGATCCCTGGGGGGGTTCGGGCGTCCCCGCAGTCTCCATATCAATCTCCCTCTGGCCCAGCATCGTTGGTCGCATTGTTGGGTTTAACATTGCATCACCTCACTCAACTGCCGTCTTCCTTCCTATTCACTCAAAAAAACCAACAATTATGAAAAGGTCCAAAAAGAAAAGTAGGTGTGCACAGCGGGCGCACGTCCTCTCTTTCAAAGTGCACCTCTCTAACATTAGAGGTCTGCACTCCAATCTCTTAGCAGTACACCATCACCTTGAGACTGAGAAGCCGCATCTACTTTTCTTGACGGAGACCCAGATCAGATGTCCGCCTGATGCGGCATACCTCGGCTACCCGGGATACTCTTTGGAGCATCATTTCCGGCAGCGTGCCTGTGTGTATGTTCGCAATGACATCTGTTGCCGGCGTCTCCGTCACCTCGAGGACCCTCATTTTTCGTCGTTATGGCTGTTGGTTGACACTGGTGTGGACAAAATTGTCTACACCTGTGTCTACCGATCGCACAGCGGTGATCAGGAGACAACTCGGTTATTCGACCACCTCAGTGAGGCTGCTGACAATGCGCTACATCGGCACCCTGACGCTCAGTTCGTCGCTCTGGGGGACTTCAACGCCTGCCACCAGGACTGGCTCTTCCCATACCAGAGGACCGACCACGCTGGGAGAGAAGCGCGAAACTTCGCGCTTTCTATGGGCCTTTCCCAGCTGGTAGAGCAAGCGACTAGGGTGCCTGATGTAGTTAGCCACACTGCCAACTGTTTGGACCTTCTGCTGACCACTGATCCGGACAGATGTGTTGTAACAGTTTCCTCACCGTTGGGAACTTCAGACCACTGTCTGGTGAAGTCTGTGTCGTCGTTCTCCCCACCAGATCACGACTCCCGTGGTGAACGGCGATTGTGGCGATACAGGTCAGCGGATTGGGATGAGATGCGCCACTTCTTTGCGTCTTATCCTTGGCAGCAGGTCTGCTTCTCTTCTAACAATCCGTCGAGCTGTGCGGACGCTATAACCGATGTGGTGCGTCAAGCTATGGAGTATTTTATCCCATTCAATGACGTGCCCGTCGGTGGCTCGGCTCGCCCATGGTTCAATGCCGATTGTGTAAAAGCTGAACAGCGTATTTTAACAAGTTATTTGCGCAGCCATCCGGTAGCAGATCTTTTTGGTCCCTTGCCAAGTCGGTTGAGGCGAACTTCTGTCGGCCCTCACTGCCTCCGCTGGTCAGGCCTGATGGAACACTGGCTCATACGGCGAGAGAGAAAGCAGGTCTCTTTGCTTCTCTCTTTGCCCATAATTCGCGTCTTGATACTGGCAGTGCTACTCCACCTAATTTACCTCATTGCGGAGCTTCAATGCCTGAGGTTCGCATTAGGAACAAGGAGGTTCTGAGAGTACTGTGTCGTCTGGACGTGGATAAGGCTAGTGATCCGGATGGTATACCAGCGATTGTTCTTAAAGCTTGTGCGCCCGAGTTGTCTCCTGTATTGACGCGCTTGTATCGCCTCTCATTTAGGACTGGTATAGTGCCCAAGTCCTGGAAGCTTGCTAACGTGCAGCCCGTGCCCAAGAAGGGTAGTCGTGCCGATCCTACCAACTATCGGCCGATTTCGATCACCTCCATACTTTGCAAAATTATGGAGCGCGTATTGAACTCGCGCCTCTTGGCATACCTGGAAGGTAACGATCTCCTCAGTGACCGACAGTACGGGTTTCGCCGCAATCGGTCAACTGGGGACCTACTAGTGTATGCCACTCACTTGTGGGGCGAGGCCCTCGAGAAGAATGGGGAAGCGATTGCTGTCTCCCTTGATGTCTCGAAGGCCTTCGACCGGGTATGGCACGCTGGCCTTTTGAGTAAGCTTCCAGCGTACGGCATTTCCCCTAGCCTGACTGGCTGGGTAAAAGACTTCCTGACTGAACGGTCCCTCCGAGTTGTTGTCGATGGATGCTCTTCTGAGCCCATGTCAACTAATGCCGGTGTTCCTCAGGGGTCTGTTCTCTCTGCAACTCTGTTCCTGCTGCATATTAACGATCTGCTGATGCCGGTATCTATGGGTATGCAGATGACAGCACAGTTGTAGAGAGATACCTGCCGGATGCTCGGGCTAGTAGGGAATCAATCCGGTCCGAAAGAGAGGCCATGGTTGAGCGAACGAGTGTTGCACTGCAGGCAGTCTCCGAATGGGGCAATGCCAGTCTTGTAGCATTCAATGCCGCCAAAACACAGGCGTGTCTTTTCACCGCCAAGAGGAGCCCGTTCACCTTGGCTCCTACTTTTCGGAATGTGTCCTTGGAGTGTTCCGACCGCCTTTAGCTTTTGGGAGTTGAGATTTCCTCGGACCTTAACTTTGGGCGGTTCATTGGGTCCAAGGCTAAGGTGGCTGCCAAGAAACTTGGCGTTATCGCAAAGGTCCGGCAGTACTTCACACCTGGGCTTCTAATGTTATACAAAGCACAGGTCCGTTCGTGTGTGGAGTACTGCAGCCACATTTGGGCTGGTGCTGCCAAGTGTCACCTGGCCACTTTGGATTCAGTGGAGAGACGTGCAAAGAGGCTGATTGGTGACCCTGATCTAACTCGAGTCGGTCTCCAAAGCCTAGAGCACAGGCGTAGAGTAGCCAGCCTTTCGGTGTTCTATAGGATGCATTTCGGGGAGTGTGCGATGGAATTGCATGATTTAATTCCCCCATCTCCGTTCCACCAGCGGACGACTCGTCGTACGGCTGGTTTCCACCCTTACGTTGTTAACACCACTACGATCCGGACGAAGCGTTTCGCCTCCTCCTTTATACCGCGTACATCGAGGGACTGGAATAGTTTGCCAGCGGCGGTGTTTCCGTCGGACTACAATTTGAGTGTCTTCAAGGCTAGAGTGAATAGGCTCTTAATAAACTAGTGCGCTTTACCATCAACGACTGCGTAGCTGCTTACCATCAGGCAGGATTGCGGTCAAGCGCTAGTTTATAATATAATATAAAAAAAAAAAAAAAAAAAAGATGTCATATCTCCTAAATTGTTCACTGCTGCGTTGAAAGATGTCTTCAAGCTCCTGGACTGGAAAGGACTTGACATCAACATCAACGGCGAGTACATCACTAATCTCCGTTTCGCAGATGATATCGTGGTCATGGCTGAGACCCTGGAAGACTTTGGCAAAATGCTCAATGACCTCAGCAGAGCTTCCCAACAAGTGGGTCTAAAAATGAACATGGATAAGACGAAGATCATGTCGAACTCTCATGTCGCACCCACTCCAATTGTAATTGGTTGCTCTGCACTCGAAGTTGTTGATGAGTATGTATACCTGGGACAAACAGTCCAACTAGGTAGGTCCAACTTCGAGAAAGAGGTGTCTCGGCGAATCCAGCTCGGTTGGGCAGCGTTCGGGAAGCTACGCTACATCTTCTCGTCGTCCAAGATACCACAGTGTCTCAAGACTAAAGTCTTTGACCAGTGTGTGTTGCCAGTGATGACTTACGGAACTGAAACGTGGTCGCTCACAATGGGCCTCATACGAAGGCTCAGAGTCACACAAAGGGCAATGGAAAGAGCTATGCTAGGAGTTTCTCTGCGTGATCGAATCAGAAATGAGGAGATCCGCAGAAGATCCAAAGTCACCGACGTAGCTCTGCGAGTCGCTAAACTTAAGTGGCAGTGGGCAGGGCACATTGCTCGTAGAACCGATGGCCGATGGGGCAGTAAGGTTCTGGAGTGGCGGCCACGTACTGGAAGACGCAGCGTAGGGAGGCCGACAAGGTGGACCGATGACCTGGTGAAGGTCGCGGGAAGCCGATGGATGCGGGCAACACAAGACCGGTCAGCGTGGAAAGCCTTTGGGGAGGCCTTTGTCCAGCAGTGGACATCTATAGGCTGAAGAAGAAGAAGATATGATTGCCTTTCAAGCGTCGATATCTATGTCCTACCTACTCTAGTAAGTATATATAAATAAATTAATTTTCCTTTTGAGTTTTTGCAATACCTAAAAATTATTTAGTTTTTATTTAAGGATACTAATATTAAAGTGTAGTGTAAATACCTACATATACAATATCATAATCATCTGCCTAGCCTTTTTCCCAACTATGTTCGGACCGGCTTCCAGTCTAACCGGACGCAGCATTTAGGAATACGATAGATACCTCCAGTTAGACAGATTTCCAGTATTTAGGTAAACGATTTAAAAAACAAAAACATGGTTAAAATATTATTTGCCAAAGAATTGTAAAGCAACCGTAAGAATACCTTAAAGAAATCTCTTAGATGAACTTCAGGACCTAGCTGCCGGCATTAGCCTCCTATTATTTTAAAATGAAGTGTCTCGTAGAGGCATTGAACGAGATTTTCTTGAATCGACAATTTCGGGCAATAGGCAAAAGTTGGTTTTTCGTCTGTGCAGTAATAGTTTTCACATTGTGAATGGTCTCCAAAAATATGTTTTGGGCTGTTGATAATGTCTTTTTGTAAGTTTTTGATTTGCTCAGTAAATGGAATATTTTCAGCTCCTCGGAATCTTACTGCTGCTTTCACAGCAATGCGTAATCGGTTCACTCGATCAGAATGTAGTAGCTTGCGTTCGTTTAATGGGATGGACGTATCTTTCATCAAACTTAAATTTTTTCCATTATAATTGCGCATTAAGTGATTGGAACACTCCACTTTTTCAACCGTAACGTTTGAATATGGCCTGCTTTCCAATATGTTTTTATACACACTTGAGTCACCATCAGCAATAAGTTTTTCATACACCAAATTATGTGTTTTCACAGATTCTCTAAATCCCTCAACGATTATTGAGTTCTCCATACTAGTGGAAGAGCCAGTATGATTTTTATTACACCAGTGTTTCAGGGGTGTAATATTTTTATTAGCTGCACGGGAACATGTAACACAGTATTTATTTTTAATACCAACATGTAATAATTTGCCACTTTTTACCCCTATTATAGCCCCAACGCCTGCTGAGGAAGAAATATTTGTTTTATATGAACGTTTTCCCCAAGCAGCATCAGCTGTTACGGCTACAGTTGGTATACCTGATGGACTTACATTGCCACTTTCGAGAGCTATAGAAGCCTCTTCCTTACCAGCTTCTATCATTGTGACATTTTTCATAAATGGATTTATTCATAAGTGGCAAATCTATGGAAGCTTTGGATTATTTTCTTTACTCTGCAATAAATAGCATATGATTATATAAAGAAAACAATAACAAGCTGTATTTGATTGAAAGACTTGTGAAATAAAACTAATAAATAGTTGTAGGTTATTCATGCGATAACACAGGTCAGCGAGGTTTGGAAGAAAAAAGGGGAGGCCTTTGCCCAGCAGAGGGAGACAACACAGAGAAACGTACTGTGGCTACATCAACTTCGACACTCATAGTAGATGACGAAGTGGTATTCAGTTGATTAAAAGTACGTTCTTTAAGCACTTGTCTGGCTCTTGCCATTCCCTCTCTATTCCTCTTTCTTTTATTGATACATTGGTAATGTGCTCCCTTGTTTCGCCCCATTATCTTAAAAAAAAAAAATGAGTTTAAGTATAACAAAAGTATTATGTGAATTGACTTTAATAGAAAACTAAAAAACCCAAGATATTTTTAAATTGGTTCACAAATGATGGAAAAATCTACGAACTCACAAAAAATATACTCCTTCATTTTTAAAGTCGGTTAAAAATTAGTTAAAGCAATCCAAGGGATAAGTCGTAAATATCCTAATATAATTCACAACTAATATAATATTAGTAAGAAAAAAAAATAATTAAAGGACCAAGTTGTGGTAGTCGCAGTATATTTTTTACATAAACCTATGTAAAACTCGCGAGCTCTTGCGACACAAAGTGATACGTGCACTCGTTGCGCTAGCCGAGTTACCACTGAGCCGGCCACTTTTTTTTTTTGATATGGCATCTCATAGTTGACCTAGAGAGGTCGTCACTATTTAACCGGACTATCCTGTGGCTGCCTTAAATGAATTTAAAGCCTCCAGCCAGGGCTATTAAAAGCTAAGCGACTACGCTAAGGGCACCCCATAGTGGGGTACGAACCTCGGCTTAGGGTGTCACTAGAAGAACAGCAAGGGACGGCTGGATCGAATTCTTATTTTTATTTCGGTTTGATGACCGCGGCGTTTCCTAGTACTAGCTCTGAGAAGAAACGTCCGAAACAAACTCAGAGGTCATAGTTGGGAGTTTATATTTACTGGCTCAGCTGCGGCGCGGGCTGGCCTACATCGGACAAGTGAGCCGGCTGCGTATGCGCGCGCGTAAATATAGTAGATTTTGACATTGATTTTCATGATGAAAAAAATTTTTTTTAGAAAATAAACTTTTGTTTCTATTATAAAAATACCTTAAATTTAATGAGGCATTTTTTAATTTTTAAAAAAAGTTGCTTTATTATAGAAAAAACATACTTGTTTGGCTGCAGTTTTCCCTTGAATTTCTTAATTTCTGTCTTCTTTTTTGGCTGAATTATGAAATAAACTCGAAAAAGTGGTCAAGCTAGCAGCAAGATAGTTATATGCTGATGTGAATAGTACTTTTTTTTGGCAAAATCGCTTGTAGTTTCTTCAGAAACTATGGTCAAACTTCACTCGAACGTGAAATTTGAGAAAAAGAGTATCGGAAATTGTAGATTTACTACTAATTATGAAGTTTCTTGAAAAAAGTAGTCAAGCTAGCAGCTAGATGAAGAGTTGTACTATCCATATCATACATAATTTTACTGATATTATTTAACATATTCTCACAATCATGGAACAAAATTGATCAAAATGAGCAGATTAACAGGACGGACCCTTAACATGGGGGCAGTACGGGCTGTGCCGTGTGCCTGTGAGCACGCGCGTAAATTACATGACCGCTCGCGTTCGTCAACTCTCGCCGGCCACTTACCATAATATTAATTATTACGAGTATCATGACTTCAAAAGGGGGAAAAAGATATTGTAGTGTTTTCGGGTGCCTCAATAACGATTTCGCAAACCCGGACTTATCATTCTTCATAATTCCTACTGAACCAGAAATATAAGTATCTACTTATACTTAAATCTTATTAGAAAATATTTGTATTATTTCACAGTTTCCTTGCTTTATTAAGAGCGCACCCGAGTCGCATTTTTCCATATAAATGTATTCCCAAATTTACTTCCTGAATAAAAAGAGCTAAAGCTAAAGACTAGACAAAAAAAAGCTAAAGATTAGGCTTTACAGCTAAAGTTTATTTTAAGAGGCCTAGTTTTCTTATAAAACAGAGGATTGAGTACGAAATATCGTTTAGGTAAATGTATTTGTCGCGTATAGTGTAATAAGGGCAATTTCACAATAATTACCTACTACAGAAAGAATTTTCGCAGAAGTGTGATGTTATATAGCCTAAAGCCTTCCTGGGTTAATGAATCCTTGGAAGGCTTTAGGCTATATAACATTACACTGCGACCAATAGGAGCGGAGCATAACTAAACCACGCGAACGAAGTCGCTGGCGGCTGCTAGTGGGATATAAAGCTAAATATACAACCCTGGGCATCAATGCAAGAGTAGGCAAATAACTCTGCGGGAGGCCTTAGATAATCTACTGTTCTGTCTCTACTGTGGTTAAAGCTCCAATATTGCGTTGCGGCCGCCCGGCCGGATGCGATTACTACTTTCGCGAAATTCTGCAATAAGCTTGCCGAAGCTGTAATGTGAGCTTAGCTTAATGTTAAACGCAACAAATATAATGCTGAAACATAAGATTTTACCGGGCCACTACGCATTTGAAATCTCCCTACATCTGTTTCACAGATATCTCTTTGGTACATTTTCTAGATGAGCCATTGTAGAGCCATGAGCGGCGAATAAAATATTTTTGCTGTCTAAAAATAAAATTCACTGCGGCTCGATACGGACTTATTTATTTAATGCCGAGTATAGAACTTTTCCAGCCATTGTGGATAAGTTACTAGTATTGATAAAATTGCTGAAAATTAAAAAAAAAAAAATAGAGCGACATTAAACCTATTAAAAGGAAGGTATATTTTTGGAGATACATCCATACTAATATTATAAATGCGAAAGTAACTCTGTCTGTCTGTTACGCTTTCCCGCTTAAACCTCTGAACCGATTTTGATGAAATTTGGCACAGACAATCTTTAGACCCTGAGAAAGGACATGGGCTACCTTTTATCCCGGAAAAAATTGATATTCCCGAGGGAAATCTAAAAAGTGCGATATAACCGAACTCGCGCCGAAGCCGCGGGCGGAAAGCTAGTACTACATAAAATACAAACATTATCTTGTAACTGTTGTTCTCGGTGGTAGGCAACAACATCAGCCGCGCAACATAAGTTACCACCCACAAGACAAAGTCTTGCCGCCAAGCGATTCGTCGTGTTCCGGCATGATGTCTGGTGAAGCCGTACGGAGGACGGGTCTGAGCAGTTGTGTTGCGACGTGTGCGGTGCCGGGTACGATGTGCCTAATGTTGTTGTGTCGGGAGTGTGGTCGTGGAGGGTCTCCAGATCATCCTCTGGCGCAGCATCGTTGGTCGTGTTGTTGGGTTAAACATTGCATCACCTCGCTCAACTGCCGTCTTCCTTCCTATTCACTCAGTTTTTTTGAGTGAATAGGCTTAATAAGCTAGTGCGCTTTACCATCAACGATTGCATCACTGTTTACCATCAGGCGGGATTGCAGTCAAGCACTAGTTTATAACTAAAAAAAAAAAAAAAACAATTTTAGATCAAAGTTACGAGTAAGTGTAATTTAGATTAAGGGCCGCTTTTTCATTGCCAGCATTTAAATTTGTGGAGTAAAATTGACGTCTGACAGATCATGAAAGACGCCATATCACGTTCTCAGCACTGCCGGAGTTAAGTAGTGAACCAAAAAAAAAAATATGAGTTTTTCTCTGGTACTAGTTCAAAATCTACTTGAGAGGCTTCGTAGAAAATTCAACCTGTATACATAGGTGCTGTAGGTACTAAATTTATATAAATCACAAAATAATACAATACGAGATAGATCGATCTGAAGTTGGTGTTTGTTCGAGTTGATGTAGGTGTATACATACCTACATACATATACAATATGTAAAGAAAACCCTGTCCGACCCATAAGGATAATAAAGGTTAGGCAATCACATGACCAAATAAAATTTGAAATTTTGCATAATCATCATAGTAACAATACTAATCAATTTTGAAACTATCTTTTTTCCCCGCGAATTTACGCTAACTTCCCCAAAATTTGGTGTTTTTAAAAAAATGACAACACCATTTTAGGCGGTATAATTGTCGGCTTTCCTTTTATTGTTTTGTTAGATTATTTATTTCTTTGGCGGCGTCGCGCGTGACCTTTGTCGGCGGCGTAAAAGAAATAACTAGTGATGCACTAATTTTTGCGCAATAACGTTTTTTTATCGCTATTAATCGAAACTTGTATCTGGTTGAATGATTTGTTAAAAACACAGATTACCCAATGGAAGTACTTTTGTTTGTTTATCGATTAATTACTAATAACATTATTATAACACAAGTATTAGTAAACAGAAACGAGAAGGACTTATGAAACACAATTTTAGTAAAATTTTACAAATATTTTAACGGTCAACATCATCGATTTTGAGACAGAAACTGAAATTAAAAATTTGGCATGATTTTCATTTACAGCAGTGTACCTAACTAATTTAAGTTTTGTAAAAGTTCTAAACAATTGCATGCGATGTTGAATCTAGAATGAGAAACTACAATACTAAATCGATAACAAAATAGACGAGTAAATTGTTTACATCGAAAATCAATATTTTGATTACTTACACATCCCTATTTACTCAAAGGATGCCGCGAGGGCAGCCCCGTAGGTACAATCTTATAAAATAAAAATCATTTTTACTTTAAATTATCAGTTACGCGTAAACATCGCTCTAGTGAAGACTATTCGTGTATTGTGTGATCATGTCGTTTCCTAATGTAGAGTAATGTAACATGCTGATGGAAGGTAGCAACTGCTGTTTTGTGATCAGGTGATTGTGCTGAATGTGGTCAATGTGGTTCCAGTATGACGGTGCGTCACCATATCTTTGTCCTGTACGTGAGTACCTCCAATATCAGTTCGGCGAGCAGTGGATTGGTAAGGGTGGACCAACTGTGGCCAGCGCGAATTTGACACCACTTGATTTTTATTTGTGTGCATGTCCGTGCTAATCTCGTGCGACGGTGCCAGCTGGGCCTGTATCGTTATTAGTAAACGAAATATGGAACAACATCTCTGCCACAGCCATTATGCTCATCGAATGAAATGATACATTTGGAGAGTCAGACGACCTTCCTACTTAAAAAAAAAGTTCTTTTCACGAGCTGCCTAAGTATCATTATTTCTTTCGAGACTCGATAAACGTAAATAAATTACCTATACCTACATGCATGAGGTCAACTGAGGTTATGAACTGTGCCTGTGTTGCCATGAAATTACCTATTTATTTTATTTATTTTTTAGGGGGAATTTTTTTTTAAGTTTAGCCAGGTTTTGTAGGCATTAGTAGAATCAGTTATCGATACCTAACAATACCTTCACGGATCGGACAGGGTTTTCTTAACATATTGTATATATATACACTTAGTTAATACTAGTTATGGGTCGCTTTCATGTTTTAACTACAAATTAAAACCACGTTTATTTACAAAAACCTCAAACAGAGATTTATTTTATATTTTTTTTTTATAAAATTTATAATATAATAAATAACGTGTGTTGTTTGTTATACTTCTTGTTGAATATACATTTCTATGGAATATAAAAGTACTATATTTTTTTCTATTTTTTAGAATCATTTTGAAAGGCTAGGAATTTATCATTTATTGCTTTAGTATTAGTTTTACATTGTGGTGTTCATTAATAGGAATACTCAGTAAACATTAGCATTTTTTTAAAAGTTTATTTACATAACATACATAAGGAGTAGGTAGCTAATAAGTAATAAAAACTCAGCAGCGAACATGCAAAGGACGGAGTGCAAAGCGTGCCAACAAAGGCGAACGCGATTGCGCCTGCGCCTGCACTACTCGCATGCATCTCGCGCCCTACAAACAGAACTCACGAAAGATTTGAGACAAATAAAACAGCTTACTGAGTTACAGCTAACTATTGAAATTAAAATTAAATAAAAATATCTATTAAAGTAAAAGTCACATAGTAGATAAATTTAGGGTTTAAAATGATAAAAAAGGATAAAATGTTGAAATTGAAACTTACTGAATATTAGCAATGGAAATTAAAATAATGTACAAACATGTGAGAGCATTATAAATTGGAGCTAATCATCATGTAATTAAAACTTTTTTTTACTATTTTCTACATAATTGCAATTGGTGTAAATATAACGCGCTTGGTTAAGTATCATTAATTAACAATTTCTGGAATTGGAGTATGTTTTATATCAAATCAACTGTTTGCAGTGGCGGATTTCAAAAGGCGTATCAAACAACCCAATCGCCGTAACATGGTATTCACAAAAATAACGTTCATTATTAACAAGACACCAAAATCTGACGTTTGGGACGCCCAGTTAAAATACGCCACGTCATTTAACTCTTTCAACTCCAAAATGATCTAGTTTATCACCTATAGAATTATGATTAAGTAAATAATTAGATTCATATATTAACTATCAGTTTTATGTTCATAAACAAAAACTTTAACAGGAAACATATTTTTCTAAACAGTGACTTCACTAGTAGTAAGACTATTATAAGCTTTAACCCAATGAAAGCGTCCAAATGTATCTTTCCATTAGATCAGAATATTTATTTTTTATTATTATTTTCGCAAAGATATTCAAAGCGTACAAGTTATGCATCAAGAGCTTAAGGTGGGCTAAATCTTGCAAGGAAATATATGTAAAATGTTACGGAAATATTGTGGAAGATATTACTTTCTGATTTCCTTTCTCTGCTGACAAGATTATCATTACAACCATATAATACATATAAAAATAATCCTCAGTGTAGGCAAGATCAATATTAATTGACTTTTAACGTAGTCCATCTGTAACAATGTATATTTGTATTTCTAGAGTTAACATTATAAATAGTAAAAACATTCAGTTAAATATTTATTAAAAACCAATATTAAAAATGTTATTGAGAATCTTGACCACAGAGAATATTGGGTATACATTGACAGTACTCTGAGTAACAACAATTATCTGTTAAAACATGCATATTTCATTGTTATATTATTGTGGATTTGTATCGTTTAAGGCATATTATTTTAAGTCTGTAATTTCATTATTGATAAAATAGTAGTACAGGACAATAAAATAATGATTATATGATCAATCAATGACCATATAAAATTAGGTATAATACAGAGACACATTAAAATTTTGAAGCAATTTCATTTTAAGTTCTTGATAATAACTATTGCGTTAAAAAATATAATACAACTTTTTTCTAGCTCCTGTTAGGTTAAGCATTATCATTATAATAATATAATCTATGAGTTCCATTTAGGATGATTCTAATATATAAAAATATAGAAGACATTGAATGCAGATGTTGCATCAGGCGTTGCTGCGATCAGCACGGGTGCGATCACCGGCGCGAATAGCGGCGGCAGCGCGACCACGTGGTGAAACGCTCGTCAGTCCTCGCTGCACGAGTCCTCGTTGTCGGCCTCCTTAATGTTCGTAAAGAACGAAACCAACGCCTTCATCATTACACCTGGAAACAGAAAGTCATCAGCATTCAAATTTATAGCCTCTTTTCTTTTTAGTTAACAGTTAAAAAACAAAGAAATCAAAATATACCTTTTCCCTCTGGCTCCTTTTCAGACTCCTCCCAAGCAATAAACCCATCTAATGAAATTATATATTGTTCATGCAGATATTGGAATATCTCTAAAGTTAAGCCTGTAACAAGAAACAATTCAGTTAATTTTCTGCCTTGAGTAGTTTAGTTATAAATACTTTACTTATTTATTTCTTCATGATACCAATTGCACATATTATATGTTGATCCAAGAATTTATGTTGGTAATAGGCTATTTGACAGTATGAAATTTTTTGTGATTATTTGCTTCAAATGCATAAAATGAGGGTCATTTACATGAGTTTTAATAAAAATAATAACAATTAATATATCCAAAAACAAAAAAATATTTTGTGACTTTTTGTATCTCGCGCCACATATTGTGAAACGATCCGGATTGGCTAATTTCACGATGAAGTCATACGTGCATCAGCACTTGTTGTTGTTCTGTGTTCTCAAGTGTTATATCGATGTATTTGTACAACCCCGTACAGCACACCAATTGTAAACCATTTTATTAAATAAACAATAACAGATAAACACAAACACAACTGCAGAACCGAAAATCGTTTATATCGTCTTGTGACGTCACTTACAAGGCGCAACGCCATATTGCTGACTATAACGTTTCGGCGGCTTTTTGAATTTTGAATTTTTATTTGCATGTTTCTTACGAAATACGTAATTAAAATAAAAAAAATACTTTCGGTGAACCTCTTAACCGCAACCAAGTCATTCAAGATAGAAATTATAAATCTGTCAAATAACCTATTAATCAGTTGTAACTTCGTAATTGGTTTTAGGGTAGTAAATCAATTAAATGGTAAGAGGTTAACAGGGTGTCTGTAAGCATTTAGAGATTGCTATGTGTAATATCTTGAAATAAGATAACAGCATTGTTTTTGATCACAGATCAAGAGTATCCTTGAAGTGTGCATCAATATAGAATGAATAAAATTACACTCGCACAACCATCACATACACCTCTCCAAACAAAACGAAAAAATATACAGAATATGTAATCCCCTTTTACATCCTACTGTAGCAGTTTACCTCTTTCTAATCTTTAAACACAGGCTTCGTGTCAAGTTAATAGTAGTTATATTTTTACAGCACAAAATTTAGGCATATTATTCCTGTTGTTTACAAATATTACAAGTTCTATACTTTGTGTCCACAATCAAAATTCAATGTATATAAATAAAAATCAATGTTTGTCCTCTGTTTCAAAACCATTGATTAGACAGTGATGAAATTTTGGTAGGGTGTTCTAGGGTCACCTATAAGGCTTCCTAAGTGGCATTGCAGCGCTTGCCGTGTCCAGCTAAGACTACAGGTTTCTTTAAGAATGGATTGAAAAATATAATAAACAACAGACTTTCTTGTAGATTACTTATTATGAATTAATATTAACCTTGCGGATGTTCCAGCCTACGTATAAGCTGTTGTATGCCGAACAGACAGCTCGCTTCTCTCGCCTGTTTTGTCTCGCCGAAGTCATGTATGAGACTCGCATACTTATTCATGCGGTCTTGGTTGAAGTGTGGTACATCGCGACCTTCAGACCCGAAAAGAGCATGTTCGCATATAGCTTGAATCAGTGCTCGCATAAACCAATCCTCATTCGTGGAATTACCAATCTTATCCTGTGGAAACATATTAATGGGAAATGATTTTAAATTCATATTTATATCAATTTTTACAGATTATATAAAATAACACTTCTAATTTATTTCTAAATGAAGACCTAAAAGCTAGTTCCGCTTGAATCCTCGTTGTATCTTACCTGGATCCATCCCTTAATACATTCACATGTTTCATCAGCATTCATAAGTTGAATTAATTTGGTTTGGGTTTGAGTTGGCGTTAAGGCTTTCTTAGTTTCTTCGCTAGCCTTAGAATCTCCTTCCAAAAATTCAAACTTATTATCTTCTAACCAAGCTGGCACCTGAAAGCAAAATCAATTTTAGTAAAATAATATACATGCAAGTAACTAAAAACAATGAACAGATTATTGAAAAGAACATGCTTACAAGTTTTTCATCCATCCATTGTTTAATTTGTAGACCTGACTCTTGCCATTTGCTTTTTACAAAGGAAGGTCCCATACTTTCTTTTAAGTCTCTAATAAGTGCTTTCAAAAACATTTGTCCATGTTTTGCAGAAATCATGCTTTCAGAAAGCCTAAATAGCTGCATAAATGTGATATGCTGAAAATAAATGTTGTCATTATTATATAGACCATATTATTTAAGCATTATTAAGAACATTATATAACGAATTAGTATATTCACCTTCTTTTCGATTTGTGGTGCAATTATCTTTCCTAATTTATCATACAACATAGGAATATCAATGTAAAGATCAGGCGCCAATTCTAATATTTCTTTGATGCCAGCTAAAAAATTGTCTGAGGAGATGGTGTTTGTTGCCACCAAAGTGAGCAAGGCCTTTGAAATGACAGAAATCTCCTTTGCAGACCTAAAAAAAAATTGTTATGTTAGTATAACTGTATATTAAACAGCTAAATATACAAAGTTTAGTATATTAATACTGTGCTTACTTCTCGACAGCAACATTAAATATTTCATTAACTACAGCAGCATGGTACTGGGCTGTGTAATATTGCTTGACTTCAGCTACCATTTCAACATCATCCGAGTTAATGATTGCGAGGTCTACCATAGACTTGACAGACTTCTTCTTGGGCTCCGGGAGTGGTTCCTGAGGAACGGGAGCTGGTGCCGCGACGGGAGCCGGGGCCTCATTGGCCGGCGGCGTGGGGGGCGCCGCGCTCGTGCTGCGTGTGCCAGAGTTGGAACGAGTTACGCCCACCGAACCGGAGCGGCTACTACTTCCACTTGCTGCTGTAATTTAAATGACAGTACATCGTATTTTTAGAACCCATTTATTTCAGTAATAATTATACAGAGTGAGTGGTTAACAGTTTGTGTTTATTCTATGGTTAAACCATAGAAATAATAAGACACTTGATAGTGGGCAATTTGGCAAATATGTACAATTAAAGGTTGGACGGGACTATCCGCTGAACGGTTCGTGGTTTGCGTCGCGTAACTAGTATTTTTAAACACCTTGAAATGTCAATAGTAGAATGCAATATGAAGTTATCAACTTACTGAAGTCACCTCTGGAGTTGAATGTGGACCTTTCGATAGATGCTCCCTTTGAATAATTGGGGGTCATATCTCTATTACCTGAAAAACGACCAATACATTTCAGAAAATTTAACATTACAAAAATAAAGTAGAAGTAAGGTTATATTTAGTAGGTTATGTAAGAATGGAGATCCCAAAACTTGTTAAATCAAACTAAAATTACTTTCATTTCTATTAAAGGTTTAGCAGATGAAATGACATAGAAAAATGATCGTCAAAACTATCATACCATACCAAATCACCCCTTTAACAAATATACTAATATATTTTTGTTGTTCTGCTCTTCTAAGTAATTAAGGGTTAATTTTTCTATCAATATATAAAATCTGTCAGACATGAATTTTATTGCACATATAAAAAATATCTGTAGATTGAGAATTTGCCCTAAGTAATCAGACCCAAACGCCAAAGCCCCCAGACAGACCAAACCAGCCCCCAAACCCCAACTCCAGCCCCAGACTCCAAAGCTGAAAAGGCTTCGGATGCGACTGGGATTAACGCCGGGATGATGATGATGATGAATATAGTTAGTAAATACTTGCCTCTAAGTGATGTAGGATCAGTTTGTACATTCTCTAGAACACTGTACATATTTTTGCTGATGCTGATCATGGAATTACTGCTCGCCTGCGCAGTATTCTTTGTACCAGAGCCATGGTTCCAGGCAGATGGTGGAGCCAATTTGATATTGCTCAGATTCTAAAACAAAGTAAGTTATTGATATCAAACACATAAAGCAATGCCATTAAGGTGTTAACCATGTAATAAGAAAATTTACTATGTATAACATTGCTTAGTTAAGATGTTATTGATAGGGGGATGAAATTGAGAGAGTGTGTGCCCAGGCATAGACAATGCATGAGGTTTTTGCTCAATTTGATTATTGACACACAATGGTGTGTTCTTAGCGTAATTCTATCTAAAGAACCCCTTCTTAACTGGGATGGAAACTCTGAAATATGGCCGAATCTCGTATTGATGCTTTTTCCTACCGCATATTAGATATCTAAGGTGCTAAATGTCGTTCTGGTGTATCAATTTCCACTATCGTCTTCAAAAGATTGGTAATTTCATGATAACCATTATACAGCCTTCGAAAAATCAATAAAGGATAATGTTGTTTGGCTTGTTGAATTTTCTTTCCTTCTCAGGTTAGGTAGGTCTTGAGCCAATCATAAACTCATTTTCCGGAATTTTAAACTAATCAGGAATTAAATAAAGAACTTTATAATAAGCTAAAACTTGACAGATGTTTTTTTTTATCTACTCAACCTGTTTTGCAGAGGTTTGGGAATAATCTATACCTAGCTACCAATACTTTCCATGAACTACAAAAATACAAGTACAGCCACAAGCATAATTATGTTACTAGCAACAGCTCCGCAATTACATCTGAGTGTATGATTCATCTATTAATTTATGACAGCAAACATGTGATAATTTATGGAAGATACATATATTGTGATATCACATCTTTGTACCATCACTTTTACATACAATTGGCAACACAGATGTGAAATCGACCTCACAAAAACTAAATCAAAGTAATGTGCAAAATGAAACAAATTCTGACTTACATCAGGAATTGGTGACACCAGTATCTCTTAACATTAATTAACTTCGTATAAACACAATAAAATACATAATAAATTACCATCACCATACCATTGCTGTTAGATACATTGTACAGTAACATTTTTTGTTTTTATAATAATCCATGCATCATCAAAGAGATAAGCATACCTTTTGGGTTACAGCCTTAAGTTTCAATGTGTCCACTGGGTAGTTGGCCCGGGATGATTTCCAAGTATTATCTATAAATGAATTATTCGAATTCTGTCTACGATTGTCGCCGCGCTTACCACGGCCGCCCTCATCGCGGCGGAATCCCCCACCCATAGGGTTAGCATTCATTAACTAAAAGAAAAAGTACAAGACATTACAATTTATCAGATAAGATCTTTGAAGTTATCACATATTATGTGTCGCCATCATTGTTATTTGTGCTATACTTGCTTACTTAAAGAACATTTTATCTATGGTTTCTTTAACTGAATTTACCTCAATATGACGCTGCTGTTGCTCAGCTTCTTTTTGAATTTGATCCATCATTTTAGGTTGTGAATCAATAATAGTCTTAGCCACCCATTTGCGTTTTCTGAGTGCAATTACATCTTGAATCATGAACCTGTTCAAAAAATTTCGTGTTTATTTATTGAGTTATGGAATATGGTCGAATCTCATATGGATATGATTTATGGAATGAATAGGAGTTATTTTTGCAGAAACTAACCTAACACGGCTGCTTATTTTATTGGACTTGCGATCGACAATATCTTGCATTTTCTTGAAAATATTATCAAGTTGTCCATGGACTTCATTTTCAACTTGTTCACCAATAGTGGTAAGTAACTTGCAGAGACACTCAAGTTTTTCTTCTTCATCTTTTTCAATGAGATACTTCATGCAATAATCCATAATTTTAGATGTCAACATTTTTAATTTATACAGCTCACCTGCAACAATCATGTACAGAAATGTGATTGCAAGAAAATTACAAAAGAACTGGCACAGCTTCTGCTTTCTTTCAAATAACCCGCAAAGATCGCGCGAA
This sequence comes from Sesamia nonagrioides, assembly GCA_017933935.1. Classification (NCBI taxonomy): domain Eukaryota; kingdom Metazoa; phylum Arthropoda; class Insecta; order Lepidoptera; family Noctuidae; genus Sesamia; species Sesamia nonagrioides. The sequence goes on along the minus strand of JADWQK010000412.1, from coordinate 865,371 downwards.
ATAATTATAAGTGCGCATTGCCATTTAAATATAAACACAAGATCAAAATCAGGTCGCATTTGCAAATACTGTTAGGTATCGTAACAACCATAACAGATATATCAACTTTTTTGCAACATTAAAACAATTAGCTCGGCTGGTTTAATTTTAAATCAGTTAGAACCACCATGAATGGGTGAATGGGTGTGGTGAGCCTAATCCATCGGAAAAGTGGCCGCAATGATAATGTTAGAGCAATTAAGTTTAATACTTATTATTTATTCATGAGAGTCACAAATAGTAAATGTCAAATACAAGTCTTTCGCTAGGGCAATTGGGCAGAAATTGATTTAGAAAATATTTTGATTCAATTAGCATTATGAGCCTATAGATATCATACAAAATAATAACAGTAAAATTAAAATGCATATTATATTAATACAATTGCCAAATTTCAAACAACAAGTTTTCAAAACACTTTTAAAACTTAATGAAGTTAATATTGTAATTGAACATCTTTTACAAAAATAAACAATGCTTTAAAAAAGAATGATTAAAATCAAACTTACCAATAAATCTTACATTTCCCACAGACCTCATTCTAACACGTCTATTTTCCTCAACTATCATAAGACTTAGCTCCTTCTTCCTGACCTGAAATGGTTAAGTAAATTAATAAAGTAATGTTTCATGTTTCAATTCGAGAAATGTATAGCATTATTGTCGTCATAACTCACAGGGTCAGTACAGGTAGCAAGCTCGCTTTCATATTTCAATATTTGCTCATCCTCTTTTTGGGTCTCAAATTGATTTTGGCATTTATTGATAATAAGTGCTCTGAAATTGACACATTTGTCATGTGACGTTGGGTTGTCAGCAGGTACCTGTGGAGTGAATAATCATATTAAAGTTTATACAGCCCAAGCGTATCTAATGATCAGTATAATCAGGTTTTCTTTCACAGTACCTTTAGGACAGACAACTTGTTACACATGGCGGCATAGGCTTCGGAAAAGTTAGGCTCATCAATGGCTTTCTGAAATACTAAATCGATCACACCTTCCAGACGCTTCTGATTGTTGATGTCCAAAGTTTTCACCTTGTCCAAAAGAGTATCAAACTTCTGTGGTGTTAGCTTATTTAAAATACCCCTGAACTTCTTGTAGAGCTCCTGAAAGAAGTAAATTGTCAGAATTACACAAAAAAAAATTTACATATTACAAGTCATCTTGTACATCAAAGGACAACACAGTTTTAATGTCTAGGGGTAACACAGAACTAAAATTTCATTACAAACTCTTATGTTGAGACTATTTTCTGACTTTGATTTAGTCAATTTGTTTGGTTACATGACCTAGCATCACAACAGCTCATAAGTTGAGAAAAGATAATGGGTAAGACGAAATCAATTTTTAAACCAAGCCAAGTTGATGCGCAACAGACATCATCATTTACTCATAATTAAATTCAAATAGGTTTACCTGTGTCCTGTACTCTTCTTCATTCATAGCATCTTTACGGAATCTAGTGGGCTTCCATGCAGAATCGACTTCATTAAGTTTAACTTCCTCCCTCAAAGATAATGACACATGGATAACGGGTTTATGTGGGCTGTTGCCACTTGGGCTCGGGGTGAGTTTGACACTTCCTTTGCCTGTGTAAAAATAAGTTGTTAATAATATCTTTCAAAGATAATCATAGAAAACGATCACTGAGAAATAAAACGAAGAAGCTTACCAGTTGGTGTTATATTTCTTGAATCTTTCTTAGTTTCTCGAAGAGTGTTGTTCCTTGATCCCATACCAGGAGTCTTAGCAAATGGGGGAAATAGAGAATCATTTATAGGCCTAGAAATTGGCGTGAATGGTTGTTGCTCCTGCATTGGAGTAGTCTGGAAAATAATTATCACATTATAAATCACATTGTACTTGATATATATATATATATATATATATATATCATATAATTATACAACAAAATAATCAAAATACCCTTATGACATTGCAATGTTCCAATAAAGGAACATTAGGCTTATTCTTCGAAAGTGGATCTTCCTTTATTTGCTTGAGCAAATCAATATCGTAGCACTTTTTGCCAGCAGTATTAAGTGGCGACCATTGATCTGAAAATATAAATACATATAATATAAAAAAAAACTGATTATGTAAATTAACAATCTTATTAAATTACAACTTGCCAAACCTTCACTATATTTGTATTTGGGTACAAAGATTTGTGGTGATGTCTGTTGCTCAATCTTTGATGTGTCTTCTGGCACAGGTTTGGGAGGAGCCATCTCCTCAGCAGGCTGCGTCTTTACTTGTTCTACATTAACTACTTTATCAGTCTCATTTTTACCATTTCCATATGACTCAACATCTTTAACATTCGACTCATTATTAGCCATTTTGTTAGCAGATTTCTTATTAGCGTTCTTGGTGTTCTTTACAACTTTTTCATTTTTATTGATATCTTCCTTAACAGTCTCAGTTTTAGTCATATCAGTAGCGTTTCCGTTGGCAGTATCCGGATCTAACACAGGAAAACAAAGGATGAGAATTTTTTTTTAGACCTCTACTATCTTAGTCATGCAATATTTTGGAGAACTAATAAGAAATGTGAGCAGTAGAGGCACATCTTTTATCCATTCTTCATGGTTATCAGCAACACAATGACTTGCTATTCTATAAAAAGTTTACTGAAGAGGTTAAATGAAAATTAAATGAGTATATCAGTTAATGCTGTCAATTGAAATAGTTTTCCAAGCAGTTCTATTACTGTACTATTTATACCATTGCAGATCAAATTCCATTTTACTATTAATTTGCTGTCCGTCAGATCATCTTGCAATCTCAAATTGCACACAATGCATGTAACTGACCCTATCTCTACAGCCCATTACTCTCAACTATTTTATTAACATGTTTCAATTGAATAGTATAATTTTTATCATACCTATATGTACAAGTGTACTCAGATCTCTAAGAGTTGAAAATAACTGTATATAAAACACTGCACATCATAGAAATAAGCAAACCCTATTAAACATGGTAGAAAAAAAAAGAAGACAAATTAAAATGTTCAGATGAGCTTCTGGGAACAAAGAAAATATGAAACTTGTTGAAAAATATGAAGGGATATTTTAATGAAGCTGAACAATCTTTTATATATCCTGCCTGTGCTAACCTTCCCAAAGCTAACCCTCTCCCGGCTCCCCAAAACTCAAGAAGCAGCCATTGCAATAAACCAACCAGAAGTGGGAATAAGTATGGAATGCTATTGATATAATAATATGTAATACTTAAAGTACTTTCTATTCAATTATAACTATGATTTATATTAATTACTATCAATTATGTGGACCTGCTTGATCTAGATTACATGAACTCTGCAGACTGATAACCAAACATGGTCACATTCTAGATGCCTGAAGGAGGAAGTCGACTAACCAAAGACATAATATCTAGACATGTGTGCAGGTCAGACCCTGCTAAGGAAAGACTTGGAAGGTGAAAACGTAGATCTTTTCTACAGTGTGATACAATATAAGTACATTAATCTCACAACAAAACATACATGATACTGTCACATGTAGCACCTCAGATCAATAAAACAAATTTAAACAAAATACAATTCAGCAGTACACAATTTAACCCTTTGGGTCTTTTTTATAATCATATTTCATTGTATGGTACCAGATTCAGCTTGCCCCAACAACTAAGACCATGCACATTAATATGAATAACTCAAAAGTGTAATTAGAGATCCGACAACCTCTGATTGTTTGTTCACAAATAAATAAAATTATTCAATAAAAGAGAGATTGTGCTGTTAGTTCAAATTTCACTGACCGGTACTACAATAAGAAAAAAAAATGTTAAAGAGCTATCTGTTCATAGTTAATTTATTTTTAAAGATCTTTCCCAGAAACTCAATACTGAGCCAGAATAGCACTAAGTCAAGATCATACAGCTCCCTTGCTCTGAACACACAAGACAATTTATAGTAGTGATGACTCTAATTTGATATTGAGTATTATCAGGTAAAACTGATGAATCATTTATCTCAGTTATCAATACTCTGCTGGATAAAAGATCTAAAATTCACACTGCCACTTCTAAAAGATATTGAATGAAACATAAAATCAGAATAAAATAATAAAATCATGCTTTTTTTTTGTACTGTCTCCCAAAAAACAAGATTTATACATAAAAATAACTAGATAATGATCTATCATATAATAAACTAAAATGTAAAGTCAATTACATGAAAAAGAACAAACCTGTAGTCTTATTATTAAGGTTAATATCTTTCATTTTCAAATCAGTTTGATTAGTGCGCAATACACTAGATATACTTTGTGTTAATTTAGCTTGAGCTTCTATCGCACTTGATCCTTCTTTTAGTTCAGGTGCCTTTGAAAGCTGTTCCTTGGCAACTTTTTCAATGCTAGCAGATAACAGCTGTGTGGCAGTGGGAGGAGTTTCAACAACAGGCTCGCTCTTGATTACAAATTCAATATTTGATGCTACCGCAGTAGTAGTTTCAGCTTCTGGGGCTGGTGAAAATTGCTTTAATGGTATTTGTCTCTTTGTTGGCTCCACCCATAATCCTTGATTACTTTGACTAGTTGGAAGGACGATAGCTTCTGCCAAGCTATCAACTGAACTAATCACTGCAAAAAATAAAATAGTAAGAATTAATATCATGGCACAACTATTATGTAGCAAGTTAGATATTAAATTATTCTATTATTATAATTATTATTGTGTGATAGTCAGTGAGTTGCATGGTTGTAATAATGCAATGATGAGTTACGAAATATAGAAATTTCTTAACATTTTCTTGTTGCTTTCATGTATGCTTGAAGATGATTTACTGAATCTGGACATTTTAAACATTATCACCTGTTGCTTACGAACAACTTACTAAAACCAAGGCCAGTAGGAACTGAGAAAATGAACACGAAGCAACATATTGTCCGCTAAAATTCTATGTAGAAGGATATAACATACTTAATCACGTAAAGTAAGGAGACAATTGAATTTGTCACGCGTCGTATTATTCCGTGTACTTTACAGTACGATTAATCAAATAATTCATGAATAAGAAGAAAACTGCGTATAGAAAATACCTTACTATATTGATTTTTAATCTATCCTATAATTTTTTATGAACCAAGTTCGTGGTCTATAAATAGAGACGTGAGATATTTCCACGTGGGAGTTCTTGCACAGTAGCTGAATATCAGACTTTATGTGGCACTGATAGATAAATTATATCACAGTACAATAATCCGTTAAACTTTCTTGTTAGTCTGCACAGAATTAAAATAAGATACATTAATGTAACAATATGGTAAAAGAAAGTCTATTCAAAAGGTCACTCAAGGATCTAGAATATTGTCCGACTTTTAACACACTTTGCACTTGAAACACATTACTTATTGTTAAAACCTAAATAAATAATTAATATTAAATAAGATAAATTATTGAATTGTATTTATAAAAAGATTGAGTAAAAAAAGGTTAAAATATTTAAAACGCAGCCATGCTCAAAGTTACTGTAAGGTAAAAGCCGCCATCTTGGATCGTTCCATGCGGACAGGCGGTTCGGAGCAGCTAGTGTTGTGCGCAAGTACACAGCTAATCGATTAAACGTTATTCGCCACAATTGATTAAGTCAAATATCGAAGATAATAAAACGTAAGAATAGCTACTATTATATACAATTTTAAAGTTAATATAAGGAAAAGAGTACCAATTTTCGAATAGTTTCAGTACTCTTAGTAAAACACTATTACCACCTCAACACACACTACACTACTAACAACTCTACAACCTCCGACGCACAGCCGTACCATACTCGTTTTCTTAATGGGTGGCTAGTTAGTCACAAATGAAGCAAATTTACGACTCAACAACATAATTAGTTAATCATGTTGAAGTAATACATAATAGGCAAATAATAACGAAATTAATAACATATTTTAAAATAATAAGAATAGAAGTGAAAAACTATTATTATGCGAATAAATGCCACCGAGCTCCATAGAGCAACTTGTCGTGCGACATTACAGTGCGCCCAGTGTACTTTGTGCTAAGGTACAATTGTTATTAGCTCTTTAACAAATTTTTAACACCCTTGCTCGTAAAGCTGATGTAATTCCACCGGTTTTAAATATGTAAAGCAGGCCATAACAAACGCGTGTGTTATCAAAGCAAATAGTTAAGTTGTAGTCCATACAAATTCCATAACAGCATTATTTTCCATTTCAAGTAATTATGGAACTGATCGCCGCCGCACGGCTCGCGCTGCGCGCTGTTCCATATTTGAAATGGCAAATAATAATACTAATGGTGGGAAAGCAACAGTGTACATTTACAGATTGAGTTTATTTAAAATGAACAAAATATAAAATACTTTTTTTCTGTTTCCTCGCAAGTGTGTTAAAAAACGTCGTACGATATACGTGCGTATTGGTTATAACATGCTCGGCTCAATTACACCCTCGCCTTCGGCTCGGGCTGAAATTCCGCCTCGCAAGTTATAACCATCATTACGCACTAATATCGTAATGTACTATAATTACATACTTGCAGTTAAATTTTTTGGAATTAATAGATATATTAACGGCTAAAACAAAAGACAAAACGTAAATACTAGACTTTTTTAAAGAAACCCATATTTTCGAAATGCGACAGTACAGTGCGCCCAGTATACCTTGAGCTAAATTTACTGTCTCAGCGGCCCTAGCCAATGTAACATCGCTTCGTAGCGAAGCGAAATCGGGAACGATTCTATGATACGATATATATTTCTATACGATAACGAGACCACGTGACTTGTCGCGTCGCGTGGTCAATCGTTCCCGCCATTGGTTGGTTTGGTGTTCGATTTCGCATCGCTATGAATCGCTGTTACATTGGCTACAGGCCCAGGTGCTAAATAGATACTAGTTAGTCTTGTAAGTAGCGTCTGTTTTAACTGCCAAGATAAAAGTCAAAAGGAAAGGTGGGTTTAGTACTGGAAATTATTCAGAGAATTCGAAATTATCAAAGAATTTCCAGTAAGTCCCATACCATGAATAACGCTTTATTTTTTTTTTAACACAATCTCTAATATCGTAAACCTATAATTTTATCCGTATGTGATCAATAGAGATGAAAATTATATTATAATACTTAAAAATTAAAATCTAATCGATTTGGCGATCGATTCTCAGAAATACCACCACTACGGACTCATTCCGAGTCAGACTCAATTAGCTACTTTTTGGTACGACCTTTGGCCACAACGAAGAATTATAATTTTAGTTTAATCTAGGATACTAGATTTTGGTAGGATGATTAACCACTCGGCTCGACCAGATTTTGACATATGACACATCAGCTGATTCGATGGGATGTTGTAATTTACGTCATGTAATTCAGAAAGGTGGGTTGATAGCAGCCATTTTTCGCCTATCATACACGCGAAAAAAAGAAGTTTCAAAGTCCGACAATTTTTAAATGTTTTGGTAAACTTGAAGATATGTATTTTTTTATATGATAAATAAAATAGTAAGTCAAAGAAATTATTTCCCAAAAAGACGAATTATTGTTGTACTAGCGACCCGCCCCGGCTTCGCACGGGTGCAATGCAGTGCAACTACAGAAAAACTGTGAACGTATAAAAATTAAAAACATAGCGGCCCGCCGTCGCTCCTCCTGCCGCCCCGATAAGTTGCCTATTCGATAATTGGGATTTTAACAAAATCAAAAGAAGTTGTAAAACTATAAAAGATATCTGGTATATTTTTCATGAATTAATTTATTTATGAAATGTAGTAATTTTAATAACGAACGCTGTGGATAGACTAGTTACTTTTAAGCTTGCGATTACTTAAACCACCTAACTTCTTCGAGAGATTTTTTTTTATTTTTAGTTGACAATTTTCCATTTTTTAATGTGGTTTTCATTTAAATAAGTGTAATTACACTGCGAAATAATAGTGAAGTGGAATTACGACAAAGATAAATAAGCAAGGGTGACATTCAAGATACGCGTGGCACGTATGCGATGATGTTTCTAATGAGCTTTCTTTTAAAGTCTATATTTGAGTTAAGAGATATTTACGTTCACAACCGCAGAACTAAGTTTGTTTTTGTATTTCCAAAATTGTTTTGTGAAATACATACTTTCTAGAATTTACCATCCTACCTATATGTCGGCCAAATTCGATAAAGAATAGAGGTAAACAAACCGTAGCTAGGCAACGAGTAGTTTACGCCTAAAATACAGATGTTAACAACCTTTTCTAGATAGATGATTTTCAAAAAAGTAATAATTCTACTTCCTACTAATGTAAACAGTTTATTTGTTTAGATATTTATGATTTGTATAGAACCCTTAACCGATTTGAATATGACCCACATGTACTTGAAATCATTATAATGTATGTGCAGTGGATTTGAAAGTAACTAAAATACGCAAAATTGTGTTGACAAATGCCTCAACTTTATTCATTGGTTGAATTCCACAAAATGTGTTTAATACCTGGATTTCATCCATTTTTCTTTTTTTGTAGGGCTATCACGTAAAATTTAAGTCGACTTTATAATGGTTTCTCGAAAAACCAAGTTATTACGTATGTTATTTTAGTTTTTTTTTTTTGTGATTCTACTGAAATATGCTGCAATAGGTATTGTTAATAAATAGTTAGCATGAAATAGTCGACAATCATGTAAATAACAGGAGATTTGTAAAACGTCAGTTGTGATAACCCTAAATTGGTTTGTTTACCTCTATTCTTTATGGAGCTTGGCGAGAATTTATAAATGTATACTGACATTCTTTAGACTGAGGCTCTGAAGAGCTTCATATATTCTTTAATATCATCAACATTCAGCGGCAGTAAATGAGTTAAATTCTAAAATAAACCTATTCTATTGGTGGATGTATAATAAAAACAGGTTAAAAATTACCTGCACAAAAGTATTTGAATGTCGCTTCGGAATAATGTTAGTTTTTAAGTCTTAAGGCGCTGGACACTCAGAAAAGACGCAAGACACAGACGGGGCGCGGATATTTCTCTCTACTGCGTCCCTTTCATACAAAATGTATAGAAACGTCGCGACGCAAAACATACAGAAGAGACGTGGCACCCGGTAGAGACAAATGTCTGCGCCCCGTCTGCGTCTAACGTCTTTTCTGTGTGTCCAATGCCTTAGCTTCCATGAAAAAGGTTTAATTAAAAGAAAAGTCAATTGAGATTACGGTTATTCCGACCTGAGAAAATGATAGCGTTATATAGCTAGGTCCCTAAAAAAAAAAAAAATATATATTTTTATTTATGTTCTGTAATCTATATGGTGTACATAATAAAGAGTATTCTATTCTATTCCCTCGGGGTTGTTTGACAATCGTATACAAATGAATTAAATTTAAGGGGGTATTGGTGGTCAATGAGAATCTAAATCATCAAGATATTCGAAACTTCGCAGCGACAAAAAAAAAATGAAAAACTGGCTATTTAGCAGTTATAGACAATCAATACCTACTTAAAAACAACTTACAATTATCATCAATACGTCATATTAATATAGGAAAAGATTGCCCTAAGATTCCCTGTATTGTACAACTACGTGTTCGCCTAAGGTTTTTAAACAGGACAAGAATATTTACCTTCGCCGGGCGTCGCGCACGTGGATAAAACTTCAGTAAATTATCTCCAGAGAGATTTGTCTACAGTCCACCACTACACTACTACACTTGTGAGCACTCGTAGATTCATAGATTGACTGACTGACAAGTGGCGAAATGTTACGAGAAAGGTAGTTAGTATCCCCACTCTTCGTTTTTGGCGGAGGTATTGCAGTGCCCCCAGATAAAAGTACATAAAAAGAAGTTGTTAATGATTATTGAAAAGACGCTCTAAACTTAAATGAGTTTTGTTTGTGAACAATGGAATCGGTGCCATTATCATAAAAGTCAGCAGGATTTTAACGTAGAATGAATGGCTATATCAGGTAGTCGACTTATTTTTTTATGATCACGAATATGGATTCGCCTTAAAGCCATTGAGCTATTATTACTCGAAAATTACTTCTTCGTATTTGCTATTGTAACAGGAAGGGTTAAAAATACTATTGTAATAAGCATTGTCTTTTGGGGAAAATAATAAATTTTGAAAATTGAGATAATGATCTAACATTTAATTTTTTTTAAAGACAGAATTGTTTAGATAGATAGGTTAGGTGACGCGCTCATAATGTTTGAGGACATTGTAAAGTTAAAGAAGTTATTATTTCATCTGGAAATTAATAGTGAATAGTGTTTAACTATACTTAAACATAGATAACATAAGATTTACATTACATTTACTATTTACGATTACATTTACATAAGATATTTAGTATATAAATTAATTAGGACAACTCATTTAAGAAAGTGATAGGTACCAGTTTTATATTAGTGTCTTAACACTGTCTATTTAATGAAAATACGCTGATATGTGCTTACGCCATTGCGGTGGTTAACATAACATTTTAAGTAAGTAATTTCTACTTAGGATGAAATTCATCAACCTTTTATACGTCGTAGAATAAATCTTATCCAGAGAAATGAAATTTTGACTGGTAAGAAGGTCCATATTAAAAATGTCACACGTCAATTTTACTCGACAGATAAAAGATATCTTTTACTTAAGAACCTCAAAAACTGATCTATTTAAAGTATTTCGATATAGACTACCTTATATGGTCAGTGGTAGTGTCTATATCTGTTATGTAAAGGGTGATTCAATATCAGCCCATAACAGACCCGCTGTTTGGACACCGCGTAATCTACAATGCGAGCCCGTTACAATCACTGTCACTACACACACACAGAAAAAAAAAACCGGCCAAGTGCGTGTCGGACTCACGCACAAAGGGTTCCGTACCATTGATTTATGAAATTAAAGGATTTAAGTTATTTGTATGAAAGATTACGCGGTAATAAGCGGTTTACGATTTACGAGGTATTAAAAAAAACTACTTACTAGATCTCGTTCAAAACAATTTTCGTTGGTAGTTTTTATAGTAATGTACATCACATGTTTTTTTTTGGAGTTTTTATTTTCTTATTTTAGAAGTTAGAGGGGGGAGCAACTTTTTTGCACTTTGGAAGCGTCTGTCACGCAAACTGTTCGGTTTAGAAAAAAGTGTTGGATGATAAAAACTTTTGAAGACCTATCCATATATACGCCCCCCCTCCCCCACATGTATGTGTTTGATGATAAAAAAATTTTTGAGTTTCAGTTCTAAGTATGGGTGGGATATTAATTATTATTTTTTTTATTTTTGCATCAAAATCTTAATGCGGTTCACAGAATACATCTACCTACCAGGTTGCAACAGTATAGCTTACTTAGAAAAATGGCTGTGACATACGGACGGACAGACGTACAGACAGACATGACGAACCTATAAGGGTTCCGTTTTTTGCCATTTGGCAACGGAACCCTAAAAAGAGCTAACTATAATTGTTTTGAACTAACTATAATTGTTAACCATAATTGTTTCCTATTCCGACTGATTCCAAGAGTGCCATTCAACACTTGAGTCGGTGTACAAAAGGTATTCGTGGTGCACCTGCAGCATACTCAATCTTGAAAGATTTACACACTCTTAAATTAAAAGATATATGTGTGGTTATACAGTGGCTTCCTTCTCACGTCGGATTCAGGGGTAATGAGGAAGTGGATCAACTCGCTAAACAAGCAATAGTAGACGGTGTTCCTCTTAATTGTAAACCTTTTTATCTAGATTTACTTCCTTTTGTAAGCAATAAATGTAGAACTAGTTGGAGGGAACATTTTGACAAAAGGTCGCTTAGTAAAGGTATATGGTACCGTACCATCCAGCCGCATTTGCCTCGTTTTCCCTGGTTCGATCATAGTTATATGGATAGGAATGCAGTGGGTATAGCACTACGGCTTCGCGCCGGAAACATTCCGCTAAATAATTTTGGATTTCTTATGAAGAAAACAGCTTCACCAAATTGTACAGAATGCGGCGTCGTGGAAGACGCCTACCACATCAACATCATGGCGGAATGTGTTCGTAACGAAGCTGAGCGAGTCTGTTTTTGTATAAAAAATGAGTTAAACTTAAGGGATGTTGGATTGTGTAACATCATATTGGCGTCACCCTGTTCTGACACAGCCAGGGATTTGTATAAAATTGTTAAGTTGGGTTTGGGTAGAAGAATGTAAATATGTATATAGTTTTATTTATTTTTTTTGTAATTTCGGGGGTGACATAATCGCAAGCGATCAAACCCCCTTTCAATAAATAAACAGAAAAAAAAAATTGTTTTCAATACTATATTATTATATTTACCAACTGTAACTGTACATTATGGATTGCAATAAACGATTTGATTTGATTTATAAACTGATAAAATTATTCTCATAATTAACTGATAATATTATACTAATAAATTCAATGAATACAATGAACAAAGTGCAAATTAACTACGAGTCTAAGCAGTGTCGATTTGATTTCAATACCAAAATTAAAGAAAATAGTTTTAGCGCTATGCCAGATATCGAAAGTTGTCATCAAGTGATTTCAACGGCTGACGTTAATTTGGCAGCCATATTTTTAATCACGTCTGATGTATTATCTTAATGTAATAGAATTAAATTAATATTTTGTCTTCTGTCTTTTTCTTAATGGCACAGAAAAAAAAAACATTGAACTAAAATTAACTTCAATTTGCGAACATGAGAATCAACACCTTTATCCTAAACTCTGTTTAAAATTGATCGAGTATGTCCCTAATACAAAATCTGGGTCATAATGTGCCAATTGTAATTGAAATCCGTTCAGTAATAACCGTGCTAATATTATATAAAATTCATATATTAGCACGGTTATAAAGGCACCAAAAAGATAGACATTCAGGGTTACTTTAACCCGGAAATCACATTTATTCGTATGACGCAGATTCTCAGATACAGCAATCAATAACCTCTGATTTTTTTAGAGTAAATCTGAACAAACAGTCGAAAAAGAAACTAATTAATAATAATTAATAAATTACACCTGTCCACTGGAAGGGCTAAGTGTGGAAATCTACCCATACCATACCAAACATGACCACCAAACGATTTAGTTTTGTAGACAAATACCCTTTTCTTAAACTGGCTTACGACGATAAAGTAAAGTATCTGTTCTCGGAATGGTTTATTCTTAAAAGGGGAGTATTATGAGCTCATAAAACCTCATTCTGCAAAAGACTCATTCGTAATACTAATACCTTATTCATGTAATGAGCTATTCTTGGAATGACTCATTTGTTTTGTTTTGTGTTGCATTGAATTTTGCAGTTGTTTTGCTAAGAGGACAAGTGTTTCCTATCGCAAAAAATGACAAACTCTCATATAGACAGTCATTCCATTTGGATAAAAAACATCCTGAATTTAAGTTGGTACTTATATTAAACAAGTCTAAAAATAAGAAAAGCTGTAACCATGTTCTTTTCTTTAGTTTTTTGTTATTATTAAGTATGTTTATTCCTATTTCAAGTAGAATCCAAATATTTTTACAGCACTTAATATAAGAACCTTTTTTTATGTAAAAATTATATTGTTAAACGAATTCATTTCAATCAAATCTTATGAATGTGTATTAAGAAGTTAGATAAAATGTTCAAAAACGCCATTAAATCAAGAATCCATAGCGCGCAAGTTCACTAAATTAAGTTTAAAGGAAACAAAAAAGTGCGATATTCTTCATTTTGATAACAGTGGGGTCTAGGATAAAAAAAACTTGAAAATTGGATAACATTTAAATTGTGAAAATTATTTTCAAAATCATATAAACAAAAAGAAAATGCCTAGAAATTAATATACATATTTACCCAATTGGTGTCCAAAATCGTCGACCGAAAAAAAATATGAGGCCGCTGGTAAACATCACTGTTTTGAAGCGACAGAATGCTATAATATTACGTCGCGTTTCGAACTACAGTGTATGTCTACTCAGCATCTCTGGATTCTTTCTCCGTAAAATCCACATTAATTATTTTCACAAAAATATGTTAGCAAAAATGTTGTTGATCGTGGAGGTGAACGAAATGTCGCCAGATATAGAATCATAATCAAATATGTATGTACACACCCCCTATCCTGTGGTGTAGGAGCCTCGGCTTAGGACGTCGCTAGAGGGAAAATTATTATTTCGGTTTCATGACGGTGAGGTTTCCTAGGACTATATGAATTAGTTTTCGAGAAGAAACGACAAAACAACTTGTAGATCAGTCGATAATTTAAATTTACTGGCTCAGGCTACGGCGTGGGTTGGCCTTCGTCGGGTAAGGCATTTTAAAACAAAAAGAAGCCCAGATTTCTTTACTACATTATAGGAAATGTAAAAAAAAAAAAAAACACGACAAACACATTAAGTACAAAAATAAAATTTAAAACATCTTTTATGTACAAAAGCTTTTCGGAATTGCTCCGAAAATATATAATAACATTCCTAAAGTCATTTACCATTGTAATTGTTGCCATTGTTATAAGGGCCTTTTGTCTAAATTTAAAATAATTTAGCAGAAAAGTTCTTGAGAAACTGCTTGTCTACTTAATACAAAAGATAAAAAAAGTATGATTATTATTGCTACGTCTAAAATTCTAACAGATGGATTTTTTTTAATAACTATTGAAATGTTTGATTGATTTTTATTATTGGCATTTGTTTTTTTACTCTATATTTGTATGTCAAGACAAAACATAGTGTGCTATTTTTTCTTGTTTTACTTTATGATTAAGGAAGCGTGTGGTTAATGTGACGAACAAAAGAAAACAAACTCTATTTTATACAAAACCTAAAAAAAAATGGATTTATTCGTCTTCTGGAAGATTGATACTAACTTTAATGAAAGAGCAATAACAGATACATCTTAGCGAGTCGCTATTCACAGGTTGCAGTGATTACTTCGACCATGCCACGAAAGCATTGACGCTTGGTATACTGTGGTATCCGAATATCAATTAAATCGCCTATTGTGAATTCTACATGTATGCTGTGTTAAAGAGTTTACTCGAAAATGTTAAAAATGACTAAATCGCCAATCGCAAACGCAAACAGCTTATTTTGCTAAGGCTTATTTTTCTCAGGGCCCAATATTCAATCGCCATTATGAACTTTTGGCACACAATATCTAGTAAGTGAAAGTAATTATTTTTTCTTTTCATAACAATAACGAATTCAAGAAAAACGAATAAATTATGTGTTTAATTAATTAATTTTTTTCTAGCTTCCTTAGTTTCGGTTTTGGCTGAAATTAGAAGTGAAAAGTTCGGATATGATTTCGGTTTCGGGTGAAAAACGTGATTCGGTCGGACATTTTATTGTAATAAAGATCTTTCCTAATGTAATTTTAAACGTTTTTAGAAGATTATATTAAAATCGAGTCAACAGAAAGTACCCAGGACAGACAATCATTAAATTTAGTACCGAATTTGTATATTCAAGAATTTAAATTCAGAATGCGTTCAATGTTCTTAAATTAATTGGAGAATTAGTTGACGTGGATTAAATTCTTCAAACAAATGCTTTAGTTAGTCAGCTAGTATTTTATAAAAGTATCGAAAACAAGAAATATTCAGAATCGCTGTGAAATCTACGAGAAATAATTTACAATTTTATAATACATATTAAACTTCTAGTAGTCGCAATCTTAAATTTGTAAACCAACCTCTGCCGTTTAAATGCCGCTATTTTGGTGTCCTTCACGACACGATCCTCGCCGTTGAAAACTTCATGAATATCAATTTTGAAAACAACACATAAGTCACCGGAGCCAAAAAAAAAACTAGTAGCATTATGATTCTGAAAGTTATAGCTATAAGTTGGTAAGGATCATGTGGTGAACGTCTCTAGAAAACCCTCACTACTATAGGTACTCCTCCGCGTTAGCATAAGAAAAGAGGTTTACGTTAGATAAAAACTGATATATGACATTTCATCATTATCCAATAAAAAGTTTAGAGAATAATTAAGTATCCCATAAATCTAATACATAAAAAATCTGTCATAGGGTTTGTCCTCGCTTCAAAACGGCTGAACCGATTTTAATAAAATTTCGTATAGGTACATAATATACATTCATTAGGCATGAGAATAGGTTTTTATCTATTTTTTATATTACTACTACTTACGAGGGTGAAACCGCTGGGAACAGCTAATATTTTAATAATAACGTATTATTTGCCAAACAATCCATTGTTTTAGGCTTAACGGAACCCTAAAACAATGAATTGTTTGCCAAATAATATTATACCGTTTGGGAACAGTTACACCCAAAGGGTATAAATGCGCCCCTATTATAAAGAATCCACTGTCTGCCTGAAGCCAGGTTTACTTTCGATCCAGCCGTCCCTTGCTGTCCTCTTTAGCGACGTCCTAAGCCGAGGTTCGTAACCCACAGGGGGTGCCCTTAGTGCGTAATCTCCTAATTTTTTAATTTAGTTTTAAGTGCCCCTGGCTGGAGGCTTTAATTTTAATTAAGGCATCCACAGGAAAGTCCGGTTAAGTAGTTACGGCCTCTAATGGCCACCTAGGAGATGCCTTAAAAAAAAAGCTGTTGCCAGGTTGTATCTCATGAATAGAATTTCAAATATTTAGCTATCCACGTTGGATAGCTAAATATTTGAAATTCTAGCAGATAATTTAATTTTGTTGTTTCGCTATAACAAAAAATATCTATCGGAGCTTAGTATGCATTAAATTAGTTATATAATTCAGTACCTAGAAAAGTAACATTTGCCTTTGCCAAAAATTATAGGCGGATTCTGTTTTTACGTGATGTAAAACCATGTTGATTTTAGTGTCTTCTTTTTTTTTAATTCGTTTCACTGACCCGTTAAATACAATATATATATATATATACATATATAATTACGACAATCGCTTCTTGTTTTGATACCAAGTTATTGCGATAACGGAAGCAACACCTAACAAAAAAACCAGCTGACCTAAAAATTATACTGGTTTCAAAAAATTAAGACTAAAATGTCTGTACGCGTCGAATGACCACCATTGAAACGAGTTTCGTGACAAGATTTCTACAGGAATCTCAAGGAATGTGTTCTTTTATTTATCTGTTCTTCCGTCGACAGAACACTTCTTCCCAGCGAAAGCACTAGAAAGTAACGAAGGACGGGCGTTTTGGGGGGACTGTCTTATGCAATATTGACGTTCAATAAGTGCTGATTCTCAACATCATTTGAACAAATGACTTTTGATTTTTGAAAACCTGTTTCAATGGTGGTCCTGCTACGCATACTGTACCGCTTTGTACATAGTAAATGATTTCACAAAATCTACAGATGTAAGATGGAAATAAGTAATAGAACCCCATAATGAGCAGATATATATTTTGCCTTGTCTGTGTTTTATCTCATCACATGAGAATGGCTGGCAGGAGTTCTAATTGACTGTAGTGCAGCAATTAAACTAGGTATGACAATAAATGTTACATAATTAGGCATTCGGAGAAGATTCTAAATAATTTAATATAATAAAGTACTGTGCTTAAAAATATATTGACTGAAGTCTTAAACCGGTCGACGTGATGTTTTGAATCAGAAGATTAATAAAATAATCTATTTATGTGTAGGTGTGAGAGTTTTTAACAAAATTCGCGAAAAAGAAGTCATCCTGATTAGTTAAATTACGGCACAAATGCTACGTATCCGTCCGATAAGTTTCGAATCGAAAAGCGTCTGGCTTGGTAAAGGTAGCAAAAGATAAAATATTCAGATGTCAGACAAAAAGATAGTCTTTTTGTCAGACTTCTAAGGCTGGTTATTGCACCGTGTTCTATTTGAGCAAATTGCGTTCACCGCTTTCGCGGAAACGGCACCAATAAAGGTCAGTTTAAAAGAGGCATATACGTACGAAACAGACCCACAATTTCTCAAACATTAACCATATCAATCCACGAATAAAAATTATAGTACTATTGGTAAAATGATACTTCACATCGAAAGCAAGTTTGTTGCAACTGAACAAAGCAAACAACTAATAAATAATTGTTCTACCGGCAGTGCCGTAGCGGTGGAAGCAATGATAATTAGGTTAAAAGATAGTTCTACTTACCTACAGGTGTCGGACCATTTGGTTTATTGGATGCAGACACGGATTCCTTTTCCTGTGATTCCCTCTCTTTGTGTTTTTCTTTGTCTTCTGATTTAACTCTTTCTCTGGGCTCTCGTATCCTCTGTGGCTGAGGGGCAGGGGTGGGAACAGGGATAGGTGTTGGAGCCGCGGTAGATAAAGTGGGTGGTGTTGAAGCTGGCATTGGTGCGGCAGTAGCCGTTACCGTTTGCGAGGCCATCATTGGAGCTACTGTGGCTATGGCTACATGTGCAACATTTGTATTTTCTGAAGACTTTTCTATTTCGTCGACTTGAGGCACGTTTTTGCTTTGTTTAAATTGCTTATTAGGTGGTATATTCTTATTTGTATCTAGGACTAAAGACTGAACTGTCGGTTCACTATTCTTTTGTAGTTGCTTAATATTCATAGGCATTTTAGGCACTATAACAGGACTGTCTGATATTGCCGATACTATAGGTGTTTCATTTGATTCGACAGCAACATCAGATCCTATATTTTTATTTTCGTTAACAGTTAATATGTCAGACTTTACTAAATTATTATTTATAGAGCTTATTGCATTTGGTTGAGTGTGGACTGAGCTAGCAGTAGATGCCACGGGTATGTCCACGTTCTTTGATACATAATTCGATTTAACAGTGTTATCACAAGAAGGTTGATTGGCGACTTCGTTGACCATTCTATTGAATTCTTCTGCGATACTGGGTGTTGGCTCCTGGACAGAAATAATTTACAATAGTTAATTAACTAATAAACTCCATTAACATTAGTTAATGAAGTTTAACATTAGTTAACATAAAACAGAAATAATTTACAATAGTTAATTAACTAATAAACTTCATTAATATTAGTTAATGAAGTTTAACATTAGTTAACATAAAACAGAAATAATTTACAATAGATAATTAACTAATAAACTTCATTAACATTAGTTAACGAAGTGTATGGCGAAATTAAGAAAATTAAAAATGATTATTTTAATGTTTATCGAAATTGATTATGATTTATAATAATTTTCGTAATTTTGTCATTATTTAAATTAGTCAAAGTAATGACCCTCAAATTCATGTAAGAGCCGCATGTTCTAGTCCGTGCTAATAATGTAATAATTTTGGTCTACCCCTCTAAATCAATGAATATTTATAGGTTACTTTTAAGTAGAAAATTAACCTGTATTTTAACTAACTACAGTCATTGTGTTCATCACATCAATGTCTGTCATGTCACATTTGTCATATCTAGGTTATACTATGTGCAAGTTTAGATCAACATTTATGAAATTACAGAGCCAGGAAATTAAAAAAAAATGCAGTAGGGTAATCATTGCTAGATGAGAAGTAGATATGTTGCATAGCTTGTACGCTATGCCCCTTCGACCACTAGGCGCCACCACAAGTCGCATTAGCAAACGCTTTCATGCATTTTTAGAGTAAATATACAACATGTAAAGAAAATCCTGTCCGATCTGTGAAGGTATTGTTAGGTATTGATAACTGGTTCTACTAATGCCTACAAAGCCGGTCTAAACTTTAAAACAAAATCCCCTTAAAAAAATCATATATTATTTCGCAAAAAGAGGTAACGTAATATGTGTGCGGTAGGCAATAAAGCGCGGGCGAAGGGGGGCAGGGCACGTGGTACGCGGTCATAAAGTAGGATTTCTTTTTTTTAAATGTATAATATATTCATATAAATCGATATTTCGTTTAATCGTTTGTTTCGGGAATGCCTAAAAATCAGGTTCTAGGTAGAAAAATGGGCTACGAGGGGGCCCAGAAGTTTCCATCTCCTTACATATTGTTACGAATGCAACTTATGTCGAGGGCATAAGGTTCAATATTGCGTGACATGCAGTACCTAACTTCTAAGCACTATATCTTGAGTCCTAGGTAGTACAGAGGAACAATATAAAAACGTATTACTAGACCTAGGGTGGCTTATCGAATGGTACAGGTTCAAACAATTTTGTCAACGATGTGACGACATCGAAATTTCTAGAAAACCGTTTCCGGAAATTACCGTAGGTACTTACTGAATGTACTCGAAGTTATGCGCTATTATTATTACGTCTAGATGAATCTGTAATGTTCGATCAGCTGACCTATACATAGCGCCGTGACGCCAGCGCAGAGTCAGTCTGCATTCGACTAGCGATACGAGATCAAGCGACAATTAAGAAGCGATCTTTGAGAATGGCTACTGCGACAACTGTAACGAGAACTTTGGAGTACTACGTGAAGTAACATCTGTAGTGTTATTCTGTATTTACAAAAAGGACTTCGTGGACGTAAGTGAAGACTTCGGTGCAACGTCAGCGACATTCTACTTGTCATTGCCTATAATCGACTTTTCCTTCGTTGCCAATAAACTTCGCAACCCTTAACCAGCGTTTTAGTACCCGTAGCCCGTAACAATGTTATTAGGTCATGTCTACCTAACCTTTATTATCCTTATGGACCGGACGGGGTTTTCTTTACATATTGTTTGTATTTTTTGTTATTGCATTAACATTAATAATTACAATAATCGTCCAGACGCTGCAAGTAGCTCAAGATACCGTAACAGAGCAGTGGCCATGTTACGATAATTGTGACTGCGACTGGTAGCTTATTTGGACTAATCTTTTTTCGAGTTCTATATTAGAAGTGATGCTAAATTTGCAAAGAAACTTCGTCAAAACAATGATGTAATTGTTTTGGATTTTGTCTGTTCATAGAGACCAAATAAAGAATATATTTAATAGTGATAATTAATTTCAATCAAAATATTTCAGTTTCCTTTTTTGTACATATTACTACAACAAACATGCATTTTTCTATTGTGACTATCTACAAACACGGGATATAAACGGAATGTTCCAATAATATTTTCCTCGCGCAGATATTTTTTAGAGTCGCACAAAAATAACACCAATAAATGATATTGACGAAATTAAATTGAATTGAAAGAAATTCTAGAATTAGAAGTAGATACTCTTAAGAATATTCGGTACACTGAAATAATATCGTACACAATTATAGTACTAAAACATAACGAAAAAACAAACTCATTTGATTCAATTTATACTAATCAAATTGCACCATGAATTGTATCAAATTGTAAATTTACTGTATAAATAAGCGCGACCTTGTCGTCAAGCGAAGGCTGCTTATACAGTAGACAAATACTTTTCCAATATTTACATGATAAGAAAAAAACTTGTTCAAAAAAATAAATCAGTATAAACTGTTAAATATATTTATCTAATATAGTCTATTCAACTACATAACTTTGTGAAAATAATGCGTCGTAATTTTTCAACACAATTCAACGTTTTATTGTATTTAATAAAGGCGTAAACACTAAGCACATATATATGTTTACTTACGGCTGGCTGCGGGGTGTGTCGATCGTTAGCTTCGCTGTTTAAAAAATTTGAGTCGTTGGTATGTAAATCAGAGAATATATCTTGTACTGAAATGAAACAAAATCGTTAAAAGTAGTTGCTCAAACAATGAATTAAATTAATTCTTTGTTTTTCGTACTTACGCGTTTTAGGATCGATGATTGGTACTCTACGACTTCCTTTTGGAGCAGATGGGCGTATACCTAAGAGCAAAATTAATTTAGGACTGTTTTAACTATTCCTAGTGATTGTAGCAGGTGCAATTTTGAACAAGAATCATAAGAGTCTAGAGTAAGTTTAAGTAGTCGCTCGAACAGCATAATACAAGGTACGTGTAAGTATAATACAAGTTGTCAAAATGAAATACTAAATAAGACAACAAGAATTATTTAATTCTATTAGCTACTAATTGTGGTACCATTTTATGTATCATAGAATTTTTTAGTAATTTTTATAAGATATTTTGTTGTTACTCTTTATAAATTAATGCTTAAATCTAAAAACATACACATTTATTTTATTTTATTGAGAACAATAATTATGATTTGTTTGGTTTTATTAGTTAATAAACTTCTAAAAACTTTTGGGTTTATTTATTTGTTTCAGTTTTGTTAATAATTGAGCCTCATTTTTAACATTCTGGATTTTTTCCTAAATTGACCGCAGTAACTAAACAGCTGGGGCATTTCGGTCATATATTTGTTATGTATGTTAGGTTTCTCAACAAGTATCCTCAGCGCGAAAAATTAATAGCGGAGTAGGTGGTGTGGAGATGAATATAAAATTATGATTACTTTTGGGTACTCTTCTAGATCTATGAAACCTCGTCAGATTTACTAAAAAGTCTCTGTTATCCTTCAGATTTTTTATATTTACTGTCAGGTCAAGGAACAATATTAGGTAAGAAATTTGACTTTTATTCAGGGTGAATATACTAAAAAACACGATAACAAATTTTTTTAAAACCCCATAATATCTTCGTTCAATTGCCTATTTAAGTCGTGTTTCGTGCGCACGCAGATCAAAATCAACGACGCTGAACAACCCATCACGCTTTCTTTTTTCTAAAATTTGAAAATAGGGCCCCTATCTGAGAATTTTCCAATATATTTTTGTGTTTCTTTAGACGCCGCACCAACTCCAGTTATCAAGTTTTCATGCCGAATATGCTTGTTGAAAAATTGTGTCTAACCACACCTGAGCCAAATTGATCGCTGTGACAAAGCAAGGGCGCTCTGGCCACATGGGTTGGGTTTTGCCAACTAACCGCCTGACTACATCCCAAGTTGGTCACAATTACTAGGCCGTTTAATATTTTTAGTCGTCCTGATTTGGAATTATTTGAGGTTCACTAAGGAGCACATTCATTATAATCGAGTTCAAAAATATTTTTAAGAAATATAAATGAAAATTTAGTTTAGTTTCGATCAAATACATGCCACAGAACCGTCGTGGCTATCAGAGCTCGCGCAAGACCATGGCTGATGCGGTCAATGCCTTAGTGGGAACGGATGCGTATTGGCCGCAAGTTATTGGAGTTACAATATTATGCTTGGTCTCTGAAGCCACTAACCGTGAAAGCGGCCAGCTTGCACGCGACGTCTCTAAAAGTTGAAGTTCCCAGTTGCAGTTTATTAGTAATAAATAAGTAGAGCCGACTACATCAAACTACTACTATGTCAAACCTTTACGAAACAAAAGCATAGGTTTGAGCAAACACTGCATAGAAACAACTTATAAGTAAGGGTATCCATTCATTTTGTAACCAAAAAAATAAAAAACAATTATCATGCTATTATAGATAATTTCATCCTAATCATGCATTATTTTTATAACTAGCGGTACTCGCGACTCCACCCGTGTGGAAGTCTGAAACTATACAAATACCATAATTACCAATAAGGGTTCAAACAGACCGAACAGTCGAATTGTCTTCTCAATAATGTATAATTATGTCTCCAGTTACCGCGGTCTGTTTGCACCCTAAAACTATAAATCGCGATTCCGTTCATTGGTATATTGAATTAACTGCAATTAATCAATGATAAATTAACTCAATTACACCTTCTCAAAGAAATCTTAACTCGTTTATGACATTTGTTTTGTATGGCGACAAACGCGTTACAACCTCTCAATAAAATGTGTCGGTTTTTTAAATTTGCTAGACACTATGCAACAGTTACTTTAATGTAAATCTGTCCAGCTTTCCTCGTGATGATTTAAAAAACAGACAGAGTTCAATAAATTCTTCAAAATAAATAATTCCTATGTACAAAGTACTTCTACTAAAAAGTATCTTCTACGACATAAAAAATATTAATATAATAAACGGGAGTATAAACGAAAATACCACAATTATACAAAAATCAATCAAGTTCGTAGTGCTGACGAACTCTACGGTAATTTCGGATCGGTCTTTCAGTAATTTTTCATGAAAATGAAATCATTCAAATGCAGCTTAGCTCGGGACATCAAAAGTTCGTAAGAATGCATAAGTAAAAGTCTATTACCTCATGACATCACATCATTGGTCATTATAGAGTCCGAGTGATATAATACTTAATGCTAATTACATCAAGTTTAATTTAAATTCATTTGGTAATTGATGATGAGTGATTAAAAAGTCATTTTAGTAAATTGGTTCTTCATTAGGTATTATATATTATTATTAGTAAACTATTTAGTTTACTAATAAAAATATAACAATGAACAAATTACATCATTAGTGTTCATTATATATTATGTAAATACATAACCTATAATGAACACTAAAGATGTAAGTTAAATCGTCGATTTCTTAAATCATTAACGTTAGTTTAGGATCTGCTACACCGATTGAAAATAATCTTCAAATTACAAATACTTTCTATCAATATACAAACTTATTAAAAAGGATCTAGTATCAGATCTGGACTTGACACAACTGGGGTTCTTTTTTAAAAAACTTGCCGGCCTATGTATTTATATTTTTGATTGCCTATTTCCCTATTAAATGTTGTAGACAATACTGAATTATTACAATAGCAACTTGGGGTTAATTATAAATTTCATTCTGAGCTGATTTTTTTTTTCAGGATACTATTTCTACATAAAAAAAGATTTAATTTTCTGTTTTATTACTTTAATTGTTGGGTACAAAATGTATGCTGTCAAAAGCGATGGTCCTTTGGACAGAAAACGCCTTACTAATATTGCTTAACTGGTACAACGCGTTATACAGAATAAGAACAAGATTTCAATTATTAAATATTCTGTTAATGACAGAAATCTTGTTCTTTCATTTCATCAATCATTGGTATATGATTGACAATTAACCGACTTGTTTATATAAAATGAACTGAAAAGTTTTTTTTTTACTAGGATTATATTTTGTAACGGAAAACGAACTGACGTCCATGCTTCATATAATAAAGCTGAGGGTTTACAGTGATTCAGAAGTTAGTTGTACCTACACTTGGCAAGAGTGGCTCTGCCACTTATTTCATATAATGTAACCCATAAGTAAATAGAAATAAGCCCTAATATACTTCATTGTCATTTTATTGACGTGTGCAAAATTTACTGGATGAGTTTATTAACCGGCATCATCAAGGTAGTTATGCTAACTATTCGGCATCCTGGATAAATTGATATTGGTATATGTAGAAATTTTCATATACGAGTGAAACTTGAGGCCATAACTAGTTTGCTAGTAGCTTTCAAGTAACAAAAGCGGGTAACTCTGCATTTTTTAGTTTTAAGTGCCCCTGGCTGGAGGCTTTAATTTTAATTAAGGCATCCACAGGAAAGTCCGGTTAAGTAGTTGCGGCCTCTAATGGCCACGTACGAGATGCCATATCAAAAAAAAAAAATCTGCATTTTTTCTTAAAGAGTAATTTTCTGAGATATACATTTCTTTGTGATTGTCTCAACCGAAAAGCTTGTTTAAAAATATAAAACAAAACACTCTTGTACATGGTTTTAACGGAACAATCCGCCATTCCGAAAACATTCGGTGTTAATTTACATACGAAAGTGTAAACTGAGTTTACCTGCCGCGCACACGAGTGGCGAGGCGAATGGCTAACGAAAAACGATCACTTGCTCGCCTCGACAATCCCAATACTTTTTTTACAGCGTTACTTTGTAACTTCAGTAAAAACTGCCCTCACATTACAAATTGGACAGAATAAAAGGCCTATCAGCTAATATGCGATTGTTTCCACAACTTAGTTGTTATTTATATGTGTTTTTTTTTATATGTTACAATCAGCGCCAATGGCTAGTTTCCTCTGGATTTGGTCGCATTGGCCAAAATTCGGTCTGGAAGACTACCGTTATGTTTTGTCACGCATAATGTATTTTTTATTCAATTTATAGCTACTATTTATAACATCTATCAATACTGCCATTTTTTTGTTTCAATCAGAGATTTCTATTTTCACTACTCAGTAAGATAGAACACTTGAAAAACTCTACATGTATTTTTATTTTAACAAACAAAGTTTCATTTTTTTTTTTTCTAACTGTTTCTGAACTGCCAGTGTTTCCTGTTATAAACTCAAAGCGGTAAAAATTGCCTTTATCAGAAGTTTAAAAACCGTATAATAAAATAGAATGTGTATGTAAGGATAAAATAAAAATTAAGGAATATTTGTTTCTTTGCATGGAGGAAAGCCAAATAGATAAGGAAATAATTCTTGAAGGTGAAGGATTATATTGGGAGTATTTTGTGAAAAGTTATATAAAGGATTCCATTTTTGAAATAGTTTCAATACAGTCAGACATCAACTAAATGAAATAAGCCAGGTGGTAAATTGTTACATATGACAACAAGCTGCAGCACCCTGAATTCGGGGAAAAATATCTCATTAATAATAGAAGTAAATGGTTACCAGGTATAGTTTGGTGCATGAGTGTCGAAGCTTGTGGGTGAGGAAGCGTGGCAGTGGGCGCAGTGGGGGTTGCGGGTGTACCCTGTGGTCCCACCAATGTAGTGGGATTACTTCTACCACCTTGGGCGTTGGCCTGTAAATTTGGAGTTGGCAGCTGGGGACTATTTGAAGTGTAGTAATCTGCGGGATAGAACATAATCATATTAAAAGAAATTTAAAGGCCACTAAGTGAACTAAACTACAATACAAAAAATTAAATAACATTAATGTCAGTCTGGTGTTTTAGAAAGTGTTTCAGGTACCATTCTATTTTATCCTAGACTAGCATCCCCCGCACCTAATTCACACGGTTTTTATGACTTGCCAAATCATCGATTTCTTTGTTCTGCGAGTTTGAATGTAATGTATTACACTAACTTTCCCGATTGCATTATCTAAATGATTGTGAATATTGCGTCAAAGTTGTTTGCGTGCCTAAGAAGAACAAGGTGATCACGTAGATAAGACTAGGCATTATTAAATGTGTCCTCATTCCTTGTGAATCATACTACTCGCGCGAGTTAACTGTGCACCTGGCATCCTTGTTACAATTGTTTAAACACAGTTTAAATCCCCCGTTGTTATTAGTGCTTCTGTGGAGTTTTTGCTTTGTTAAGTTTTATTTTTTATTATTTTTTACATTTTCGACGCTTTGGTTGTTGGTTGCATTACCATTATATTTTAGTTCATATTTATTAATTTAATTGCAACGATCTAGTATTACGACACTTTATCGAAACAGCCTTTTAATAACACGAAAAGTAAAATTGAAATTTATATTTTTTTAACGTAATTCTCATTTTTTTTACAAACGGTACCGTCCGAAGAACGTCACAGAGCGAGGTGCACAGTTAACTCGCGCGAGTTAATGTGGTGGTATCAGATTGTGGGCTTCGATCAAAATAAGTCAAATCTATGTGTAAAATTAATTTATTTTGCAAATCTAAGGGTGTTACCACATCAATCGATCGTTAGACAATCATACCATCGATCAAAATTAAAAAAATCAAAGCATTTATTTCAAATAAACCAGTTACAGGCACTTTTGAATTGTCAGAAGGTCGGTCAGTCAATAAGGTGAAACTAGTCGCCCGTTCCATAGAGTAGGACTATGGAGAAGAACGGGCAAGAAACTCCATAGACACTCCTTTCAATTATCAAGCTATTGATACAAATATTTGATTACATCATTCATGTTGAAATCAACCGTGTGAGAACGATGCAGAAATATATTGTAAGCTAAGAGCGTCGATTATGGAATCATCGCAAGCATCGGTCGACGTTAACCGATTGGTGTGGTAGCTTTAATTGATGGACGGATACCGGTCGACTAACCAATCGATCGATTGCCGGTCGATGGCATCGGTCGACGGACACCGGTCGACTAACCAATCGATCGATTGCCGGTCGAAGGACACCGGTCGACTAATCAATCGATCGATTGCCCCCCGGCTATATCCCATCAGTTTCTTTGGAAATGTATTCACAAGAGGACGCGCTGTTGTTAGCCAGTACGATGTTGCTCGTAGGTACTATTATTTCGGAGATGCAAACGCCGACTTATCCATTCTAACTATTTCTAACATCGATCGATCGATCGTCGATCGACAACCGATCGATTGGTCTAGTAGAAACTATGGATCGACGTCTACCAATCCATTCTACCATCGATCGATGGCATCTATCGGTTATCGATCGACTGGTGTGGAAGAAACTATCGATCGACGTCGACTAATCCATTCTAACATCGATCGACGATAGCTCTATTGGTGTGGTAACGCCTTTAAAGGCATAAAGGCACTTAGCAATTAAAGAATTTTCATTTTCTAAATGAAAAAAAAAAAAATTCTATCTACCTATTTTAATGCACTCATAGATTTCATAGTTAGAATACATTGCTAAGGCAGCGGATTGAAGAGTACGTTTTATCTACCATATTCCATATTAGCTCAAGATCGAGTTGAGTGGAAAAAAAAGAAATGAAGGCATGTGCCCTAAAGTGGGAAAATACTAGTATATATAATATAACTGTTCTATTATTTAAAATTTTAACATGACCTGTAAGGTAATTGCGTAACACACTATCAATGCGATTCATTTTGACATTTCAACAACATTCATTGCGTTATTTATGTTGTTGAGCAGAGACATTTTAAAATACACGGAGCAATGGATTAGGAATATGCTTCGGAATGATTCCAACTGATACTAATAGGGGTTTTTGGCGGGAAGCTAAGATGAGTGCCACGCTCATTTTTCATTGGACTTTTAAATTATTTATAGTGTCGTTTACTAAATAAAAACGCGTGATTTATGTAGTAAAAAGTACATTCAGTGAATAATTCATAAAGAACAGTGAAATATTGTAGCATAGTGGCCACATAATGGCTTTGTACCAAAACTTCCTCCTAGTGTCAGTTCACGCGAGAAACGAAAGGAGATAGGTTTAGTTAGGATAAGTTTAGGATAAGTTTAGGATAAGTTAGGATAAGTTACAAAAGAAGACAAGATATAATTAAGACTTGGCTTAAAGGTCTTAGAAACCAGGCCATAAAATCCCCAAAAAAAAAAAATGATACTAATAGTGTGTTAGGCAATTAGGGTGCTAGCACCTACATCAGTAAACTGGCTCAAAATCAACAAAGTGCAGAATTGGCTTTGCTAGCAATTTAATGTCTTGAATCTTAACTTTACCGAGAAAACAAAATTAATAAAATACTACAACTAACCTGTTATGTATGTACATCAAATATATAACTTATTAAAGAATTACATTTTGAATTAAATCAAAATAAATGTAGAGAAAGTCATTTTGGGAACGCGCCTTAATGCAGGATCTTCAACAGGTCAAAAATAAATAATGCAAAAAGGTATTCAACTTTGGTTATTATTTGATTTACCTTATTTTTATACAAAATGTAGTTTCGAAAAGTCTACTAAACGATTATTATGTTTTAGAGAATAAAAAGGTAAAAACAGTTTGACCGATAGTGTATCATTCATTTCAGTGAACACAAATAAGCCAACAACACCAAGCCGGCTGTCAGTATATTTATCGAGAAATAAGTTAATATCAAAGTGGTAAGTACCTTTCAATTCTCATTTGTAGAGCGTACATAAATAGTTCGTCATTTCGTGAACGTCTTTTTTACATTTGCTTATTAGTGTAATTCTTTTTTATGATCCTGAATAATAAGTAATCTCAAATATACAGGATGTATCTGACATCGTAACGCAAACTTCGCGAAAAGGCTAGACAGCATGCCACTACTAAAATTATGATAGTCATTTATGTCGTTAATGAACGGTTACAGATTTACCAGTGTTTAAAAAAAAAATGTCGGCTTGGTCTTTGAACGTTGCAAGCGTGCCGCCGTGCGGGTTTGTAGGTATGACGTTGATCCCTGATATGAACTCTATTAAATCAGCTGATAAGATAGTTTTTCGAGTTATGTTTTCATTGCGCTTTTTTGTGTAATTAACGACTTAATTAATTTTTACTTTTATGAATGGTCTAAAGTGAAAAAAAACTATATATATATTTTTTTCAATCATGAAAAAGCCGACGAAAAATTCCACCACTGGGGGGTTCAGAATCATGTACTGGATCCATGGTACTCGTTTATGCGTCGATGTCAGATACACCTTTTATTACTTTTAATATAATTAGAGCGTACTTAAAATTGCAGCTGATTAATCAAAGCGCGCTTATTTAAAATCGTTATTTCGATAACGGTCCAGGTACGTTCCCGAAATGACTACTGCGTTCTAGGAATGATAATTGTTGTTAACAAAGGCGATTGACGAACATTTTTTCATTAAATTATTAAACAAAACAGTTGTTTTTGCTTTTAATTACAGCGTAAGGGAGACTACCCGACGAAGAAAAAAATTAAAAAAAGAACAGAGCAGCATATTATTCAAAGAGAAAATTCAAATGTTAGAACAAGATTTAATGGCAATATCTCTTTCAGCATAATAAAGATAACTAGATTGATGATGAAGCAAGTACATCATATGGCAAAGAAAATGTACACCCATCTCGTAACTCTTATTTTGTTTTAGGTGGGAAATAAATGAATTCTTCCGCCTTGGGTGGGAAAGGCAAGGGAAAGGGCATGTTAGACTTTTACTGACTAAAACCTACAATAATTAATAACTTTGTTAATTAAACCGTTGTCTATATGTACCAGAAAAATATTTCCCTACCTGCCTATACCTAATAATATCATCAATGCGATAATATTATGTCATTTCGGGAACAGTTGGTCGTTTCCGGGGACGTTACAATATTTCAATAAATTAGCATTTTGTAGAATCTATGTTATAATGTATGTGTTTTGTAAATGTAATAGTTTATTACATCGCAAAACTTTTATTCTGTTCATATAGGGTTAATTCCATTATAGGAGTTCTGAATAATTACAAAATTATTTTAAAATTTCTTTTTTATTAATGGCAATAGCAACATTTTCAAATTTTTGACGTATTTTGTTTATGAAAGATTTTTTGTTATTTCGAATATTATATTTTATACAACGTATTTTTTTGTATATGCGAAACCTGAATACAGTTTGTAGAAAATAAGCAATTGAATCGATTCCAATGATTTTTACACCATGTTAATTTTTCCCAAATACATTTAGAAATTGTTGCAGTGTGGTTACCGAGCGCCCCACGCAGCTTCCGATAGATCATAGTACTGCGCACAGTTGACGCAAGAGGTCAACGCACCGGCCGCGCGCTCGGCGTGCGGAGCGTGGACTATATTTTTCTTGGGATTGCCAAGTAGGATGACAAGGTTTATCATGATATCATTTTGAAATTTTGTACATAGATTAAAAAAACTGGACACGTGTTTGGCATAAACAAAAAATAATGTTGTATATTTTGGATACCTCATCTATCCTGTTTATCAACCAATACATAAGTGCTGTACTTTGTTTAGTTTTTGTTTATTTTATCAATCTTACACAAACGTTTCAGAATTGATGGTTTTCTGTGTGATATTCACTAAGATCCATATTACAGAACGTCACTCAAAATTCAAGCTCTACTTAAGTCTCGTTTGAAGCCTTTTGATTGGTTGAAACTAGTTTTAAGTAATGCTTGAGTCTTGAGTAACGTTCTGTAATACGGACCTAAGAGTCAATATTACATAATAAAAAGTAAAAAAACTAAAACCCAACTACGACAAAAAACGACGCTGAAAAAGTATAAAACAAGATTTTCAGAATACTGAACTGAACAAAGTTGCTAATATAGTTGCAAGTAAATGGACACAGTCGACTCTACCAAGATGCCTTCGTTGTAAATTGACATTAATGTCATACAATACTATTCTGAAGTATGCAATATTCACTATGTAGAGATAAATTTTCATGTTTGGAAAACCGCAGTCACACGTTATCAAAGTACTACGTAGGTAGGTATATGTAACGTGTGACTACGCCTTTCCAAACATGAAAATTTATCTCTACATAGTGAATATTGCATACTTCAGAATAGTATTGTATGACATTAATGTCAATTTACAACGAAGGCATCTTGGTAGAGTCGACTGTGTCCATTTACTTGCAACTATATTAGCAACTTTGTTCAGTTCAGTATTCTGAAAATCTTGTTTTATACTTTTTCAGCGTCGTTTTTTGTCGTAGTTGGGTTTTAGTTTTTTTACTTTTTATTATTTGTACTATTTTGGCGTTAAAGTGTATTTGTGGCGCATAATATTAACAAAAGTTAAATTGACGATCTAAAAACTAGGTAGTTAACATACGACATCTCTTTTGACTTATGTATCGGCGTATAGTAATATGTAGAGATATCCTATTTTACTATTTCGTAGCGCGTGGATCGTAGCACGTATAGCAAAGGTTTCCTCGTATGAAGCTCCCGGTTTTTCGTAGTAGCGACGCACATTTGCGTCGATGGCAGCGAATGGGTCATGAATTAGTGGATGAGGTCGTTAGTATAAATAGATTGGATGTTTCATATATTAAGAGGACCTGGGAAGATTTCTTGATCTATCTAATTCTGCTAACGATCGACTGTCAAGTGGATTTTTAAGTAATTTATTATGATCCAAGGCACTTATAAATAATCCCTTTATGGCTTTGACTCTACTGAGAGCGACATAGGCCTGTCCTTTAGCAAACAGTGACTTTCCTAGATCTATAAATTGTTTGTCTAGAGTAAAACCTTGTAATTTATGTACAGTGCAACCCCAAGAAAGAATCAGCGGGAGCATTTTACGCTGAATTTGCCCAGACCCCCTCAAGCCGTCAAATTCAGTGAGGCAAGGCTCGATTCTGATAAGTCCGTTAATATCTGCTTTTATGGATGCGTCGTCAAATTGTATGAGTACAGCGCTTGGCTGTTCTCCTGTTCCAACTGATCGCGCCGAAAGAGCAGGCCATTCGAAGGCCTTCACCACTCCCATCGCTCCGTTTACCAAACCCCGGTTTACATTCAAATTTCTACGAAGCAATACTCGGGATTATGTACAAACATAAAGTACTCGTGAAGCTGTTTCAAATGATACCAAATACGGTATATTTATTTTAATTTTATATTAACATAGAACTTTTTGTCCGCTAGAAGGCGTAATACTAATTATGGTGACAAGTTTTATAGCTCATAACCAACAAAATATCAAGGCCCTTCTAATGGTACTGCAGTGGTCTTATTCTGATAAGTAGTAGAACGAAAAGATGTGAATTATATGCAATCAGCCCATGAATACAGGTAAAGTCACAAGCAAATGCTAGTAATATATATATATATTCAAAATGTACAAGTAAAGCGCTTTCAAATGATACCAAACACGGCATATTTATCTTAACTTTATTTTTTTACTCTGTATGATTTGTCCGCTAGAGGGCGCTACATTAGATTTTGTGAAACTTCATATGGCCTATAACCAGCGGACGGTTAAGACGCTTCTAATGATATGTCATTTGTCGAATTCGAATAAGTAGTTTAGAAGTTACGAGGGAACAGATGAACATACATACATACATACATACATACATACATACATACATACATACATAGCCTGTCAAAATCATAACCCTCCTTTTGCTTTGCCGTAGTCGGGTAAAAAGTACTCTGTCCTGTCAAAGTTTATTCGCGTAAAAATTTTGCAACACTTTAATCCAAGCACCATCATTATATATTGATTTTTTTTTTTTTGCTTAAAACTCTCTTGGAATTCGCAACTTTGGTGATTTTGAGCCAATTATAACAAAATTAATTGAGCCACTGAAATAGATTGTATACCAAAAACACTTTCTACGGTAATTTTTGAAGGTAAAGGAATGAGGTTTAAGTGCCATATTAACTTAAAAATTAAGATTTGCTTCAGTTTCAAGTTCATGGGAATTCGTTTTAAAAACGTGTTTTCAAGCTAGGAGCAAGAAAAAAAAGCAACAAAAAAGTATTAAAAATACACGATATAAGGACCTCGATTTTGTTAAGCTCCGAGATAATAAAACAAATAATATTTATAGTACCTATATAATTATTTGGATGTGATGTCTTGCTTTCTCATAATGACAATATGATGATTTAAATTTCCTCAAAACTCTATAAAATAAGCATGTGGCGTATGTCACAACCACGACACATCAACCGAACTTTACTGAGAATATTAAGCTTTATATTCAATCTGCTTCATATAGACTGGTATTAAACTTAACACTACTTAACAAATGGACCACCCTACTTCAATTTGCCGTGTTTTATTCATTTCATACAACTGTTGAAGAATGACAGCCGTTATATGTATTTATTGGTAATTTAAGTTGGTTGTCAAATAATTCGTTAAAATGACTACATTTGACTACCAACTTCAAATCAATGAAATCGTAAGCTAAAAAATATTTTAACTAAACTACATACATGGTGGAGTGTGGCTCGGAGGTGTATTATAACCTATATAATGTCCCATATATGGATAGTACCTGTGAAAGAAACAAAATAACATTAATTATTCATCATCATCAACCTTTTTTATC
The DNA here is from genome assembly GCA_017933935.1 of Sesamia nonagrioides. Taxonomy (NCBI): domain Eukaryota; kingdom Metazoa; phylum Arthropoda; class Insecta; order Lepidoptera; family Noctuidae; genus Sesamia; species Sesamia nonagrioides. The sequence goes on along the minus strand of JADWQK010000412.1, from coordinate 830,924 downwards.
GTCCCACTGCTGGGCACAGAGAAGGATTGAGCGTAATCACCACGCTTGCTCAATGCGGGTTGGTGATTTCAGACTTACAAGTCCAGGTTTCCTCAAGATGTTTTCCTTCACCTTCAGTCATTGGTGTCCAAGATATACTTAGAAAGTACATATAACTTTAGAAAAGTTACATTGGTACTTGCCTGAACTGGATTCGAACCCACGCACTCAGACTTGAGAGGCTGGTATTTTAACCACAAGGCCCCCACGACTTACTTTTTATTATTAATTATTATATCAGTCATCGTGCGCGCGCTGTCATTGGCGGTCGGCGATTTTGTCTTGCGAAAAGGTCCATTAATAAACTAAAGTTTACTAGTTGTAACCTAGTGATATCGGAAGTACTTGCTTTTATACAAGATCGGCATCATGTAGTCGATAATGAAAGCCTGACTAAGATATGCGAGAGTGCATTTTCTGAAGAGGAAATAGACGAGGCGAAGAAGTTGTTGTTTGTATGTTCGAAAACAACGAAAAAACTAGTGTCGAGACGGAAGAACAAGAAACAAAAAGATCTGGAAGATATGATAACTGTGTTTAAAACAATAGATCCTGAGCAATTACCAGTGTTTGTGGCATACGACTTACACAAACTACCTCCAGTTTGTTTTGATCACGTCGACGTCACAAAATTACTGACGGATATACTGGTTTTAAGAAAAGAAATTGAAGATATAAAGAGGGATTATGTGAAAAATGATCAATTAGAAGAATTAAAAGTAAAAGTGAATTTGTAGAAATCGAATACGTTTATTAAGTCGACTGTTAACATGAAAAAAAGAGGAGGAGGGTACATGTTAAACTGCGACAGTGGCCCGTTTGGTCTCCTACCTCACATCGAACCGCCGCCGGTAAATGACGTCAATGTACCGCGTTCCAGTTGTAAGGATATAACTCACGATAGTACAAGCGAGACGCCGTCCGCACCGATATATCGTTCTCTCGTACACACCCAGACCGGAGGTGAAACTCTGAGTTAACCCATCTCTCTTGCACCCGTTAACTCGACTATGCGTGAGAACGATAGCTTAGTAGCTGTGGATGACGCATGTAAACAACAGACTTTGGCAGAAATCGTTAAGAGGCGAATGGAAGAAAAATAAGCCGGATGAACATTGGGTGTTGGTGCAAAGGTCAAAAACGAGAAACAGATTTGTTGGCATGACTGGAAAAGCGGCATCTAATTCAGTAGGCAATTTTAAAGCTGCCGAGATAAAAATACCCATTTTTATCTCTAATGTGAATAAGGACACCTCGGAAAAAGACATATGTGAATACATACAACAAAAAACAAGCGAAGTTGTAAAATTAGAGAAAGTTGCAATGAAGTCGGAGAGGCAATATAACGCATTTAAGTTGTATATACCTAAATACAAGTTAGGTACTTTTTTGGATGACAAACTTTGGCCGGAGGGAATGTTTTTTTTTTTTTTTTTTTTTTTTTTTTTTTTTACATATTATAAACCAGCGCTTGACCGCAATCCTGCCTGATGGTAAGCAGTGACGCAATCGTTGATGGTAAAGCGCACTAGTTTATTAAGAGCCTATTCACTCTAGCCTTGAAGACACTCAAATTGTAGTCCGACGGAAACACCGCCGCTGGCAAATTGTTCCAGTCCCTCGATGTACGCGGTATAAAGGAGGAGGCGAAACGCTTCGTCCGGATCGTAGTGGTGTTAACAACGTAAGGGTGGAAACCAGCCGTACGACGGGTCGTCCGCTGGTGGAACGGGGATGGGGGAATTAAATCATGCAATTCCCTCGCACACTCCCCGAAATGCATCCTATAGAACACCGAAAGGCTGGCTACTCTACGCCTGTGCTCTAGGCTTTGGAGACCAACTCGAGTTAGATCAGGGTCACCAATCAGCCTCTTTGCACGTCTCTCTACTGAATCCAAAGTAGCCAGGTGACACTTGGCAGCACCAGCCCAAATGTGGCTGCAGTACTCCACACACGAACGGACCTGTGCTTTGTATAACATTAGAAGCTGAAGTTTAGACGGTTTATTAGTTTCAAGGTTGGAAAAGTCATAAAACCCGTTATAATCAATGGATAAAAACATCAAGAATAAAGTAACTTTATCAACATTCAATTGCAAGAATGTTGTTCGATCAGCTGATTGTGTTCGTAGATTGTGCCGTGTCGCGGATGTTATTGCATTGATGATGGTTTCGCGTATACGGGAAAGTCTGCCGTTGACACGTCTTCTGGCGTCCTTCTAGGAAGATCGTATGGTGGAGTTGCGCTTTTATGGAGGAAATCAGCGTTTGGAACGGTATCGGTGGTGCAGTGTAGTTATTGATCGCCTGTTAGCTATTAGGATTGAGCACGAGGGACGTTCCCTGTTGATATTCTCAGTGTATATGCCAACTAACTCGGCTGATAACCTAATCGAATTTACGGAGTGTCTGAGTGAAATTATTGCTATAATTGAGAACAGTAACGTTGAATCGGTATTTATATTGGGTGATCTTAATGCACATCCAGGTGAGCGCTTTTCAAATGAACTGTTAACTGTATGTGGGGAACAATCATGGTCATGTGTTGATATGGAATTACTTCCGAAGGACACTTTTACGTTCGAGAGTACCGCTAACGGCGCATTGCGCTGGCTTGATCACTGTGTGGTGAGCAGTGCGGCACGACATGTAGTCTTAGATGTGTCAGTTTTGTATGGAGTTTACTTGTCGGATCATATTCCGTTACTTATTGAATGTAATATCGATTGACACCTAAATTGGTAAACCCAGACTATGCTCACAATAAGATAATATGGGGTGAAAGAGACATCTATCAAACGAATGAATATTCCAATTTTTGTAATTCTAAATTAAAATTTATAGATTTTCCAGATGAATTTCGGTATTGCGCGCATAGAATGTGTTCTAATGATAATCATGTGAAAATATTGGATTCAATGTATACTAATTTAGTTGATATGTTAAAGGAAGGTGCATACCGTACTTATTTATGTAAATAAGTGCGTCACAATAATAAAAGATACATTCCTGGTTGGAACAAGTACGTTCGTGACGCTCACAGGGAGGCTCGACTGTGTTACCAAACATGGTTGTTGTATGGTAAACCTGTCAGTGGTTATGTTTACAATAACATGTGTGAAACTAGAAAAACTTTTAAGACCAATCTGAGAAAGTGTCAAGATAACCAACAGCAGATTAAGATGGACATCTTAGCTGAACATCACACAAAAAAGAAATTTGGATCATTTTGGAAATCAAAGAATAGTTTGAATCCAAGGTCGAGTCCTCCTGTGAGCGTGGCGGGCGTTCATGAGCCGGCGGACATAGCCAATGCATTCCGGCGTCATTTCCAGGTTGAGTCACCTCTTACTAGGCCTGTACAGGTGGTTGATGCTGGGACCTACTCTGGGGACGTTTCTATTGTTTTTACGGCAAAGGAAATTTCAGAAATTATAAAGAAAATGGAGAGGGGTAAATCCCCGGGTCATGACGGCCTTAGCATCGAGCACCTGAGGTATGCGGGAGGTCACTTGTCGCGTGTACTCGATTTGTTTTTTAACATGTGTGTTACTCACGAATACTTACCCGCTGATCTCATGTATACCATCGTAGTGCCTATTGTGAAAAATAGAACTGGGGATATTTCTGATACTTCCAACTACAGGCCCATTTCCCTGGCCTCTGTCATAGCAAAAGTTTTGGACAGTCTGCTTGACAAGCAATTGGATAAACACCTCGAATTACATGATGCCCAGTTTGGTTTTAGGCCTGGGCTGTCTACCGAGAATGCAATCATGTGCCTCAAGCAGACTGTTCAATACTACACAGACAGGAAGACTCCCATTTTTGCCGCTTTTCTGGACCTTTCAAGGGCGTTCGATCTCGTATGTTACGATGTTCTGTGGCGTAAGCTGGAATGTGAGACTACCTTACCACCTGAAATAGTGTCGATATTTAGGTACTGGTATACCAGTCAATGCAATAGCGTAAAGTGGGTAGGCTCGTACTCGGACGTGTATCGGCTGTCGTGCGGGGTGAGGCAGGGGGGGCTCAGCTCACCCAGGCTCTTCAACCTTTATCTAAACCAGCTGATCCTTGAACTCAGCAGCACCAGAGTCAGATGTCATATTGACGGAATATGCATAAATAATATTAGTTATGCTGACGATATGGTGTTGCTGAGCCCATCTATCGATGCTCTGAGGCGACTGATCGCTATATGCGAACAATATGCGGTGACTCATGGGCTCAGATATAACGTCGTAAAGAGTGAATTATTGGTTTTTAAAGCAGGTGGCATGACAAATTCGCGTATTCCTCGTGTCACACTGTGTGGTGAACCCCTGCGAAGGGTGGACAAATTTAAGTATCTGGGCCACTGGGTCACCGAAGATCTAAAAGACAATTGTGACATTGAAAGGGAACGTAGGTCGCTGGCTGTCCGTTGTAACAAGTTGGCCCGCAGGTTCGCGCGATGTACGAAGGCAGTTAAAGTTATGCTTTTTAAAGCTTACTGTCAATCGTTCTACACGTGCAGCCTGTGGGTTAGCTTAACTCAGCGGGCATACAGCGACCTACGTGTTCAATATAATAACGCACTGAGGGTACTGTTGACAGCCTCCGTGGCGTAGCGGTAGCGAACGCGGCCGTTGTGCAAGGAGGCGCGGGTTCGATCCCCGCACAGTGCAAATATTTGTATGCATGAATATGAATATTTGCACTGGTCTGGTCGTGCCTCGGAAAGCACGTTAAGCCGTTGGTCCCGGTTGCCAAACGAACATCTAGTGGCAGTCGTTACGGGTTGTGGGAGCCCTCAAAAGTCTAACAATTGGTCTAACTGCAATGCTTAGATATCGCCTTCGGGTTGTGGAGGTCAGATGGCAGTCGCTTCACGGAAAATATCGAAGTTTAGCCAAAATCAGCAGTTAGACTGGTAAAGCGGACCCCAGACTCCAAAGCTGAAAAAGCTGCGGATGCGACTGGGATTAACGCTGAGATGATGATGATGATGATGACTGAGGGTACTGTTGGGGCTGCCGTGGCGTTGTTGTGCGTCAGGGATGTTTGCGGATAATAATATTAATAGTTTTACTGCCATTATTAGGAGTAGATGCGCATCCCTGATGACGCGTGTTTGCCGCGGTAGCAACAGTATTCTCAGTGTGTTCGCGGATCGGTGGGATTCTCTCATGGGGCAAAGGTGCAGCTCCACGCTAAGTTTTAAGTTTAATTTTATGTATGTATATCTGTGTCCGTGTAAATGTAGTACAAATGTTATTATTGCAGGCGATTTCAATGCCAGAGTCGGTAGCAAGTTAAAAGGCGAAGACAGAATACTTGGCGATTCATGCTTCGGAAATAGAGATAAAAGAGGTGAAACTTTACTAGAGTTCTGCTGGGAAAATAATTTGTTTGTAATCAATAGTTCATTCCACAAAAAGGCAGAGAATTTATGGACGTGGATATCACCTATGAACAAGAAAAGCCAGCTAGACTACATCTTATCGAACATAAAGCAGAAATTCATGAACATTGAAGTATTACATAAGTTTTCTTTCCCAAGTGACCATAGACTTGTAAGAGGCACGATTACACTAACAAATATAAGAAAATGTAGAGCCAAATACAAAGCCAAAAAGTGCAACCTGACCACCGTAGATGAACAGCAACACTTGAGAGAAGCCTTAGAATTATACTGTTCAAACTTCAAACTCGAAGACAATGACGACGTAGTCATATTATGGGAAAATTAAAAGAGCTATCGAGGAAAGCTGTAAATCGACTATGAAGAATCATAAAAAACAAAAAAGACAACCCATTATTTCAGAAAACACAAAAATGCTCATAAACCGAAGAAACGAATTAACAAGCAAAAAACAACTAAGATTTGAAGAAAAGAAAGAGAAAAGTTATTTATACAAAAACATTCATAAAATTATCAAGAAAGAATATCAAGATTTTAGACTAACAATTATTGAAAGATATTTAAACGAGGCAGGTAGTATGAAGAAAGGTAAAAAAGAATTGAGAATGTCTAAACAATGGATCCCTTGCTTACAGAAGAACTCTACAAAAAATACAAAAACATTCTCCAGGTCAGAAATAATAAAAATAGCAACCGATTTTTATAAAGATCTTTACTCATTCAAGAACTCGGCACATAGCGAGCCTCTACCGCAAAAGGTGAACACCACCACACTACAAAGGTTCACATGTCAAGAAATCTTTACAAAAATAAAATCTTTGAAAAATGGCAAGAGCAGCGGACCAGATGGCATATCAAATGAGGCAATAAAAATTGGAAACAATGTTTTAGTACACCCTTTAACCACATTATTCAACAAGACATTAGATGAAAAAAAGATTCCTGCCGATTGGGCAAAGTCAGACATAGTACTTCTGTATAAAAAAGGAAACCCTGCTGATATAGGTAACTACAGACCAATTAGCTTACAACCTTTTTTTTTTTTTTATACGAGTGAAAATGCGTTACGCACCGTACCCGTCGCTAGCTAGGCGACAGGCGTGTGTGGGACTCGCCCGGCCGGAGCCGGGAATACCCACTAAAAACACTCGGTTCCCTCGAGCCCTGCGTTGAGAGTGACCCGGGCTCGGCCCGAAAATCTGACTCCGGGCCACTCTCAGGGCTTACCGGCCTAATGTAGGCCGGTTTCCGCGCCTAGGGAGGATTACCCGGGAATGGATAATCCCCAGAAGTGGTGACCAGTGCAATGCGCGTGCGGGAGCTACCCACACACGCTGGTCACACTCGGGGGCTAAAGGAGACCGGGGGTTCGTCCCCCGCCTTCTTTGCCCCGCCCGTCTACGCCGGATGGGAGCGGCAAGAGCATTCTCTTCCCGCTCCCTCTCCGCTGCCTCCTTCTGCAAGAGGACGGTCTCGCAGAAGGAGGCGGCAGCCTCCCATGCACTCTCTCTTTCAACCATGGCTCGCACCATGGTTGCCAGGGAGGGGCTTCCGCCTCCGAGCGCCGCAACGAGATCGCGGCGCTCGTTTCGCCAGGCCGGGCACTCCACCAAGGTGTGCTCGGCCGTGTCGTCGAGAGAGTCACAGTGGTGACACCGCGACGACTCCTCCCGACGGGCGACACGGTGCAGGTAGTGACCGAAGCACCCATGTCCGGTCAGTACCTGCACCAAGCGGTAGGTGAGGCTGCCATGCCGGCGCCCAACCCATCCCTCCAACACCGGACGAATCGCTCCAATCGTCCGGTGGCCGGCAGCTGGTGTGCGGAGTGCCTCCCTCCACCGACTCAGGGCCTCCCCCTGAGCCGCTATTCGGACCCGCCTTACCTCCTCGAAGGCGGGTCGTTCCCCTCGTTCCCGGGCCGCGACGCGGTGTCGATGCACCTGGGACAGAACCAGGGCATCGACCTCCCACGGCGGCGTGCCCGCGAGCACGCAGGCAGCCCCATGGCTGACCGTGCGGGACGCCCGCACGGTCCGTGTCGCGATGACCCTCTGCGGCTTCCGCAGCAGGGCCACTGTGCGCCGGGAAAGGCACTCCGCCCACACCGGGGCTCCGTAGAGTGCCATCGACCGCACCACACCATGGTACAGCCGACGGCACGCCGAATTCGGCCCCCCCAAATTGGGGAGGAGCCGTCCGAGGGCGGCTGCGACAGAACACAGCCGCGGGGCGAGGAGCCTAAAGTGCTCCTCGAAATCCCAACGGGGATCCAGGATCAGGCCGAGGTACTTGATGTGCACCTCGACGGGAACCTGGACCCCCTCCACCCGGATACGGAGCCCCGGTGGGGTTCTGCGTCGCGGGGCGTGGAATGTCATGGCCCTCGTTTTCTCGAGGGCCACTTCTAGCCCCAGGAGGCGGATGCATCGGACGACCAGAGAGGTGCCGACCGACGCGAGGTGGACCGCCTCCTCCCACTCGCTCGCCCTCACCGCGACCATGGTGTCGTCCGCGAAACAGACCACATCCATTCGCGGCAAGAGCGCGCCACGCAGAACCCAGTTGTACCCCAGGTTCCAGAGCAGGGGACCAAGCACTGATCCCTGGGGTACTCCTACCTTCATGGTCCACGACTGGACGCGACCCTCTGCGTCCTCGTATAGGACCTTCCTCTCGCAGAGGTAGTCCGACACGAGGGCGCAGAGGTAGAGGGGCACTTCGTGAAATTTTAGTGCCGCCTCTATGCATTCGTGAGGGAGGGTGTTGAACGCGTTCGCGATGTCTAACGACACCGCGACGACACCCTCACCCCTTGCTGTGGCCGCCTCAGTCCACCTCTTGAGGCGAGCCACCGCGTCCATCGTGGACCGGCCGGTCCGAAAGCCGTACTGGCAGTCCGCCAGCTGCGGTCCCCTGCTTTCCAGGTGCTCCTGGATGCGAGCGGCGAGAATCCTCTCGAAGCATTTGCCGCTCTCATCCAGGAGCACGACCGGCCTATAGCCCGACGGTGAGTCGGGGGGACGTCCGTCCCTGCGAAGGAGGCACAGCCTGCCCACCTTCCATCTCCTGGGGAAGCGGCCCGTCGCGATGCATGTATTCATGACCGCTCGGAGCCGATCCCCCAGGTGCTCCATGGCTAGTGCCAACACCTTCGCAGGGACGCCGTCCGGGCCCGGAGCCTTGTTCTTGGCTCTGAGCCTCTCCCTGACGGAGTCCAACTCACCGTCGGTTACGGGAGGCCCATCGGTCCACACCTCCAGAATGGATGAGCTGGAGGTGGGCATCCTGGGGGGCGTGAAGGGTCCCGGGTCCGGAAACAGTTTCCAGGACCCTTCTCAATAGGGCTGGCTCCATACAGGAGATGGGGGGTGCCGCTCCCTGCAGCTTCCCCCTCACCACCCTGTACGGCCTCCCCCAGGGGTCGCTGTCGAGGAGTGCCAGAAACTCCTCAGCAGCAGCGACCTTTGACCTGCATATGGCGGTACGCAGGGCTCGATGGGCCTCTCTGTACGCCCGGCGAAGACCGTCCTCTTCGCCGGGCCCCCTTACGGCGCGCCTCCTGCACCTCAGGTAGGCGCGCCGTGCAGCCATACTGGCGGCACGCAGGTGAGCGAGTTCCTGCGTCCACCAGTATGTCTGCTTCCTCCGGCGGTAGCCCCGGGCCCTCGGCATGGCGGCGCTGCAGACCACTTCCAGGTCCTCAGCGAGGAGGTCCGCCATACCGTCCGCGTCTCCAGTGAGGTGGGCCGGCGGTTCAGCCCACGCTCGGAACACCGCCGCCTCCTCGGCGACGTCCCTGCGGAGGTGCGCAAGCGCCCACATCGGGAATGAGTAGGCGCCTGCCGCGGGGCCCAGGTGGAGGGGGGCCGCAGGACCCGCCGTGGAGATCTCGAACCGGACGTACCTGTGATCCGAGATCTCCACCGCCGTCTCTACCCGCCAGTTCCGGATTCGGTTGGCCAGGGTCGAGGTGGCCAGGGTGATATCCACTATCGATTCACCCTGCCACCTCACGCACGTCGGGGTGTTGCCCCGGTTGAGGACCTGGAGACCCAAGCAGTGGGCCCATTCCACCAGGTCCTCACCGAAACCGTTCGTGACGGGAGACCCCCACGCGCCATGCTTGGCGTTGAAGTCTCCCGCCACCAACACGGGGCGTGGAGCCGCCCTCTGGACCGTTCCCTCGACGGCCGCCAAAAAGTGATCAAACTCGGCCCGGCTGCGATTGGGGGAGAAGTAGGTGGAGATGACCACTAATCCCCCCCACTGCGCCGCAACAAACCCCGGACCCCTCTCCCTAAGAACGATAGGGGGACCGGTGCTCGCGGCTGGTCTTGCGATCGCAGCCAGGCCATCCGATGACCCCAGCCAACCGGCCGACGCCGGAATAAAATATGGCTCTGACACCACCGCCAAATCCGCCCCCCACTCCGCCATGTCTTGGCACAACAGGTCCTGCGACCTGGCGCAGTGGTTGGCGTTGACTTGTAATATGACACCGATGGACCTACTGGGCATTAGCAGTGTCCATCGGTGTCCCTTCCGTAGCGGTGGTAGCAGAGCCGGCCGCTGTCGGCCCCACTACGGAGCGGCCTCGAACTGGAGGCGGGTTGCAGGCCCTACCCGCCATTTTGTGGCCACTGGGTAGGCCCCTATCTGCGCACAGCGCGCACTTTATAGGGGCCTTGCAGCCCATGGCCATGTGGCCCGGCTGCCCGCACCTGAAGCACAGGCCGCTCCTGTCCTTTTTGGACGGGCAGAGCGCCGCGGTGTGCCCCCCCTCTAGGCACCTGCGGCAGCGCATGGGGCGCCGCTCCAGTAGGTGGATTGAAGCGACGCTCCAACCCACCACCACTTTGCCCCGCTCTGCCAGCCCCTTCGCGGCCTCTACGGGGCAGGACACTCTGACCGAGCCCGTGCCCCTCGAATTAGCTTACAACCTAACATCTATAAGTTATTTGCTTCTTGTGTGGAAGAACGTTTCGCGAACTATACTGAAAAGGAGCAACCGGTAGAGCAGGCGGGTTTCAGAAGAAATTACTCCACAATAGACCACATACACTCTCTAGATCTTGTTATAGAGAAGTACGAAGAAATGAACCGCCCGCTCTACCTAGCGTTGATAGACTACGCCAAAGCATTCGACTCTATTTCACACAATAGTATATGGAAAGCCTTGAAAGAATGTGATGTACCCTCAGAAACCATTGAACTTATTCAGGATATATATAAAAAGAGTAAAAGTAAAGTTATACTAGATAAGTCAGGATCTGAAATAGACATTTGTAGAGGTGTCCGGCAAGGTGACCCCCTGTCACCCAGAATATTTATAACAGTGCTTCAAAATATTATGAAGAATTTGAAATGGAGATATAAAGGTATATACATAAAGGGCAAATACTTGAGCAACCTCAGGTTCGCAGATGATATAGTTCTGTTTGCGGAAAGTGCATCACAACTAAAATCTATGATAGAAGATATAAAAAATGTCAGCCTTGAAATCGGTTTAGAACTAAACACTACCAAAACTAAAATAATGACAAATAGTAGAAATATCCCTATTATTGTTGACAATTCTCCAATAGAATATGTTCAAGAGTATATATATCTGGGCAAACAAATATCATTTAAAAAGACTAGGCACAGAAATGAACTAAGCAGGCGAGTAAACATGGCTTGGAACAAATTCTGGAGTCTTAAAGAAGTTCTCAAGTCAAATATACCAATGAGACTAAAGAAAAAAGTCCTAGATTCTTGTATTCTACCTACTCTCTCTTACGCATCACAAACATGGATATTCAACAAATTTACTTGTAACAAAATATTAACAACCCAAAGAGCCATGGAACGGAGCACTCTGAAAATAAAACTTAAACATAAAAGAAAAAATACTGATATTAGAAATACTACAAAAGTAATTGATGCTTTACAACACTGCATGAAGATAAAATGGCAGTGGGCCGGCCATGTTGCTCGCATGGATGGTGAAAGATGGACAAAAAAGATAACATTATGGAAAGGACCATCAGGTAAGAAAAGTAGAGGAAGACCAATGGAGAAATGGGTCGATGAAATTCTGAAAAAAGCGGGGAGAAACTGGATAGAAAAGGCAAAAGATACGAGTAAAATGGAGAAAAATGGAGGAGGCCTTCACTCAGTAGAGAGTTCCTTAGTAACATAAGTGTTAAGTGCATGCAAAATAAATATCATTTAATAGTTTTTAAGTATTAGAAAAACGTATAATGTAACCAAATACCTTAAGTGTAAGTTTAATCATATGTAAAAAAATTTGATTCTAAGGAATAAACAAGGCTTTATTATTATTATATCTGTGTCTGTAACCTACTAACACTAGAAGTTAAGTAAGATTGTTACTAACCTTATGGACTCCGATCTGAAATAAAAGTATTCTATTCTATTCTATTCTATTACTTATAACTAATATTGTACTTCCTTTTTTTCTAATATGTTCAATTCAATTAGCTGGAAATAATGATTGGCCCCACTTCCCTTGCTCACAAAAAAGATAATTAAATTCAGCTTTTCCTTTTTATTTGATTAAATATTAGATTAATTTAAAAATTATTTAAGTAAAGGATAGAAGGTAATTAATATAAGTTGTTAAAATTGTCAAATTAATCAAGATTTTTAGTAGCCATGTTTTTAATAAGTCTATTTGTCTATGGATTATTTTAATTTGACAGGATTAACTGATATTTTATCTTTTGTCCTTTTCTTAATAACCTAACTAAGATAGAAGTTCTAAGCAGGGAAAGGAATGGTAAAGCTTTACCATTTCTTTGATAATGGATGCTTTCTGATTTATTTATTTTAAAATATTTAAGTGAATGCGAGAGTATTATTGTAAAGCCTTAGGACGGGTTATTAACTTGATGCAAGCGTGTGTGTATTCCAGTTCAAAATGTGAACACATACCCTCCTGGTGTACTGGAACGAGGCTGCTGGTAAGATTGCATTCCCATAGGCGTTGGCTGGAACACTAACGTCGGATACATGACAGGTCCGGTAGCAGTGGCAGCGGCACTAGGAATGTACGACTGTTGTTGTCTGCGGAGATAAATAGTACAACATTGTATTATATTAAAACTAGCTGCGCCCCGCGATTTCCTATGTTTAAGTAATCACTACATAGTATAAAACAAAGTCGCTTTCTCTTTCCCTATGTCCCTCTATGTATGATTTTATGATAGTTTTTTTTTTAATAGAGAGAGTGATTAAAGAGGAATGTTTATATTATGTATCATAACATCCATTAAATAGTGGAGAAATAGTATTAATTTTGAGGTTTCTAATTTGATGTCGATTTTCGGAGTTTGCAATGAAACGTAGCCTAAACCCTACGAGATTTATAAAATTATTGTACACATTGAAAAGGTCTTCAGAAAACTCCAGGATGGTATATGTCGTATTTCTTATGGATGGATATCAGTAAAAAGTAAAAAGTAATTGACAAAGAAATGTTATTGTGGGATCACAATAACATTTCTTTGTCAATTACTTTTTACGAAAAATACTGGCTAATTTTCGAAGCGATTTTAACCAATACAGCATTAATCCTTATCCAATTTAATACCTGAAATACATTGTTGATTTAATATAGATCTATATCGCCATTTATAGCATATAATTTAAATGAACATTTTCAAAGATATTGCAGATTTAAAAATTGTGGGACGTCGCATTTGTGGCGGTACCGACCGGCCAGGCGGCGGCGGGCGGCTATTATTTTTTATACAAAGTTCACAGTTTGTAATGTATATAGTATCAGCATTGCACCCATGTGAAGCCGGGGCGGGTCGCTAGTAGTAATCCATTAATATAAAGTGCGTATGTTTATTGTTTGTATGTCTGTCTGTATGTATGTGCCCGAAGTTGCTCAAAACCCTCACCACTATAGATAATCATATAGATCTGGATGCGCTGAGTTCAAAAAAAAAAAAAAATGTTTTTGTCTTGGTCCTATAAAAATACATTAAAACCTATTCTCAGGCCTAATCAATGTATACGGGAAATTTCATAAAAATCGGTTCAGCCGTTATGGAGAAGTTTGAGGTCAAACACTGTGACAGAATTTTATATAATAGATAAAAGATACATAGAGCGAAAGTTAATAATTTACTGTAACCTAAAAATTAAAAGCCTATTACATCCACAAGGAGTAAATAGTTGAGAGATGCATATTCGTAACTGACATCAATAATTTCTGAGTCGCATGTAGTCAAGCACAAGGATATGTGAACACGGAATATGGATGTATGCCTTAAATGTCTCTCCCCCATAGCTGGGACACAGGCCTATGAAGAGTGGGCTATATTCCAGCAACGAGCAAAGTTCCCGAACTGCTCAGTTGAAGGCAATAGGCTCGTCCCACATTACACTTAAACATAACAGGTAATATGGGTGTCCCATACCATTTTGGAGAATTTATAATGCAGGAAGTATTTACATACTATCAAAATGAACTATCTATACTAACTATGAATTCAAATGTCTTGTGACCTACAAGGGCCTCTTCATGTGTAGTACACATTACACCAAGAAAACAGATACATTAGTAGATTCGACATACATGTGTACAAAACGTACATTGTGTATTGTGGATTCTATTGTTTAGTCCAGATTCAATCTTTTAGTTTGATGTCTGATGAGATTCTTGGTTGTTTTTCTTTTCACGACAGGAACCAGTCTCGGTGTGAAATCGTCACGAACCTATAGGCTTAACCATGACTGATTGACATGTGCGGCTGTTACTGAAGCCCCTCTTAATGATTTGTTAAACATTAGTCGAGTCTTACCAAAGTAATATTCGACTACCTACCTGGGATGTGTAGTGGGTCTTGTTCCGTGCTGGGCTGCTCTATATTGGTAGTTAGCGAACTGCGTTGAGTGAGGTCGAGGCTGCGGCGTCTGGTTCTGCGATACATAACTATGGCCAGCCTGGAAATAATCACACATCAAAGTTGAAAAACCGTGTGGGGTGGAGCAGCGAAGACTTTTATTCTGAGAGCCGAGAGAGCCCAAAGAGCTGTGCTAAAGGTGATGATCGGGAAACCTTTTAGATACCCCACAGCAAAGCTCTAATCTGACTGCAAAGTTCTGACGGTACGTCAGATGTTTGTTTTGCGATCTGTTCTCAGAATCCATGGCGGGGTACTCCCACCTGACCCTAGCAAGCGTACATATGTTTCCCCGAGTGTACAACACAAAACCTCTTTTGCAAAACATCAATACTACGTGTTAAGTTCTCACGTATACAAAATTGTACAACAAAAACTAAATATTATAAACCTAAATAAATTCGACTTGAAAACTAAAATTAAGGACTGGCTCATTCAGCAGGACTACAATAACACTGAATCCCTATTGGAATACATCGCTTAACAATTACTGAATAACAAAACAGTATTCAATTTGGAACTCAAACACTACATATAACTGATTGTTATATGTACACATAACACATACACTATCCAACAAAACTTACATTACACTTACGAACACACATACCTTCTCTACTCCAGACTCAAATAAACTGGGATTGAATGTTATACCTATTTTTGTAATTAAACATGTAATAACTTAACTAACCTTAATTTACCTTTTTATTTCTATGATATATATATTTATTTGTTAAGATAGGATTTGAACTAACATCGATAATCGAATCCAAGGGCCCAATATGTATTGTACAGTTCAACTCGATCGGATCGAATTACTGTCTCCTAAGATACAGGTATTCCCTAGTTTAGGAGGCAGGATTTATTGTTTTGTTACATAGAAAATTACCTTTATTCTATTCTCTCTTCTTGTATTCTATTGATCTATTGTTAGTTTCTTTAAGGCATGTACCTCCAAACTTTATCTATGTATGTTTTTGCTTAATAAAGTAATTATTATTATTAAAAACAATATTATGCAATTGAGGCAACCTGCATTTATATTTAAAAACTAGTGGCCGCCCACCACTTCGTTCGCGTGGACTTAGTTATTGAAACATTTTATTTTAACCCCAAAAGAATTATTTTAAGATTGTAGTATCTTATAAGATGTAATTATCGAAAATTAAGTGATGTCACGGACAGTTTTGTTCAAAATGAAATAAAATTAATTTATTTGGATAAGGATTAATATTTTTGTTTTTATATGCTCCGCTCCTATTGGTCGCAGCGTCTCCTCCTATTGGACCAGTAGTTCGTAAGATGAGCGCGTTCAAACAAACAAACCCTTTAGCTTTATATATTAGTATAAATACTTTCGAAATTCATAATGTACTATGTTTATTAAGTAGATATCAATATTGCTACCACACATTTGGTGAAAACACCCACTTACTGAAAAAAAAAAAAAAACAATAATACATGTGATAGTTCGTCACGATACGAGAGCAGGTTAAAATATTCTTATGGTCGTGTTTTTAATCGATAGCAGCAATTGCATCATCACTGTTCTGTGAAGCTTTTAAAGCCGCAACACTAAGGCCAAACCTATAAGCAGATAATTACATTGTCGTTCTGTATTACAGTTTTGGTTTCCGTATTTAATCCTTCAATGGTTAAATTATTATCATTACCATGGTTGTTTTAGACATGTCCTGCTGTGGTGCTGGAGGTGCCGACGGCTGCGGTGTCGGCTGAACTCTCAGCGAAGATTGAGCCGACGGCTGCGCGCCACCAGCTGTGCTCGGCATATATGCTGCCCCGGCGGCGCCTGAAGGGTGGTAACATTCCACCGGTCCTATAAACACAGTGTACGCATATTATAAGCTGCCATAAGATTGAAATTGCATTGCCGCATCACTTTTGGATGCGGCATTCTTGCCTGCTCCGTCTTCTTATGAACTCACTGTGTGGTGTTGACGCCCGTGGATAACTGTTATGCGCTAAGGAAATGTCTCGGTAGTTTTTAAAGTCATACTATACAAAAACGTTATATAGTCATACTATACAACTATAAAGCAAAAGTAATGGTTGACGTTATAACAATAGCACATAAAATACAATCGATACTTGAGATTAACTAACATAACAAAACTTACTTACTTAAATGAGAAACGAAAAACAACTAGTTAGAACAAATATTTTCATACAAGCCCGATATTAATAACAGCGTCGTTAGAGCACTTACTAGTTTGAGTTAATAGTCGATAATGATGCGAAGGCAGCATGCAATTGGAGTTGGAATACCGAGAAGACGATTGTTCACGTTTCATAGAGTTAGCATTCGTATGCTGCGGTATGAACTGCAGTGAAACATTGTTCAGGGGTTGCAAATTGATTTGATTCGCATTAATGTGCTGTGCTACTGCCGACTGTGGTTGTGGCATATTCAATGATGTTTGTAAATTCTGCGCCACATCAATGGCACTCTGTTGTGACTGATTTCCATGGTTGACACAAGTATGTGAGAAATTATTTAAAGAACTATTTGTTCCTCTTAGTGCTACCATTTTAATTTCATGATATAAATCTTTTAGAAATTGAATAAGCCAAATGTTGAACCATTCCCAAAACAATGGATACACGATCATCGGCATAAGGTAGTATTGCAATTTAATGTATCATTTCGTAATACAGCGTCTTTAGACGCGTGCAGTAAAGTTTTCTTGCATGTATGAATATCGCTTTCTGTCGATGTTGTTGTGATTAGTTCAAAGTTATGCCAGCTGTGATCACAATTATATAAATTACTGCACTAATTTCTTTCCTTGAATTTTTAGAGAATATAATCACAACGCATATACAAATATTATTTACTTATTGCAGTCCGTATTCACAATTTAAATACTAATATAATGCAGCATAGAGAAAATCGATAAGCAAACGGCGCGCTACTGCTACATCGCTCTACACTCGCATACGAATATACGTCAACGTGACACTTTTTCACCAACTCCACTGATTTACGAATGTTCGTATGAACAAAACATTGTTATAACATATTATAAAACGTTTCTATTTTTATCACTAAGTAAGTAATCAATGTCTTAAATCCTCTGATGAGATATCGCTCCAATGAACATTTTATAACTGTATCACGGCATAGCGACAGAAAGAGACAATAGTATCTACAACCACTGCTAAAAAATTTGGGGCGTTACAAGACGCCCCTAGTTACCCTCGTACTATGTTCAGTGTAAGGTTAGCAACAAAATGGATCAAACGACATCCATTGCCGTTCATATTACTGGACGACACTGGGGTTGTACAGGAACTAAAGCAGTAATGAATGAGAAACTAAAAAGAATCTACGAAAGTCGGGCAAGTGTTTTTGGTAAGGGTTCCTCCTCGTGGGGTGCGTCGGGGTTGCTATTCCAAAATTTACTCGAATAGTGTCGTGCCTTTAGGAATCGCCAAACGGTTGAAGCGATTAATAAAAAGTACGATTAGATTAAAAATAATTCCAAGATTTCAAAATAAATACTAACAACACATTGTCAACGGTAATAGACATAACTTCCGCTGGCATTTGCATACCGCCAGAAGGTGAAATTATTGTTAAGGCACTGGTTCCAGTAAGTTTTATGTTTTGAATTTTTAACAGACTTCAAGAGTAGGCGGGGTTTAAAATCGCTGGCTTTCGATATAAAAGTTGTTTTTCGCATAGTAAGTACTTTTTGTATCGTAGTCGGCCGTACTTTGTTTAGTGATGAAACTTATGCTCTACATTGTTATTTAATTTATAAAAGCAAAGAGAAGAGTATTGTTAAATAGGGGATTATTGTTATTTCAATATTTCCCATACTTAAAGTACTATCAATATGTATCAAAACCTGCGACATAATGCTTAATTATTGTGTACTTACGAACGTATTGGCCAATACAATTGGAAATGATAAAAAATAAATACTAATTGGGTGCCCTATGTATGTTTTTAATAAATATTTGGGACTAGGTAATACATAAAAAGGGGCTTAAATTACCGAGACAATTTTTGGCAATATTTTCAATACCGTAATAATTTATATTGGTGCCTTTATTTTATTTTTCGTAGAAACTACAGTGACATATTTTTATTTAAAAGTTACAGATAAGTCCTCGTTTATGCTTTGTTTAGCAATTAGGGGAATTCATACATGTTCTGCGAGATTTCCATGAGGGCAGCTGCCTCCCGCAGCCCCTACCTAGGTAGGCCCATGCCTACCACCGAGAGGTGTAGGGACGAGACGAGTTGTAGTAAAATAAAAAGTAAGAGAAGAATAGAGTGAAGAGAATAAAAACTTTTTTAAATCCCTTAAGAGCCTTTACTACGCCCAACTAGCAACTTCGCATTTTAGTGTCATATTTCGTGGTCTTCAATTTTTGTTATTAAAAATGGGTTAAACTTACTTTTTATAATAAGCTGGATAGTAGATAAAAGAGTAAGTATCTGTAGTGTTTAGAGTTATTGTACTATGAAAATAACGCCTAGCAAGTTTCCAATGCATATAAATCTATACTAATATATAAAGCTGAAGAGTTTGTATGTTTGAACGAGCTAATCTCAGGAACTTCTGGTCCGATGTGAAAAATTATTTTTGCGTTGGATAGCCCATTAATCTAGAAAGGCTTTAGGCACATCACGCTGCGACCAATAGGAGCGGCTCATATAAAAAAAAAAAAACATATCGAAATCTACGCGGGTGAAACCGCGCCGTGCAGCTAGTAGAACTATAAACGTAATGATTTCTTACCTTTTACATACGTTTCACCTAAATCTAAATAGTAGAGCACATTTTTAAAATATAGCTTCGATTAAATAATAAAAATTGAAAACCACGAAATATGACACTAAGGTTCGTATTACAGAACGTCATTCAAAACTCAAACTCTACATATATGTATATGCATATTTCGAAACCCTTGTAGCAACAGCTACAGTTACACCACGTTGATTTCTTTTCAAAATGGCGACTATGCATATATAACTATAGTTTACATTAAGGTAAGCAGAAAACATGCTAGGGCTAAACCCAGTGAAGCGTCACGTTTCAGAGATTGATATCTTTTTGAATTTGCGTAAATCTAGTTGCACAAATGTTTGCTTACTTTAAACATTTAGAGTGATTATTTCTAGGGTTGTAACGGAGCTTCGCCTCCGCTTCCGTTACTGCGGAAGTTCCGCAAGAAATCGTATCATCGCTTCCGCCTCCGCACAATTTTTTGCGGAGTTATAACGGAGGTTTATTTACGTATTTACAAAATAAATAACGCGCTAGCTTTGACGCTCGACAACCGTCCGGCCCCGTTTGAGCGCGAAATGGTCAAAAATCAACTAGTGCGAGGCGGGAATGCGGCAAACACAATTTGTTTCTCCTTAATTTTCATTACAAGAAGGTAATATTTTTTTACCAAGTATATTACTATTAATGTACGTATTTAAAATTAAAAAAATGTTTTAATTAACCATAAATTTAAATTTTTTCTATATGTACTTTCACCTCCGCCTCCGCCTCCGTTAACCTCCGCATCCGCGGAGGTGAGACTCGTCGCCTCCGCATCCGCCTCCGCCTCCGCTAACAAGCCTCCGTTACAACCCTAAATTTATTTCTTATCTCGGAAACATGACGCCTTACAGGGATTGGTCCAAATATATTTTCTGTTAGCACAAATTTTATCTATCGATTTAAATAGCCTTAAGGCGTGGATGCCATTTTGAAAAGAAAAATAAAACAAAATGGCGCGACAGTTCTTACGCCAGGAACATCTAAGACCCCTTTTCTTTTACATAACAAAACACTTTGTTGTATACATGACTACTGTTATGTATTAAGGTAATCATACATCTATACAACAAAAAAATATATATATTGACTGATAATAGTAAGTAAATACTATAATTTATATCCCTTTATTTCATTTTATGTACATATAAATTATATTTTTAAATATTTCTAAGTACATAAAAATACATAAAAAAAAACATTTTAATTTATATTATTATTATTAAAAAAAAATGAGCTAAGGGAAAGCAGCTATGCATTTACCAGATTAACGCATTTATTATTGATTAGTATGATAATAAAATCTTAGAAAAATGTTACGAAGATAATGTGTCCTTAGAACAATGTAATAATTCAAAGTTTTAAATTATGTAGAAGTAGGTACACACTGGCCCGATTTTCTTGTTCACAAACTAAACTGAATTTAAGTTCAATGCAAGATAAAATGTTAGTTTAGATCTGTCAAATTAGTCCGTGCCTGACGTAAATGGAAGTCTTTTTGGTCGCCATGTTTATAATCGCGTCTAAACTGTCTATGGAATTCTGTCTCGTCTAATTTGACAAGATTAAACTAAAATGTTATCTTCTATCCTTTTCGTACCGAAATAGAAAGAAAAAGATGCACTTAACTTAAAATTAATTTAATTTGTGAACAAGAGAATCGGCGCCATTATCAAGTATTTTTCTATCTTAGTTATTATAAACCATAAATTCAAAATTGAAAAATAAAACGCATAAACAACCTCTATTTTTCTCCGATTATGATTTCTCATCGACTGAAATTTCCCTTGTAAACCGATTCTATTGAAACTAGGAAGATATTATGTGGATAGTTCTTTCGACACAACATAATAGTGATGTGAAGACCAATTCTCGTAATTCAAAACGTTCAAAATGTTGTCGTAGTCTCTTCTCGGCAACAAACAAATGTCAAAAACTTTTCAAAATGATGATGATGTTCCCGACCGATTTCGGCCACGGCGACCACTTCCGACTCCTAGCCGATGATTTGGCGCTCATACACCCGATGATGGCTTATGTAGCCTATCTTGGCGGCGAAACTTCGTGCACACTGAGGGCACGTAGTTGTATGTGATGGCAGCAGATGGGCAGGCCTTTAATTGGTCGCGTTTGGCATCGAGGCCAGCTTTGCGCTGCTCCCCAAACTCGCGTACTTGTCCGTACACCATTCTGCGCCATTCTGACCGTTTTGCTGCCAAACGCTCCCATGCAGAGGGTTCTATAATGCATCTCTTCATGTGTCGTTTTAAGACATCCTTGAACCGGAGGAGTTGTCCGCCATGCTTTCGCTTGCCCTCCTCCAGCTCAGAGAAGAAGATGCGCTTCGCCACTCTTTCGTCCGCCATACGTGATACGTGTCCGCACCACCGAAGCTGTCGACGCATTAAATAAGCCTCCATGCCACCAACATTGGCTCGTCGTAGGAGTTCGGTATTTCGCACTCTGTCAGATCATTTGATCTTCATGATGGATCGGAGATATTTAAAGTGAAAACAAAAAAAAAAAAATAGCAAAATTAAAAGCATTTTGTCATGGATTGAGACTGCGATCGGCAACCTAATTGCGTAACATACTATTACCACAGTCTAAAAATCATACACTATCAACTGGAATCAGTTTGAAGCAGATTGCTAACCCATTGCTCGGTATGTTAAAAAATGTGTCTATTCAACAACGTAAATAACTCAATGAATGTTGTTGAACTGTCGAAATGAAACACCAGACTGTGAACAAATTACTAGAATTAGGAACTCCGCTGGAATTAATCTGAGCCTATCCAAGCACTTGACGGATCCGAACTAAGCTCTTACAATAACTACCTAAATAGGTACCTAATATTGAGACCGCGAAAACCAAAAACTTGTTAAGTTTGTATGGAAGAATTTTAAAGTAAAGTTCAATTAACTGAAAACTTTACTTTTTTGTAATTATAAAATAATAATAAGCATACAGACTATACAGGGGACTTGTAATTCAATGAATTCCTCCCAGGGCCTGCACCATTTGCAACAAGTCTAGATTTTCAGGATTTTATATAGAATTTCAGGAATTAAAAAAAAATGGAGCCTAAATATCACCTTTCTCTTTAAATAATCTAATTCAATGGTTATTACTTTGACACAAGTTTTGGTATACCCAAATTTTATAAAATTGCTAACCAAATGATTAGTTATCAATGTTTAAGCTCATCGACTACGAGTCTACATTCAAAATTAGTTTTCTGGTTGTGAGGAGGTTAAGTGACACCATTAGCCGATTATAATTTGTTAGACCTTTGCCAGCTTTATTGAATCTTTCATAGGCACATTTAAATATTTACTAAACTTTTGGACCTCGTTACATAGCTGATTAAATAAACATGTCTTTTCTCGTTATTTGTGTGTTTATTTTGAGATAATTGCGTCAAACAAAGTTCATGTATGTAGATGATTTAAGAAAATGTTTAGTGTACTTCTTCCTATAACTTTTATCTATTTCATATTTTAGAGATTTTTTAAAATGGAAAGGTTTTTTAAACCATTTAGGCATTTAGAAGATTGATAGGTATTTAGTCATAAAAAAATTGGGAAATTTAAAAAAATACAGGATCTGTTGGGTTTTCTTATATCCCATGAATTATTGCTTTGTTTGCTATGGGGGCTAAAATTAATTGTGGTAAAGGATTCATACTATCACGTTATATTACAAATCAGCCGGTATTAAAAAAAATGGTAAAAGAATAACAAAAAAATCGTCCGTATCGCATTTTTGGGGTTTCTGCTGGTCGATGTTTTTTGCACTTTATTTTGCCCCTCAATTTAAAGTTTTAACTCAAGGAATAATAAATAAAGCTAAATAAAACGAAGCGACATAGCGACGATAGGTACCTACGGAGGAACAATAGGGATGTATCCAAGGTATGAAAATCAAAAAAATAATTAGTCCGTCTTATAGATAATAAAAAAAATTAAAACCCCTATTTTTTATTTTGTCGGAATGACCAAAAATTACTGAGATATGACGTATTAAAGTTACAGAGTGGGGGCTAATTACGTCACGCCGTGGTATATTTTGTACCACGACATGACGTCATGCGACATTTCAAATTAATATATCTTCCTAAGTATTTGAATGAAAGAAAAAATAAAAAATACGTGTTCAATATTTTTTATAGATGTATCTGATGGACATTAAACTATTTTTTAGGATACAACCCAATTGTATGAAAAATCTAAAGAACGAGTGGAGATACCAGGCTGATCGACGAAAACACAAAATGTGATAAAGGAAGAGAAATAGAAAGATGGGAATGTTAGGTTAAAGTGAAAATTCACAAAACCAATATGGTTTTATACCTAGTCGGGAAGAATGGATTCCATCGTCGCTATCCGCCAGCTGTGCGAAAAATACAGAGGTGTACATAAAAACTAGCACATGATATTAGTTGACCTTGAAAGTGCATATAACTGAGTGCTAAGTTTTAAGGTTAAATGTGTGAGTGGGACTTCCTATAGACTGCATCGACTCGACACCAGTAGAATCTACTGCACACATGTACGTACTTATACGCAGGTGATTCTAATGGCGGGTTTAGACTCTCGCCTCGCGCCTCGCCTCGTATCTCGCCTCGCAGCTCGCGTATTGTTGCGCGGTAGCGAGTGCCAGTTTACACTCGCGCGATGCGTTCAGTTTGCGTTGAGCCAGCAACGATGGAAGACGTCGAAATAATAGCGGTATCAACGGCCTTAATAAATATTTATCGATGCTTGAACATTATAAAAATATACTGCAGCGTTTCCTCTTGAGACCATTCCATTTTTTAGTTGATGATTTACACCAAAACAACACAACCTGCACGGAAGAGCGCCGTAAACAAACTGAAACGAGAGCGCGAGTGTAAACGCTACGCTCGCGTGCCTTGTGAGGCCCTTTGACTCGTGCCCAAAAAACCGCCTCCAACGCGAGCGCCGCGAGTGGCGAGGCGAGCTACGAGGCGAGGCACGAGGAAGCGTTTACACTCGCACGTCTCGCACCTCGCAGCTGGTTTACACTCTCGCGCGAGTGGCGAGGCGAGGTGCGAGACGTGCGAGTGTAAACGCTTCCTCGTGCCTCGCCTCGTAGCTCGCCTCGCCACTCGCGGCGCGCGCGTTGGAGGCGGTTTTTTGGGCACGAGTCAAAGGGCCTCACAAGGCACGCGAGCGTAGCGTTTACACTCGCGCTCTCGTTTCAGTTTGTTTACGGCGCTCTTCCGTGCAGGTTGTGTTGTTTTGGTGTAAATCATCAACTAAAAAATGGAATGGTCTCAAGAGGAAACGCTGCAGTATATTTTTATAATGTTCAAGCATCGATAAATATTTATTAAGGCCGTTGATACCGCTATTATTTCGACGTCTTCCATCGTTGCTGGCTCAACGCAAACTGAACGCATCGCGCGAGTGTAAACTGGCACTCGCTACCGCGCAACAATACGCGAGCTGCGAGGCGAGATACGAGGCGAGGCGCGAGGCGAGAGTCTAAACCCGCCATAAGAAGTGTGATATACAGTCGGCACTACTGGCAGCTTTAATGTGGCATGCAGCTTACATATACATATATTTACAACTTTTTTTGTTTGTTTATGTGTAACCCGAAATACGTACCCAGTTTTTTTAAGTAAAGAATCTATGTACAAGATTTTAAAAAGATATCGTGAAAGTCCACAATGTTATAAGCTTATCATTAGAGATGTACCGACTACTACTTTGGCCGACTAGCCGACTAGTCGGCTGTAAAGAGATTTTGCTATGTTTTATTATAAAAATATGACATTTTGTTTTGGGTTGTGTCCGGTTAATCATATAAGTTCCTATGTTTCTTTTTTATTTTTCTTGAAACAGTTCGTGTTTAAAATATTGAATGTTTATTTTTTAACCTGCTGGTAATTATAAAATACCTACTTTTTTATTTGATTAACAATTAATAAATGTTTATTTAACTTAAGAAGATATTCTTTTGTTTGTTAATTAATACCAATTTTAAAAAGGTAATACTTAATTTTGTTTTGTTGGTTAGGTCCATACATATGAAATTGGCGTTTTGTATTATAACTCACTGTGCTCTCTATAGCGACACCACTGCCATACACATTATCAATTCTTCGACCCGTTTCTGCAGCACTGGTGCCACGGCGGAACCTATGGCGGAACTCATATTCGTAAATAACGCGATACTTTAAATTTTCCGTTTTATAAACTCAATGACGCGGAGAAAAAACCAAAAGAAAAAGGAAACAAAAGGAATACGGTTTTCGAGACACAAATTGATGAGTAAATAGCTGTATAAATTTGAATTTGGAATTCTAAACTTACCCTATTATTATTATACTCTTTGTTCTAAACCAATTACCAAAGAGGAGATATAAGAGATCAAAGTGGCCAGTGCCTACGACAAAACGCCAATTTCATATGTAAGGACCTAAGTTAGTAAGTTAGAAGTCCGGATTAAACAATAGGATACTTTTCATCCCGGAATAAATTGATATACCCGAGATAAATTGATATACCCGAGATTTCCAAAAAGCGCTATATAACCGAAGTCCACGGGCGGACTAGTCGGTACATCTCTACTTAACATCTTACTTGGCTGTCCCAATAAAAATATGGTCAACGCACCGACCGCCCGCCCGCGCCTGGAGCGGCGCGGCGCTGGGGGCCCTGTCTGACTGTGCTCCTAATACCTACTATGATCAACCGTCTATGTTACGCGCTCGGTAACCACACTCCAACAATTTCTAAATGTAGGTATTTGGGAAAAAATATAATCATCATCATCATCCCAGCGTTAATCCCAGTCGCAAACGAAGCCTTTTCAGCTTTGGAGTCTGGGGTCCGCTTTACCAGTCCAACTGCTGATATGGCTAAACTTCGACATTTTCCGTGAAGCGACTGCCGTCTGACCTCCACAACCCGAAGGGGACATCGAAGCACTGCAGTTAGACCAAATGTTGAATTTTTGAGGGCTCCAACAACCCGTAACGACTGCCACTAGATGTTCGTATGGCAACCGGGACCAACGGCTTAACGTGCTTTCCGAGGCGCGACTAGACCAGTGCAAATATTCATATTCATGCATACAAATAGTTGCACTGTGCGGGGATCGAACCCGCGCCACCTTGCGCAGCGGCCGCGTCCGCTACCGCTACGCCACGGAGGCTGTCACATATTGTATATATAATATATATATTTTCTTTTCTTTGGAAAAAATATAATATGGTGTAAAAATGATTAGAATCAATTTGCTTGCAAATTTTGAACAAACAGTACAAAGTATATTCATGTTTCATATAAAGTAGCTATATCTGGTATCTGCACTTATGCAGCAATTAATCTATCTACCTGATAAGCAAAATTTGTTTTGTTGCTGCATTTTCACCTTCTATATTGAATGGATACCATAGCAGCCTACAATTGAGGTACACTATAAAATGTAAAAAATATGGAATATTCAGCATTTGTATAGAGGTGTATGATTTATTGGTTATCCTTAAATACATACATAAATATTTTTTTTTTGTTTACATAAAGAGTATTCTATTCTAGTATTAGCCTGAGATCAATTAGAAACAAAATAGAGAAGTTCTGTTAACAATCTCTGTAAAAATAGTCCTGTACCCATACATGTCGCAGGATTACTACCAAAATGCAGACTTTCATTACCTCTGGCCACTTGTCCAAAGGGGTGGCGAAGTACACCAAGATATTACACACCGGATTAACTCAGAAAATATAAAGAGGTGCCAGAATGTCCCTCAAGATAAAGAGGAAGGGTACTACTGTGTCGCCGTGTGTGTGTGGACCGTGAAGAAGACAGGTGAAGTAAGATTGCATGTAGCAGAGAAGAGTAACAAGAATGAATAAGGCAAGAAATGAATATAAAAGAGGCCATTTGAAATCTCTACATTACAAAATAAAACAATTGCTTTTCTGATAATGGAAAATGAGTAACATAAGAAATAATAAACTAGATAACTATCTTCGAGTTCAGTGTGATTAGCATAAAGCATTTTTCAAACCAAAACACATAACCTGAAATGATAAATATTTAAGGTTACATTAAAACACAGAAACATTGGGTAGAAAACCACAAAAAATTAAGCTTAGTTGACTTAGGTCCGTATTCCAGAAGGAAACTCAAGCATTGATCTCTGTTTAAACATTACTTAAAACTAGTTTCAACCAATCAAATGGCTTGAAACGAGACTTAAGTAGAGCTTGAGTTTTGAGTGACGTTCTGTAATACGGACCTTAGTTGTTCAAACTATGAGGAAAAGTAATTTTATTTATATCTAGAAAAAACAATTGTTATGTACTTTTACTTACATTTTGAATTGTTATGTTGTGTTTATTAATATTACTTTCATTACATTTTCCACAGATTTTATTATTCAAATTAAATATTTGTTTTAGTCTGGTAAATGCTAAATTGAAAGCTGATTTTCTTTCACACTAAAAAGCTTGAACTTGTTTATGAACAAAAAAGTGAACTTTTGATTAGGATTATGTTATATGAAATATAACAGCACTTATATTGTTAATAATGATTTACCTCATTTATGAATAATAAAATTATTGAGTGTGATGAGAATATTAAACTAGTAAACATGCTGAAGTGAGAATAAGAAAGAAATGTAATGAGTTTACTAGCAACAGTTTGGTTAGTCTAAACCCCAATAAGTTTGTAGGTACAAAAAATAATTTAAAGTATGCCTCAGGATTTGCTACTTTAAATTTGGATAGTCTATATTGTATGTAAAGTCCCCAATAAGTTTGTAGGTACAAAAAATAATTAAAAGTATGCCTCAGGATTTGCTACAAAGTGACTCTACACAGAGTATGGGAAATATCATTGTAAAAATAGTAACTTTTTTTTTCTCATTAGAACTCTTTTCTTTGCTTTTATAAATTTACAATGGGGAGAATAATGTAGAGCAAAGTGACTACGTTGAGTAAAAACTCAAAAACACATGTTTGACCTCCCATTTCGCACAAAGATGTATAATAAAGGAACATTCGCTTTGCTCTACAAAATAACTAAAGATTATTGCAATAGTTTATGTTGTTTCTGGTGAATCTATTGTTTTCAATACTTCAATGTCCACACTTGATTTGTAAGTCTAGCTTGCATGACAATTACAATTAGTAGACAGTTACTATTTAAATAAAAATAATGAACAAATTAGGGCTTACCACATCAAAATACAGTATGTAATAATTATATACTGCAACAGAATTAAAAAATATTCATGCAAAATTATCACAAACAATGGTTACTACAAGTCATGTTGCAGCAAAACAAATAAAGCCTGCCAGAAAGCAATGTAAACTACTTGTAAGTTGCTCCACAACCAGGTTGTGGCTGACACCAGCCATACTATTTGGTTTATAACTTACCTACACGAATGACAATAATAATAACATTTGTATTTATTCGCAAGTGCGGTTTTACAGAGTGCTGAAGTGGCATATATTACGTAAATAAAATGATACAAACTTTTATAAAACACATTATATGAAAAAGGATACGGTCCGGGTCCTCGCTGATTAGGTGCCAGCGGCACCTGATTCCCGTTGCTACTCATATTCTTGGCAGCATAGGTATCAGGACACGTACACCACTCAAGGTGGCACGTAAAATCGCCCTAACTGATTGTAGGACACATCCGGCACATAGGTAGATATACCGACGTCAGTTGACAAGTTACACGATTTAATTTTTACTCTTAGAAAGCAAAGTTTCTAGCAAAAACATTGTACACCACTTGTGAAGTCACAATATATATTTCCTGGTTAATGCTATATTGGCATCACTAGGATAGAGCCCCCAGTCACTAAACAAACGACAGTACAAAATGGCGGATGTTAACCAATAAACAAACGTGACTGTCACTGATAGTCAAAAATTCTTTCTAATCACTTAATTTTAGCGTTGGTGGCGAAGTACTATTTCGTTTAAATAAAGATAAAAAATGTAAAAATATTTGTTTGCAATATGAATATTATCACGTATTTTTGAAATCTTAAAACTGTCATTCGATCGTTCACGTCTACTCACGTCACGCATGCAATGCTCTGCTAGCATGTCATTTTTTTTTATCTAGTGATAGTAGGCAATCATGACATAGTGTTGGGAAAACATACGAGTTGAAAAAAAAAAATAGTAGAGTCGTCGGTTCCGGGTTGTACGGTAACTGAAAATTGACTACCAATTAAACGAATTATAATATTTCTTATCGTCAATAGTATTCTATGTTCATATTAACCTTCTGAAACGACTCTATAATCTCATAGATAACTAGAAAGATTGTAGAGAGAAATGCAAAGCTAGCTTGTAGCTTAGTAGTACTAAGGTCCGTATTCCAGAAGGAAACTCAAGCATTGATCTCTGTTTAAGCATTACTTAAAACTAGTTTAAACCAATCAAATGTCTCGTTTCAAGCCATTTGATTGGTTGAAACTAGTTTTAAGTAATACTTATGCAGTTATGCAGAGATCAATGCTTGATGTTCCTTCTGGAATACGGAAATTAGGTCCTTATTACAGAACGTCACTCAAAATTCAAGCTCTACTTAAGTCTCGTTTCAAGCCATTTGATTGGTTGAAACTAGTTTTAAGTAATGTTTAAACAGAGATCAATGCTCGAGTTTCCTTCTGGAATACGGACCTAAGAGTGAAATTGCAACAAATATTTATCTAAATATAAGTAGAGATGAAATATGACTAGAGTATAAAATCCGTCCGATTAAGACATAAATCGTGTTTTTTAAGACTTCAAAAAAGGAGATTAGCCTTTCTGCCCTATCTAATATCACTAGAATTGCATACACGTTTATGTTAGTCTATACCAGCGTCTTAACATGTGTGTCAAATTTTTATGTATGCACGCTTGTCCGCCTACATCTAAGAATGAAGTCGGATTGCTGTTTTTTTTTTTTTTTTATAAATTATAAACCAGCGCTTGACCGGAATCCCGCCTGATGGTAAGCAGTGACGCAATCGTTGATGGTACAGCGCACTAGTTTATTAAGAGCCTATTTATTCTAGCCTTGAAGACACTCAAATTGTAGTCCGACGGAAACACCGCCGCTGGCAAATTGTTCCAGTCCCGCAATGTACGCGGTATAAAGGAGGAAGCGAAACATTGCGTCCGGATCGTAGTGGTGTTAGCAACTTAAGGGTGGAAACTAGCCGTACGACGGGTCGTCCGATGGTGGAACGGAGATGGGGGAATCAAATCATGCAATTCCCTCGCAGACTCCCCAAAATGCATCCTAAAGAACACCGAAAGGCTGGCTACTCTACGCCTATGCTCTAGGCTTTGGAGACCATCTCGAGTTAAATCAGGGTCACCAATCAGCCTCTTCACGCCTCTCCACTGAATCCAAAGTGGCCAGGTGACACTTAGCAGCACCAGCCCAAATGTGGCTGCAGTACTCCACACTCGAACGAACCTGTGCTTTGTACAACATTAGAAGCTGCCCAGGTGTGAAGTACTGCCGGACCTTTGCGATAACGCCAAGTTTCCTGGCAGCCACCCTGGCCTTGGACTCAATGAACCGCCTAAAGTTAAGGTTCGAGGAAATCTCAACTCCCAAAAGCTGAAGGCGGTCGGTACACTCCAAGGACACATTTCGAAAAGTAGGAGCCAAGGTGAACGGGCTCCTTTTGGCGGTGAAAAACACACCTGTGTTTTAGCGGCATGCTACAAGATTGGCATTGCCCCATTCGGAGATTGCCTGTAGTGGCTGTAGTGCAACACTCGTTCGCTCAACCATGGCCTCTCTTTCGGACCGGATTGATTCCCTACTAGCCCGAGCAACCGGCAGGTATCTCTCTACAACTGTGCTGTCATCTGCATACCCATAGGTACCGGGCATCAGCAGATCGTTAATATGCAGCAGGAATAGAGTTGCAGAGAGAACAGACCCCTGAAGAACACCGGCATTAGTCGACATGGGCTCAGATGAGCATCCGTCGACAACAACTCGGAGGGACCGTTCAGTCAGGATTCTTTTACCCAGCCAGTCAGGCTAGGGGAAATGCCGTACGCTGGAAGCTTAGTCAAAAGGCCAGCGTGCCATACCCGGTCGAAGGCCTTCGAGACATCAAGGGAGACAGCAATCGCTTCCCCATTCAACATGAGATTCATTTAGTTGGTTGTTTAACTTGGAGAACAATGCAAATAATATAATATTGGACACCTATCACACTACGCCGTCTAGTCCCAAGCTAGGCAGACCTTATGTTATGGGTACTAGACAACTGATAAACATACATATTTATAATAGATAAATTACACCCAGACACAGAACAAATGATCGTGTACATAAACATTTGACCTGGGTGGGAATCGAACCCACGACCTCCGGCATAGCAGTCAGGGTCACTAACCACTAGACCAACAGGCCAATTGCAACTTTAATGAAGAAAGCTAAAACAATAAGATGAAATGTTAAAAAATACATTGAATAACGGTTAGATGAAAGCGCTTAAGAGGGCTCGCTTCGACCGTATTACCCATATTGGCAACAAGCTATCTGCGCAGCCATCCGGTAGCAGATCTTTTTGGTCCCTTGCCAAATCGGTCGAGGCGAACTTCTGTCGTCCCACACTGCCTCCGCTGGTAAGGCCTGATGGAACACTGGCCCATACGGCGAGAGAGAAAGCAGGTCTCTTTGCATCTCTCTTTGCCCATAGTTCGCGTCTTGATACTGGCAGTGCTACTCCACCTAATTTACCTCATTGCGGAGCTTCAATGCCGGAGGTTCGCATTAGGAACAAGGAGGTCCTGAGAGCACTGTGTCGTCTGGACGTGAATAAGGCTAGTGGTCCAGATGGTATACCAGCGATTGTTCTTAAGGCATGTGCGCCCGAGTTGTCTCCCGTATTGACACGCCTGTATCGCCTCTCATTTGGGACTGGTATAGTGCCCAAGTCCTGGAAGCTTGCCAACGTGCAGCCCGTGCCCAAAAAGGGTAGTCGTGCCGATCCTACCAACTATCGGCCGATTTCGGTAACCTCCATACTCTGTAAGATTATGGAGCGTGTATTGAATTCGCGCCTCTTGGCTTACCTGGAAGGTAACGATCTCCTCAGTGACCGACAGTACGGTTTTCGGCGCAATCGGTCAACTGGGGACCTACTAGTGTATACCACTCACTTGTGGGGCGAGGCCCTCGAGAAAAATGGGGAAGCGATTGCCGTCTCCCTTGATGTCTCGAAGGCCTTCGACCGGGTATGGCACGCTGGCCTTTTGAGTAAGCTTCCAGCGTACGGCGTTTCCGCTGGCCTGATTGGCTGGGTTAAAGACTTCCTGACTGAACGGTCCCTCCGAGTTGTTGTCGACGGATGCTCATCGGAGCCCATGTCGACCAATGCCGGTGTTCCTCAGGGGTCTGTTCTCTCTGCAACTCTGTTCCTGCTGCATATTAACGATCTGCTGATGCCGGGTATCTATGGGTATGCAGATGACAGCACAGTTGTGGAGAGATATCTGCCGGAAGCTCGGGCTAGTAAGGAAGCAATCTGGTCCGAAAGAGAGGCTATGGTAGAGCGTACGAGTGCTGCACTACAGGCAGTCTCCGAATGGGGCAAAGCCAATCTTGTAGCATTCAATGCCGCCAAAACACAGGCGTGTCTTTTCACCGCCAAAAGGAGCCCGTTCACCTTGGCTCCTACTTTTCAGAATGTATCCTTGGAGTGCACCAACCGCCTTCAGCTTTTGGGAGTAGAGATTTCCTCGAACCTTAACTTTGGGCGGTTCATTGAGTCCAAGGCCAGGGTGGCTGCTAGAAAACTTGGCGTTATCGCAAAGGTACGGCGGACGGCGGTACTTCACACCGGGGCAGCTTCTAATGTTGTACAAAGCACAGGTCCGCTCGTGTGTGGAGTACTGCAGCCACATTTGGGCTGGTGCTGCGAAATGTCACCTGGATACTTTGGATTCAGTGGAGAGGCGTGCGAAGAGGCTGATTGGCGACCCAGACTTAACTCGAAACGGTCTCCAAAGCCTGGAGCACAGGCGTAGAGTAGCCAGCCTTTCGGTCTTCTATAGGTTGCATTCTGGTGAGTGTGCAAGGGAATTGCATGATTTAATTCCCCCATCACCGTTCCACCATCGGACGACCCGTCGTACGGCGAGTTTCCACCCTTACGTTGTTGATACCACTGCGACCCGGACGAAGCGTTTCGCTTCCTCTTTTATACCGCGTACATCGAGGGACTGGAACAATTTGCCAGCGACGGTGTTTCCGTCACATTACAATTTGAGTGTCTTCAAGGCTAGAGTGAATAGGCTCTTAATAAACTAGCGCGCTTTACCACCAATGATCGCATCACTGCTTACCATCAGGCGGGATTGCGGTCAAGCGCTTGTTTATAAATTATAAAAAAAAAAAAAAAAGATTAGGAGTTATTCTACGAACTAATTTAATATGTTTAAAAAAGTGAGCCGTCACGGGACGCCTGGCAGATGTGAAACATCGACATTATTTTGTAAAATATGTATACCGTCATATCTCATATAGCGTGACCACGGCATGAGTTCGGTTTTATGTACGGCTATAGATGTTTTACATCAAAAACAAATTGCAAAAACACTGACTGAAGAAAATGACTATCGTTTTTGAGGTCAGATTTTAATCATTATTTTTAATAATTTATTTTGATAAAGTTAAGTAACTACTCATATTTAGGAAGTGTTTTGTAAATTGTTAGGATAATATAGAAAGTAATTATGATAATATGTTTATTTATAATTGTAAACTTATTATCAAGAGTTATCCATATATTTTGTTCGCTGATGTCGACAATCGACATCACTAATTTTAGTATCACGGACACTCGCTACGTTCGACAGCGCCAAAATGGCGATTATCAAACAGGCACAAAAACACTTTGACAGCCGCCAGTCCAGTGGTAATTATATAGGTCAATGCTTACTAGTAATAAGTGAAGAGTTTGTTTGTATAAAAATATAGTTTAAAAAACTAAAAAAACATGCTTCTAAAAAATATCAAACTAAAAAGTTAAAGATAATTAAAAAAAGCATGAGGCGCTTTGTGTGACATCTATGTACAGATGACAGCACATCAAGCTACTACAATCTGTCAGATTTCTTGATTAGATTTTCAACTTTATCTCTAAACCAGCAAAGTCCAGCTTCGTGTTCTAGCAAACATCGCCGATATGCTTTAAAAATTATTTCCCGAGCTCTACTTTTATTTGTTTTGCTCAGTTTTAATACGTTTCTTCGATGTTTTACCCATGTAGATGTTAAAAGCAATAATAAATGCATTAGATATCGAGTTGTAAAACAAATATGCGATAACCGATGACATTCGATGTACTATAATTTAGTGTTACCCTACTTTTAAAATTTTTAGGTCCAGAAACATTTCAATTTCAAGACTTTATTTTCATTCGCCATATTTTTAATCACGTGTAGACAGTCTATACTACTTTAAAGATATTTTCAACATGATTCAAAACACTACTTAATCTGTAAACACTGATTATACCCATACAGGTAGGTGTATGAAGTACCTAGCGGTTCCGTAACGAAATTTAGTTGTAACATTGGTCTATAGCAAAACTTCACTTTGTCGACTTGTGTCTCGAGACTGTCGAAAAGTAGGGAATAATCGTAACTGAATAAAAAGTAGCCCCGGCTGCACATGTTGGCCCCAACGCCACTCGCCCAACGTGTGGCTCTACAAAATAGCAATGGCCCCAAGGCCCCAACGTTGGAGCGACTGTTGGTAGTTGGCCGGTGAGTGTCGGTTTTCGGGCCAACGTGTGGAGCTTTTTTTTTTTTTTTTTCGGGGGATGTCCGCCGCCCTAGGGTGGGCGACGGGGTCTGTCAGACTTTTACTGACTAAAACCACCCCGGTGTCTCTTCTATCACGAGCGCGCGTGGGGCCGCGGGAGTCTAAATTCTTCCGCAGCCCCACACTCTCGTGCTGGCCCGGTCTGTCCGGGCCTCGTCTCCGGCACGGGGTAGTGGGGTGTTAAGCTACCCCGTGCATCGCCTCAGAGGCGCGCGCTGACACTTGCGCGCGCCTCCGCCTCGGGGTCCATCGAATAGGGGGCGGGGACTTCCCCATGTCCCTCGCCCCTGGACCCATTCATGGGGGGCGGAAGAGGGCGTTATCCGCCCTTCTTCGGCGCCCGGTGCGTCTTCTGCGGCCCGGGAAGGGAGTTGAGATCTCCCTCTCCCGTTCCGCAGCTTCCTTCTGCGACATCACGTCCTCGCAGAAGGACACCACCGCGTCCCACGACTCTGCGCTGCCGGCCATCCTCCGCACTACTGCCGGCAGCGTCAGGTCACCTCCTACTTCATTTGTGAGGACACGGCGCTGCTCCTCCCAAGCTATACACTCGGAGAGCGTGTGCTGCGCCGTGTCCTCCCCGCATTGGACGCAGTGGTGGCACCGAGCGTCCGGCTCCCTGCCTAGGCGACACAGGTACCTGCCGAAGCAGCCGTGCCCCGACAGCACCTGTGTCACCCTGAACGACAGGGAGCCGTGCCTTCTCCCGAGCCAGTCGTCGAGTACTGGCCGGATCGCCTCGACGGTAGCGAGGCCGGCGGTAGGGTGCATAAGCCTCTGCCGCCAGTCCGCCACCAGGACCTGACGGAGCTCCCCTCGGCGCAGCTCGATCTGCCGCTGCGCCGGACTGGAGCCCCGTGTCCGCTCTTCCTCGCGCCATCGGTATAATGACGCGAGTACTTTCGCCTCTAGGTCCCAGGGCGGGGATCCGGCCAGGACGCAAGCCGCCTCGTAGGAAATCGTGCGATACCCGCGGACGACCCTGACAGCCATCGCCCTCTGCGGCTTGCGCAGAATGGCGAGTGTTCCGGCCGTCAGGTCCATCGCCCACACAGGGGCCCCATACAGGGCCATGGACCGCACGATTCCCACGTATAGCCGCCTACAGGCGGCGCTCGAGCCCCCCATGTTAGGAAGCAACGTTGACAGCGCGCCTGCTGCACCCATCAGCTTGGGCGCCAGCCGCCGGAAGTGGGGTCCGAATTCCCATCGGCTGTCGGGCACCAATCCCAGATACTTCATGGTGGACTCGACAGCTATCCGGGCACCACTGACCACGATATGTGATCCCGGCGCCGGCGCACGTCGGGGAACGTGTGGAGCTGGCGTAACTTTCAGTCACGATGTGAATTCGTCCTATCAAAACGCCGCACACATTCAACCATTTATTTTTCGTTTCGTTTATTCTACACTTTACAATTCTGTTTTATTCATTATAATTTTATTGTAGGTTTTTTGTATAAAATTATAAACTAGCCCTTGGCCCCAATCCTGCCTGATGGTAATTAATGACGCTGATGATTAATGTAAATATTGACGATGGTAATGAATGGAATGGTAAATAAAGCGCACTAGTTTATTAAGAGCCTATTCACTCTAGCCTTGAAGACACTCAAATTGTAGTCCGACGGAAACACCGCCCGTCGGCAAGTTGTTCCAGTCCCTCGATGTACGCGGTATAAAGGATGAGGCGAAACGCTTCATCCGGATCGTAGTGGTGTTAACAACGTAAGGGTGGAAACTCGCCGTACGACGGGTCGTCCGATGGTCGAACGGAGATGAGGGAATTAAACCATGCAATTCCCTAGCACACTCCCCAAAATGCATCCTATAGAACACCGAAAGGCTGGCTACTCTACACCTGTGCTCTAGGTTTTGGAGACCATCTCGAGTTAAATTAGGTTTGGTTTAATTAGGTTAGGTTGGGTTTGTCATAATAAATCATCGCCGCTATCAGAAAAAAAATAGATATGTAAGTCTCTGTGATCTGTGATATTTGGTTCCTATCGGTCTAAAAGACGGTACTATATTAAGTTGATTGTACAGTTTGATATTATTAATATAATCGATGCGCCTTGATGATTTAATAAAATACTCGAAATATTCTCTGTCGTGGAGGCTAAAAAAAGAATTTAAGATATCGTAATTTCGGGCAACGCAAAAGTTTTTATTGATACTGTTTTCATAAATTTAAACACAATATACAGGGTGGCCCATCGATTGACGTCATAAAAAAAAATTTAGGTCCGGCATTTCGTGGGGTATCCGAAACACCCCCATGTATGTTCCGCGATATTTCATAGTTTTCGAGTTATGATTTTTTTTTTACTTTTCGAGGAATTTCAACCGGACAAGTATAAAAAATTGTTTTATTTTTTTTAATTAAGACTTCTTAAAAATTTTTTTTTTGCAACAGAATCCTCATGTTCTGTACTTTGATACATAAAATAACTAGCTTCGTAACTTTGATGAAAGGTACGAAAATGTTGGTCAGAATTTAAAAAAATACGTTCCGTGAATTAAGACTTTAATTTTCAACTTTACATTAAAAATCTAATCAAGTGTTATTTCACTTCTTATTTACTCTCAAAAATGCGCCAGACTCTCAGCTTTCATAATCAGAAGACAGAAGTAGTACTTTAAAGCAAGTTTGACTAAAACCGGGCTTTCTAAACACCAAGGTAGCAAACGCCCATCTTGGTGTTTTAAAGACCGGTTTTAGCCAAACTAGCTTTGAAGTACTACTTCTGTCTTCTGATTATGAAAGCTGAGAGTCTGGCGCATTTTTGAGAGTAAATAAGAAGTGAAATAACACTTGATTAGATTTTTAATGTAAAGTTTAAAATTAAAGTCTTAATTCACGGAACGTATTTTTTTTAATTCTGACCAACATTTTCGTAATTTTCATCAAAGTTACGAAGATAGTTATTTTATGTATTAAAGTACAGCACATGAGAATTCTGTTGCAAAAAAAAATCTCTTAAGAAGTCTTAATTAAAAAAAAATAAAACAATTTTTATACTTGTCCGGTTGAAATTCGTCGAAAAGTAAAAAAAAAAATCATACTATATACTATACTATATATATAACTATGAAATATCGCGGAACATACATGGGGGTGTTTCGGATACCCCACGAAATGCCGGACCTAAATTTTTTTTTATGACGTCAATCGATGGGCCAACCTGTATAATCTAGAGACCTTCCCCTTATTTATAAACGCTGCTTAAAGTTAACTAGTGATTAGCGAGTTAAGTGACGTGCAAATGTCAAAAATGTAAGGTTAAACAATCGCTAATCGCAGCGTTTATGATTAAGGGGGTGTATCTAATACTTTTTCTCATAAAAACGTATTTTATGAAAAAATAAATTAGGAAAAAATGTGATACAACACTAATATAGGGTAACATTTATTCAATACAAAACGTAGCGAATACTTGCTAATTTCTCAGTGTTCAATACAACGTGTTGATACCGTTACGAAGTATACCCTGCACCCAAAATCCGCACAGTTATTAAGTTTAGTAACGACACTGTTACATTGTTTTATCAATCTTGGAAAATTTGCGGCCGAAATGGTTATGCGAGTAGGTAGTTTCGCACTCGTGACCATAGAGCGCATAAAGGAAAAAAGTTCACTCTCCAGTTCTCCATAGTTTGTGTACCTAACAACTACAGTGTGATTCTACAGAATCACACTGTAGTTGTTAGGTACACAAACTATCGATATCGTTAAAAATATAGGTGACGTTAGTCACGTGAGGTTGGAACGAGCTGTCATTCCATTTTCCAACGAGTTCTAAGGGAATTGACACTATAGTTGAGCCAAATTCGATACAGAATAGAGGTAAACAAACCGTTGCCAGGCAACGGGTAGTTTACACCTAAAAGACAGATGTTAACAACCTTTTCTAGATAGATGATTTTCACAAAAGTAATAATCCTACTTCCTACTAATGTAAACAGTTTATTTATATTTAGATATTTATGATTTGCATAGAACGTTTAACCGATTTGAATGAATTATGACACCCATGTAAGCTAATTTCCTAATAAGTTAATTTTTTTGATACATATAATTATAATTATTAGTCCATACTTGAAAGTTTTACAATGCATGTGTTATGTAGTTGTTTTGAAAGTAGGTAAAATACGCAAAATTGTATTGACAAATGCCTCAACTTTATTCATTGGTTGAATTCCACAAAATGTGCTTAATACCTGGATTTCATCCATCTTTCTTTTTTTGTAGGGCTATCACGTAAAATTAATGTTGACTTTTTAATGGTTTTTCAAAATACCAAGTTATTATGCATGTTATTTTAGTGATTCTATTGAAATATGATGGATTAGGAATTGTTAATAAATAGCTAGCATGTAAAAGTCGATAATTATGTAAATAACAGGAGATCTGTAAAACGTGAGTTGTGATAACCCTAAATTGGTTTGTTTACCTCTATTCTTTATGGAGCTAGGCGATGGTATACCATCGCCTAGCTCCCTATAGGTACTGACAGCATTCTAAGCAACTTTACCCAAGACTTTACAGAAGTCTGAATTGAGAGAGAGAAGAATGAATTGAGAACCAGATTTTGATGTAGAAAGATGTGAGGAAACGATTTCGCAGGAAAGTTGCAACAATAAATCGGGCATCACGACCGGTGGTTGCTCGAGTCCTGCCTGTACCACGTCTCCTGTAAGAACCTGTCTCCACAGACCTTCTGTTATTCTAGAAACCGCAAACTGGTAAACCACCAAAAACCTTAAACTATTTTGAGGTAGGGCATTGTGATTTGAAAGGCATTGCCCCATAAGACCCACAATGCCCGTCCCCTCCCCCTAGCTCAATAGCTAATACCCAGCAGCGCAGTCTCTGTTGGGCACTGCGGCTTGTTGCGGGGTTCAGTGGAAAATAATGTCACACAAACGAAGTCAAGGGCTTAAACACAATAGACAGAGAAATCTCTGTCTACTGTGGCTTAAATCAACGTGAAAATAAAGTAATTACATACCTATCCAAAATTATGAAACGGACATTTTTCTTTTACTATCTTTTCTTATATCTTTGATTTCAAAACTTGAGTAAATAATGGGTTGAAACTTTTAATGTGCTGTTACTAATTTGATTTTTACTTCATGAGACTAATTTTTATGGTGTAGGAGAGACTTAGGTACATTTCTTTAGGTACCTAGGCATTTGGCAGGTGCCTTTTTCTTTTGCTCGTTACTCTAGTTCTAACAGTTTCTATCCACTGCCAGTCCTAGGTTGGTAACAGGATGTGTAACATTTAGTTATAGGTTACTACGTTACTAATCTACCTACTCGAAGCCTTACAAGGTTACCTACTCCAAATCAGAACCTAATTGTGCGTAAAACTTCTGAAAGTAAATATATTAGCAAATAACTTTTTTACGTGTAATGAATTTTATTCTGGAGAAATTAGTTACTTATTATGAACATAACTACACACAAAAAACTGCTGCTTATGATACTTAATAAAAAGTAAAAAATCTGAAACCCAACTACGACAAAAAACGACGCTGAAAAACTATAAAACAAGATTTTCAGAATACTGAACTGAACAAAGTTGCTAATTAAATGTAGTTGCAAGTAAATGGACACAGTAGACTCCATCAAGATGCCTTCGTTGTAAATTGACAATAATGTCATACAATACTATTCTGAAGTATGCAATGTTCACTATGTAGAGATAAATTTTCATGTTTGGAAAGGCGTAGTCACACGTTACATATACCTACCTACCGTAGCACCTTGACAACGTGTGAATTATATGCAACCAGCCCATGAATACAGGTAAAGTCACAAGCAAATGCTTGCAATATACAATATGTAAAGAAAACCCTGTCCGACCCATAAGGATAATAAAGGTTAGGTAAACACTTGACCAAATATAATATAAATTTTTACATAATCATCACAGTAACAATAATAATGAATTTTGAAATAATCTTTTTTTCCCGAGTATTAATTCCAATTTCCCCGAAATTTGGTCATTTTTAAAAAACTGACAACACCATTTGTGACGGAGCGAATAGCGATGCGACCACGTGCCGCATGGCCCCGCCCCCCTTCACCCGCGCATACATGCGCGGGTGAAGGGGGGCGGGGCTATCGGGTTGCCTCACCGCACATGCATTAAGTTACCTCGCTTTTTCGAAATAATATTTATTTTTTTTGGGGGATTTTTTTTAAGTTTAGCCCAGCTTTGTAGGCATTATTAGAATCAGTTAACGATACCTAACAATACCTTCACGGATCGGACAGGGTTTTCTTTACATATTGTATATATATATTCAAAAAGTACACGTAAAGCGCTTTACAATGATACCAAACACGGCATATTTATCTTAACTTTATTTTTTTACCCTGTATGTTTTGCCCGCTAGAGGGCGCCACATTAGATTTTGTGAAACCCCATGTAGCCTATAACCAGCGGACAATTAAGACGCTTCTAATGATATGTCATTTGTTTAATTCTGATAAGTAGTTTAGAAGTTACGAGGGAACAGATGAACATACATACATACATACATACATGGCCTGTCAAAATCATAACCCTCCTTTTGCTTTGCCGTAGTCGGGTTAAAATATGAATAAATTCGGAACCTATCTTAGGTTCCGAATTTATTCATATTTTTAGTGTAGGTAAGACATGTCTTATTTCAAATATTTAGAAGCCGAATCCGGAAGCAAAAAATGTACTTCCGAAGTGTTAAGCAACAACCCATACTCGTTCAGCCTCTTGAATACTTCAAAATGTCAATAACAAACAATTCAAGAATTGTTTTTTCTTAATTTTAATTCAAATCACGGCGCGGAGCTATTGCTGATAATCTCTCTTGCCCTTTCTATAGTTTTATCTCATTTATTACAAAGGCATCTAAAGCGGTTTCTGATTTATTAGATAACATTTGGGTATTCTTTGAATTTTCACTTTCCATTTTTACTCTATAATCAAACGCTTTTCGCAATACTATAATTAGATATCAAATTAATGACATTCGTTGGTATCCCATTATATACCTATGCAATAATAAATATTTACCAAATACATAATTTAAAACATCAAATAGTTGGAATCAAAATTAACCATATTTAAAATTCAAGAACTTTAACACTAATTATCTCAAAATTTTACTGCGTACAAATTAGGCTTGGGACATCTTTATTTAATCAATTTTCTAAAGATGTTCAAACATTTAAAAATGATTTTTAAATATTTGTACAGTATAGAGATGCTGATAACGTTTGCGATAATGATGTCAAAGTTCGAATTAATTTGTTCAAATAATTGAAATATTAATTGGGAGTTTTGACGGGAAACCTAAGATGAGTGTCACGCGCATTTTTCATTGGATTTTTAAAATTATTTATAGTGTCGTTTACTATTTGAAAGTGCGTGATTTATGTAGTAAAAAGTGCATTCAGTACCTAAATAATTCATAGATAACATTCAAATATCGCAGAAAAGTGGCCACATCATGACTTTGCCTCAAATCTCCCTCATAGACAACCGTCTATGAGGGAGATTGCGTAGCTAGATAGCGGGACACGCTGCCGTCTTTTTCAACTGTCATTGGCGATATCCGCCATTATTGTGAAATTTTATTTCTATAATTTGTTACACGTATTATTGGCAAAATTGTGGTATCTATTCCACAGAGGCCATTGTTCAAGAGTTGAGGTTGAATCTCACCTTGAAAAAGAAGAAGTAGAAATATATTGTTAAGAATGCACCTTATGTCGATGGCATAAGGTTCAATATCGCGTGACATGCAGTGTGTTTCTTTTAAGCCCTGTATCTCCAGATCTAGACATTTTAAAGGTACAATATAAAAACGCATTACTAGACTGGCCTATCGAATGATACAGGTTCAAACAATTTTGTCAACGAAGTGACGACATCGAAATTTCTAGAAAACCATTTCCGGGAAATACCGCAGGTACCTACTGAATGTCCTCGAAGTTATGCGCTATTGTTATTATGTCTAGAGTCTAGACGAATCTGGAATGTTCGATCAGCTGATCTATATAAAGGCCGATTTTTCGATATTTCTTTTCTTTATGGGCTCTGTTCTACCGAAATACCGAAATGCACGATTTTTCTACCGATTTTACGCTTCTGGCATCTGAAGCGTAAAATCGAATCTTTCTGAATCCTGTTAAATAGTATGGCGTTATAGACGGACGTAATGCAAAATACATAATTTAAAATGAGCTATAATGGTTTTTAGGGTTCCGTACCTCAAAAGGACAAAACGGAACCCTTATAGGATCACTTTGTTGTCCGTCTGTCTGTCTGTCTGTCAAGACCCTTTATCTCAAGAACGCGTGGACGTATCAAGCTGAAATTCACATGAAATACTCGGATCTATTGTCCCTTTAAGCTGTGAAAATATTAAACTTCTAAGCCAAGCCAATCAAAAGATACAGCCGATTATGTCGATATTTTCAACAAATTTTCGACACTCGCAAAGGAATCAAAACCTACAGGATACTTCCCGTAAACTCAGAATCTTCAAAATTGGCATGAAGCATTGTCATATAATGCAAATATAGGAAAAATTGCGAAAATCACATTTTTTTAGTTATATAATATAATAAACATATTTTAATAAAATGGAACTTACTACCTTATTTCTCACGAACGAATAAAGTTATCAAATTGAAATTTATACCAAATACCTAGGTCTATTGTCCCTTTAAGCTGTGAAAATATCAAACTTCTAAGCCAAGCAATCAAAAGATACAGCCGATATGTCGATATTTTCAACAAATTTTCGACACTCGCAAAGGAATCAAAACCTACAGGATACTTCCCGTAAACTCAGAATCTTGAAATTTGGCATGAAGGATTTTCATATAATGCAAATATAGGAAAAATTGCGAAAATCACATTTTTTTAGTTATATAATATAATAAACATATTTTAATAAAATGAAACTTACTACCTTATTTCTCACGATCTAATAAAGGTATCAAATTGAAATTTATACCAAATACCTAGGTCTATTGTCCCTTTAAGCAGTGATAAAATCAAACTTCTAAGTTAAAGCGATCAAAAGATACAGCAGTTTATACCGACACCTTAGACGAATTTCCGTCACACGCTAGAGAATCAAAACCTACAAGCAAAGACATTAAAATTATATTTATAATAGACAGGACATCACGAACAAAATCGTAAGCCAATACTTTTATCGACTTGGTTAAAATTCGCTCAGTCTAGTCTGCGCGTCAGGACGTAATTTGTGTCCACCAAGAATAAACATTTTCTAAGGAAATATGCCATGTTGCGCTTTGTGTTACTGTACATCTCGTTATAGTAAAACGACTGGACCTAACTTCGGAATGTTTTTCTTTGAATTATTTATATTTCGTCTGCAATTCAAATAAAAAAAAATCTTAAATAGTTCTAGAAAAATTTCCATTATTGTATTAAGCGCCCTCTATTGTTGAGTAGTTTTACTATTTTCTTGTAGAGATGTAGTAATGTTGTTTATCGATTTAGTTATCGATAATACTTATTAAGATGAATACATTTTGTTGTATTTTATTGACATTTAAAATATAGCTAAATAAACTTAAAATATTACTATATTTCAAGTTTATTTATTATTAACTCTATTTAAACATAATCATATCATATTAATAAACAATATTGAATGAACAATTACTATTCATTTATCTAGGTTTTTGTTATTTTTGGTTTCCGAATAAAAATAATGTTGTAGGGAAAAAGTGGATACGATTTGTCCAG
Source organism: Sesamia nonagrioides (assembly GCA_017933935.1). Classification (NCBI taxonomy): domain Eukaryota; kingdom Metazoa; phylum Arthropoda; class Insecta; order Lepidoptera; family Noctuidae; genus Sesamia; species Sesamia nonagrioides. The sequence goes on along the minus strand of JADWQK010000412.1, from coordinate 786,109 downwards.
ATAGACCGTAGAGAAGAAAATTGGCTTCCATCTCATTCGTCGAAATTATGCTCAATGCATTTTAAAAGAGAAGTTATCTACTTTGGAATGACTTGTCGATCAAATTAAAAAACAAAGGAATCGGTACCTTGTATTAGAAATGAAATAGTAAGTTATTAATTTTCTATTTAACCGTAAAAATTGGGATAAAATTTACGGTTAAGTGGATAAGTACATAGATTACATAACTTATTTATAATGAAATATATTCATAAAATATGTAGGTACGTATATGTAGTACAATGATTGCGAGCTACTTTGTGATTTTGAGGATTCCGTACCTACCTAAAAGGTAAAACGAACCCTATTCATGAGACTTCTCTGTTCGTCTGTCCGTCTGTCACCAGGCTGTATCTCATAAACCGTAATAGCGAGACAGTTTTAATTTCCAGAGATTGTGTTAGTATTTCTGTTGCCGCTATAACAACAAGTACTAAGAATAAAAATAATAAAATATTTAAGGGGGCTCCCATACAACAAACGTGAATTTTTGCCGTTTTTTGCTCCATATTAATAACGGAAACAGATAGACGCTTAAAATGTTCACGGAATATTTGGTTATATATTCAAATTACAAATAAATAATTAAAATAAAATAAATACTGAAGGCGGGTTCCCATACAATAACCGTGATTTTTTTTTGCCGTTTTTAAAGATAATGGCGTACGTATCTGGTAAAGGTCTTGCAGCAGACTACCATTTTTGTCGTGATTTGGACAATTATCTACGTGACACGAAGTTTTCTTCCCAGGAGGCAGTTCTGCTTTCTCACAGTTTGTGCAGTCTAGATCCTCAGAGTTCTATCACAAAGGCATAAACGACCTTCCTATATATTGATTATAAATGAATTATTTAAAAATTAAAAAATAAGCAATTATTTAGATTTTCAGTACTAATCGGCAATTTTAAACTTTAACGCCTATTATATTAAAAGAATTATATAAATAAGAAACTTGTAAACTTGAAATTACCCATAATTATTCAGCTTCCTAATTTTTTGTTTCAAGCTATCATAATGCGACAAAACATCGTCGTAGTAACTTCTTTGAATATTATCGATAACTATATATCGAAATGATACAAACCCTACCACAGTTTTTTGCATTGCCATTTAAAAATATTAGCAAACAAACGTGTAAAAATAATAATTTTGCTAAAAACGAAATGCAAACGAAAATTGCAAAACAAAATGCGCTTTATGTCCTAAGTGTCTATTACACTCAAAAATCGCAAGAAACTGAGCGTTAAAATAATTCGTAAGCATAAAACATCTAAAATGCCAATAGACGGTGTCACGGTAAATGAATAGTAGCGAATAAAATTCTAAAACAGTTTTTGTTTGTACAAGACAAGTTTCACTTAATTTGTTTACTTTTCAATATTTATTTACCCGATTTGAACTATACTAGGGTATTAAATCGGATCTGGCAACATAGACCACACTGGCCACCTACCGGGCAATAGCTGAATATATTTTATATAAACTTATTTCATTTTTACTATTTGATGTCTCCAATTGTCGATCTAATTTTGCTTTATTGTACTAGATGGCGGAACTGAGCCATGGGATCACAGTTTTTCTATGCCATTTTGACACATGCCCTCTCTATATATTATCTTAAATCTCTTTGCCTACAAGGTACTTCCCGTGAACTCAGAATCTTGAAATTCGGCACGAAGCAACGTTATATTATAGTACAGACAGATAAAGGCAAAATTGTGAAAATGATAAATTTGAAGTTACATAAAATATTAAAATATTTTTTTTGCTTACATGACATAAAATATTTTTTTAATAATTATAAACTTACTACCTACCCTTTTTCACATGAACGCGTAGAGATATTAAAGTTGAAATTCATATCAAACACTTCTTAAATCTACTTGCCAAACTGTGAAAAATTCTAAATCAATGCTAGTATTATAAATGCGAAAGTAACTCTGTCTGTTACGCTTTCCCGCCTAAACCTCTCAACCGATTTTGATGAAGTTTGGCACAGACAATCTTTAGACCCTGAGAAAGAACATAGGCTACCTTTTATCCCGGAAAAATTTGATGTTCCCGAGGGGAATTTAAACAGCGCGATATAACCGAACTCCACGCGGGCGAAGCCGCTGGCGGAAAGCTAGTACGTCATAAATTGTAAACCGCTACGTTTGTACGGCGGAACCCTCGGTGTGCGAGTCCGACTCGCATTTGGCCGGTTTTTTTTAGATATACCGTTTTTACAGGCATAATGGCAATTATACCGATATCGCTCTTTGACGTTCGAGACCACTGCCGCGGTCAGTCTGCATTCGACTACGAGAACAAGCGACAGATAAGAAGCGATAATTGAGAATACCTACTGCGACAACTGTAACAAGAACTTTGGGTACTACGTGAAGAAACATCTGTAGTGTTATTGTGTGTTTACGACATGGACTTCGTGGACGTAAGGGAAGACTTCGGTGCGACATCAGCTACGCTCCACTTGTCATTGCCTACGATCTTAGCTCTTCCCAGCCCGTAACAATATTTATTTTTTATTGTGATAATTGAATTCATCATTAGTAGTTACATCCAATGGAAGTAATAACCGATATTAGTCAAGGTATTGGTATGTGGGAACACTGTGTCTTAACATTCACTATCACTAGCACATGAGTGTGCGTGCAAAGAGATTTAGGTAATATTTTTCTCATCATCTACTTTTAGGATTCAGTAGTAAACTAGGAACCCTGGGCACCTTATGCCAAGGCCAGCCAAGTCTGTCTGTCCTCGGATAATCTCAGAGACTGTTAGCACAAGTACCAATGGCAATATGTAAATCAAACACGCTGAAAAAGTGGAAAGAAATGTTTTACTAAAAAAATATCTCTCCCCATTTTACGTGTATGAGGGACCCCATATCTACACGTAAAATGGGGAGAGATATTCTTTTTTTTTTCATCTCTTACGTGTGATATATTGTTGGATACGTATTTAAAAAAGCCGGCCAAGTGCGAGTCGGACTCGCACACCGAGGGTTCCGCCGTACAAACGTAGCGGTCTCCAAAGCCTGGAGCACAGGCGTAGAGTAGCCAGCCTTTCGGTCTTAGGATATAGGATGCATTCTGGTGAGTGTGCAAGGGAAATGCATGATTTAATCCCCCCATCTCCGTTCCACCATCGGACGACCCGTCGTACGGCGAGTTTCCACCATTACGTTGTTGACACCACTGCGATCCGGACGAAGCGTTTCGCTTCCTCTTTTATACCGCCTACATCGAGGGACTAAAACAATTTGCCAGCGATGGTGCTTCCGTCACATTACAATTTAAGTGTCTTCAAGGCTAGAGTGAATAGGCTCTTAATAAACTAGCGCGCTTTACCATCAACGATCGCATCACTGCTTACCATCAGGCGGGATTGCGGTCAAGCGCTAGTTTATAACTTATAAAAAAGCGGTTTATTGATAATCAAAGTAGAAGTAAACAAAATCAACGAGAAATTGTCGCAAATTTTACTAATTTCGGTACACGTGCGAACAGGATCTAAGCGCTCGTGCGTATGGCGCACGGCTGCCGCTCGCTGTGCCGCGATACCCCTTCCCTTGACCAACCGCCTGCCTTTGCGCTAGCGGGCGGCTAGTTCTTGCGCGTTCTTTCGTTACTACTTACTGTACTGTCTGATAATCATTGACAACAATAGGAAATTACAATTAATGTCTTTGAATATATTTATAAGTACTAAGTATAACACAGCAGTTAGGACGCATTTAGGTTATATACAGAAATTTCCTAGCGTATGACGGAAATTCGTCTAAGGTGTCGGTATAAACTGCTGTATCTTTTGATCGCGTTAACTTAGATGTTTGATTTTTTTACTGCTTAAAGGGACAATAGACCTAGGTATTTGGTATAAATTTCAATTTGATACCTTTATTCGTTCGTGAGAAATAAGGTAGTAAGTTTCATTTTATGAAAATATTTTCATTATATTATATAACTAAAAAAATCTGATTTTCGCAATTTTTCCTATTTTTGCATTATATGACAATGCTTCGTGCCAAATTTCAAGATTCTGAGTATACGGGAAGTATCCTGTAGGTTTTGATTCCTTTGCGAGTGTCGAAAATTTGTTGAAAATATCGACATAATCGGCTGTATCTTTTGACTGGCTTGGCTTAGAAGTTTGATATTTTCACAGCTTAAAGGGACAATAGACCTGAGTATTTCATGTGAATTTCAGCTTGATACGTCCACGCGTTCTTGAGATAAAGGGTCTTGACAGACAGACAGACAGACAACAAAGTGATCCTATAAGGGTTCCGTTTTTTCCTTTTGAGGTACGGAACCCTAAAAATGAATAGGGGTTTACTGAAATGTATTTTTTTCATAATGTTGACCCCGCGTCCCTCCCCCCTCTAACTTTTGAACCATAGGTTTAAAATATATGGAAAAGTTCTCAAAACTGGAAGACTTTCTAGGAACATTTTGTACTTTATAGGCAGTAGGAAAGGTTCGTGCAAAGAAACCTCTATACTACATATTATTACCTACTTATATATAAAAAATAAAATAAAATACATAAGTGTAATGTCAAATAGTGACGTGTAAATAACGTCACTATTTTCTTTTCTTTCTCTATACTTTCTACGTACCATACTTATGCATGAAATGAAAGGTTTATTATTATTATTTATTATATTTTGTTATCCAGAACGTATCTTCTTTAAAATAAAAAAAAAACATTAAAATCGGTTTACGCATCCCAAAATTATCATCGAAAATCCAACATTGACTACACGGTTAGTGCAGTGGCTGCGTGTCGCGGGTTCGATTCCCGCACGGAACAAATATAGATATGTATAAGCTACAAGTAGTTGTTCTGGGTCTGGAGGTTTGTATATGTGAATTTATATGTTTGCAAACGCACCCACGACACAGGAGAAATTGCTAGTACAGTGCAGCGTTTAAAAAAAAAAATGAGCCCGCCTACTTTCTATAAAATAGTAACCTAATTTCCCGAGAGATGACGCTGTACTTTGCTTTACTTCGCGTTGTGAATATTGTTCCTGAATGGGGTTGTATCCTAAAATATAATTTAATGTCCACCAGATAGATTTATAAAAATCATTGAAAACGTATTTTTTTATTTTTTCTTTCATTCAAATACTTAGGATGACGTAATTGGCCCCCACTCCGTAACTTTAATACGCTATAATCTCAGTAGTTTATGGTAGTTTCGACAAAATAAAAAATACAGGTCTTAATTTTTTTTATTATCTATTAGACGGACTAATTATTTTTTTGATTTTCATACCTTGGATACATCCCTAGGCACTACCCCATGGACCGGGTTTGAGCTATTCAATTGTCGAATCGAACATACAATATCTACTTAAACACTTGCAGGATATACAGGGTGGTGCTGATAATACGACAATAAATGAAAACACAGACCATGCTGGTTCATAGGAATAATCCTGAACCATAGAAAAAAACCTAGCATCAAAAATAAAAAAAATGAAAATTTCAAACAAACTAAATCGCCTAAAATTGCAAACGGAATAGAACAGCCTTTAAAATATTGGTACAATGACCTCCGATCAGCGGGCGACAGCGCGTTCCTGTATCGACATGCTTTTTCGCGCCATCATTATTAAAGTTTAGTACCGCTGGATGCGGCGGTCATCAACCTGTAAGCGCTTCCTTATCAACATGTACATCATGTAGAAAATGTGAAAAATTAAAAACAACTTCCTGTGACTAAACTAATAGATATATTTATATATTTTTTTTTATGAGTAGACTGAGAATGTGTTGAGGTACACGATAAAATTGATTTAATTTATTGTCGTATTGTCAGCACCACTTTGTATACAAGGTAATTTTATCTTTATACGAAACCAGAATAGGCAGCTGTTGGATCGATTCCAATAAATTTTACACCCAGCCCCCCGCCGCGCCGCGTTGGTAAAATTTTTGTAGGGAAAACCAGGTAACATAACAAGCTCATAACTTTGTGACTTTTCATGATAGCTTTTTGAAATTTTATACATAAATTCTTTACATAAAAATACTAGACACGTGTTTCGAGTTTCGCATACTTAAACAAAAAATAACGTTGTAAGTATAGTACTGTGATCCGCAGATTATGCACGCATGCGATATTTATTTTGTCTTAGTAACTTTGAGGTGCCTTGCCTGCAGGATAATTGCGTAACAATGGCTAAATTTGTCTTAATGAATTTTCGTCTCCGTGTATTTATAAGTAAATTATATGGCTTATTTTTCAACTTTCAAGAGTCTGACAGTTATTAGAGGATCTTTGGTGGTCTTTACACATCGTCTGAAGCCCGAAAGTCTAGACCAGTCATTCCAAGGCAAATCGGAATACCCAGTTTACAGTTGGTTGTGGAGGCCAGATAGTCGTTTCTTGTTAAATACTGGTACCTAGCAGGACTAAACTACCTAATATTTATCTTCCGTCCTACACTTAATAAAATAAAAGGAGATGTTTCAGAAATGTATGGAGCCTGGGCCAGCACATTGAACACTTAATGCTGGGTATAGTTACGCTATAGTTAACTGTTTTTAATGTTAATTTCCTAAATTTTGGCTTAGTTTTAATACAGATTCAATTTAACTCGGCCAAGGAGTGCAACACAACTACTAATAAATATGGTGGTCAGCATTATGCGAAATAAGATTTTGACAGTGACATTTGATTGACGTGTCTTGTATCTAGGGCTATCGTATCTACAACGTGTAACATAAAGGGTATATACCTACATAACAAGGGCATAGCATCTTTACATGATATCAAACGATATCTATTGGAAGGGTTTTTTAATCCTATCTCTTTATGTTAGGAAGTTATGAGGAAAAACACCGCCTGTGATAGGCTACTACTATACGAGGCGCACAGAGTTATTGAAAACATTTATCTGATTTTTGCAAGTAAAGTGGCGTGTAACGAGTAGTTTTTAACGTATGTGGTGTGGTGCCACGTTTGTTATTATTTAATTTTAAGAAACACATGAAACCGAAAACATGGTATAAATTTTTTGAGTATTTTATTTTGAGTTGAAACCCTTCCGATATCTTTTGATATCTATCATCTAAAGATACCATGCCCTTGGTATGTGTATACCCTTTATGTTACAGGTTGTATATTATCTACCATATGACTGCGACAAAAACAAAACATGAATTCCGAACATACGGCCCATTAAATAAACACAATCAACTCAAATCAACACTCGACACGAACTCAACGGGAAAATAGAACTGTCAAAGTCGCCATTCAAACGTCATAACCATTGTCATGGCTACCTTAATAAAGGGTTATTTCACTAAAAAACCGTTTCAAATAATTAATTATATTTACTTGTATTTTTATTCAAGTCAATTTAGTAGTATTTTTATGAAAATCTTTCATTTTTTTCCTTTTTATCTATATAGCGTACATAGTGGTGGCCCAAAATGAAACATCTCCTTTAGTTTAGTTTGTGAACAAAGGAATCAGCACCAAGAGCTGGCGCCTGGTCCCAGGATTTATACTAACTGAGCACGCGTGGGATATACTCCAACTAAGGGATAACGAACGATGAGAAAGAGGAACGAGGGATTGGAAGAGCGGCGGTGTTTCCGTTGTACTACAATTTGCGTGTCTTCAAGGCTAGAGTGAATAGGCTCTTAATAAACTAGTGCGCTTTACCATCAACGATTGCATCACAGCTTACCATCAGGCGGGATTGCGGTCAAGCGCTAGTTTATAATATATAAAAAAAGTATATACAATATGTAAAGAAAACCCGGTCCGACCCAAAAGGATAATAAATGTTAGGTATACACATGACCAAATAAAATATGAAATTTTACGTAATCATCATAGTGACAATAATAATGAATTTTGAAATAATCTTTTTGTCCGCGAATTAATTCCAACTTCCCCAAAATTCGGGCATTTTTCAAAAAGTGACAACACCGTTTGTGACGGATCGAATAGCGATGCGACCACTTGCCGCCTGTCCTGCCCCCCTTCACCCGCGCATGTATCCCTAACGTGTTGCCTACCGCACATGCATTAAGTTACCTCGCTTTATCGAAATAATATTTATTTTTTAAGGGGGATTTTTTTTTAAGTTTAGCCCGTCTTTGTAGGCATTATTAGAATCAGTTAACGATATCCAAGAATACCTTCACGGATCGGACAGGGTTTTCTTTACATATTGTATATGTATAATCACAGAAATCGTAATAACAAGTCAATTATGTCTACAGTTGTAATAAGCACAATGCAAGAAGATGAAGCTGGCGCTTGGATACTGTTAGTAGAATCGCCATCATTTTTAATTAAGTAACACAATTTCGCATAACTATGTTTCCAATAGAGATGTATCCAAGGTATAGAAATCAAAAAAATAATTAGTCCATCTTATAGATAATAAAAAAATTAAGAACCGTATTTTTTATTTTGTCGATATTACCAAAAACTACTGAGATATTTACGGAGTGGGGGCTAATTACGTCACGCCGTTGCATATTTTGTACTACGGCGTAACGTCATACGACTTTTCAAATCAATATATCTTCCTAAGTATTTGAATGAAAGAAATAATAAATAATACGTGTTCAATATTTTTTATAAAACTATCTGATGTACCTACCTCATTAAATTATTTTTTAGGATACAACCCACTTAGTTAACGTTATTCTTGTGCTAAAATATGATAGTGGAAACCTGCGTAATGTGCGATGTGCATAAAATTCAGACAAGTTGTTAAACACGCTCTAGCTAATTACTTAGAAGGTAGGAATCCTGGCTCGCGAAAAACGAGGAACATGAATTATTTATGATCTTACTATTTTCCCCAAAGGTTTATTTATCGAGGTTAGGTTGTATGCAGAACTAAGGTACGTATTACAGAACGTCACTCAAAACTCAAGCTCTACTTAAGTCTCGTTTCAAGCCTTTTGATTGGTTGAAACTAGTTTTAAGTAATGCTTATGCAGAGATCAATGCTTGAGTAACATTCTGTAATACGCGTATTAGTATATTACAATACTTCATTTCATACTTCCATCATTAAAACATTTTCTACAATAGGAGCAACATTAATAAGTATGAATTAATTAGTACCTAGTAGGTAGGTATTTTTCATTGAAAGTATTCTTTACATTATAATATCTACCTACTAGTTATCTCGCGTCCCAACTGTAAAATGAAACATTTAACTTACCCGCTTGAGCGTAAAGTGTAGCTAGTGAACATGAGTAGCAATCACATCCTCGTCGGTGGCGATATTTACGGAATAGTAATTCGAGATCCACTTTTGTACCCTTATCACCAAATATTCCTTTAGGTCTAGAAACGATTTTCAAGAAATCAATATCTGATACTGATACAGAACGTCCAATTCTTTTGTTTCTATATGAACTAATTCTATCCATCATGAAATAAATAAATAAATAAATAATGACTTTAAATACTATAATACAAATTGATTTTATGTACAATTAAAATCCTTGATTAGGCTGCATCTATGGCTGTCACTTTATTCAGAATCACTACATTATACACTGGTGAATAAATGCGTAGAAGCAAGGTATCCGCGAAAAATATTTGTTTCCCTTTTTTCAAATACCTCCTAAAAGGGGTTTTTTCCATAGACATTACATCTAGATTATGGAATGCAGAGGTAAGCAGTTATAATTACAAGGTATAATATTATGTTATTATGCTGGGGCATTTATAATTCTCCCCAAATATTGAAATATTATTTCAAAATTTTAACGTTAAGTGAAAACACTTAGGTCCGTATTACAGAACGTTACTCAAGTACAGCTTAAACTCCAATCATTTGATCATTGCTTAAGTATAGAATCAGTGCTCGAGCATAGTTCTTATTCCAGAACGGTAATCAATCTATACTCAGCAAAGAGACTCAATTCGAGCCTCAAGCAGAGATGTGTTTTATCTATGCATCAGTCTGTTTTCGTTTACGATTTATTTAATTTACTTAATAAGAAATATTTAATTGCACCATATGAACCCAAAAATTAATAAAAGAAACGTTGTTTTGTTAACCCTGAATAGTAAAATCCCACATTTATTGAAGTTAAACCTATTAGAAATCTTTTGTTTGTATTATTTCATTACATAAATGTTATATCTGTCGATCGTGCCCAAGATTATAACAATATGGGTCGTGACTTTGACAGTTTTATGTAATCAACTTTCGAAAAAAGTGTAAACAATTTTTAGAAACTTGATAAATAATTTTCAGTTTGTTTCTCTGTATTTGCTATGTACTCGTCATCATCATCACGCTAAAGCAGTTCGTTGCTGGATATAGGCCTCTCTTGTTGCACGTCATCCAATTCGAATTCCATGATAAACAATCAAAGACATTAAAATTCATCTTAAATCTCTTTGTATACAATGTATTCTACAGGATCAAACAATGTCTATTACATATGAATCGCAGTAGGGTAGACTGGGTACGGTTGTAACGGGGTACGGTTGTAACAATTCAAATATTGGCAGAAATATTCACCGTGCGGGGGACATGATCACCAGTGTTGCGTCGCAGTCCGCGCGCTGTATACGTGTACAGAGTGGTCTATTGTGTTTTGTCAAGCAAAAGTAAGTATTTTTGATCGATTTCTTTCCTCAATTTTATTGTTATTATAGTGTTATAAGTTTTGCTCGTTCTTATTTATGATTATTAGACTTTAGAGTTTCAAATACAGGATATTCTTTTTTTTGTAGGTTAATTTGAATTGATACTGAGATCGTTTTATTGGCAAAAGGGAAGGGTGGGTACAATTGTAACACTTTTTGTGGGTACGGTTGTAACATTAATTATTTTTTTATTTTGCATTGCAGATGCCTAGAAAACGCGTAAGAAAGACTTCAAGAGGAGAAATCGAGATATTCCGATATAGAGATGCTTACAATGATCTTAAAACTGGAGTTTCTTTGAGACAAGCGGCAGATACTCATGGTATTAACTATGTCTCCCTGCTACGGTACAAACGAAAGAGAGATACAGCGAACGAAAGTAATGTGGAGTTGGAAAATGTAACAATGGGATTTAGAGCGCATAACAAAGTTTTTACAGAAGACCAAGAACGACAGCTTGCCAAATACCTGACTCGTTCTGCAGATATATACTTCGGACTTTCTACAAAAGAGGTAAGAAAGTTGGCGTATGAACTTGCTATAAAATACAACTTGCAGATTCCTCCTACTTGGGTTGAAAACGAAAGGGCTGGGGAGGAGTGGTTTCAATCCTTCATGAAGAGGAACCCTGAGCTATCTGTGCGCGCAGCTCAAGCTACAAGCTTGTCCAGAGCGATCAGTTTCAACAGGACTAATGTTGATACCTTTTATAATAATCTACAAATTGTTATGGACCGTGATCATTTCGAACCTCAAGACATATATAATGTCGATGAAACCGGCGTGACCACCGTGCAAAAACCCGACAGGGTCGTGGCTAGACGTGGCACAAGGCAAGTAGGAGCCATTACTTCAGCTGAGCGAGGCACATTGGTGACATTGGCTTTTGCGGCAAACGCGTTGGGCAATGCTATTCCCCCCATGTTCGTATTCCCTCGCATACGATATCAAGAACATTTCATCAGGGATGGACCTGTGGGTTCCATTGGAACAGGCAATCCATCGGGCTGGATGCAAGATGACACGTTCTTAATTTTCTTAAAACATTTCAAAAAACATACAAATGCGTCTCCTTCACACAAAGTTTTGCTAGTTTTGGACAACCACTCATCCCATATACACATAAATTCTCTAGATTTCTGTAAAGAAAATGGAATAGTTCTATTATCGTTTCCACCCCACTGCTCACACAAACTCCAGCCCCTGGATCGATCTGTGTACGGACCTTTGAAAAAAGCCTTCAATACAGCCTGTGACGCCTGGATGCGAAATAATCCAGGAAGAACTATGACCATTTACGACATACCCGGTATTACGACAACCGCAATGCCACTTGCTCTGACCCAATCAAATATTCAGGCTGGTTTTCGAAAGACAGGAATATACCCTTTCAACCGTGACATATTTCAAGATATTGACTTTTCGCCTTCATTTGTGACAGACAGGCCAAACCCAAACAATATAGAAGAAGTGATTATGGATCAGAACATTCCTGTATCGGCTCCTAACGATGAAACACCACCGCTATCACCTTCGTTGTTGAACGAGGCTTCAGCCAGCCTAGAAGCTTCAATACAAAACGCTGAAATTCATATTCCTGAAAACATTGACGGCCTAGCGACTACTACACCACCAAGACAAATACCTGATCAGCAACCATCGCCTAAGCCGTCTACGAGCCGTCAAACAATATTTTCACCAGAGGCAATACGGCCTTACCCAAAAGCTGCCCCTAGGAAAACTGCAAATAGGGGTCGAAAAACTAAAAAATCTGCTATTTACACAGACACCCCTGAAAAGGAAGCTGTTAGAAAGGAGTATGAAAAGCGACAGAAAAGATTGAAAGATAAACAAGTGAAGAAAAAAGTATTAGAATCATCGACTGGTATGAAACACAAAGGTAAAGGAAAGGGAAAAGCAAGAAAGAAAGCTAACACACCACCTGCATCATCAGAAGAAGAAGAGTATTATTGCCTGGTTTGCTTAGAAGCCTTCTCAGATAGTAGATCAGGTGAAAAATGGGTACAATGCCAAGGGACCTGTCGTCTTTGGTCACACATTGATTGTACCGACGGTAATAGATATTACATCTGTCATAATTGCAGTGAATCTGATTAAATACTGTCATTATTATTTTTTGTTTAAAATATCATTTAATTAGTTTAATTAGAAGTTGTACTTGTTTAAAAATCAAAATGTCATAGACTGATTAAAACGACTGATTACAAATTAATGTTCCTTAAATGGTGCCATATTAATCTTAAGTAATACGTAAGTACTTGATTGTCATTTATAAGCAATAAAAGTGATTGAAACGCATTCACTGTACTTTATTTGAGTGTGTTACAATTGACCCCCCTCACTGTTACAACCGCCCCTGGTATGGGGGTCAGTTGTAACAGTAGCCGACATTTCAGTTAATGGTAACTGTCTGGAAACTACTGACTTTAACTATCTAATTGTTATGTCTTTTTGAAGACAGATGTATACGGATTTATTTCAAACGTTTATTATGTTGTTAGTCCTATAAATGTCACTTGTACGAACGATTAACGCAAAAATGTTACAACCGTACCCAGTCTACCCTAACTCTCATGAAAACGGAGAAGACAGAAAAAAGACCATTATTGCTCCTCAATGAATATGAAAACAATAAGCTCCATAATTGGAGTAAAAAAAGAAAGGTATTTATCTCTGAATATATACCTACCTATCTACTTAGTAATTTAATTAAACTAACCAAATGAATGTTGAAAACAGTAGCCCATACAAGATATACAATATGTAGGTACATTCATTCCCTTTGTGTAAGCATTAACTATCCTAATAATTTATCCATGCATTTCCATTTTCCATCCTTGTTGCGTCAACGACGATTTAAATAAGCGCGGGCTTCTCTTAACTCGTGCTGGTGGCGCCTCTCTCAAGAGTGCCAAGAAAACTAAAACGAAAACGAGAAGTATGGCGGACTCAGCGCATACAACGCCGCGTCTATTCTAAATAATTTCGAATATCTGACTTTCTAAGGGCTTCACTGGCCAAATAAACCCTCAGTTTCCATATTGGTGGTGTGTCTGTGCTTGACGAGTGTAGGCAGTGAACAAGCAGCATCAAGTCCACATAAAGAAGATAGCTGACCGGCCGGCGTGTGCCCCGTCGTTGGTGATTCCTCTTTTCCTGTCCTGTTGGATCCAGGTTAGTGCTTTGCATGTTTGTTTTCCCTGCTTCGAGACCCTGGGGTTGATAGGAGAATGCAGTGACCCTTCCAGAAAGCACCAACATTAATTATGGTGCCTCCTGTGAGGAATCTTCCTCGCGTAGTTATTTCAAAAATACCTACTATCGGAAATTAAATCTTTCCATTCTCGTTATTACGTTAAATACGTGATCCCAATTATAATTTGTTTGTATACTTACCTACTTAAGGCAATTTCAATTTGCCTTTCAAGTTCTAAGTGTCTAAATAAAACCTAGGTCATTCCATGATACCTAGTTATTGTTTCATAGTTGAGACCGATTGACTATTCAATCGTACATTCATACCTCGTTAATTCCCTTGTAATAAGCTGCATTTATTTGTATTCAATAACAAATTGCATAAATTACTTTTAAAAACGTGAGTTCGAAGTTTCTCCAATTTAGTACCGAGGTACCTACACTCGTAGTACTTGTCTCCGGCGGGAGACGGATTAGCTTTGAACTACCGCAAAGTCAAAACTTATATTCTAACAAATAACTTTAAGACGTGTGTGCTTGTATTTCATTTGCGTAATTAATATACCTACCGGCTTACGCTTTATCCGATAATACCTACTGAAACATATCCTGTTTACCAACAGAATGGATACGCGAATCCCTCTTCTAACCAGCCAAGCGATAGCACTCCCTATTTACAACGCACGATGGTTCAAAATCAATTCCCGCCATTGGACTTTTCACCATCAAATATAAGGCAAATTTTATTGAACCAAATACTTTCAAGTCAACCAATGCAAACGATTTTCAATCAAAACTCAAGAAGTTACGGTTCAAATTTGTTTGATATTCCTAACAATGAGTTGGTGTCGAAAGCTGTAAACAATTATTTTGCAGTTCCTACGGTGAATGCGTATGTAAATAATCATCCAACTGATGCAAATAAAGAGGATAAAGTAGCGGATAATAAAACAAAACGTAAACAGAGAAAGAATAAAAAGAGGAAAGCAAAAAAATTCTAAAAAAAAATCATGACTCTGAAAAAAAATCAAATTGGTACAAAGAAACGTGATAAAAATAACAATTTACAAAGTAACGATACTAAACTCAGTAAAAAGTCCAAAAAACGTTCTCGTAAAAACAAAACAGAAAGTTATTCTCATCACCATGAGACAGAAAATAAGAGTAAAAAGATAAGTGGGAACTGGAATCATATAATGGAATAAGATTGGCGTTAACGTTCATTCGTTATATTCTCTGGAATGTTATAGGTAGTAATTATATTGGATATTAATATATTATTATGTAGGTATTATAATTATAACAAAAGCAATAGATTGTTAAATGTATTTTTAACACCCTTGCTCGTAAAGCTGATGTAATCCCACCGGTTTTAAATATGTAAAGCGGGCCATAACAAACGCGTGTGTTATCAAAGCAAATAGTTAAGTTATAGTCCATACAAATTCCATAACAGCATTATTTGTCATTTCAAATAATTATGGAACTGATCGCCGCCGCGTGGCTCTAGCCAGTGAGCAGCGCGCTGTTCCATATTTGAAATGGCAAATAATAATACTAATGGCGGGAAAGCAACAGTGTGCATTCACAGATTGAGTTTATTTAAAATAACTGATGTCCTATTTGAAATAAACAAATTTGTATTTGTTTCTATTTAAATGAGTATTTGTAAAAAGAAAACAGTTTATTCAGTAATTTAAAAACTTGACTGCATGCTCTAGTATCTTTGCCAACATTTTCACGCAGCTACGGCAGAAAATAAACCTCGCGCCATTTTTCTCAAATTTTCTTTTCTTTGTACTTGTATTCTGAATATCTTTTTTTCTGTTTCCTCGCAAGTGTGTTAAAAAATGTCGTACGATATACGTGCGTATTGGTTATAACATGCTCGGCTCAATTACACCCTCGCCTTCGGCTCGGGCTGAAATTCCGCCTCGCATGTTATAACCATCATTACGCACTAATATCGTAATGTACTATTATTAACGTCAGTAATGGAGATATTGTGTCTGTCGAACAATTTATACTGTAATCTTTAGCAATTTGACTTGTACTCATGATTGATGGACTTCTGATTACAAAAGTTATTGCTTATTGTGGAAATAATGCTTTGAGTCTAATTAATAATTATGATAGAACTCATTTTGATAATTATGTAGGTAATTAATGATGTCTCAAATGGCCCAACTATTTGCCTACAAATTACAATAGGTACCTACCTACCTAATTATGTGAAACATTCTAAAATAAATAACCAATGATTTAAACAGAATTATAAGTAGGTAAAGTTTGCATAATATTTCTATCAAGTTATGTATTTATATTATGGGAAGTTAAATATTTGACCAAAATTGTAATTAATTTACCTTGGCAACAAAAAAGATCTTATTTGGTCTTATAATTATGTAGAAATGTTTATTGCAATATTTAATAATAAATTGAGAGATTTTGCTATGTAAATAATAATAAAGTTAGTCAGATTGTTTGTGTGTGTTGTAATGAAAATCATTCAATCTACCGTTGTAGTAAATTGCATTCTATGAATATGACACAGCGACAACAATTAGTTAAAGATTTAAAATTATGTCAAAACTGCTTAAGGCCGGGTCACACTGTTACCGATTGTAAATCTAAGTCAACATGTTTCATTTGTAATGCAAAGCATAATACTTTGTTACATGAGGAGCATAAGAGTTTACTGTCTCATACTAGTGAACTGGATTCATCCCAGCATCCCGATATGAACACTACTCTAACTGGTGCTACCCAGTCAAACATTTCAAATCAACCTATTAGCACAAAAATTCTTGGTACAGCAGTAGTTCGTTTGAAGCGATCGGATGGTTCGTGGCAGTATGTCCGTACAATTATTGACAGTGGCTCGATGGATTCATTTGTTACAAGTAGCTGTGCGCGACAATTAGGTTTACATATCAAGAAATGTAAATTAAATGTAAGTGGCATCGGTCAAAATTATGTGTGTAGCATTAAAGGTCACACCTTCGGTTCAATAATACCTCGATTGAGTGACACTCCTCAGTTTGATATTCAATTAGTGGTTCTACCTAAAATCACATCCCTGATTCCTTCGGTGTCGTTGCCGACAATCGTCAAGGATAAGTTTACACATCTGGATCTCGCCGACCAGGACTTTGATAAATCCGGTCCGATCGATCTGTTGTTAGGAGTAGACTGTTTTGACCAGATATATACTGGCTCACGTTTCCGTCCAGGCCCGGGCTTTCCATGCGCACTCTCTAGTGTATTCGGCTGGGTGATAAGTGGTCAGTTTCTTCAAAACGTGGTAGCTAAAACTCCGGCTACACCCGTTACGCTCCTCGTCGCGTCTTCTAGTGCGCTCGACGAGATCGTTCAACGGTTTTGGGAGTCCGAGGAGCCGCCGAAATGTATAATTTCCGGTCCCGAGGATGAAATATGCGTGATTCCTTCGGTGTCGTTGCCGACAATCGTCAAGGATAAGTTTACACATCTGGATCTCGCCGACCAGGACTTTGATAAATCCGGTCCGATCGATCTGTTGTTAGGAGTAGACTGTTTTGACCAGATATATACTGGCTCACGTTTCAGTCCAGGCCCGGGCTTTCCATGCGCACTCTCTAGTGTATTCGGCTGGGTGATAAGTGGTCAGTTTCTTCAAAACGTGGTAGCTAAAACTCCGGCTACACCCGTTACGCTCCTCGTCGCGTCTTCTAGTGCGCTCGACGAGATCGTTCAACGGTTTTGGGAGTCCGAGGAGCCGCCGAAATGTAAAATTTCCGGTCCCGAGGATGAAATGTGCGAACAAAAGTATAAAGAAGGCACGTATCGCACCTCCGATGGGCGTTGTGTTGTACCAATTATGCTTAAAGATGATGCTCCAGCCTTAGGAGAATCATATAAACAAGCGTTTAATCGTTTTCTAAATTTGGAAAAAAGACTTGCTAGTCAAAATGAGTTAAAAACTGAATACAAAGAATTTATGCAACAGTACGGGGATCTCGGACATATGCAGCCAGTGCAGTCCTCGTCTACTGACTGTTATATAATTCCCCACCATTGTGTAATCCGACCTGAGAGTACCACGACACGATTACGAGTGGTCTTCGATGCTAGTAGTCGGACTTCGAGTGACCTGTCACTAAATAATATTGTTCATGTGGGTCCAAAACTTCAAGTAGACATCGTTGATCTAATCACAAAATTCAGAATTCACAAAGTTGTTTTTACTGCGGATATTCGTCGCATGTATAGAAAAATATATTTAGACTGTAGAAAGGTGCCACAATTCAGAGTTTGAGGTAATATTTTGCAAACTTTTCATCAATTTATGCTATTACAAGTTTTTTCTTTATTCTTTATTTCTTTATTCTTTTTTCTTTAGAGTCATCAAAGAATTTAGGCTAGTATTTTATCTGCTTCTCTTTCTCTTCATGTGCTGTGTGAATATTTAAGGTAGAAAAATAAAATGAGTAGTACACTACAAAGTATGTGCTACAAAGTAGTACAAAGTAGTCCACACTACTGTGCCACAAAGTAGTCCACACTACTGTGCCACAAAGTAGTCCACACTACTGTGCCACAAAGTAGTCCACACTACTGTGCTACAAAGTAGTCCACACTACTGTGCTACAAAGTAGTCCACACTACTGTGCTACAAAGTAGTCCACACTACTGTGCTACAAAGTAGTCCACACTACTGTGCTACAAAGTAGTCCACACTACTGTGCTACAAAGTAGTCCACACTACTGTGCTACAAAGTAGTCCACACTACTGTGCTACAAAGTAGTCCACACTACTGTGCTACAAAGTAGTACACACTACTGTGCTACAAAGTAGTCCACACTACTGTGCTACAAAGTAGTCCACACTACTGTGCTACAAAGTAGTCCACACTACTGTGCTACAAAGTAGTCCACACTACTGTGCTACAAAGTAGTAGGTACACACTACTGTTCTACAATTATATTTTTTAAATAAAATAATTGATACATGTGTACAGATGCCAGCATGTCAGGTTACTACAATCTGTCTTTGTTTAATAAGTTTTCAACTTTTTTTTTGCATTCACAGTTATGGGGTTGATCTGCACAACAGGCTTCTGTATATCATATGGTTTTATGTATATCCGTAATAATTGTGTTTTGTTCAACGAATACAGACTTCAGTATTCTTTAATTTCTCGAGTTTCAATTTGTGTAGTGGCTAAAATACATAGTGAAAAAAGATTACACATTATAACCTTCACTAAATACTTAATTTTGCCTGGGTTTACAAAGTTGTGTTATAAAGATCTCTGTGTCGGCATGGTTCTGTCATAAATGTATTTGTAATGAATGTTTTACAATCAAATAAGTCAGTCTTGTGATTCATTGCTAAATATTTAATCACAATAGAAGATAACAAATCTGCAAAATTTTTATAATATAGGTACTAAAGTCTAATTTAATTCAATGAAAACAAACAATACTATAACAACTAAAATGTCTAAGGCTATGAATTAATCTAATACGACTGCCATGAGATTAGAAAAAGCATGCAGGTTCAGACCAGGTAGTTAGAGTCGTTACTCTCCAAACTGCTAACGGAAAGACGTTTCGTAGGCCGGTGGTAAAGGTTTGTCCCTTACCAATTAATTAGTTTCTTTTCCTTTTATATACCTAACTAGAGTATAAGTACACACTGTCTTTAGGTTATTTAAAATAAGTCTCCATATTATCTACACTTATTAACTAGATTTTTATGCATTTTTTCGGCAGTAGCTCTATACCTCGTAACTATTGCTGATTTCACTCTTAATTTTTCGCATTCTTCTTGAAACCCTTGTGGATTTCAGGTGGGGGGATATGTGTAAGCATTAACTATCCTAATAATTTATCCATGCATTTCCATTTTCCATCCTTGTTGCGTCAACGACGATTTAAATAAGCGCGGACTTCTCTTAACTCGTGCTGGTGGCGCCTCTCTCAAGAGTGCCGAAAAAAGAAGTAAAAGTATGGCGGCCTCAGCGCATACAACGCCGCGTCTATTCTAAATAATTTCGAAAATCTGACTTTCTAAGGGCTTCACTGGCCAAATAAACCCTCAGTTTCCATATTGGTGGTGTGTCTGTGCTTGACGAGTGTAGGCAGTGAACAAGCAGCATCAAGTCCACATAAAGAAGATAGCTGACCGGCCGGCGTGTGCCCCGTCGTTGGTGATTCCTCTTTTCCTGTCCTGTTGGATCCAGGTTAGTGCTTTGCATGTTTGTTTTCCCTGCTTTGAGACCCTGGGGTTGATAGGAGAATGCAGTGACCCTTCCAGAAAGCATCAACACCCTTAATGCTTGAGAAATGTATGTATGTTCTTGTCTATTTTATATTACTTATTTCTGCCCTTGCAACTGGGTTATAGTGTATTTTATTAACTATATGGTATTTGTTTGTTTACAGGTCCAAGTTTGAATGCTCTTAAGAAAGTCACCCATCACCTACCATTTAACCTGATGCAAGGACGGGGAGTATTGTGACGGAGGAGCTCAAGCTACATGTGTAAAGATGAGGAATGGGAGTGGCATGAGATATAATTGGAAAACTTAAAATAAAGAATTTATAACAAATATGTAGCGTTATTAGTTTATTACACATCACAATAAATCATTTCTACAAAATGACTCTTGTTATTTGTGTGACTGCCATAATATGGCTTTTCTTTCGTTCTGGGCCTTGGAGCTGCCGTCTTAAGTTTTCCCATGGTCCCGCGTGGTCAAAGCGTGGTCCCGACCACACTTGAATGATGATCAATGCATAAGTATGATCCAACAAAGTCCAACTCAGCTGATCTATGATCAACAAATCTATGGTTGAGGGTCGTTCTAAAATCAAAACTCGACTCAAAACTAGATTTAAGTAGAGATCAATGCTTGAGTAACGTTCTGTAATACGGGCCTTAGATAATGGAGGGAGAACTAAATCATATGAGGCGAAACTTGAGAAAGTGTCCAGCTATGAGTTAGTACAAAATAGTTCATAAATCTTTCACAATGGCGCTAGCGTAGACAAAGGTACATAGTCAGGCGAGATAAAAATTAGAAAGAATTTAATATATTTAGTGACTTAGGATATACCAGAGAGTGTATTTTATTTTTTCGTAACTAAATTGAAGAAATGGGCCGTGGAGAATTTTTCGAGAATTGTTCGAAGAGGAAAAAATTGTGGAGAATTTTGATATTTTTTAGTTAGCAGAAAAATTTAAAATACATTATTCTATGATAGCAAACACTGATGACATATCAAGCTATACATTTCCAATATAAGCTGACTTCTGATTATACGATAAGTCATTGGGGATGAACTGCTTGCGACCGTAGGAAGGTACGACCACCCTACACGTGTTCCCTGGGAAGTGTTAAATGAGAGACGGTGGTAGGCCATAACATCGGCTGTCGGCTTAAAAGTTAGTAGACAAAGACATGCCGTCAAACGATCCGTCGTGTTCCGGGTCTGGTGAAGCTTTACGGAGGATGGGCCATCGTGTTGCAATGTATGCTGGGTATGATGCGCCAGTTGTTGTCTAGTTTAGGTAATGGAGATTCCTGATCCAAAGCACAGTGCTTTTCTGGCCGATCGCTGGTAGTTGGGGTCCCAAGTAGTGTGTCTGCCGCACACAAAAGGCTGCCCTGTAAAGTGTAAAAAATTCCAGGGTTGACCCAACGAGCCGGTTAGGTTACAGACCGGATAGAGAACTCCATGGCGATCCCTACAGGTTTCGGGCATCCTCGCAGTGTCCACAGCAACCCCTCAATCAGTTGACTGACATCAACGCGCAGACAAAACTGTCATCCGAAGAGAATATATTCTTTTGACTTGTTTTAGGAAACAATTTCATTAAGAAAATGTTTCTGTAAGAGGCAACATATTACCCACTCCATATTCGATGTTTCCCGTCATAGTTGGAAAACACTAAACCCTAAACACAAATAATAGACAAGTTGCGGGACATAAACGAATAGCGCGGTATTAAAACAATCGTGACTAATCTTCAACTCTCTTTATACTAACATGTATAATGAATACAAAGAGAGAAGAGACGATACGTCCGGACGACAGCAGGTCAAGCTACTCCAAAATGTCAGATATTTACAATCAACCTTGAGCCTTAATGCTTCAGAGATAAAGTTGAAAATCTAATAAGGAATTTTGACAGATTGTAGGAGCTTGATGTGCTGTCGTCTGTACAAATAATTTAATGTTTAGGTATGTTTCTGACTATGCTTATAAAAATGTCTAAGTGACGCGCCAATAATCTTGGTTGCCCTTCTCCTTTTATTAACATTAGGAATTTATTCATGCTGTCTACGATCACTTCAAAATCCCGGTGGTGGGCCATAACATCGGCTGCCGGCAGAAGTTACAACTTACAACCATCTTACAACCTACCAGACAATGTCTTGCCACCAACGGATTCGTCGTGTTCCGGCATTAAGTCTGGTGAAACCGCACGTACGTTGCGCCGTACGCAGGACGGGTCTGAGCAGTTGTGTTGCGATGTGTGCCGGGTACGATGCACCAAATGTTGTTATGTCGGAAGTTTGATCCTGGAGGGTCTCCAGATCAATCTCCCCCTGGCGCAGCATCGTTGGTCGTGTTGTTGATTTTAACATTGCATCACCTCGCTCAGCTGCCGTCTTCCTTCATATTCACTAAGTTTTTTAAGTGAATAGGCTTAATAAACTAGCGCGTTTTACCTTCAACGATTGCATCACTGCTTACCATTAGGCGGGATGGCAGTCAAGCATTTGTTTATTATTTATTAAAAAATAAAAAAAGATTGTATCAGCGTTTAGCAGAGAGAATGGGACCTCTAGTAACCTCCGTTTAAGAGCCCTGCGTGGTCGCGCGGTTCTCCGTGTTTCAACCGCGCGGCCTTGGTTTTAAACCTTTACAACATTCTGAACAAAAAAAAAAAATGTGCGTGTTGAGTGCTTTATAATACTGAAGTATTGAATGTACGAATTTTCAAATTTTATCGTTAGTGTTAGATATGCATATCCCTTCGTAGAGTTGACGCAGTCGATTTCTTCCGACCAGTCGAAACGGACTGATTTTTACTAAATATAAGTTATGGAACAATATAATTATGTAGATAATAAAATGATTCCTTATGTCTGTGTATCCATCTTTTAGGGGCTAACATTGAAATACAGGAAGCGATTAATTTTTGGGCAATATAAATGAATACTTAGTAAAATCATAAACATTTTTATTTATGTAGGTAGATACCCTATTTATTTATTTGTGAAGGTATAATTTAACACAAGAGTCTAGTATTTTTTATTTTTGTCCATTATATTATATATCTACTTATATAATATAATGGGCAAAGTTATAAAGTACACAATTCATCTTAAATAAATAATTTCAAATACTATTGATCACAGATATTTAATGTTTCATTCCTACATGAAACATGGTCGTACCTCTGCGCAAAGGACAGTGCCTAGCGACCAACTCACCTGCCGAAATAACGAAGTGCACATTCAATGTTGTCCGACTGAAATTTGGTATTACCCCATAATGAAGTTACATATACAACGTTCATCATCTCAGCGTTTATCCCAGCCGCATCCGATGCTTTTTCAGCTTTGGAGTCTGAGGTCCGCTTTTACCAGTCTAACTGCTGATATGGCAAAACTTCGACATTTTCCGTGAAGCGACTGCCGTCTGACCTCCACAACCCGAAGGCGACATCGAAGCATTGCAGCTGACCAATTGTTGGACTTTTTGAGGGCTCCAACAACCCTTTAACTACTGCCACTAGATGTTGTTGTCGTATGGCAACCGGGACCAACGGCTTAACGTGCTTTCCGAGGCACGACCAGACCAGTGCAAATATTCATATTCATGCATACAAATATTTGCACTGTGCGGGGATCGAACCCGCGCCACCCTGCGCAGCGGCCGCATCCGCTACCGCTACGCCACGGAGGCTGTCAAAGTTAAAGAAGTTACATATACAACGTTATCTTTTGTTTATGCGAAACCAGAATATAGCTTTTCAGAATAAGCAAATGAATCGTTTCTAATCATTTTTACACCATTTTATATTTTTTCATAAATACGTTTAGAAATTGTTGTAGTGTGATTACTGACCGCGCTACGCAGCTTACGCATGCGCATGCCTGCGCTCAGCTGATGTCACAGGTCAATGCTCCCGGCTCGGCCTCCCGAACGGGGCGTGGACCATATTTTTATTGGGACAACCAAGTAGGATAACAAGCTCAGAATAGATTCTTTACTTAAAAATACTGAACACATGTTTCGGGTTTCGCATATATACAAAAACTAATGTTGTTTAAAGGTTGGTATGAATGAACGAATGAACACATAAGTTTATACAAAACCATGCAGCTCATTTCGCACTATGCAGTACTAATGGTTTCATTTTGACTTTTCAACAACATTCATTGCGTCGCGTCACTTACATTGTTGAGCAGATATATTCCCCGGACATATGGAGCACTGAATTAGCATTAAAATTAGAATGCTTCAAATGATACCAATTGATAGTGTATAAGGCAGTTAGGATGCTGATTGTGCGAAAAACTATAGAATGAGAGTTCAGCTAAATCTTTAAATGTATAACTGGATGTATGGGAGTATGTACTTTATTTTAGCTTATAATGAATGACGTTTACTTGTATGTACATATAAGCGTTATTTCACTTATTTCGTCTAAAGCATTAAGGCACAAGGTTTATTGGGAAAATCTGACAGTTTGGGCTTGACCTGCTGTCGTCCATACATCGTACCTACACCACAAAGTGAACCCTTAAAAAAAAAAAAACGAATGTATAGCAAATAATTAGTGAAGGATGATTTTATTGATTTCTACATTGAATAGTCAGAAGGCGTACAAGTAAATTTCTAGTACGGACGACAGTAGGTCAAACTATCTGAAACTGTGAAAAATTCCCAATAAACTTTGAGCCTTAAAGCTTTAAAGATAAAGTTGAAAATATAGAAATAATAAATAAATATGAAAGATTGTAGTAGCTTGGTGTACTGTCGTCTGCACCTACATAGGCAATGGGTGTCACAATCTGTACTGTTTTTTTTACGTTGATGATTTTTTACGTTGTTTTATATTGATGATGTCGTGGTGGATCTTATCTGGTAACTGCAATGACAATAATCACAACCGATAGGACACTAGTGTAATTTTGGTAGCATATACTATAGATACTTAAACTATAATTTTGAACTGTCTCCCTCGAATGTAGGATTTGAAGTGCCTTGCAGCTCATGCATTTTTGACACATCTCTCTTCGGTTTCTTCTGCAAGTAAAAAGGTAGGTACTTAGTATCATTATGTTTCCATGTTCATATTTTTGAAGGTTTTAGTGAACCAAAAGGAATGAAGGTCAAGGAACTAGCTTCATGGGATTAAGACTCAAGGACTTCTCATAGAGACTTCTCTATGGTAAGTCCTTGATTCGATCAGAAATATTTACGGTCAAGTAGGTAGGTATGCATCTTTACAGGTATACAAAAAGCCACATTACACCCAAGTACGGACAGCAGATCAACCTACCCGAAACTGTCAAAAATTAAAAACGTTAAAAAATTAATGCTTTATAGAAAAAGTTGAAAATGTAATAAAGAAATTTGTCAGATTGGGATAGCTTGATGTGCTGTTGTTTGTGCAATGCATTTTCTACAATGCACTAAATATAAGTAGGTATTAAGGTACAAACCTGAGATTTGTAAACTTGATTTGTGAGTTTTGTTTTTCCAGCATAGTGGTTTTCAATATCATTAAGCCTTTTGCCTTCGGTCTCAGGTAAAATGAAATAAAACACGACGACACCAACAAAACTGAAATAAAATAATAGGTATTTTTTATGACGAGTTTCAATGGAGTATTCTTTTTTCTTATTAAAAATAGTATTTTTTTTTGTTTCGGTGGTAGGCCATAGCATCCGCTGCCGGCAGAAGTAACTACCCACTAGACAAAAGTCTTGCCGCCACGCATGTTGTTGGGTTAATCTTCGTTACTATTTACCATCAACGATTTCATCACTGCATACCATCAGGCGGGATTTCGATCAACCTCTAGTATCTAATTAAAAAAGAATCCTTTTGATAAACGTACATATAGATAGATATAATATACTAGATAACATAATAGATCTTCACACAACATTGACTGCAGGTCCGACAACTCCCGTCATACATGCTCATAAGTATATTTAGAAATATTTGTGTGAATTACACGATATTTCGTTGCTGCAATAAAAAATAAATGAATGACAACTCAAAGATGCCTCACCAAACAACGCCATAGAAGCCATAGGTGCCCCATATGGACAATGTGTCCACCATGTCTATGTACATCTTATTCGTCAGGAACCCGAACAAGTAGCCGATTGCACTAGCGACGCCTGCGCCGCCCGAACGGGTCTTGGCACTGAACACCTGAAAAAAAAAACCATCATAATCAAAAAGTTTTATCAACTTCGTCCTTCTCTCCTTTTCCTTGATATTAACGTGCACAAACCAACAGCTTCTGTTAATATGTTAAGAAAACTTTTTGTTGTGAATCTGAACCAGGGAAGATATGCACTTTGTGCTAAGTATATACAATACTAGTACTATAAAAGGCAGTATGAAATAGTTATTTATGTCACTGTCAAGCAATGATGGCTATTATAAGAGTGATAGTTTGTGCTAAGAAGTGAAGCTGAGTGGCACAATAGATCAGCACTAGTATAACAATAGCCGTTTGCGACAGTAGCATACAAAACTTTCTCTACGACCTTCAAATAAATTAATACAAAAAACCCTCAATGTTGAACTTTATTAGGAATAATAATAATTTACATTCTGGATGGTACAACTATTAAAGTTTATAACGGGCGTAGAATTTCCTGGAGTACCTATTGGTACCGTTGCACGGGGCATTGATGTTCACTTCGTTGATGCTTTTGTTTTCTATTGCATTTAGTATTTGATTAGATACTTGAACTTTCTTTGAACTGAATCGTCAATATATCCCTTGGTCACAGTTGTGCACCTCCACCCGCCGTGCCGTTTTAAGCTAGTGATATTGCCCAAGGGCGGATCCAGCTTTGGCGCCAGGGGAGGGTCACATAGTCGTGGTCAAGTCGATTTAATTAAACTTTGATAATAGGGACAATTAAAAAGAAGGTATTTAATTAATAAGTAATAAGTACTGAACTTATAAATACCTAATTAAATGACGAAATCAATTTTTCTTTCACGTCTTCTTCCGAAACGTCTTATCACTTCAACTACTTCAATGGATATGTGCGTGTTTATGGACGTGGAGAAGTGCCAGTCCGCTTAGACGTTCTTCAACCATTGAAGCTCTTTACCATGCTTTGATTTTATGTAACGTCGATGACGCACGACTGGATGCTGAGAGGTTAGCTCAGACCGGGGGTAGACCTGACATGTTATGCGGACGACACGCTGGTCACCGCCCGGGGGAGCTCGCACAGGGAAGCAACGTTGCTGGCGATGGCTGCGTTATCACAGGTGGTGGGCCGCATACGTTGAAGAGGCGTGAAGGTGGCCCTTAACAAGTCGGAGGCCATGGTGTTTCATGGTCCCCGGCGGGCGCCGCCACCGGGCTCACACATCGTGGTCGGGGGGTTCGAATCGCTGTCGAGTCCACCATGAAGTACCTGGGACTGCCAACGTTGAAAGCTGGGGCGCTTTCAACGTTGCTTCCCAATCTGGCAGGCCCGAGCGCCGCCTGCAGGCGGCTCTTCACGGGATTCGTGCGATCGATGGCCCTGTATGAGGCCCCGAAGTGGGCCTCTGACCCGACGACCGGCAGCATCGCTATACTGCGACAACCGCAGAGAGCGATGGCCATCAGAGTTATACATGGTCATGAATTATGCACGATCTCCTATGAGGCGGCCTGCCTACTGGCTGGATCCCCGCCTTGGGACTTGGAGGCGAAGGTCCTCGTGTCACTGTTCCGGTAGCGGGGCGAACGGCCGATGCTTTGTCAGCTCGAGCAGCGTCGGTCGCAGTTCCGAGAGGTCCTGGTGGCGGAAGGGCGGAACAGGCTTTCACGCCCTACCACGCCTCACCACCATCGAGGCGATCCGGCCGGTACTGGCGGACTGGCTCGGGAGAAGGCACGGCTACCTGACGTTTCGGATGACACAGGTACTTTCGGGGCATGGTTGCTTCGGGAAGTACTTGTGTCACATAAACAGGGAACCGAACGCCCGGTGTCACCACTGCGTCGTCAGCCGGGAGGACACGGCGCGGCATACGCTGACAGAGTGTGCCGCTTGGGTGGGGTGCGCCGTGACCTCATCTCTGAAGTACGCAGTGACCTGTCGCTACCGGCCGTAATCGAGTCAATAGTCGGCAGCGAAAGTCCTGGGATGCGGTGGTTTCCTTCTGCGATACAATCGTCTCGTAGAAGGAGGCTGCGGAAAGGGAGAGGGAGATCTCGTCTCCTCACCCGACCCGCAACAGGCGCAGGATGGATAGCGCCCTCTTTCAGCCCCCTTAAATGGGTCCAGGGGCGATAGACTCGGGAACATTTGTCGCCCCCAAACATCAGGGCCCAGGTGGCGGAGCGAAGTGATCCACGCGCGCCACTCTTAGACATCAGAGGGGAGTCATACACCTCACTCCCCTCCCTGCACCACTAATCGGCGGTTGCGGAAGCAGTGTTTGTTCTTACAACCCCCGGTGTAGACCTGTGAGGTGTGACACCGGGGTGGTTTTTAGTCAGTAAGAGTCTGAGAGACACCGCGGCCCACCCCAGGGCGGCGGACATTCATGAAGATTTTCCACCCCGGAAACAAAAACAAAAAAGCGAGGACTACCGTAGAATGGGGAGAACCCAGAACCCCGGAAAGGCAGATGACGAACGCTTGGGTGGTTTTTTAGCCGGCACACCCCTCCGCGTCTCCGAGCGGAGGATAATCCATGAGGCTTTTTCCACCTTCAGAAAAAAGTACCTTCAAACTCCCTCGCCCAATAAAAAAATACGTAGGTAAATCTATCAAATTTCTTTATTAGATTTTCAACCTTATTGCTAAACTGTGAATGTTGAAGATTGATTGGGATTATTTGTCAGGTTCCGGTAGCTTGACCTGCTATCGTCCATATATAAATCCCCGTCTTTCACTAAGTAAAGTAGGCACCTACTTATTTACCTACGAGTTACTTTAAGAACATTACAATAATAACATTTTAGTTTGAACACACACAAACACACACTGGCATAATGAAGAAATTACTAAATATAAACAGACCGCGCGCAAGTGTCATACGATATGTGACATTTGAATGTTGGCGGCCGTGGCGGCGGTAGCACGGTAAAATTCAAATTTTGAATGCGTTCATTCTCGAATAATGCGTTTGCGTTTTTTTTAGGCCAAAAAAAGATTGCTGCAGGGGTTTGGACGCAATTTCATATATTGCTTACATAACTTGTAATATTTTCCAGTGAGTAAAGGAGCGGTCTTGTTATGTTTTCGTGTTAGATATTGTGACAAAAAGTGTAGATTGTAGGTCTTGGACATAACTGAACTTTAATCCATGTAGTTCCTGCCTTCGGCATACTCCCATTGCATTATACCAAAAATCAATGCGGTCTGTAATAAAATATTATAAACAGTATTTAGTTAAGCATACGAATAAATTTTAGACATTATAATGCACTCATCGATTAGAATTCATTAAACCTTACCTTTGCTAGAAGGTATAGTTAATCAGGCGCTTCACTTATGAATGTGCTTAGTTCAGCCGGTGAAAATATCTTGGATATTTTTCCTCTAAATCCTCCTAGATTTCTTCTTAAAAAAGCATATAATTTGGAATATTTTGACAAGTCAATTTGATGGTTTACATTAGGGTACTAGCCCCGCACGATGATATTGCGATCGGCGGCCATCTTGGTGACGTAGTCGACCTCGCACCGTCAGTACCGTTCGCAAGTTCAGTCCGCGCTTACCCACTTACGCACATCGAATATTTTTGTTAGTTTTTTGTTTTTGTTATCCTGTTTTATTGTTGTTCTTGAGTTTTGTTGTTTAGTTTTGTTAGCTGTTACTCGTTAAAATGAGTAAGAAATTAATTCACAATCGTGCTCGTGAAATTATAATTAAAGTGGACAATTATTTTGTTAAAGAAAAAGAGGACTGTAAGTTAGTTCTTGAAAGTATAAACCGTGCTTTAAAAAGTACTTCGGACACTACTGAGGACATTTTAATACCGAAGCAACAGCTAAACCAAAGTCACGGAGCGTGTGGCATGTGCCACAGGCGTTGCAAAAAAATACTGTGACTAAATTGCGACGAGAGCATGAGTCGGCAACAGCCAGTGGCAGCAAAATGAGAACTCCTACTAAAGGAAAAAGACAAAAGAAGGAATATTTCGACAGGTTTTCCTTAACAGCTTTAAGAAATATTATACATTCAATGTATACGGTGAGGAGAGAAATACCCACAATGCGCAAAATCTTGGCGGCTTCAAAATTAGACCTTAATTATACCAATAGTGAAACTACATTAAGAAAAATAATTAAATGTGATTTAGGCTACCAATTTAAACGATGCTACCAAAAAAGACTGGCTCTAATTGAAAGACCCCAAATTCAAGCGTGGAGGGCTAGATATTTATGACGTATGAAAGAAAATGACTCGCTTGCTAATAACAAAAGACCCGTTATTTATCTCGACGAAACGTGGATACACGCACACTACACGGTAAAAAAATGTTGGCAAACAGCAACCGATGTCGGAGTGAGACGGAACGACAGCCCCGGCCGCCGATGGATAATAGTTCACGCGGGAAGTGAAAGCGGTTTTGTTGACAATGCCCTTTTAATGTTTAAAGCAGACACCAAAACGGGGGATTACCATGATCAAATGAATGTTGAGAATTTCACCAAGTGGCTTACAGAAAAATTAGTACCCAACATACCACGCAACTCCATAATTGTGATGGACAACGCCCCTTATCACAGTAGGGAAGAGAATAGGCCACCAAGTATGAACAATAAAAAACAGTTGATGGTTGAGTGGCTACAAGCTCACAACATCGACTTTCCCAACGACAGTATAAAACCTGAACTGTATTTATTAATTAAACGGCACAGACCGCCGAAAAATTACAAAATTGTCAATTTATTAGCTGCCAATGGCCATGAGGTCGTTAGATTACCACCCTACAACTGCGACC
Source organism: Sesamia nonagrioides (assembly GCA_017933935.1). Classification (NCBI taxonomy): domain Eukaryota; kingdom Metazoa; phylum Arthropoda; class Insecta; order Lepidoptera; family Noctuidae; genus Sesamia; species Sesamia nonagrioides. The sequence goes on along the minus strand of JADWQK010000412.1, from coordinate 754,980 downwards.
TCAACCCCATTGAGTACATCTGGAACCTGATAAAGATGAGGGTGTCAGAAAAAATGTGGAGCAGTTGGAAAGTCGCATTGAAGCTCTGACATTGGAGGCGTTGGCGTCAATAACTCCAGATGACTGGCGAAAGGAAGTCAATCATGTTAAACGGCTTGAAGAGGAATATTGGAAAAAAGATCGAATAACTGACGAGTTATTTATCATAAATACGGCAGACGACAGTGAATCGGAAACGACAGACAGAAAGCCGTTCTGATTCGGAAGACTGTATGAGTGGAATTGAATAAATAGGGTAAGATTATATTGAATTATATATAAAAAAAATTTTACATACTATCCTGGTGTTATTTGGTACTCTGGTTTAATTCCCGCTCACAAATTAACAGAAATGTAGTTAGCAAAAGTTAATAAACATGTAAGAAAGATATACGAATAAGTATATTTTTCTTACGTCTACAAGAATTATTTCCTTGAATTTTTAATAATGAAAGTTTATTTGTCAGAATATGGATGAGTAGGTATGTGTATGTATAATAAAATTATAAAATACAAATAAATCCTTAACCCGAAAGAATGTTAAATGCAAAATTAATAAACTATAATTTTGCATTTAACATTCTTTTGCTAGCTGTCCTTTCGTGTGACAGATGACGTCACAAAGCTGTTATTGTGACAAGGTTCCATCGCAATATCATCGTGCGGGGCTTATATATCTAAACATAGAGTACGTTGACTATAGTATCGAAGATTTAAATTTATTTGATAAATAGCTAAAATACATAAACATTACATTTTCAGAAAAAGAATTAGAATTTTTGGTTATTCTCCATTACCTAAATTTTTGTTAAATTTTGTATATTTTCCTTGATTAATGTGGTAGCAATTCTTTTGTGGTCTCCGGAGCTATTTCTCTCATTTCAGGAGGCGTTAAGATATTGTGAATTTCGCTATAATCACTGATATCACTCATTTTTAAAACAATTTTATTTATAAATGCAAATAAAAGTTAACAAGTTTCAAGGCTAGAGTGAATAGGCTCTTAATAAACTAGTGCGCTTTACCATCAACGATTGCGTCACTGCTTGCCATCAGGCAGGATTGCGGTCAAGCGCTGGTTTATAAATAATAATAACAAAAAAAAAACAATGGCGCGAAAATAGCGCAATGTTGTTTTGTTGTTATAATCCCTCAAATAAAAGGCAAAGGCAATTCATCTATACAGCCCACCAAAATTGTAATAACAAGTCAAGATTTCTGTGATACAGCCTAATAACATGCGATGTTTAGTCGTGACGCAAATACGCACGCTTTTTGGCATAATCCTAGGTTGACTTTTTGATGCCATATCAATAAAAAAAATTAATAAGTTTTATTGTAGTACGGTTTACCCGTGTGGAAATGGTCATTGTAACACGACTTGGCCGGAATGAGTACTATTGAGATATGACATAAGGTTATGTATTAAGCAAATTACCAAATATCCAAAGACATGCTTGCGTCATTCATCAAACCCGCACTGACCTTGCGAGGCGTATTACGATTTACGGGCTACGTGACAAAGAAGCCTCAGAAGCCTGTAGCCAGCAGTGAAAACTTTACCTATATACAGACGGATTATTATTTCTTAATTAAATAATATTTTACCTCGCCGATGAGAATCCATGGCAGCAATCGCAGACCCGTGTGTGATATAAGAGCTAACAGCATCAGCAGTGTCATGGGCATCCAGGAGTACGGGTTCCGCTGCAAATACATTAAACTAACTTAAGTAATAAAAAAAAAAAAACAAGCTAAGTAGTTAATTATGTATGTATACTACATTATTTTGTATATGCGAAACCCGAAACACGTGTCCAGTATTTTTAAGTGAAGAATCTATGTACAAAATTTGAAAAATGTATAATGAAAAACCACAAAGTTATGAGCTTGCTATTCTACTTGGTTGTCCCAACAAAAATATGGTCAATGCTCCGCACGGGCGGGCGAGCGCGGTGCATTGACTTCTGGCGTCAGCCGTGGCGCGCGGCACAAGTACTATGATCTATCGTAACCGCTCGGTAACCAATCTGCAACAATTTCTAAATGTATTTAGGAAAAAATATAACATGGTGTAAAAATGATTGGAATCGATTCAGTTGCTTATTCTCAACAAACTATATTCTGGTTTCGCATAAACAAAACATTACGTTGTATACCTAAATAGTAGTATTTAATAGGTAGAACTGTTAAGATCCATCTGTGGTTAAACAATTTTTAGAAAATATTGATATAATCCATACTAATATTATAATTGCGAAAGTAACTCTGTCTGTCTCTCTGTTACCCTTTCCCGCTTAAACCTCTCATCCGATTTTGATCAAATTTGGCACAGACAATCTTTAGACCCTGAGAAAGGACATAGGCTACCTTTTATCCCGGAAAAATTTAATACTCCCGAGGGAAATACAAAAAGCGCGATATAACCGAACTCCAAGCGGGCGAAGCCGTGGGCGGAAAGCTAGTACATATTAGATATAAAACTATACTCGTGTTAATTTTAATAAGACCCCACATCTAAGTCATCAAAAGCAGAACCTTACCCGTTCCTCTTGTATGTTAGCTGACAATGACGTAGCGTTCATGGTCGTCAAAGTAGCATTCGTTACTTCTGTCGTTTCATTAAAACCGTTCTGGAAATGTTTAAAACATGATATGTTTAATATACATAAATATGAAATGGTTTTCGTTGGTAAGCGCCTCACTTGGGACTGTCTCGAACACTTTGGCAATTAATTTTTTTGAAATATTCGTTATAGTCCGAACTAGGTTAGTTAAAACAAGAAAAAATGGAAAATTGCCTTGTGAATGATGTATACCTTAATTTATACTTTGTTTTTATATTATCAAATAAAATAGAGGTGTTTTTTTTATAAGTACGTATAGGAGTTTTGTAAGACCTATTGAATTTTTGACAGCGGTAACATGTGTCCGGTTACCTTATCTTACTAAAACATCTTGTACCTACCGATACAGCACATACAGTTTTAATAAAAACTTGAAGTTTGGATAGTGGATGAGTAAACAAAAAATTGGTATCCGTGCAATCAACCAATAGGAGTAAAATCTGAGTTCTATACTTCAGGTTAAACATGGAATGAACTCTCCTTTTTTTCGGGCAGGAAATCATCTAATTTCATCTCTCCCGTTCAGCGCAGCGGAGGAATGTGTCAGACTTTTACTGATTAAAACCCACCCGTGTCATTTGTCTGTGCGCAAAGGCCCACGGTATCTCTGTTTGTAACAACCGCTGGTAGGGAACATATCCCCTTCAGTATGTAACAATCTTTCGTTGTTAATTGTCTCGGTGGTAGGCCATAACATCGGCTGCCGGCAGAAGTACCACCCATCAGACAAGCGACTCGTCGTGGTCCGTTGTATGATGTTTGGTGAAGTCGTATGGAGGACGGGTCAGAGCAGTTGTGTTGCGATGGGTGCCGGGTACGAAGCACCAAATGTTGTTTTGTCGGAAGTTTAGTCTCCAGATCAATCTCTCGCAGCATCGTTGGGTTTAACATTGCATCACCTCGCTCACTGCCGTCTTCCTTCCTATCTACTAAGTTTTTTAAGTGAATAGGCTTAATAAACTAGCGCGCTTTGCCATCATCGATTGCATCATTGCTTGCCATCAGGCGGGATTGCAGTCAAGCACTAGTTTATAAATATAAAAAATAATTGTCTAGTACCTACACATCACAAACGATCAGTATTTTCAGAGTTTTTCCCTACCATTTTGATATAAATGTCGTAGGTCGCAACAAGTATGCAGCAGACTCCAGCTCCACCCGTGGAGAAGAGAGTCAGGGGTCGCTTGCCTGTGTAGTGCACCAGCACGACGCATGCCCCGGCGCCCAGTATCTGCAGGACGCCAAGAATCAACGTAGCGTAGTACTTATCGATAGGTGCCTTCAGCATTTGGAATATAGACACTGCATAGGTCTGAAATAAAAAGACGTATTAGTAGGTTATTAGTAGGTTCGGCGACATTGAGATAGAATCAGGAGATAGGGGGACCACCGTGTCGTCTGTAGACAGGGTCAATCCACACTGATTTAAGACAAAGAAAAGTGGAAAGAAGAAAGGTAAGCTTTGCTCTGCAGTGGAACGACTCTGGGGACAACATATACCGATGGCATAACTAGAATAAAATAAAATGAGATATTTATGATACTTTAGTAATTTTTAGTCTTACTTACATGTGAATATTTGTACCTAACCGTGAAAATGGTTTTCCACACCTAAATAAAATACCTAGATTTCAAAACAAAGACGCGAAAGGTATCCATTAATATAAAGTGCGTATGTTTGTATGTCTGTCTGTAAGTATGTGTCCGAAGTTGCTCAAAACCCTCACCACTATAGATAATCATATAGATCTGGATGCGCTGAGTTCAAAAAAAACACAAAAAAAAAAACAAAACAAAGAATTTTGTTTTAGTCTCGGTCCTTAAAGATATGACACAAGGACAAAGGTGAAATATAACACATGACGTCACTTCTTGGTCCTTTGAAGCGTTGGGCAGAGGTGCACGTATAAGTAGTCAAGTGTCCGCTCATTTTTCGCTTGTTATGTTTAAATCCTGTATAAGCCAAGGGTAAGCCTATTGCTACCAAATGGGCAGTAATCAGCTCCCATTTACAACTGACACTGACACTTTGTTAACTGGGAATCGAACCCCGGACCTCATGCTCATCAGTAGCACTACGTAGTCATGTTTTTGTGAATTTTTGTACATTAATCTCTCTACCAATTGATAGCCCAACTCTTGAGGAAGGCTATGTAATGGAAAGGCTATATGGATAAATGTAGGGTACGGCTTATCTAAATGATATCAAACGATGTTGGGTGAATGGCTTTCAACTTAAAATACTCCAAGAAATTATACTATATCTTCGGCTTCATATTCAAATCATAACAAAAGTGCTACGAAGGTCCTTATCTGCACTTTACATGTCAGTTATTTGCCAATATCACGTTAAATCTGTTCCGGAATTCTGAGCCCCTATTATACAATATGTAAAGAAAACCCTGTCCGACCCATAAGGATAATAAAGGTTAGGTAAACACTTGACCAAATATAATATAAAATTTTACATAATCATCATAGTAACAATAATAATGAATTTTGAAATAATCTTTTTTCCCCGGGAATTAATTCCAATTTCCCCGAAACTTGGTAATTTTTAAAAAACTGACAACACCATTTGTGACGGAGCGAATAGCGATGCGACCACGTGCCGCATGCCCCGCCAACCTTCACCCGCGCATGTATGCCTATCGGGTTGCCTGCCGCACATGCATTACGTTACCTCGCTTTTTGGAACTAGCATTTATTTTTTTTGGGGGATTTTTTTTTAAGTTGAGCCCGGCTTTGTAGGCATTATTAGAATCAGTTAACGATACCTAATATTACCTTCACGGATCGGACAGGGTTTTCTTTACATATTGTAGTAGTAGCCTACTGAACACGATATTCGTTCTCATAACTTCCAATAATGTAGATATAGGACCAAAAACCATTCACATATTGTTATCCATGATCCAATGAATCCGTGTCCTTGGTATATACCTTGGTATGTACCTTTTACATTACACGTTATGTATCATCATCATCATCATCAACCTTTTTATCGTCCCACTGCTGGGCACAGGTCTCCTCTTATACAGAGAAGGTTTGAGCGTAATCACCACGCGTGCTCAATGCGGACTGGCGATTTCAGACTTAAAAGTCCAGGTTTCCTCAAGATGTTTACCTTCACCTTCAGTCATGTATATTATGGCCGAAATAATAGCGCAGTAAAATGGCAAGCGACCTCGTGGCAGGCCCAGATGGAGGGCTGAGCGGGGGTCTGAAGTTGGTAAACGAGCGCGAGGAGAGAAATGGAAGGAGAATAGAAAAGCCTTTGCTCTGCAGTGGATCACGCTATTATTATCATTACTAGCTTTCCGCCCGCGGCTTCGCCCGCGTGGAGTTCGGTTATATCGCGCTTTTTAGATTTCCCTCGGGAACATCTAATTTTTCCGGGATAAAAGGTAGCCTATGTTCTTTCTCAGGGGCTAAAGATTGTCTGTACCAAATTTCATCAAAATCGGTTGAGAGGTTTAAGCGGGATAGTGTAACAGACAGACAGACAGACAGACAGACCGACAGACAGACAGACAGAGTTACTTTCACATTTATAATATTAGTATGGATTAATAGTGGCTTAATAATAATAATAATAGCGTAGACTGCCGATGTGATGCGGCGCTCTGTCGTAAGGACAAGTTCTGGGCCTTAATACCTAAATGATACAATACCTAGATTGGAAATAGAAATATAATACACGTTTATTTACCTGTAACGTTGTCATGCCACTAAAATTGCCCACGAAGAAACTGAATGTCACAAGGAAAAATGGCAACAAAAAGCTTTTTCTCAAGTAATACGATATTTTTTCAGACATTGTCTCACTAACGTCAGTTTGATCTGAAACAAAAAACCATTATTACAGACTCTCTTAGACAAATTGATATAATATAATAGATAGTAAACGATGATAACCATTCTTCTCCCTTTTGAATAGAAGTTGTATGTCTTTCAGTTCGTGTTCCACTTCGTTAGGGGTTGTCCATCCACGGAGCCATTGCAAGCTCTGAAATTCATAATTAGATAACACAATCAATTACATGATATTGATTTTTTTTTAACATAGATGACATAGTATTAATCTATTATTAATTCATCATCATCATCATCAGCCTTTACTCGTCCACTGCTGGACATAGGCCTCTTTCATGGCACGCCAACAAGCTCGATCCAGAGCAGTTCTCCGCCAGCCACTACCAGCCACCTTTTTGATGTCGTCGCTCCATCTCGCCCAAGGGCGTCCCACGCTACGTTTGCCGATCTATTATTAATTGATTTACTGCAATGTTACTTAAATTATATCATACTCATAGTATAAATTGTCCATTTTAAATTCAATCAACTGTCATTTGCTAATTTAAAATAATGTTAATAGGTATTGTCAAAAATTATGAATTGACTTGAATGAATTAATACTAACTGTATTAAATAATGTTCTTTTGTAAATTTAGTAAAGTACTGTTTTATTGCACACTCTTTTATATTATAACGAATATAAAAAACGTGTAAATAATATGGTATGTTTTCGGATCAAAGGGTTTTATTATTATTTGATTATCACAAGTAAAGTACCTAATAAATAAGCGAACAACTGGCCAAGCTACAGTAATGAAACGGTTGATCATACCTACCTTCCTAGCTTCATCATAGCGGTTTTTCGATACCAGCCAATGCGGAGACTCCGGCACGAAGAACAAAGCGATAACTGCTAGTACCTTCAATAAAAAATGATATTTATATGCCAATGAGTTATAACTTAACTTAAAATTATTCCAGTTAAAAAGACTCTGGTTCTTGGTTCTTCTCTCTGGTTATTTATCAGTTTACAACTGTCCTTACAGGTCTTACCCTAATGCGACAGTGCAGTTATCCACTAATATTTTAATATACATACACCAATTCTTAAATATAACTAACAATATTTAATAAAACTCTTGCAAGTTCAATCAAAGAACACGAAAATATGTCCAGTCTATCATGGACTTCGTTCACCATACCACCATGTTATTCTACATCATTTTACTAAGCTAAAGCTATTACATAGTTACACGAATTTCCTGGTCACTACATACTTTTAACACTTACTGCTCGGGCTAAATTTACATGTTCAGGTCATACTTTTTAACTGTTAGCTACCTGACCGTATAAATGAGTAGACAGCAAAAGGGTTGCCACATACTACACACATAGGTAATATTTATATAGAGAAATAAGTACCAGGTTATGCTTCTCATCACAGTTTCGTGTATCTGTGCATCCATAGGCACCACGGACCATTCGTATCGGTGTCATGGCTGTGATTCGACTTTATTCAATGACAATCACGTACCGTTATGACTGTTAATAGGCAGTCAACATTAGTTTTAAAACTTGTACCCAATCATAATGCTGGACGCGTTATTATAAATTGGTTGAAATATACAATCTTACTTTGATTATGGGAGGTTTAGGTTACGTGAATACAGTGTTTTTAGGGTTCCGTAGCCAAATGGCAAAAAACGAACCCTTATAGATTCGTCATGTCTGTCTGTCCGTCTGTCCGTCCGTATTTCACAGCTTTTTTTTCCGATACTATAAGAGCTATACTGTTGAAACTTGGTAGGTACATGTATTCTGTGACCCGCATTAAGATTTTGAGCAAACATAAAAAATAATAATAAATATTGGGGGCTCCCCATACTTACAATTAAAACACATTTTTTTTTTATTTTTCTTCAAATACATACGTGTGGAGTATCTATGGATAGGTCTTCAAAAATGATATCGAGGTTTCTAAAATATTTTTTTTTTCTAAACTTAATAGTTTGTGTGTCAGACGCTTCTAAAGTGGAAAAATGTTGGTCCCTCTCCCTCTAATCTTCTAAAATAAGAAAATGAAAAATCTAAAAAAAATATATGATGTACATTACTATAAAAACTATCAACGAAAATTGTTTTGAAAACGATCTAGTAAGTAGTATTTTTTAATACCTCGTAAAACGTAACCCGCTTATTACCGCGTAATCTTTCATACAAATAACTCAAATCCTTTAATTTCATAAATCAATGGTGCGGAACCCTTTGTGCGTGAGTTGGACAAGCACTTGGCCGGATTTTTTTACTTGACAGCCTTCGTGGCGTAGCGATTTGTAACGTTCGAACCCCGCGCAATGCAAGTATTTGTATGCATGAATGTTATTATTTTATGTAAATTATAAACTAGCGCTTGATCGCAATCCCGCCTGATGGTAAGCAGTGATGCGATCGTTGATGGTAAAGCGCGCTGGTTTATTAAGAGCCCGGAAACACCGCCGCTGGCAAATTGTTCCAGTCCCTCGATGTACGTGGTATAAAAGAGGTATATATTGTATATTTGCACTGGTCTGGTCGTGCCTCGGAAAGAAAGTTAAGCTGTTAGTCCCGGTTGCCATATGAACATCATTAAGGTCATCAGTCGTTACGGATTGTTGGAGCCCTCAATAGTCCGATATTGGACTAATTGCAATGTTTCGATATCGCCTTCGGGTTGTGGAGGTCAGACGGCAATCACTTCACGGAAAATCAGCAGTTGGACTGGAAAGCGGACCCCAGACTCCAAAGCCGAAAAGCTTCGGATGCGACTGGGATTAACGTTAAGAAGATGATGAGTTTTTGTTTTAACTTACCGTAAATGCAATGTTGACTAACGCTACAGTTCTCCAGTACATGAATAGTCCGAAGAGGAACTGTGTGAACACTCCAAGTATGATGCAGAGCGAGCTGGTGGCTGTGAAAGCACCCCGAAGATGTGGCTGTGTGATCTCTGCCACGTAAGTCAGCACCTGGAACGGTCATTTTGAGCGTCAGCATAATGTTTTTTTTTTGTCTTACCACTGCAGATTGAAGCCTATCGCTGTCCAATGGTGAACACACATCTGCTAAGTGCTAAGTACCTAACGCCACTACACCTGGCCCTCGGCTTTATCAATGTTTCTTATAATATGTACCTAAATATATTTCTTTCTAATGTATTAAGTGCATTACATTTTACTCAATGAGTAATGACTAGAGATGGGCAAAGAACCGGGTTTAAACCCTATTACTGGGTTAAAACCCAATAAAAACCCATTTATTCCCTCCCACCGGGTTTTTATTCGGGTTTTTATTTTAATTATAATTTAAACACGGTAAATGTAAATATTTGTGAATATTATAGTCCGTATTATACAGTATTGTAATAGTAAGAGTCATCGTCCGTTTTTTGAAGAAAAATAGGCTATTTTTAGATTAAATTATATACTATACTTCTTCTTCTTCAGCCTATAGAGATACACTGCTGAACAAAGGTCTCCCCCAAGGCTTTTTACGATGACCGGTCTTGTGCTGCCCACATCCGTCGGCTTCCCGCGACTTTCACCAGGACATCGGTCCGCCTTGTTGGGGGCCTATTTACGCTGCATTTTCCGGTACGTGGCCGCTACTTCAGAAACTTACTACCCCGTCGGCCATCGGTTCTACGAGCAATGTGCCACTTAATTTTAGCGACTTGAAGGGCTATGTCGGTGACTTTGGTTCTTCTGCGGATCTCCTCATCTCTGATTCGATCGCGCCGAGAAACTCCGAGCATAGGTCCTTCCATCGCCCTTTGTGTAACTCTTAGCCTTCGTATGAGGCTCATTGTGAGCGACCACGTTTCAGTTCCGTAAGTCATCACTAGAAACATACACTGATCAAAGACTTTAGTCTTGTGACGCTGTGGTATCTTGGACGACGCGGAGATGTAGCGTAGCTTCGCGAACGCTGCCCAGCCGAGCTGGACTCGACGAGACACCTCTTTCTCGAAGTTGGACTGTTTGTCCCAGGTATATATAGTTATGTGTACTCGTTAACAACTTCGAGTGTAGAGAAACCAACTAGAATTGAAGTGGGTGCGATATGAGAGTTCGACATGATCTTCGTCTTATCCATGTTCATCTTTAGACCCACTTAGGAAGCTCTGCTGAGGTCATTGTGCATTTCGCCCAAGTCGTCCAGGGTCTCCGCTATGACCACGGTATCATCTGCAAAACGGAGATTAATTATGTACTCGCGGTTGATGTTGATGACAACTCCTTTCCAGTCCAGGAGCTTGAAGATATCTTCCAACGCAGCAGTGAACTGGGAGATATGACATCTCCTTGTCTCACTCTAGGCTGCAGTTGGATCGGTTTCTAGTCCTGATGCTGGAGACGGACTGGCATGGTGGCGTGTTTGTACAAACACTCACCCCAATGTGTCGATAGTCAATTTGGCACCGCTGGAGAGACTGTAGCACCGCCCAAGTCTCGATCAAATCGAAGGCCTTCTCATATTCCACAAACGCTAAGCATAGTGGTTTATTATACTCCTCGGACTTCTGTATAACTTGCCGCAGCGTATATATGTGGTCTATGATGCTAAAGCCTTTTTGGAAGCCTGCTATATAAAGCCTTTGCGGAGCGAGACGATTCATGATGACCCTAGAAAACAGCTTATTGACATGGCTCAGAAGGGATATCGGTCTGTAGTTTTTCAGTAAGGTATTATCACCTAAATAATACCACCTCGCTCATGTGCCATGCCGAAGGCGTTTCGCCTTTGAAAATGACGGAAATTAATAGCTTCTGAAGCTCTTTAAGAACCGGTTTGCCACCCGCTTTCAGAGGCTCAGCCGTAATTCCATCATCTCCAGCCGCTTTATCGTTCTTGAGCTGTTTCAGGGCCATACTCTTCTCGTACAGGCTGACGTCCGGGATATCGTCGGTGTAGTGAAGGGTTAGTCTGGCTCTAGGATCATTGGCCAGGCTCACAACAGGTGCGCGTGTTGATGTGTTTAACTCTCCGTAGAATTTCTCAATCTCACCCAAAAAGCTTGGGGTGGAAGTGACGATCCTACCATCCCCATTCTTCAGCTTCACAAGTAGGCTCTGTCGAACAGACAAATCTCTTGCGAACACTTTGGAACCTTTGTTCAGCTCGATAGTTTCTTTAATACAATTTGTATTAAATTGGCGTCTATCACGAGTCAGAGACTTTGAGATTTGTCTGTTAAGGCATTTGATACGCGAAGCGTCATCAGGGGATTTTATGACCACCTCCCGTCTTTCTTCCATTAGCCGATGGGTGGGACAGGAGATCTTCTTCTGTCCTTTTGAAGGGAGGGTTTTGAAGAACTTGGACCCTTCCGTATGCAGTTTCCACAAACCTGTTGTTATAGTGGTCCACATCTACGCATTCGCCAAGGCATTCAAAGCGATTTTGCAGCTGTGAAAGCTTTTAGAGTTTTGGAGCTGGGTTGATGCGGGACGGAGCGTAGACTTCATAAATCGAGAGCGTTCGAACCTAATGTTGAGGTTCAAAATGCCTCTAACAATACGGTGATCACTCCCGGTTTAAACCGCATAGAGCACGAAGACATCGATGAACATTTGCCTTCTCGTTGATATTATGAAGTCTATCTCGTTTTTGGTCTCACCATCGGTGCTACTCCAGCTCCACTTGAGGTACAATGGTTTCTTGAAAAAAGAATTCATCACAAAGACTCCTTTCATTTCCATGAAGTCCATTAGCATCTGACCTCGGGGATTCCGATTTCCAACTCTAAATTGCCCCACTTTCATCTCGTCCGCCTTTCGCATGCCCAGTTTTGCGTTAAAGTCCACCATGACAACAGTGTAGTGGGTTTAAGAGGTATATGTGTGTCTACTGACGTCTTCATATATAACCTCCACCTCACTATACAGTACGGGACGCAGCACAGCTGATTTCCGGGTCTTAAATCGAAATGTGATGCGAGAATACGGCGTGCTGGACTGTGCGTAACCACATAACTTTGAGTAACATTATATATTTCCGAAACTGCAATGGTTAATGAGAAAACTGGAACGCAAAAACTGAAACGGCCGCCATTTTGGTTCAAGTTATATTCCGAGTACTGTATATTTCTTTGGATACCCTTGAAAGATGTAGTGAAGAATGTTAATTCATAGGATGGACTCTTAAATCAGCAGTAAAGTGTATGTCTTAAACTACTGTAACTATTATTTTAAAATAGGCTTGATCATACAATGAATGGACTGTGATGAAATACTTGTATAAATAAAGTTGAAATATCACGTTCGAAGATTAAGTGGTCAAACTTGCTGTGATCTTAAATGCACCACTATTAGTGATATTTATACTCCAAAAAACACTAGAAGTACCTAAGTCGTGTTAGGTCCACAATCGAAGATATTAGTGATAGTAATAAATAAAGTCCCGCTTCTTGGGTTTTTATTCGGGTTTAAACCCGTTTAAACCCAAAAAACCCGGTTTTAACCCATTTCCACCCATTGGGTTTAAACCCTCTGCCCATCTCTAGTAATGACTACAAACGCATTAATTAAGTTCGCGGACAGTTTATAATATTTAATAAATGGTATTTGTATATGAAAAAGTAACTTACAGGTGCTTCTAGTAGTCCCCCTGCTAATCCGGTTAAGAATAGGGCTCCAAATAAGTGCCCCGTAGTTGTCGAAAAGTGGAAAATCAGCCAGGCTATAAAGAAAGGCACGTTAACCATCTGCATCGCCCTCCGACGGCCTATTGGAGATGTCACTACCCCTGATAGGGCACATCCCAGAGGTACTATGATGAGATTAATAGAACCTGTAAAAATAAAAGCACTATGAAAAATCACAAGGACAATTGTCGTAATAACCACCGAATTCTTTGTGCCATAAACCAGGTTTATGTTCAAACGTATTGTAAAGTCTCTTTCGCGTCTACCTCTTCCCCCTTAATATGGAACAAAGATTTTGTTTAGAACAGATTTAAACCACCTAAAAGGTTATTGAATTTTGCACCTAACCATTATAGAAATGCAGTTCTATAATTAAAAATGACAGCTTAGTTCGGTACCAAGTTGTCTCTTTTGTATTAAGAACATTGATTTAACGATCGAAATACAAATACCGACTCAAAGGTTAAGTCAGGAACTCTATGGTCTATGGTGATCTCGTCAAGTACTATGGGGGATAAGTGTTTACGAAGTGTTTTTGATGTTTTTTGTATTCTGTAATTTGTACTTAGCATGTAGCTGTATTACAGAGCGACATCGTCACTGTGTGACAAAGCTCTTAAAATAAAGATTAAAAAAAAAAAAAAAATATGACAGTTACAAGTAGGTGGTAAATGATGTTGCATTGTTTCCTACAAAGGTAACTTGATATCTTACATTTTTACATCATATTTGTAACACACTGTTAATCATAATCTGAATAATCTAGAGGGATACTGCTTATCCTTTGATTCATTATATTCGAAAAGTTTGTATTATCCACAAAGAAAATAAATCAATGAATTTTGCTCAACTGTCAAAATTAACGTTATTACCAACAATGATCCCGTAGAGTGGATTGAAGGTGTACCTTCTATTTCAATATTCTATACCTAGCTACCTGCTTATCTATCCTACGGGCCTCGACCAGTCAACGCCAACAAATGAGAACTGAAGTTCAATAATAACCAAATGGAATCTACTTGTGCCAACCTTTGTGACGACTCGTACAAGTTACAACAACCACAATCAGTTTATTCTTAAAACGTGACAAACACACACGAAGTTCATGCCAGGCATAGCAAACATTACAATGCACTACTATCGTTATTGATGATTGATGTCAATGTTCTTGCCTGTGGCGTGGAATTATATGTATATGTAAATATTACAAAAACCAAACTTACTGATCCATGAAATCTCTGACTTATTTAAATGTAAAACTTCGCCATCTTTCGGGTTTTGTACAGCTGGCATGAGAATTGTGGAGAATCCAAGTGTCATCCCATATCCTGAAACAATCAGGTATCTTAGGTTAGGTGTTTTGTGGATTGTTACCTAAAGCTGTTTATTTTATATGGGAAACTTATAGCTAATTCATACAGCATACCTAAACAATATACCTATTCCTACCTGCATTTATATAATTGAAGTCAATTTACAAGTTTACGTTATCAAACACTGAAAATATAAAAGAGAACAAAAAAAGTAACAAACTAAATTTTCTGACAATCATCTTCTCCGCATAGGCACATGTATATTTTTTTTATAATTAGTAACTAGTGCTTGACAGCAATCCCGCCTGATGGTAAGCAGTGATGCAATTGTTGCTGGTAAAGCGCGCTAGTTCTTTAGCCTTGAAGATACTTAAATTGTAGTCAGACGGAAACACCGCCGCTGGGAAATTGTTCTAGTCCCTCGTTGTATGCGGTATAAAATACGAGGCGAAACCCTTCGTCCGGATCGTAGTGGTGTCAACAATATAAGGGTGGATACTTGCAGTGTGACGGGTACTCCTATGATGGAACTGAGATGGGGGAATTAAGTCAAGCAATTCTCTCGCACACTTTCCACAATGCATCCTATACAACACCGACAGGCTAGCTACTTTAAGCGCTGACTTTGGAGACCTTTTTGAACTAAATCTGGTTCGCCAATTAGCCTCTTCGCACGCCTCTCCACCGAAACCAAAGTTTCCAGGTGGCATTTTGCAGCACCAGCCCAAATGTGGTTGCAGCAGGGAGGTACTCCGCACACGAACGGATCTGTGCTTTGTATAACATTAGAAGCTCCTGGTGATACCGGCGAACTTTAGAATTAACGCCAAGTTTCCTGGCAGCTTTGACTTTGGGCTGAATGCCGAATGGCTGAACGGCCCAATATTAGGTTATTTTCGTTACGGAATTTCTGGATTCGGTCTCCACGCTCAAGGCCCGCGATAGAAGCTATGCAATAGCTTAAAATAGATGTTGGTCGTTGTTAGTTGTAGTTTAGTTAGAAGGCTAGGCGGTTAACTAAACGGCTAATTAAACCAGTTGGCTGCGACAAGTATATGGCGCTCAATTTCTGCACGAGTAAAGTCCCGTACCTACTTGGTGTAACCCAGGATTCACTATGAACCAAAACGGCGTAAAATAACTTACTTACCTAAAAGAAGCAGGTTTTTTGCGCTGACAGCCAGAAACTGTGGTAAAGCAGTCCAAAAATCTTTCTTGTATGTATAATCGTCACCGTTCTTGTGTTCTCCATCAGTAAACACCATGGATTTTTCACCCGACATCTGAAGATTAGAACCAAAATTAGAACCGCATTTTATTTATTTGCTTCTCAAACTCCACCTATCAGAAAAGCTAAGACGAAAATTAATAATGGCGCCGATTCTCTTATTCACAACTTCACAAGCTAAAATAATTTTAAGTTAAGTGCATCTTCTTCTTTCTATTTCGGTAAGAAAAGGATAGAAGATAAAATATTAGTTTGTCCTGTCAAATTAAGAAACTCCATAGACAGTTTAGACGCGATTATAAATGTGGCGACCAAAAATACGTCACTTTACGTCAGGCACGGACTAATTCGACAGGTCTAAACTAACATTTTATCTTCTGTCCTTTTCTTAACGAAATAGAAAGAAAAGAATGCACTGAACTTAAATTTAGTTTAGTTTGTGAACAAAGGAAATCGGCGCTAATGTCATTAAAAAGATAACTGAGTCATGTTACTTGTTGCTTATTACAAAAAAAGTTTCAATCTCGACTTTATTTGCTTAAATCTATACTAATATATAAAGCTGAAGAGTTTGTTTGTTTGTTTGTGCGCGCAAATCTCGGGAACTACTGGTCCGATTTGAAAAATTCTTTTTGCGTTGGATAGCCCATTAATCCAGGAAGGCTTTAGGCTATATAACATCACGCTGCGACCAATAGGAGCGGAGCAAAAGTAAATCACGCGAACGAAGTCGCTGGCGGCCGCTAGTTAATGATAAATAATGAATTTCTGTCCCCTTAAAACACTTCTCTTCCTCGATTCTCGCATCTACGCTATTTTATATCCTACCTACTTACACTGATGATCATAAAATACATAAAAACATTTTGCTTTCAACGTGGGAATAATTTCATAAATCTTAGCTAGTAAGATTTAATATTTACGTGGGACGCCCTTGGGCTAGATGGAGTGACGACATCAAAAAAGTGGCTGGTAGTGGCTGTCGGAGAACTGCTCAGGATCGAACTTGTTGGCGTGCCATGAAGGAGGCCTATGTCTAGCAGTGGACTAGTAGGGGCTGATGATGATGATGATGAAGATTTAATATTTACGCATATCGTTAGTGGGGAATCTACTGATTTTTTAATTTTACATGAAACGCAATATATTTCCACTCTGCACTTGGCATGCATCTCATGTTAATGACAATGACCGCGTTTGCGCACCGGTCGCAACCCACGTTCAGCAAGTTACGGTTTTTAGTTTGTTCTTTAATTAATTTGACACTACGTCCACTCAGTATCGCCTGAGTCGAGTACTCGGTTAATTGTTATCTATTCAATGATTTTTACCAATGAACCAAAATTCAATGTTTACCAGACCAATCGACAGCCGATTTCGCAACCTCACCGCTTCAATTTAAATATTAGGTTTGGGGAAAAGTCTTTTCTCATTATAGTATGTATGAACTTGCTATAAAATCTCTTTGAACTTGCAATAAAATATATATATTTGTATCTGCTGACTTTATCCATTGAAAGTTTAAATTTAAAAAAAAAAAACAATTTTATTCAAATTAGGAAAATGGGTGATTTTCATGTTTTTCGAACCACCAAGAGAGAATGTAATGAAGAAATTCGACACATTTTAAATTTTTACTACAAAACACGTAAAAAAGCAACGCAAGCCGCGAAAAAAATGCGATGTTAATGCAATGTCTGTGAGAGTAGCACAAAGGAGGACTGTCAAAACCACATGTCGCGGTATTTTGATCTGGAATCGCAAAATTTGTATAGCAATGGGATCATGCCCTTACCTACAAGATGGCAAAAAATTTACGAATAATATGGTACCTATACAACGTGTAACATAAAGGGTATATACATAACAAAGGCATGGCATCTTTACATGATATCAAACGATATTGGAAGGGTTTTTTAATCCTATCTCTTTATGTTAGGAAGTTATGAGGAAAAACACCGCCTGTGATAGGCTGCTATCATACTAGTCACACAGAGATATTGAAGACATTTATCGGATTTTGGCAAGTAACGTGACGGGTAACGAGTAGTTATTAACGTATGTAGTGTGCTGCCACGTTTGTTATGATTTGATTTTAAGAAACACACAAACCGAAAGTTTGGTATCAATTTTTTGAGTATTTTATTTTGAGTTGAAACCCTTCCGATATCGTTTGATATCATCTAAAGATGCCATGCCCTTGGTATGTTTAAACCCTTTTTGTTACACGTTGTATAAGTAAATTAACTATACAAAAAACCTTTTTGAATTTTCTTAAAAAAAAGCGACGAAACTTTTTCTGCAACCTATTATGTTCTGACTTCGTTATCCATGGGCATCTAGATTTTGAAATGGCCGAAAATGTCACAGCCGTATTTAATACTAGTGGGAATATGTTTTTTTTCGGTTGTTTATGGAGCAATGGTTTGGCAGCCGGGCTGGCTTCTCTACTACACGCCAATGGACATAAGCAACGAGTGTGCTTTCTCCGGACAACTTCGCTACGACTTATCATTCGGCATGGGGTTGTCAGACACCACCACCTTGGTATGACAACTTAACATCTTAGAGATATTCTTAATTACTAAATACTATATCATACAAGTTATGTGAGCACATAATTTTTGAGATGGGAAACTAGACTCTTTTATGTCATTATGGTTTTCTGCACTGGGGATCGGCAGCTGATGCAGGCTACATTTTAATTTTACAAAAGAGCGTAATCCGTGCCTTCTATATCGAGTCTTCGAGAGTCAAAAAAACAAATTCAAAGAAATTGATATGCTAACTCTAGTGTATTTATTTCTATAAATTTGCCTTCTCTTTACATCTTAGAAAGTTGTTTCTATGTTCGCATAAACTTAGGACTTATCAAAATAAGTAATGGTTTAAATATAATAAAAATAATTAGTAAAAAAGAAATCCAATATATCCAAATACAGAATAACTAAAACTAGCAAGTCATTTCTTATAAATACAAGGTTGTAATGGCAATCGCAACAAAGCTTTATTTCTGCTTTAGTACTCACAAAAACAAGCTTCGTGTTGGTACTTAGCGGGTATACCACAAACAGTTGAAGTATCTATAAGACTATATTATTAATGATAATTATGTTCTTCAGAACAAACTTGTTGTAAACAAAAAGCCAGATTTCCCCTAGTCGTCATGCCAGTTTTAGTTTCGAGTTGACATTTTTCTTAGTTTAATAAAACTTTCATATGTTGTTGTTTTTTAATTTGAAGAGGCACATAACACCAAACTTATAATTCATTCGTATGGTTCGCTAATCAAACTGAAAGCACAATTTATGAATAAAAAGGTACGTAGGTATGTACCTATGTACTTTGTCAGTTGCCTAATCATGTATAAGTAAGCCCACACACACACAGCACAGAAATCTTAAATATAAGGCAATAGAAATGCTATCTGCAGTCTTTTAACAGAGTGACGCCGCGACGCGTGTCGCCAGTTCGCAGCTACCACCACATAAACAAACATACTCGTATCACCAATATTTATATAATGATATGCTTTATTATATTTATTTCTGTAGACAAATCTCAGCTCAAGATTGGAGAGGACCGTCTATAATATACTGTGTCTACGAATTTATAGTTTTCAGACATGCCGGTTTACTCCCGATGTTTTCCTTCCTTATATGGGTAGTGGAGATTGGAGATTTACATTATTTACACAAAGTAAAAGTCTTCTCTTGGTTCGAACCCACAACGTACAACTGCCTCTGTAGCCAATGTAACATCGCTTCGTAGCGAAGCGAAATCGAATAACAAACCAACCAATGGCGGGAACGATTGACCACGTGATTTATCGCGTCGCGTGATCAATCGTTTTCGTTATTGGTTGGTTTGATATTCGATTTCGCTTCGCTACGAAGCGATGTTACATTGGCTACAGGCCCTGGTATATCTGAGACTTTACCACCGGGCCACTGCTCTTCAGTTGCACTTAAGTAATCCCATAGGCCTACTAATAGTAAATTCTACTAATATCATACATACGTGTAATGCGAAATTTTGTGAGGATGTATGGATAAATGGATGTCTGTTACTCTCTCACGCAAAAAAATAAAACGCTAAACGGATTTTAATGAAATATGGCACAAAGGTGCAACCTGTCTCCCAAATTTTAGTTTTGTATGTATGTATACAATATGTAAAGAAAACCCTGTCCGATCCGTGAAGGTATTGTTAGGTATCGTTAACTGATTCTAATAATGCCTACAAAGCTGGGCTAAACTTAAAAAAAAATACCCCAAAAAAAATAAATATTATTTCGAAAAAGCGAGGTAACTTAATGCATGTGCGGTAGACAACCCGATAGCCCCGCCCCCCTTCACCCGCGCATACATGCGCGGGTGAAGGGGGGCGGGGCATGCGGCACGTGGTCGCATCGCTATTCGCTCCGTCACAAATGGTGTTGTCAGTTTTTTAAAAATGACCAAATTTCGGGGAAATTGGAATTAATACCCGGGAAAAAAAGATTATTTCAAAATTCATTATTATTGTTACTGTGATGATTATGTAAAATTTTATATTATATTTGGTCAAGTGTTTACCTAACCTTTATTATCCTTATGGGTCGGACAGGGTTTTCTATACATATTGTATATTTGGGTAATAGTGTATATATACATTATACATATACAATATGTAAAGAAAACCCTGTCCGACCCATAAGGATATTAAAGGTTAGGTAAACATTTGACCGAATATAATATAAAATTTTACATAATCATCATAGTAACAATACTAATGAATTTTGAAATAATCCTTTTTTCTCGGGAATTAATTCCAATTTCCCCGAAATTGGGTAATTTTTAAAAAAGTGACAACACCGGTATTCTTATATGCGAATAGCGACGCGACCACGTCACAGGTGCCGCGTGCCCTGCCCCCCGCCGCCCGCGGAAGGGGTTGCTTATCGCACATGTATTAAGTTACCTCTTTTTGCGAAATAATATTTATTTTCTTAGGGGGATTCTTTTTTAAGTTTTGCCTGTCTTTGTGGGAATTATTAGAATCAGTTATCGATACCTAACAATACCTTTACGGATCGGACAGGGTTTTCTTTACATATTGTATATTATAGCTAATTTAAGAATTTTTTTAATAGTCTTTTTTTTCTTTACATTTTTTTTTTCAACCAAAGCACATACCATCTCTGCACCACTTGTGGGTTGACTGGTAGAGAATGCCTAAGGCATTAAGTCCGCCTCTGTACATTTCATGTGCGAAAGATTAAATAAATAAATAAATAAGATGGTTTTTAACCGGGTTTTATTCCGATGTTTTTTTTTTATATATTATAAACTAGCGCTTGACCGCAATCCTGCCTGATGGTAAGCAGTGACGCAATCGTTGATGGTAAAGCGCACTAGTTTATTAAGAGCCTATTCAGTCTAGAAGACAGAATAGGCCTAGTGTCTTGAAGACACTCAAATTGTAGTCCCACGGAAACACCGCCGCTGGCAAACTATTCCAGTCCCTCGATGGACGCGGTATAAAGGAGGAGGCGAAACGCTTCGTCCGGATCGTAGTGGTGTTAATAACGATATTCCATCGTCCCACAGGATAGGAACTTACGCGAGTGAACCCACAACGCGCAGTCAGTAAATTATAATTATTTATTCTTTAGTTTAGTTAAAACTATAAAGAAATCAATTACACGGATAAACACAATGATTACGTCTTTTTGCAGGTGTTACGTACAATAAATGAGGTAGACTACGCATGCAACATTGAAATAGTCACGGAGGTTGAACGAGACATCGTCCTCATAGTGGTCATAAAGTTCCCCACAATAATATCCCATAACTGCCGTGCAAACAAAGATGCATTCAAAATATTTATGAACGACGAGTGCCACCGACTCTGTGATTTTCCAGGAGCCGCAAATACGTTATCATCATATTTCGTCGTCACTTTCAAAGGAAGAATGGGATTTAGATTTTTGAGTAATAGCAGCATCAACTCTGAAATCGATGTAAGCAAATTCTATTTGATATAGGAATATGCCAGATTCATTAGTCAATTAAGTTTAAAAAAAAAGTCGTTTGGAATTGTAAACGTTACACTTTTGCACATCATAACTTTAAAAAAAAAAACAATGTCAGTCACCTCTGTGATTTTGAACCATAGTTATAGGAGCAATGAAATTCTACATCTATGTTTTGAACACAAATTGATTAATTAGTAACGAATATTACGTGTTATTGGACTTAGCTACCTACGTTTGTTTATGTTGGTTAGAGCTGGGCACTTTCTTGTTCTTTATAGTAATAATTAAAAATTAAATTTGTCACATTTTAAATAGTACATTGTGATTACGCTCAATCCCTCTCTGTATAAGAGGAGATCTGTGCCCAGCAGTGGGACGATAAAAAGGTTGTTGATGATGATGATGAAATAGTACATATATAACTACATCCTCCTGACAGCCTCCGTGGCGTAACGGTAGCAAACGCGATTGTTGCGCAAGGAGGCGCGGGTTCGATCCCCGCACAGTGCAAATATTTGTATGCATGAATATGAATATTTGCAATGGTCTGGTCGTGCCTCGGAAAGCACGTTAAGCCGTTGGTCCCGGTTGCCATACGTACATCTAGTGGCAGTCGTTACGGGTTGTTGGAACCCTCAAAAAGTATAACAATTGGTCTAACTGCAATGCTTAGATATCACATTCGGGTTGTGGAGGTCAGACGGCAGTCGCTTCACGGAAAATATCTAAGTTTAGCCAAAATCAGCAGTTAGACTGGTAAAGCGGACCCCAGACTCCAAAGCTGAAAGGCTGCGGATGCGACTGAGATGATGATGATGATATATAACTACATCCCAGTGTGTGATATTTGTGGTAAGCACGGAATAGTTAATATAATCTGTTCTGTGGTGGCAAGCAAAATTGTAACCACGCACGATTGGAGCGAATTTCGACTTATAATATCAAAAGACTTCATTATCTTTTTTTTTTTTAATAGTTATAAACTAGTGCTTGACTGCAATCCCGCCTGATGGTAAGCAGTGATGCAATCGTTGATGGTAAAGCGCACTAGCTTATTAAGCCTATTCACTCAAAAAAGCTGAGTGGATAGGAAGGAAGACGGCAGTTGAGCGAGGTGATGCAATGTTTAACCCAACAACACGACCAACTATGCTGCGCAAGAGGATGATCTGGAGACCCTCCACGACCAAACTCCCGACACAACAACATTAGGCACATCGTACCCGGCACACATCGTAACACAACTGCTCAGACCCGCCCTCCGTACGGCTTCACCAGACATCATGCCGGAACACGACGAATCGCTTGGCGGCAAGACTTTGTCTGGTGGGTGGTAACTAAACAATGGGTGAATTCATCAAGTACATATATTCTGTTATTACCCCATTACTCCTGTAGTGGATGTTTTAACCTCGACTACCACTGTCTTCAAAGAGACGATTATCGCATTCATATTGTACTAGCTGCGCAACGCGGTTTCATCCACGTAGGTTTCGAAATGTATTTTTTATATGCTCAGCTCGTATTGGTCGCAGCGTAATGTTACATAGCCTAAAGCCTTCCTGGATTAATGGGCTATCCAACGCAAAAAGATTTTTCAAATCGGAAATTAGCGCGTTCAAACAAACGAACAAACTCGTCAGCTTTATATATGTAGGTACTTGCGGCCGCCAGCGACTTCGTTCGCGTGGACTTAGTTATGCTCCGCTCCTATTGGTCACAGCGTGATGTTATATAGCCTAAAGCCTTTCTCGGTTAATGGGCTATCCAACGCAAAAAGAACTTTTCAAATCGGACCAGTACTTCCCGAGATTATCTCGAACAAACAAACATACAAACAAACTCTTCAGCTTTATATATTAGTATAGATTAGTGTGGATAGGTAAACTTGTGCGCATAATATGAAAAATGCTAATGACGTTAACGTATGAGCTTTTAATCAAATTTCTTTGTTAATGCCCATTCATAAGATTTGTTGAGAAGCAAATTAAAAAATTATACAGTATGTTAACTAACAGAGGGCGTTCCCGTTAACCCGAAATAGTATAGCATACATACATGCTAAAAAAAATATTTCCATTCGAAAACAAAATGTTTTAAATTTTTTCCAATATGAAAATATTCATTAAAAATTTTAAATTGACATGTAAAAGAAACACACTGTACACGCGAACATGAAAGACGGCAACGTCGCAATTTATTTATACATGACGACTACTATTTTGATTTAAAACAGGAGGATTCAAATTTATTTCCAATTAGAATTTTTTTTTATTCGGATTTTTTTATGCTTATTTTTCTATGCTGATATTTTTATTTTAATCTATTAATGATATATATTAACGAGTTTAAGGGAACGCCCTCTGTAATTTAACATACTGTATAATCTATTCAGGCTCATTGTAATATTTCAACTGAAATTCATATCTTGTCCCTACTGCTGCGCTGTGAATCTACGGTTCGCACTGTCAAACTGTCAAATTCAGTTAGGGTGAAATAGACTGTTGGTTTTTATAAATTATAAACTCGAAGCCAAAGAGAAAAGAAAAAAAAAATATAAACTAGTGCTTGACCGCAATCCCGCCTGATGATAAGCTGTGATGCATTAGTTCATGGTCATGGGCGTACCGAGGGGCAGGGGGGGCGGCCGCGCCTCCTGGAAGTCTCGCAGAATATGTATGAACTCCCCTACTACTACTTACTTATTGATTACTAAACATATAAACGGGGACTTATCTCTAACTTTTAAATAAACCACGCAGCAGACAAGGACAAAATGTACGGTGTAATTGTCAAAAACCGGTCAAATGCGAGTCGGACTCGCACACCGAGGGTTCCGCCGTACAAACGTAGCGGTTTAAAATTTATGACGTACTAGGTTTCCGCCAGCGGCTTCGCCCGCGTGGAGTTCGGTTATATCGCGCTGTTTAAATTCCCCTCGGGAACGTCAAATTTTTCCGGGATAAAAGGTAGCCTATGTTCTTTCTCAGGGTCTAAAGATTGTCTGTGCCAAACTTCATCAAAATCGGTTGAGAGGTTTAGGCGGGAAAGCGTAACAGACAGACAGAGTTACTTTCGCATTTATAATACTAGCATTGATTTAGACTTTTTTCACAGTTTAGAGGAAATTAGATTTAAGAAGTGTTTGATATGAATTTCAACTATAATATCTCTACGCGTTCATGTGAAAAAGGGTAGGTAGTAAGTTTATAATTATTAAAAAAATATTTTATGTCATGTAAACAAAAATAATATTTTATGTAACTTCAAATTTATCAATTTCACAATTTTCCCTTTATCTGTTTGTACTATAATATAACGTTGCTTCGTGCCGAATTTCAAGATTCTGAGTTCACGGGAAGTACCTTGTAGATTTTGATTCCCTAGCGTGTGACGGAAATTCGTCTAAGGTGTCGGTATAAACTGCTGTATCTTTTGATCGCTTTAACTTAGAAGTTTGATGTTTTCACTGCTTATAGGGACAATAGACCTGGGTATTTGGTATAAATTTCAATTTGATACCTTTATTAGTTCGTGAGAAATAAGCTAGTAAGTTTCATTTTATTAAAATATGTTTATCTTTATATATATAATTCTGCTGTACGTGTGTATGTCATTGAACTCCTCCTAAACGGCTTGACCGATTTAAATTATTTTTTCTGTATGCGTTTGAGTGGCGCCATGGATGGTTTAGATTCACAAATCAGCCCGGCAGATGGCGCTGTTTGCTTGAAAAAGCATGTGATCTCGGAAACGTTGTTTCGACTTCTCCTACATTTTTGTGCTACCCTGGTACCTTGCACCTCTACAAACTAGGCACAATAAAAGTTCTTGCATGTAATTATTATGGTCTAATTATGAATGAGCGTCATTGTTTTGGCTTCTCCTACACTTTTCTGCTACCCTGGTACCTTGCACCCCCATAAAGTAGAGAAAATGTTTCTTCTATGTATTGTGATATAATGATGAAGTGTTACAAGCCGATGATTACGAGGTGAAGGAAAACATCTAACATGGAAAAAAACATTTGGAAAACCTCATTTCCCTTTCCAACAAAAAAAAAAAAAAGAAGATAACATCTTAGGAAATCTGTATAATATTTTATTTACATGTGCATAATAAGCACAATGTTTATTTAATTTTAAAAATAAGAATAGAATAGAATGCTCTTTATTATGTACACCATATAGATTCATCATCATCATCAACCTTTTTACCGTCCCACTGCTGGGCACAGGTCTCCTCTCATATAGAGAAGGAGGTGGCAAGTCGTGGTGGCCTACTGGTTGAAACACCAGCCTCTCAAGTATGAGTGCGGGTTCGATTCCAGGTCAGGCAAGTACCAATGAAACTTTTCTAAGTTATATGTAGCTTCTAAGTATATCCTGGACGCCAATGACTAATTAAAAGGTGGACTTTAAGTCTGAAATCGCCAACCCGCATTGAGCAAGCGTGGTGATAACGCTCAATCCTTCTCCTTATGAGAGGAGAGAGAGCTATCTATACCCAGCAGGGGGACGATAAAAAAGGTTGATGATGATGATGATGAGCTTCATTGTTTCGACTTCTCCCACACTTTTGTGCTACCCTAATTATCCTAATTTAAAAAGTAAAAAATAAGATCATGTGAGTGCCTTTAAGGCGAAACAAAGTTCATCGGGTCAGCTAGTTATATTATATAACTAAAAAAATGCGATTTTCGCAATTTTTCCTATATTTGCATTATATGACAATCCTTCATGCCAAATTTCAAGATTCTGAGTTTACGGAAAGTATCCTCTAGGTTTTGATTCCTTTGCGAGTGCCGAAAATTCGTTGAAAATATCGACATATCGGCTGTATCTTTTGATTGGCTTGGCTTAGAAGTTTGATATTTTCACAGCTTAAAGGGACAATAAACCTAGGTATTTGGTATAAATTTCAATTTGATAACTTTATTCGTTCGTGAGAAATAAGGTAGTAAGTTCCATTTTATTAAAATATGTTTATTATATTATATAACTAAAAAAATGTGATTTTCGTAATTTTTCCTATATTTGCATTATATGACAACCCTTCATGCCAAATTTCAAGATTCTGAGTTCACGGGAAGTATCCTGTAGGTTTTGATTCCTTTGCGAGTGTCGAAAATTTGTTGAAAATATCGACATATCGGTTGTATCTTTTGATTGGCTTGGCTTAGAAGTTTGATATTTTCACAGCTTAAAGGGACAATAGACCTAGGTATTCGGTATAAATTACAATTTGATAACTTTATTCGTTCGTGAGAAATAAGGTAGTAAGTTCTATTTTATTAAAATATGTTTATTATATTATATAACTAAAAAAAATGTGATTTTCGTAATTTTTCCTATATTTGCATTATATGACAATTCTTCATGCCAAATTTCAAGATTCTGAGTTTACGGGAAGTATCCTGTAGGTTTTGATTCCTTTGCGAGTGTCGAAAATTTGTTGAAAATATCGACATATCGGCTTTATCTTTTGATTGGCTTGGCTTAGAAGTTTGATATTTTCACAGCTTAAAGGGACAATAGACCTAGGTATTTGGTATAAATTGCAATTTGATAACTTTATTCGTTCGTGAGAAATAAGGTAGTAAGTTCCATTTTATTAAAATATGTTTATTATATTATATAACTAAAAAAATGAGAATTTCGCAATTTTTCCTATATTTGCATTATATGACAATGCTTCATGCCAATTTTCAAGATTCTGAGTTTACGGGATGTATCCTGTAGGTTTTGATTCCTTTGCGGGTGTTGAAAATTTGTTGAAAATATCGACATAATCGGCTGTATCTTTTGATGGGCTGGGCTTAGAAGTTTGATATTTTCACAGCTTAAAGGGACAACAGACCCGAGTATTTCATGTGAATTTCAGCTTGATACGTCCACGCGTTCTAGAGATAAAGGGTCTTGACAGACAGACAGACAGACAGACAGACGGACAACAAAGTGATCCTATAAGGGTTCCGTTTTTTCCTTTTGAGGTACGGAACCCTAAAAAACAGCGTGCACTCACTCAACAACATTCAAATCAAATCAAATCAAAATCGTTTATTTCAAATTAACCATCACTTGGTACTTTTGAATAGTCAATGTCGGTCAGTCCAAGAAAAGTGAAGTTAAATTGCACGTTCCAAAGCGTAGATCTCTATGGAGAAGAACGTGCAAGAAACTCCATGGACACTCAATCTGTGTGATTTGTCGGTATATATTTATTTATTTATTTATCATGACCTGGCCGGGGATCGAACCCGGGGCTTCCACGTCGCAGGCAGGCGTGTTGACCGTTGCGCCACGGAGGACGACTATTATACCTTGGCTAATTATCTCATCAAACTGATATCTTGGTAACAAAACACAAAACCCTCTCCAGTCGAGATGAAATACCGGTTTATTTATTTTATATATATTTATTTATTAATAAACACATGTTTTATTTTAGGAAACAATAAACGTATAGAAAAGACTGTCACTACAGTGTGCGTACACCTTATTATACAGATACACCTACATGTATCCCAAAATCAGTAAACATACATAACACTTTTAAAATATGATAACGACTGAATCAAATTTAATTATGTTACTGAATTATAAATAATTTGCAATACAATTTATCATTAAAGTATTATTAGAATCTCGATTATGACTTTTAATGTTTGCTTTGTTAATCGCTCGTATCAGTGGACACTATCGACCGAACGACTACTTGTATCCACTGTCACTGAGTACCTAATACCTCCCACGACCTGTCCCACAAAACCCTCTCCAGTCGAGATGAAATACCGGTTTTTTTCTACAAATAGAAGTTGTCATGAGGTATTTTCTTAGATAATGTTTCATTATAACTTTTGCTTTTTTTGAGGACACCCCAATTAAGTGATACCCAGTCGTAAAGAGTTAGGTGCTTTGTCTAAGCTTGAAACATGTATTGCGTTCTCCTATACCAGCGTGTTGAGGTATTTGCAAAATTGCTTGCAGGCGAACTTGTATCAAGTAACTGCAACAGCAGCAAGGACGCAGCCTCCAAGTAAATGCAATATACGGAACGAAACACTTTGTGCTATAAAAGAACAAAATTATTGCTTCACCAATGGTGTTGTGTGTGATGGCATTAAAAACTGCGGAGTCTCTGATTGGTTAGTCGAAAACTTTGGCAGGTAATTTAAGGCTCTCAGCTCACCGACCTTCCGGTCACTGTCTTGTAGAAAAGTAATCATTAATAATGAATCAATCGGTAACTTACTTTGCATACATTATGTTGATTTAAATAACACACTAGACTACTTTACCTATTTAGGATATACATAACCGGTATACGCTGACTCTGACAGTATAAAATATATACAACTAGCTTTCCGCCCGCGGCTTCGCCCGCGTGGAGTTCGGTTATATCGCGCTTTTTAGATTTCCCTAGGGAAAATCAAATATTTCCGGGATAAAAGGTAGCCTATGACCTTTCGCAGGGTCTAAAGATTGTCTGTGCCAAATTTCATCAAAATCGGTTGAGAGGTTTAAGCGGGAAAGCGTAACAGACAGACAGACAGACAGACAGAGTTACTTTCGCATTTATAATATTAGTATGGATGAGAGGTCGGATACTACTGGAAAATGATAGCTGCAACATGCAATCAAGGCTGGAAGCTTACAATTAAGAATTGTCCTGGCATTGATATCAGACTTTGACAGTAATTAAAAGATAGGTGATACTAATAATCCTACTTAGATACTTTCCACCTAAATGCAAAAAAGATATGGATTTTGTAGGAAGCATACCTACTGCAAGCATACTTGTAATAACTATCACAACATTTACAAGTTAAAGAATTTGCTATTCTGTTATATCCGTTACTATTCTGCATATATTATTCTGTTTTACCTATTTGCATTCAGGTTCACTAAACTTATAACAACGCAAGCCAGGTTGAATAATGGGTACCGGTAATGCATGACAATTGGGCTTTCATTCAATCATGATCTGTGTCAAAGGTATTACGTTTGTAGAGCGTACTAGTTATTAGACATTTACCGACGGAACTTAATATAATATATTTTTTTCGCCGGAATTGTAAGACTGACTGTTCATACAAGCTCGTGATGTATAGCTATAATAATCTCATGTTGCAAATTCGCAAAGTGATCCATTCCGGACACTTGGCGTTTGTAGGCGTAACGCCAAACGTTCGTACAATTAGAAGGGCCACTTTGGCTTAGGCAATCGCATAAGCGTAGCGTGGCGCATTTAGAACACCTAGAGGTTCGAAATTGTAAGTGTGGCGGTTTGGGCTTGCAATAGTTTCTATTTCATATGGTCAAATTTGTGAAAACATGTAATTTGGCTTGAAAAAAATGTAAGCAGGTATAAACTAATCGGGATATCTCTGAAACTATAAAAAATCCCACTAAATTCTGACAGTCCAAAAAAGACACTTAAAACTTAGAAGCTCTATGTTTATTTAGACGAGATATTCGATGCTGGCATTCGACGCATCGGCGTAGCAGTCGCTACAACCGCTACAATGCGGCGTAGCGGTCGTTTTGGCGTAGCGGTCGGAGTACGCGTAGCAAGTCGCAAGGCCTCTACGCTTCGCTGCGTTGTATTCGTCAGCGCATACCTGTGGCATCTTTGCTGTGCATAATGACGAGCATCTACGTTAGACAGTCAACGGCAACAGGCCCTCCACTATTGTACCATATCGATTGATATTAGTCAAAAATGATGACTTATAGTAGGTATATTTCAATCAATCACCATCATCAGCCGCTACTCGTCCACTGCTGGACATGGGCCTCCTTCATGGCACGCCAAAAAGCTCGATCCTGAGCAGTTCTCCGCCAGCCTCTACCAGCCACCTTTTTGATGTCGTCGCTTCATCTCGCCCAAGGGCGTCCCACGCTACGTTTGCCGAGACGCGGTCTCCACTCGAGGATTCGTTTACCCCAACGGCAACAGGCCCTCCACTATTGTACCATATCGATTGATATTAGTCAAAAATGATGACTTATAGTAGGTATATTTCAATCAATCATCATCATCAGTCGCTACTCGTCCACTGCTGGACATGAGCCTCCTTCATGGCACGCCAACAAGCTCAACCCTGAGCAGTTCTCCGCCAGCCACTACCAGCCACCTTTTTGATGACGTCGCTCCATCTCGCCCAAGGCCGTCCCACGCTACGTTTGCCGAGACGCGGTCTCCACTCGAGGACTCATTTACACCAATGGTTGTCGGTCCTGCGGCATATGTGATCAGCCCATTGCCACTTCAGCTTGCTAATCCTCTCAGCTATGTCGGATCACCTCATTTCTGATGCGGACTTTCGACCCCCGGTTTAGCTCTATCGCTTCCTCTATGGAGCGTGTGTTGAAAAGCTCAGGAGGTCTCGCCTTACTGCTTTTGAGATGTTCTTATTGAGGGCCCTGAGTTCTGACGAGGTTAATGGTGGGTTTTCTCGTCGATCCTTCATAAGCCGGTGCGTCAATCAATAGGTATGCACTACAATAGTACTGGAGGGCTCTTCTCCTAAATACATAGGTATAGGTTTGCTTTTCATGCTCGGTCTATTTGATTCGCTCGCGTTAGTTATATTTAGTGTAACCACATACAAAGTACCGTTCACTTTACTTCCTGATTCAACAAGTCGTGTACATATCCGCTGCATAAATGTCCGTCTGGCGTTGTCTTCCGTAAATACAGCTCACTTGCAATATTACTATCTTGTACTCATTTCACGAGCATTAGTTGCTAAGTGAAGATAAAGTTTTATGCGAGTTTTACTTTTTAGGTTTGATGAACGCAAATCCGAGTGTAATTTACCCGTAGACTACCTGAGCTACACTCCTGTCATAGCTGTGGTTGGAGCAATCCTGTGTGCCGTACTGGCCGGTGGGCACATCCTCATGCGGTGTCTCCCTATTTCAGCGAATTCTTTCTTCATATTTAACACCAATGAGGACAATAGACTATGCATCGATCCAAGTTTCAAATCGCCTATGCATGTACCATTCGAAGAGGATGCACTAGGAGGCACTAAGAGGAGATCGCTCATTCCGGTTAGTTCATTTTCACACATCACGTACTATTCAACGAAGAGACAGTTAACTACCTGACAACTACATAATTTTAACTACAACATTCATTCCTCTATTTACGGTGTTGAGCAGACACATTTTTCGAACGTATGGAGCAATGAATTCGATGAACGTATGAAAACCACTACTGACACTCCTGTCATAGTTGACTAGTCGGTACACTTTTAAATTAAAGCTCGGGAATACTTACGAAAGAAATTGGCAGATTCATCAAACATATAGTTTATTCTTTTTCTCTATCTATATTTTTTTATCTCTCTCTACTGTTTATATTTTGTATGTATGTATTTATTATAATATTTTTTTTTGTGTTTTTCTTTCAACTTCTCTTTTATATCTTTGCACCTACCATGTTTTGTCTCTGCATCACCTTAAGATAGACTGGTAGAAAATGCCTAAGGCATTAAGTCCGCCATTGTGCAATTTTTCATTGTGCATGAAGTTTTAATAAATAAATAAATAAAACGATTCAAATAATTTATAGTAACAGTCTGTTACCCAGGTAAACATTATCAGGTGTCTCATACAAAACTTCATTAGTTATAAATACTACATTAGTGATTGATACTACTCGACATAAATTGATGACAAGCATCCAAGTTTTACCCTTGAAGAAAGTTGTTCAGTTCACCACAGCCCACACGTTTCAATTTCTCTATGTTATATTATAACGCCTATCTATACTTAATGATATTTATGTATTCTCTGTTTGGTGTCACTGTAGGTCTCCAGTTCATCCTCCAGTGAACAGTTGGAAGTCCTCGACCACAATGTGTTGTCCCCTGAACAAGTTGAAAAAGATGTGCCATCATCGAGCCTATCTGGAGTGAGTAATTTCATTTAAATAGGACCGAGACAAAAACAAAATTCTTTGGTTTTTTTTTTTTTTTTTTTGTGTTTTTTTTTTTGAACTCAGCGCATCCAGATCTATATGATTATCTATAGTGGTGAGGGTTTTGAGCAACTTCGGGCACATACATACATACAGACAGACATACAAACATACGCACTTTATAGGGATGGATTAGGATGGATTAGGATTCGACGACCAGCATTCCTCATAATGCTTTTCTGTCCTTTGTGTCAGCGTCAATTTAATATATTATACAATTAATCATTGAATGAATTAAATTCATAAATATAAATTACGCGTAATATGACGTGCCTATAATAGTTATTTTATTACTTGCTCTGCCATAATAATCACGGTCTCAAAATATTATGTTTTTTTTTGCAAATGCAACTCTAATATTTTGACGCTTGGCCTTTACCTGGTAAAGAAAATATAGGTAAAATAAAAACTTTTTTTACAAAAAAACAACTGACTTCCACAACCACTACAAAGTGAAAAATAACTAATTTCGGAAGTCGGTGTCTTTGGTTTTGTATATTCGTTTTTGACACCGACTTCCGAAATTAGTTATTTCTCACTTTGTAGTGGTTTTTGGAAGTCGGTTGTTTTTTTGTAAAAAAGTTTTTATTTTACACTTTTTAGTTGTTAAAAGTACTATGTATTCAGTTGCATCCAGTCAGACTGGGAGCTGACGCAAATATAGTTGGAAAACGACGTAATTTTGTTTACTTTAATTTTTACCCGTAAGTATTCTCTCAACTGCCTATGGTCTTCATCATCAAATTTACTGCAGACCATTATTTTAACCCAATGGGTGCAAAGGTCTCATCAATATAAATAAATTGAGTCCAAATACAAGGTAAATAAAGGTAATACAAGGTAAATCGTTTAAGAGTTCCCTGATCTGACCTTTGTCATCATCATCAGCTCATGAGGGAGCTGATGATGACAGTCACCACCCAACTAGGTGTAAGGTTCTTGTCAATACAAATTATTAAAAACACAAGGTAGGTGCTGTGAATTGTTGAGGAGTTCCTTCGACTGTCCCCCGGCTCCATCATCAGATCTATTCCAGACCTTTATTAAATTGTAGTACTTTAAAATACTTAATGAAAATGCTAAGCAATGCACTTGTCACCTCTGCAATATTTGAAAGTTCCCCTTGTTTTCTCTAGTCTTCCACCATCAAACCCTGATATCCTTATCATGGGACCACCTTGGGAACGTCTTTTTTTTTTTTTTTTTTAATAATTATAAACTAGTGCTTGACTGCAATCCCGCCTGATGGTAAGCAGTGATGCAATCGTTGAGTGTAAAGCGCACTAGTTTATTAAGCCTATTCACTTAAAAAACTTAGGAATAGGAAGAATGACAGCAGTTGAGCGAGGTGATGCAATGTTAAACCCAAGACCAACACGACCAAACGATGCTGCGCTAGAGGGAGATTGATCTGGAGACTCTCCACGACCAAACTCCCGAGACAACAACATTTGGCGCATCGTACCCGGCACACATCGCAACACAACTGCTCAGACCCGTCCACCGTACGGCTTCACCAGACATCATGGCGGAACACGACGAATCGCTTGGCGGCAAGACTTTGTCTGGTGGGTGGTAACTTCCGCCGGCAGCCGATGTTATGACCTACCACCGAGAAAAAAGAATTACAACAAATTATTAGTCTTCTTTACAACAGAAAAAGAATTATCAAAATCCATACTAATATTATAAATGCGAAAGTAACTCTGTCTGTCTGTCTGTCGGTCTGTCTGTCTGTCTGTCTGTCTGTTACGCTTTCCCGCTTTAACCTCTCAACCGAATTTGATGAAATTTGGCACAGACAATCTTTAGACCCTGAGAAAGAACATAGGCTACCTTTTATCCCGGAAAACTTTGATATTCCCGAGGGAAATCTAAAAAGCGCAAAATAACCGAACTCCACGCGGGCGAAGCCGCGAGCGGAAAGTTAGTAATTTATAAATGAAATGGAAAAATTACACAAAGTACAGCGGCTAATGGGGTTAGAACTTACGACTTACAACTTATGATTTGCCACCGATACCAATAGGCCATGGCAGCTCTTCGAGCTGGCTGATTACTAACATGACTAGCTCTCTCGCCCTAGTTGTATAACGATTCGACAAGCATATTAAGCAAGGGTAAGATGTAATTGCATTAGGGCCTTGTGCACACACGTTTTTTGCCTTAAAAACACTGACGTCTTTGGATCACTACGTTTTCCTTACCGCACGGTTTATACGCCGTGAGTAGGTCTATACGGTCGTCACTATTATGTGTATGACTATGGAAGCCTGCTGACAGGCACGTTTTTACTCATCATCATCCCAGCGTTAATCCCAGTCGCATCCGAAGCCTTTTCAGCTTTGGAGTCTGGGGTTCGTCTTACCAGTCCAACTGCTGATATGGCTAAACTTCGACATTTTCTATGAAGCGACTGCCGTCTGACCTCCACAACCCGAAGGCGACATCGAAGCTTTGCAGTTAGACAAATTGTAGGACTTTTGAGGGCTCCAACAACCCGTAACGACTGCCACTAGATGTTTGTAGTGCAACCGGGACCAACGGCTTAACGTGCTTTCCGAGGCACGACCAGACCAGTACAAATATTCATATTCATGCATACAAATACTTGCACTGTGTGGGGATCGAACCCGCGCCACCTTGCGCAGCGGCCGCGTCCGCTACCGCTACGCCACGGAGGCTGTCAACAGGCACGTTTTTACTATATTTTCATAACACGATTTATACGCCGTGCGTAGATGACTCAGCAGTGTTGTACGGATTACTATGGCAACTTGTTGATAGGCACGATTTTTCCACTGCACAATTTATACGCCATGCGTAGGCAAAGTCGTCAGTGTTGCATGGATCACTAAGGATACTTATTGGCAGACACGATTTTCCTACAGCACGGTCGTCTTCTATAGGGAACATTATATTTATCACTATAGAAGCTTGTTGGCAGACATGTTTTTTCTACGGCGTAGTTTGTACTTTGTAAGCTGTACACAAATAAACGGTACTGTACTATACAAAGGGCACTCAGTACTCTGAACTCCAAAATAGCAAACTCATTAGTGTTGAAAATTAAAGGATCGGCTAATAGTGTTTTATTCTTTTGTCAGACACTCAACTTCAACTTCGTTTTCAACTTAAAACATAAATTTACTTTTATCTTATTTTTAATTAAAGATATAATAAAAATATGTAATAAAAAAGATTTTTCCTTGCGAAACCGTGCGTGTTGCACCAATATGTGCGTGAAACGTGCAGAGTTCCTGTAATCTTACTCGATTGCCAATTAGATGCTTATTTACTGCTTTACTTTCAGGACACACAAGATAAGAAACTGAAGTCTGCGATGAAATCAATGACTGCGAAGCTCCAGCAAAAGATTCGTTCTGTAACGAGACAAGGAAAGATCTTACGCGATTCTACTGACTGCTGAGTGACTTCTGGCGATGTTGATAATGTGGACATCGAGAATCGAAGAACTTGATGGTGATAAAGATACTCATCATTACCATCACCATATCTCCTCTTCTCATGATGTGATTTATCCCAATTTTTTTGGGGTCGCAACATGTACCTATTTTTCTTCCATAACTGACAGTAATAAAGATACTATCACATTACTATAATTATTTTGGTTATGTCTAACAAACTACCTACCTACCTTATTAGCCTGTTGCGTACTTTTAGTAAACTAGTTACTAATTTACTATTGCTTTAATGGGAATAATTACGCCACAAAATATCCAGCAAGTTGTTGCCAATAAGCCTGATATACCTATAGTGATAGTAGATCGGTCAGAGCGGCGTGCAATAATTGTTGACATAACCATTCCGCATGATGAGAACCCCGTGAAAGCCGAGAAAGATAAACTAATCAAGTATCTTGATTAGACTCGCGATGTTGTCGACATTTGGGATGTGGATTCAGCAATCATTATACCGATAGTCATGACAAAACGCGACCACTTCGACACGGCTCGTATTGCAAAATATTTAACTACCTGTTGCGATTGCACGTGTAGAATTATTCGCACAACAAATGTTCTTAATATGCGACTTGATTAAATGTAAAACTAGCGCCTCGCCTCTGCAGTGCACGATTTAGTCAAGCACAAAGCATCAACCACTCCACAGCATAACGTCACCTCAGCGAGGACACAGGCCTCCCTTGGTTGTTGAATGTCATGTCTTCCATTACATACAATACGTAAAGAAAACCCTGTCCGATCCGTGAAGGTATTGTTAGGTATCGATAACTGATTCTACTAATGCCCACAAAGACCGGCTAAACTTAAAAAAAAATCCCTCTAAAATATAAATATTATTTCGCAAAAGGAGGTAACTTAATCATTTGCGGTAGGCAATACATGCGCGGGCTAAGGTGGGCAACGCGGCACGCGATCGTATCGCTCATAACAATAACGTCGAAAATGACGTTGTCACTTTTTAAAAAATTACCGAATTTTGGGGAAATTTAAAAAAAAAATATTTCAAAATTCATTAGTATTGTTACTATGGTGATTATCTTTTTATATTTTATTTGGTCATGTATTTAAGTACCTAACCTTTATTATCCTTTTGGGTCGGACGAATTTTTCTTTACATATTGACTTACACACAATACCCTAAAAATGAGATATTTATATGCCCTGAAACAAATCCATAGGCTAGGGTAATATTTTTTTTAAGTAATAGATTTAAAAACCTTATAACGACTTAGAAATTGGCAAGCGGGATCCTAATCAGTAATCAGTCTTAATCATTGAGAAGGAAACGAAATATTTGTTTGCTAACAACATAAACTACAACAGTACTGTTAAACTACCTAATTGAAAGCCATTCAAGCAGCTAAGTACTGATAATGTGTAATGGGTTACGTAATTACCCCAATAGCCTAAGAAAATTAATTAAAAAGAGATTACCGCTGCTCTGAAGGGAAAATCGCGTACTTTGAAAAAGAAAATCTCATGTATCGTGGGTGCGTGCGTTACAAACAAAGTCCGTATTCCAGAAGGAAACTCAAGCACTGATCTCTGTTTAACCATTACTTAAAACTAGTTTCAACCAATCAAATGGCTTGAAACGAGTTTAAAAGTAAAGCTTGAGTTTTGAGTGAACTTCTGGAATACGGGCCTTATAGTCACATAATACAAACCCGGAACCTGTAGGCCATTCAAATATTTGTTCCGTGAGGGAATCGAAACCTGCGACATGCAACGCAGCAGTCGATAGCTCAACCGCTGCACCAACCGTGTCGTCAGTAAAAAAATATCTCTAATTTCCATAATTTTGACAAAATTATGACATTAATTGTCGCTGAGATGAGATTGAGACTTCGAATTTTGAATATTTCAAAAACGATTTCGAACATTTTATTTTGAATTACTTACAAGTAATGAATGGCCTTATGCTTGTCAGGTGACTTGGACAGCACTGTCCGCTTGGAGTGACAAACAAACCGTCCCACTCTCTCCAAAAGTTCAAACATTACTGGTGAGACGTAGCAAATATTTATTTGCAAATGATAGAATATATCATTGTAGTATAAACTTGATTAACTTTTTACAAAAACACCAAAAAGTTACACAAGTAAATCCGCTCTTCTATTACTGAATATTTCCTATAAAATAGCATTTATTCAATATTTCAGTTAAGTAAAAGTTCCATAGCAAAAGTAGTTAACTTTTGTGAGTCTTATTTTGGACTCTTTTTTTCTTCTCTCTCCTTTGAAACCATTATATTCACACTAGTAGTAGTTTATAGTATTTAGTTACTAAGTATTATGACAATAATCCCTGCTATTGTCTTAATACATAGTAACTATCTACTACATCGACGCGGCATATAGTAATTTCATTACACGCTATTGATTTCAATCTGAATAATTTCGACGGATACCTATTGCTAATCCATTGCTCTTGAATAAGGGTCAGTCTGCCTGCACAACAACGTAAATAACGAAATGAATGTTGTTGAAATGTCAGAATGAAACCCATTGCTACTGATAGTGTGTAACCCCGGAGACCTATAATAAACTTCAAGTTGCATGTGTTACGGGCAAACAAATCTAAAACGCAACTAATTAAGACGCGCTTGAATGAAAATTACTACCTTTCGATAACATAACACGTTTAGATGTAGGTATGAATAATATGTTTGGAATTCATAAAATATGTGATTAGCAGAAATCAAACACCTTAGACTCGTTTTACATACGGACATTTATGTGTCCTGATGCAAGACGAGTCTGGTGAACAGTTTTACGTCTAGCTATTTAAAATAAAATCATACCTAGTAGTTTAACCTGAGATTTGAATTATAAAAATTGTATTCGTTTGCAAGTTACTTTTTGCATTAATATTAATTAGTTAAACTGAACTTTACCCTATTCATTAGGTTAACGGTTTTTTGATAGCGACAGCTGTCAGAACGCAAATATTACAATAATTGACTGCAATATTAACATAAATTGTCTTATCTTAAATATGGCTTCTTACAGACATCGTCATTGTATCAGCAATGTATTGTGAGTTGCAGCTATCATTAGTTTCATCCATACTAATCCATACTAATATTATAAATGCGAAAGTAACTCTGTCTGTCTGTCTGTCTATCTGTCTGTCTGTCTGTTACGCTTTCCCGCTTAGACCTCTCAACAGATTTTGATGAAATTTGACACAGACAATCTTTAGACCCTGAGAAAGAACATAGGCTACCTTTTATACCGGAAAACTTGATGTTCCCGAGGGAAATCTAAAAAGCGCGATATAACAGAACTCCACGCGGGCGAAGCCGCGGGCGGAAAGCTAGTAGCTGTCTGTCTGTCTGTCTGTTACGCTTTCCCGCTTAAACTTCTCAACCGATTTTGATGAAATTTGGCACAGACAATCTTTAGTACCCTGAGAAAGAACATAGGCTGCCTTTTATCCCTATCTAATGAACAATCTATCTAATGAAAAATTATGATTTTCCCGACGGAAATCTAAAAAGCGCGATATAACCGGACTCCACACGGGCGAAGCCGCGTTCGGAAAGCTAGTCTATAAATAAACGGTTTACATAATAGGTATATGGATCACTAAGTAAAGCGTTTTTCCTTCCTTAATACCTAATCAAATGTTAAAAATTTAAATGAACAAGAAACTGCAAAAAACATTCTTTACTAACACAGTACCTACTTGAAGATTATATGTATAAAAACCTAGCAGGAGATGCATCAACAGCCGCACTAGTTTATAACTTGAATACCTAACTAGTATGATACACTTAACGTAAGTATATATTTATTGTATAATCTATGTAAATAGTACACTGTAGACTACCTACATTATTTCTCTATCCTTCCCCTTAGAATTCCATCCAAAAGTTGCCTGTAAAAGATCGCTCTTAGCGATAAGACCGCGCATTGTGTCAGCCTTTTTATTTATGTTCTGTAATCTATATGGTGTACATAATGAAGAGTATTCTATTCTACCTACAATAAAACATTTTTCATGGCTTTATAACAACTTGTTTTCTTCGGAAAAAAATACTTTTATAAGCCCCGCACGATGATATTGCGATGGAACCTTGTCACAATAACAGCTTTGTGACGTCATCTGTCACGCAAAAGGACAGCTAGCAAAAGAATGTTAAATGCAAAATTAATAAACTGGGGTTAACGGTTTATTTGTATTTTATAATTTTATTATACATACACTCTTTATACCTACTCATCCATATTCTGACAAATAAACTTTCATTATTAAAAATTTCAAGGAA
The DNA here is from genome assembly GCA_017933935.1 of Sesamia nonagrioides. Classification (NCBI taxonomy): domain Eukaryota; kingdom Metazoa; phylum Arthropoda; class Insecta; order Lepidoptera; family Noctuidae; genus Sesamia; species Sesamia nonagrioides. The sequence continues at coordinate 714,524 of JADWQK010000412.1, read as the reverse complement.
ATAATTCTTGTAGACGTAAGAAAAATATACTTATTCATATATTTTTCTTACATGTATACTAATTTTTATTAACTACATTTCTGTTAATTTGCGAGCGGGAATTGAACCAGAGTCCACTGTGTAGCAGTCATGTTTTAATTACTACCTACATCTATCAGCTTATAAATAAAACCAGGATAGTATGTAAAAAAATGTTTATATGTAATTCAATATAATCTTACCCTATTTATTCAATTCCACTCATATAGTCTTCCAAATCAGAACTGCTTTCTGTGTCTGTCGTATGATTCACTGTCGTCTGCCGTATTTATGACAAATAACTCGTCAGTTATTCGATCTTTATTCCAATATTCCTCTTCAAGCCGTTTAACATGATTAACTTCCTTTCGCCAGTCACCTGGAGTTATTGACGCCAACGCCTCCAACGTCAGAGCTTCAATGCGACTTTCCAACTGCTCCACATTCTTTTCTGACACCCTCATCTTTACCAGGTTCCAGATGTACTCAATGGGGTTGAGGTCGCAGTTGTAGGGTGGTAATCTAACGACCTCATGGCCACTGCCAGCTAATAAATTGTCAATTTTATGATTTTCGCCGGTCTGTGCCGTTTAATTAATAAATACAGTTCAGGTTTTGTACTGTCGTTGGAAAAGTCGATGTCGTGAGCTTGTAGCCATTCAACCATCAACTGTTTTTTTATTGTTCATACTTGGTGGCCTATTCTCTTCCCTACTGTGATAAGGGGCGTTGTCCATCACAATTATGGAGTTGCGTGGTATGTTGGGTACTAATTTTTCTGTAAGCCAGTTGATGAAATTCTCAGCATTCATTTGATCATGGTAATCCCCCGTTTTGGTGTCTGCTTTAAACATTAAAAGGGCATTGTAAACAAAACCGCTTTAACTTCCCGCATGAACTATTATCCATTGGCGGCCGGGGCTGTCGTTCCATCTCACTCCGACATCGGTTGTTGTTTGCCAACATTTTTTTACTGTGAAGTGTGCGTGTATCCACGTTTCGTCGAGATAAATAACGGGTCTTTTGTTAATACCAAGCGAGTCATTTTCTTTCATACGTCGTAAATATTTAGCCCTCCACGCTTGAATTTGTGGTCTTTCAATTAGAGCCAGTCTTTTTTGGTAGCCTAAATCACATTTAATTATTTTTCTTAATGTAGTTTCACTACCAGTATAATTAAGGTCTACTTTTGATGCCGCCAATATTTTGCGCATTGTGGGTATTTCTCTCCTCACCGTATACATGCCGAAATATTCCTTCTTTTGTCTTTTTCCTTTAGTAAGAGTTCTCATTTTGCTGCCACTGGCTGTTTCTGACTCATGCTCTCGTCGCAATTTTGTCACAGTATTTTTTGCAACGCCTGTGGCACATGCCACACGCTCCGTGACTTGGTAGAATTTTGCAAAATATTTTTAATAACTATTAGCAGTTGCTTCGGTATTAAAATGTCCTCAGTAGTGTCCGAAGCACTTTTTAAAGCACGGTTTATACTTTCAAGAACTAACTTACAGTCCTTTTTCTCTTTAACAAAATAATTGTCCACTAAAGTGGACACTAATAAAAATAATGGATAATTAAATTATAATTTCACGAGCACGACTGTTAATTAATTTCTTACTCATTTAAACGAGTAACAGCTAACAAAACTAAACAACAAAACTCAAGAACAATAATAAAACAGGATAACAAAAACAAAAAGCTAACAAAAATATTCGATGTGCGTAAGTGGATAAGCGCGGACTGAACTTGCTAACGGTACCGACGGAGCGAGTTCGACTACGTCACCAAGATGGCCGCCAATCGCAATATCATCGTGCGGGGCTTATAGGAAACAGCCTAAGTGTTTGAAATTATTACTTCGAGAACTTACTTAAAATAATTAGTAAGTTCAGATTAAGAGCAATGAAAGAGAAATCTAATAACACAGCAACGGAACACTTGGAATCCTCTAAGGTTTTTTTAACTGTATGTATGTATATTATTCTAGCAAACCGCTCCGTGGGGTCAATGGTATAAGTTACGACCCTTTGAGAAGTAAGAATTCTGTCTCAATCCTGCTAATAAACTATCTGTACTTATACCAAATATTATCCCAATGCATTCAATAGTTTTTGTGTTTAAGGGTAACAAACAGCCATCAATTCATCTTCACAAACCTTCGCGATCGTAGTTAAGAGTACCTGTCTTATGAGTGAATAGTAAATTAAAATAATAATTGTTTGGGCAAGTTAATTTATCTTTACCTACCTTTAAGTAGGGTATAGTACAATTATTATAGTAGATTTTGTAACTCAACACAATATACAACATAACCATCGCGAATTCGCGAGTAAGAAATGCAGTAAGACAGTACCTGTATTAAATCGCACAGCCGGAAATAAAAATAAATACACCATAATCATTAATCAAAAGAAACCAAAACAAAGCGGATCAACTAATAAAAAAGCCAACGAAGCCCTAGGCAGAGGTGTAAGGAGGTTAGAGAAACAGGATTAGAAGGCTTAGGCAGACTTTTTAGGTATAGTCGATAGCACATCAAATTACTACCTGTCTCATTAATCTGTCAAATTTCTGTAAGAGATTTTTAACTTTATGACTGAAACATTACGGTTCAAGGTTAAAAATAATTGAGAAAATTTGACAGTTTCGGGTAGCTTGACCTGCAGTCGTCTGTACATAAAATCTAAGCACACATTTAGCCAGTTACATTTAAGACTCCAGTTGGAAGAGGCGACCCTATTCTGGTCAACTGGGTACAAATCCAGACAGCTACTGAGAAATGTCTTAGTATAAAATAATTATTTGACGAGCCTTAACTTTATACATAAACGTTATTTTAATTTTTATGTGTTTATCGGTACACAATTTCATATTCTATATGTACAAACAGAAATAAACAATCAATATGTATGTCATACATATTAATATTTAAGTAAAGTTCCACTAAGTTGTTGTAGAAAAATAACAAGTTACGATGTAAGTATATACCATAAAATAGGTAATCTTCCAAGCCGTATTTCGGCCATGAGAATCAATGGTAAACACAACTTACTTAAACTAACCAGTAAAAACAAGGTAGATGAGAATAATTATAATGGCGGTGACTACAGCTATGCTTAAAAAATAACACGAATTATTAACAATCAATTTGTGCAGCAAACTGAAAATAATTGTTAAAACACAAGGCACTATAATGTATTATTATTTTTATTTTAAATTTTAGGGTTTATAACTAAAATAATCGCAAGTCCATACGAATGCAAGGCAGCAAAGCACAAAGGAAAAACTAACACAAGTCCAACATTACGTATGTGTAGAAATATAAATTCACTGCACTTACTTGGATGGTATGCACAACAGACGTTTGACGAATATGACGACAGCTTAGCTTTTGCAAGCAACAGCGACGTGAGCTGCAACAGTCGACACAACACTGAGTTTGCATCCGCAGTCGTAACATGAATAGCGCGCCAGTTACCACCACTATTGTGTCAAGGCACCTCTCACAGCAGTCTGGTGAGAGGCACCGCTGCGAATGCTTCGACCCATCTCGGCGACTTTAGTTTTGTTAATTTGACCTCAAACATTCTTTTACGTGTACTCTGGACTCGGATATATCCATCTATCACTTGGAAATATTACTACCTAAAATCTTTTATGAATTTATCTGTCACAAAACGATTGTTATTACAAAAAACACACATGTGACTTTCTTAAAAAGAAAATTTCGAGAGAATACTTTTTCTCTATAATTAAAACGCGAAAACATCGAGACAGCGCCATCTTAATTGACTTGAACGTGTTCTTGACATTTTAACGTGACTATGAACATGATCTTGTAAGGGCCACGATTTAATCAGCTACATGTACAGACGACAACACATCAAGCTACTTCAATCTGTCATGTTTCTTTATTCGATTTTCTACTTTATAGCTAAAGCATTAGGGCATATGGTTGATTGGGAATATCTGACAGGGGTAACTTGACCATAAAAGGACGACAGCCGGTTTATTTTTCATTCACATTAGATCCGCAAAAGAATACTTCCTCAACACTACCCTTTAGTACATACGTACCTACACATTTAAAAGGAAAAACATGTTCGTATATTATTTTAATCTAAGTAATAAAGCTAAAATACGATAGGTATTAAGAATCACCAACAAAAGCAGATTAACACTTTTGTCTTCGAAATCTAAATTACTGACCAAGCTTATTTTATTAAAATCTAAACCCAAGTGATATTTAAAATAAAACAGCACTCTGATTAATCAACTATCTTTTAGCCTCCATGGCGTAGCGGTAGCGAACGCAGCCGCTGCGCAAGGAGGCGCGGGTTCGATCCCTGCGCAGTGCAAATATTTCTATGCATGAATATCAATATTATGAATGAATATTAATAATTCGTGAACGGACGCCGTCGGAGGGGACTGGTCATCTCTTAGCTGCCACGGCGTATTTTAATTTCTGAATTGATTTTTGTGTGTTTTCCATAATGGACGCTCTCGGCGTACAATTTATTTCTGCATCGTTCTCACACGGTTGATTTCAACATGAATGATGTAATCAAATATTTGTAAAATTAGCTTGAAAATTTAAAAGAGTGTCCATGGAGTTTCTTGCCCGTTCTTCTCCATAGGTACCTACTCTTTGGAATGGGCGACTAGCTTCATCTTATTGACTGACCGACCTTCTGACAATTCAAAAGTGCTTGTAACTGGTTTATTTGAAATAAATACTTTGATTTTGATTTTAATATTTGCACTGGTCTGGTCGTGCATTGGAAAGCGCGTTAAGCAGTTTGTCCCGGTTGCCATACGAACATCTAATGGCAGTTGTTACGAACGCGTAACAACTGCCATTAGATGCCATTAATACATTAGATTGCAAATGCTTTGTTGATTTACTTTGAATGCTTCGATATCGCCTTCGGGTTGTGGAGATCAAACGGCGGTTGCTTTACGGAGAATATCGAAGTTAAGCCAAAAATTAGCAGTTAGATTGGTAAAGCGGACCTTAGACTCCAAAGCTGAAAAAGCTTCGGATGCGACTGGGATTAACGCTGAGATGATGATGATAATGTTACTCGATTATTTTGGTTGACCGTAAAATAAAATTAGTCTCTAATTTAAGGATATCATTATACTAGCTCCTATAAAGTTTTCTAAAGAATTTCTTCCATTCTGTTTAAATGGAAAATTATCAAATAGCCTCTCGTGAACTGGGCGGAACGATAGGACGTGTCATACTTTTTCTGACTAAAACCCGCCCGTGTAACTTCATTTGCCTGTTACTATATCTCTTTCGAAATCTTTAAATTGTACATCATTAAAAAAACAATTTTAAAATTAAGTACATTAATGCGTCTGTATTTAATCTGTAGACCTAATGTACCAAATTTCATTATACGACATTATTTTTGTTTATGCGAAACCGAAACACGTGTCCAGTACCTATTTTAAGTAAAGAATCTATGTACAAAATTTTAAAAAGATATAATGAAAAACCACAAAGTTATGAACTTGTTATCCTACTTGGTTGTCCCAACAAAAATATGGTCAACGCGTTGACCTGTGGCGTCAGATGTTGCGCATACTCTGCCCATATCTGCGCAGCCATCCGGTAGCAGATCTTTTTGGTCCCTTGCTAATTCGGTCGAGGCGAACTTCTGTCGGCCCACACTGCCTCCGCTGGTTAGGCCTGATGGAAAACTGGCTCATACGGCTAGAGAGAAAGCAGGTCTCTTTGCATATCTCTTTGCCCATAGTTCGCGTCTTGATACTGGCAGTGCTACTCCACCTACTTTATCTCATTACGGAACCTCAATGCCTGAGGTTCGCATTCGGAACAAGGAGGTTCTGAGTGCACTGTGTCGTCTGGACGTGAATAAGGCTAGTGGTCCGGATGGTATATCAGCGATTGTTCTTAAAGCATGTGCACCCGAGTTGTCGCCTTTATTGACACGCTTGTATCGCCTCTCATTTAGGACTGGTATAGTGCCCAAGTCCTGGAAGCTTGCCAACGTGCAGCCCGTGCCCAAAAAGGGTAGTCGTGCCGATCCCACCAACTATCGGCCGATTTCGATAACCTCCATACTTTGCAAAGTTATGGAGCGTGTGTTGAACTCGCGCCTCTTGGCTTACCTGGAAGGTAACGATCTTCTCAGTGACCGACAGTACGGGTTTCGCCGCAATCGGTCAACTGGGAACCTACTAGTGTATGCCACTCACTTGTGGAGTGAGGCCCTCGAGAGAAATGGAGAAGCGATTGCTATCTCCCTTGATGTCTCGAAGGCCTTCAACCGGGTATGGCACGCTGGCCTTTTGAGTAAGCTTCCAGCTTACGGCATTTCCCCTGGCCTGACTAGCTGGGTAAAAGACTTCCTGACTGAACGGTCCCTCCGAGTCGTTGTCGACGGATGCTCATCTGAGCCCATGTTGACCAATGCCGGTGTTCCCCAGGGGTCTGTTCTCTCTGCAACTCTGTTTCTGCTGCATATTAACGATCTGCTGATTCCCGGTATCTATGGGTATGCAGATGACAGCACAGTTGTGGAGAGATACCTGCCGAATGCTCGGGCTAGTAGGCGATCAATCCGGTCCCAAAGAGAGGCTTTGGTAGAGCGAACGAATGTTGCACAACAGGCAGTCTCCGAATGGGGCAATGCCAATCTTGTAGCATTCAATGCCGCCAAAACACAGGCGTGTCTTTTCACCGCCAAAAGGAGCCCATTCACCTTGACTCCTACTTTTCGAAATGTATCCTTGGAGTCTACCGACCGCCTTCAGCTTTTGGGAGTTGAGATTTCCTCAAACCTAAACTTTGGGCGGTTCATTGAGTCCAACGCCAAGGTGGCTGACAGGAAACTTGGCGTTATCGCAAAGGTCCGGCGGTACTTCACACCAGGGCAACTTCTAATGATGTACAAAGTACAGGTCCGTTTGAGTGTGGAGTACTGCAGCCACATTTGGGCTGGTGCTGCTAAGTGTCACCTGACCACTTTGGACTCGGTGGAGAGGCGGGCGAAGAGGCTGATTGGTGACCCTGATTTAACTCGAGATGGTCTCTAAAGCCTAGAGCACAGGCGTAGAGTAGCCAGCCTTTCGGTGTTCTATAGGATGCATTTTGGGGAGTGTGCGAGGGAATTGCATGATTTAATTCCCCCATTTTCGTTCCACCATCGGAAAAAAAAACTATGATCTACCGTAAGCTTCGTGGCGCGCTCGGTAACCACATTGCAAAAATTTCTAAAGGTATTTGGAAAAAAAATATAACATGGTGTAAAAATTCTTGGAATCGCTTCAGCTGCTTATTCTGATTATTATTCTATATTCAGGTTTCGCATAAAGAAAAAACTAACGTTGTACTTAATCTGTTGATAAAGTCTAACAACTAGTTTATTTAATAGTAACTTGTATACACTTAGCTGAAAATGATCATTTTGCTCGTTAGGTAATTACATACCTAATAACAATGGAGTAAATACATAGGTAGACAAGTAATTGTGCAGGTACAGTTACGACTACAAAAGGTTTGAAATGCAATATTATTTGTTTCCGAATGAGTAAGAACGTAACCTCTAAGGACGAAAAACCCATCTCGGTCAGATATGGGTTTTTCGTCTTCTATCCAGACCGAGAGAACAAAATTAACTGTTTTAATAAATCAGAAGTTGATCATGAATATATTATTTCTCAAGGGCTTTTTTTGTCGGTATGTCATACTTAGGTACTTTATCAATATAGGTACATAAATGAGGCAACATTTTAAAGCTTTTCTAGAAACTACACCGGAAAAGTAAACAAATTACTCACATATTAGAGGTTTTTAGAAAATTTACGATTAATAATCATGGATGTGCGAATACTTCTCACAGGTCATGTAGTAACATTATATTATAACTTATAACACTAGCGGCCGCCAGCGACCATATTTAATGCAAACCTAAGGCGACGAAAAACAATATTAAACAATATTACCATTTCTGCTCACTCTCGGTTGGATTTGTAGCTGAGAATGCCGAGAATACAGAAGCAAAGCTTGTGGGTTTTTATCAATTTTCGTCTCTCTGGATTACCTAATCTTTTCGTCCCGTAATTGATAAGACACTCAAAAGTTTTTGGGAAATGCTTAACGTTATGTCATTTCATAACCAAATCTATACTAATATATAAAGCTGAAGAGTTTGTTTGTTTGTTCGAGCTAATCTCGGGAACTACTGATCCGATTTGAAAAATTCTTTTTGCGTTGGATAGCCCATTAATCCAGGAAGGCTTTAGGCTATATAACATCACGCTGCGACCAATAGGAGCGGAGCATAACTAACTCCACGCGAACGAAGTCGCTGGCGACCGCTAGTTAAGTATATGATAATACAAAATAGGTCATAGTAAACATCATTTTTTATATCTAAATATACTAATTTACAACATTATTTATTGTTTATGCGAAATCCGAAACACGTGTCCAGCATTTTTAAGTAAAGAATCTATGTATAAAATTTCAAAAAGATATCATTAAAAACCACAAAGTTATGAGCTTGTTATCCTACTTGGCTGTCCCAACAAAAATATGGTCCACGCTCCGCTCAAGCGGGCGAGTGGGGCATTGACCTCTGGCGTCAGCTGTTGCGCGGGCGATGTTCGGCCTAAGCTGAGTACCGCGCTCGGTCACCATATTGCAACAGTTTCTAAATGTATTTGTGAAATAATATAACATGGTGTAAAAATGATTGGAATTGATTCAGTTGCTTATTCTGAACAAACTATATTCAGGTTTCGCATGAACAAAAAATAGAAGAAGAAGAGAGTCTGAAGAGTTTGTTTGTTTGAACGCGCTAATCTCAGGAACTACTGGTCTGATTTGAAAAATGCTCCTTGCGTTGGATAGCCCATTAATCCAGGAAAGTTTTAAGCTGTACCAACAGGAGCAGAGCATAAAAAGAAACCGGGAGGCGCAGCTAGTAAATTATAAACTAGTTTCGGACCTCAATCCCGCCTGATGGTAAGCAGTGATGCAATCGTTGATGGTAAAGCGCGCTAGTTTATTAAGAGCCTATTCACTAATACGACCGATACCACCAGGCGGGATTGCGGTCAAGCACTTGTTTATAATTAACTTATAAAAACACTATAAAAACGTATAAATAAGTCATAAATTAATTTTAAATGTCTTTGGTCCTTGTGTCTTTAAAATATAAAAAAAAAACCGGCCAAGGGCGTGTCGGTTTCACGCACAAGGGGTTCCGTACCATTGATATATGAAATTAAAGGATTTAAGTTATTTGTATGAAAGATTACGCGGTAATAAGCGGTTTACGATATACGAGGTATTAAAAAAAACTACTTACTAGATCTCGTTCAAAATAATTTTCGTTGGTAGTTTTTATATGTTTTTTTTAGATTTTTCATTTTGTTATTTTAGAAGTTAGAGGGGGGCAACATTATTCCACTTTGGAAGCGTCTGTCACGCAAACAATGCGGTTCAAAAAAAAATTTAGGAACCTCGATATCATTTTTGAAGATCTATCCATAGATAACACCACACGTACGTGTTTGATGAAAAAAAAAATTGTGTTTCAGTTTTAAGTATGGGGAGCCCCCAATATTTATTATTATTTTTGCATCAAAATCTTAATGCGGTTCACAGTTCACATCTACCTACCAAGTTTTAACAGTATAGCTCTTATAGTTTCGGAAAAAATGGCTGTGACATACGGACGGACAGACGGACAGACAGACATGACGAATCTATAAGGGTTCCGTTTTTGCCATTTGGCTACGGAGCCCTAAAAACGTAGATGTGCCTATACCTATATTATTGAGGAGCGACATGCGCTTATCTATTAATATTTATTCGTCATCGAGAAGTTGTCGATGATGTTATGACTTATGACGAAGAACTATTGAATATATTGCAGCAATCAAACAATTATATTTGAAGTAGCAGTCCAAAGGATAGTCATATAGATAGTGAATCGATAAATCACTCTTGCTTTTCAAGTTTGTTTATTTATTCTGTAAAAATATACCTAATAATAACATTAAAGTTTATTTTATTATTTACTTGTTGTTAATTAATTTAATATCAAACAAATTTTGACATTTATATGTCTTGCTGTCATTTCAAATATGTAGATTAGATAACGTTGAAGACTGATAAAAGTGCAGTAAAAGAAATAAAACTTTGATAAAAAAAAGGTTGCACTTTTTGTTCATGACAACTATTTTTTATAACATTAAGCAAAATTGTACAGACGACAGCACATCAAGCTACTATGACAATTTGTCAGATTTCCGTATTAGATTTTCAACTTTATCTGTAAAACATTAAGGCTCAAGATTGATTACGAATATTTGACAGCTTCGGGTAGCTTGACCGACCTCAACGTTGCTGTCACTGGATGCACTTCTCGCGAATTGGATTGTATCCTAAAAAATTATTTAATGTCCATGAGATAAATTTATAAAATATTTGGAGCACGTATTTTTTCTTAGCTCAAATACTTAGGAAGATAGACGTATCTCCGTGGCACAAAATTTACCACGGAGTGACGTAATTAGCCCCCACTCTGTAACTTTAATACGCTATATCTCAGTAGTTTTTGGTAATTTCGACAAAATGAAAAATACGGGTCTTAATTTTTTTTTGTTATATATAAGACGGACTAATTATTTTTTTGATTTTCATACCTTGGATACATCCCTAAGGGTGAGTCGTTTAGTGTGTTAGCAGAAAGCTGGAGCGACATAAGTTCAACTTCCTCATTCATTGCAAGAAAACCAATGTGGTTTCCGTTTTAGGCTACAGATTTTCCTGACCAAAGACGTCATTATCCCAGTATAACAGAAAATCGTAAACGCACGGGGCTTCCCGTAACTACGTAACCGTTTCTGACTTCTTTTCCTATTTATTTTATTTATAACTAGCTGTGCCCCACGGTTTCACCCGCGTAAGCTTCGAACCGAAAGAGCTTTAATAATATAAAATAAGCGCCTGTTAAAATAATGGCAGCAATATGTATGTCCGCGTTTAATCCCGTTTTCGCAAATTTTTTGTTCCAGCTCTACTCCTATGGGTCACAGCGGGATGTTTTATAGCCTATGTCCTTTCTCAGGCTCTAGACTATCTGTGTACCAACTTTCATTACAATCGGTTCAGTAGTTTTCGCGTGAAAGCCGGACAGACAGACAAACAGACAGAGATACTTTCGTATTTATAATATTAGTATGGATTAAAGATAACAAATGAAGCATTAACTTGTTGTGTAGTAATTTGTTTCTTTGTATTTACTTACACTCTACGAGCTATCATATATTAGTAAATATAACAAAATGATAAGAAATCGAGATAATGAACTTAAGTTTGCAAAGCAGTTGGCTAAGCTAACCTTTAACCTAGGGTATTTTCTTGGTTAGAATTAGAAGAAGAACAAAATAACAATTCCAATATATCCGATTTTTATATATGACTAGCTTTCCGCCCGCGGCTCCGCCCGCGTGGATTTCGGTTATATCGCGCTTTTTAGATTTCCCTCTGGAACATCAAAATTTTCCGGGATAAAAGGTAGCCTATGTTCTTTCTCAGGGTCTAAAGATTGTCTGTGCCAAATTTCATCAAAATCGGTTGAGAGGTTTAAGCGGGAAAGCGTAACAGACAGACAGACAGACAGACAGACAGACAGACAGATAGACAGACAGACAGACAGAGTTACTTTCGCATTTATAATATTAGTATGGATTGATTGCTTAGTTCCGGAATCGTACTAATACTATACTATAATATTATAAATCGAAAAGTGACTCTGTTTGTTTGTTTGTTCCTCTTTCACGCCGTAACTACTGAACCGATTGCTTTGAAATTTTTCAAACGTAAAGTTAAAAGTCCGGATTAAATAATAGGTATTTATACATATATAATATACTTTTTATCCCGAAAAGAAATGATACTCCCGAGGGAAGTCTAAAAAGCGCGATATAACCGATCTCCACACGAGCGAAGCCGCGGGCGGACAGCTAGTCTTTTATAAGAAGAGTCTAACTTCCATCTTCTATACCTGTCCGTTCCTTAATCAGCATTCCTATGAAATACACACATCAAAAGTGTCTAGGGATCAACATATATTTTTGCAATAACTTTTCTCCTGATTGATATTAATTAAAATTTTCTTTAAGGATTCATCAAATAAAGTGTTTTCGTTTGTCACAGTAACGATAAACCAAGTCACCTTTGCATTAATAAAGAAATTTGCCATTTTCCTAATAAAGGGATATTTGACATTTGAACCACTAACACAAAAGTTCGAAAAAAAGACTGAAATAACAGTTTTCTCTAAAATTTTATTGGGTAACTTAAACAATTAATAATCCGTGTTTCTACCGCGAACACTAACAACACAAGAACATCGGTTTGGCATACTCAAAATGAGTTCATCCAAATCACGCTGTGGAATGGCCGCCCATGTTCGTTGCAACAACAAAAAAAGGTCTTCTTGCGACTGGATACCCTCCATATTCGGCAGAGCTCTTCTCTGTAGCATATCCCATGCATGCTCAATCGGGTTCAAGTCTGGCGACTGAGCAGGCCAGGGCAGGACATTGATGTTAGCTGCGGCGAGAGTCTGTCTTACAACTCTTGCGGTGTGCGGTCGTGCATTATCATGCATTAACTGAAATAAGGGACCGATTTGCACTTGTAGAGGAACGATGACGTCTGATACAATCGTTTCAGCATAAATTTGAGCGTTGAGGTTGCCTCTGATCCAAATCAACTCAGTTCTTCCGCCGATCCAAATACCCGCCCATACCATGATGGTTCCACCACTATAAGGATGGACTTCCTGGCAGGATTTTAATCGCTGTTGGCGTCCAGGGGTTCTCCAGTGTCGTATACGTCTTGTATCCGGTCTCATACCAAAACGAGACTCATCAGAAAAGCACACGAAACGCCATTGTTCTTCTGCCCAATTTCTGTGTTCAAGAGCCCATTGATATCGAATCCTACGATTGTGCATTGCTATAGGTGGTACCCGTAGCGGTCTTCGGGAATGAAGGTTCACTTCATGCAAGCGGTTTCTGACTGTTTGGTCGCTAATTAAGTTCCCTGAAGAGTGATGAAGCCTCACGGCTAACATCATGGCGGTTATTGTTGGAGCTCTTCGAGTTAAGATTTGAATGTATCGGTCTTGTCTCCGTGTGGTGCAGCGATACCGTCCTCCATGGCGCTCAGCCACGGTACCAGTGCTTCGGTAACGTGTCCAAAGTCGACTGATAACACTCTGACTTGTATTCAGAGCTAAAGCCACAGTACGTTGCCGGGAACCAGCTTCTATCATTCCCACGGCTCTGAGCATTTCTTCCCTGCTTAAATGACGTCGCCGCTCCATAATAACGTTGGTTTTAATCAGTAGTAGGGAAACAGTAGCACTAATAATGTCTTCAATGCGTTGTATGTTTTTATAGGGAAACTATTGACAGCTGATTTTCATCTTTTACTCGAATTTGATTCACAGTTCCTGATTCAAATTATGAAATGCACCAAAAAGGATCCATATAAATTTATAAAATCATAAATTTATTACAAAGCCACATCTCAATCTCAAGAAATCCGCATAAAAATGCTTGATCCCTAGACACTTTTGATGTGTGTATATGGAAAGCATTTTGCGATTTTTGAGTTGGGCCCATAGTTTATTTCATTTCAGAGTTAGGTCCATATCATTGCTGAAACCCTTTTTTTTTAAATAGGCTGTCATCAAATGCTCTCCCCCGCTCTGGGCGGAGAGGAAGGGCGTGTCAGATTTTTACTGATTAAACAATAAACGCCACGAGGACCGATGCCTCCTGAGCCATGGTTGGTTAAAAAAGAAACCGTGGCCCTTGCGCACAGGTAAGTGAAGAAACATGGGTGGGTCCCATGTTTCTTCACTCACCAGTGCGCCAGCGCCGGTCCTCAGGAGGCATCGGTCCTCGTGGCGTTTCCTCCTTATCCGGCACAGGAACCTCTCGAAACAGCCGTGTCCGGTGAGGACCTGCGTCAGGCGGAAGGTGAGGTCGCCGTGGCGCGTGTCTAGCCACACCTTAAAGAGGGGACTTACCACAATAGCTGTGTGGCGTGCTTAATTGCTGTTACCCTCACGGTCGTCCTCAGAAGAGCGTACCTATATCTTTCGTAAGCATAGGTTTCGAAACGCACATAGAACAAACATTGGTTTTTATATACAACTAGCGACTCGCCCCGGCTTCGCACGGGTGCAATGCTGATAATAAATACACTACAGCAAAATTGTGAACATGTAAAAAGCATGCAAGCGCCCCGCCGCCGCCGCCGCAGCTAATGCCGCCCCGGCTGGCCGCTCCTGCCCGCAATTAAATCTGTAATATCTTCGAAAATATTAATATAATATAATTATATAATATATACGGACAAATCACACAGATTGGGCTAGCCCCAAAAGAAGGTCGAGACTTGTATTATGGGATAATAACTCAACGATACCATATTTTATAATAGATACGTATATAGATCAACATCCAAGACCCAGGATAAAATCGTTTTCCATCATGACCTGGCCGGGCATCGAACCCGGGGCCTCCACGTCGCAGGCAGGCGTGTTGACCGCTGCGCCACGGTGGACATTATACAACATTAGAGGACATTATTGTATATGATTTCATTGAAATCAGATACTGTAAAGGGCAATACAGATCTATATTAAATCAACAATTTATTTAAGGTATTAAATTGGATAAGGATTAATGTTGTAATGGTTAAAATTAGTTAAAATCGCTTCGAAAATTAGCCGGTATTTGTAGTAAAAAGTAAATGACATAAAATGTTATTGGGGGATATCCATATGAGGATAGACATAATGTGAACAATATTTAGTACATTTTTTTTATAAATCTCGTTGTGTTCCGCCCTTGTTTCACTGCAAACGCGGAAATAATGTAATTATTTACGACATCACATTAGAAACCTTTAAAATAATAGTATTTCTCCACAATTTCATGGATTTTATTATACATGTAAGTAAACCTTTCTTTTCAATCACTGTACCTATTAAAAATAATCGCATTAAAACCCCCAAACCCCGTCCCAACCATAATGATAATAAAGGTTTAGGTAAACACATGACCAAATAAAAAATTACAACATAATCATCAGAGTAACAATACTAATGAATTTTGAAATATGTTTTTTTTCCGCGAATTAATTCCAACTTCCCCAAAATTAGGTAATTTTTATAAAAGTGACAACGCCGTTTTCTACGTCATTATTATGAGCGATGCGGCGATGCGAGTGCCGCGTCCTCTGCCCCCCTTCGCCCGCACTCGTATTACCTGCCGCACATTTATTAAGTTTCCTCATTTTGCGAAATAATATTTATTTTTTAGAGGTTTTTTTTAAGTTTAGCCCGGCTTTGTAGGCATTAGTAGAATCCGTTACCGATACCTAACAATACCTTCACGGATCAGACAGGGTTTTCTTAAGGTACCTGTATACTTACATATTGTATATACAATGTTATTTTTTCTTTATTCGAAACCTGAATACTGTTTGTTCAGAATTCCTCGAACCTCATCTTTGGGCGGTTCATTGAGTCCAAGGCCAAGATAGCTGCCAGAAAACTTGGCGTCATCGCATTGGTCCGGCGGTACTTCACACAGGGGCAGCTTCTAATGTTGTACAAAGCACAGGTCCGCTCGTGTGTGGAGTACTGCAGCTTCATTTGGGCTGGTGCTGCGAAATGTCACCTGGCTACTTTGGATGCAGTGGAGAGGCGTGCGAAGAGGCTGATTGGGGACCCAGATTTAACTCGAAACGGTCTCCAAAGCCTGGAGCACAGGCGTAGAGTAGCCAACCTTTCGGTCTTCTAAGTATAGGATGCATTCTGGTGAGTGTGCAAGGGAATTGCATGATTTAATTCCCCCATCTCCGTTCCACCATCGGACGACCCGTCGCACGGCGACTTTCCACCCTCTCGTTGTTAACACCACTACGATCCGGACGAAGCGTTTTGCTTCCACTTTTATTCCGCGTACATCGAGGGACTGGAACAATTTGCCAGCGGCGGTGTTTCCGTCATACTACAATTTCAGTGTCTTCAAGGCTAGAGTGAATAGGCTCTTAATAAACTAGCTCGCTTTACCATCAATGATCGCATCACTGCTTACCATCAGGCGGGATTGCGGTCAAGCGCTAGTTTATAAATTATAAAAAAAAGGACCTGAATCGATACCAATGTTACACCATGTTATATTTTTCCCAAATACATGTAGAAATTGAACTAGCTCGCTTTACCATCAATGATCGCATCACTGCTTACCATCAGGCGGGATTGCGGTCAGGCGCTAGTTTATAAATTATAAAAAAATAGGACCTGAATCGATACCAATGTTACACCATGTTATATTTTTCCCAAATACATGTAGAAATTGAACTAGCTCGCTTTACCATCAATGATCGCATCACTGCTTACCATCAGGCGGGATTGCGGTCAAGCGCTAGTTTACAAATTATAAAAAAATAGGACCTGAATCGATACCAATGTTACACCATGTTATATTTTTCCCAAATACATGTAGAAATTGAACTAGCTCGCTTTACCATCAATGATCGCATCACTGCTTACCATCAGGCGGGATTGCGGTCAAGCGCTAGTTTATAAATTATAAAAAAATAGGACCTGAATCGATACCAATGTTACACCATGTTATATTTTTCCCAAATACATGTAGAAATTGAACTAGCTCGCTTTACCATCAATGATCGCATCACTGCTTACCATCAGGCGGGATTGCGGTCAAGCGCTAGTTTATAAATTATAAAAAAATAGGACCTGAATCGATACCAATGTTACACCATGTTATATTTTTCCCAAATACATGTAGAAATTGAACTAGCTCGCTTTACCATCAATGATCGCATCACTGCTTACCATCAGGCGGGATTGCGGTCAAGCGCTAGTTTATAAAAAAATAGGACCTGAATCGATACCAATGTTACACCATGTTATATTTTTCCCAAATACATGTAGAAATTGAACTAGCTCGCTTTACCATCAATGATCGCATCACTGCTTACCATCAGGCGGGATTGCGGTCAAGCGCTAGTTTACAAATTATAAAAAAATAGGACCTGAATCGATACCAATGTTACACCATGTTATATTTTTCCCAAATACATGTAGAAATTGAACTAGCTCGCTTTACCATCAATGATCGCATCACTGCTTACCATCAGGCGGGATTGCGGTCAAGCGCTAGTTTATAAATTATAAAAAAATAGGACCTGAATCGATACCAATGTTACACCATGTTATATTTTTCCCAAATACATGTAGAAATTGAACTAGCTCGCTTTACCATCAATGATCGCATCACTGCTTACCATCAGGCGGGATTGCGGTCAAGCGCTAGTTTATAAATTATAAAAAAATAGGACCTGAATCGATACCAATGTTACACCATGTTATATTTTTCCCAAATACATGTAGAAATTGAACTAGCTCGCTTTACCATCAATGATCGCATCACTGCTTACCATCAGGCGGGATTGCGGTCAAGCGCTAGTTTATAAATTATAAAAAAATAGGACCTGAATCGATACCAATGTTACACCATGTTATATTTTTCCCAAATACATGTAGAAATTGAACTAGCTCGCTTTACCATCAATGATCGCATCACTGCTTACCATCAGGCGGGATTGCGGTCAAGCGCTAGTTTATAAATTATAAAAAAATAGGACCTGAATCGATACCAATGTTACACCATGTTATATTTTTCCCAAATACATGTAGAAATTGAACTAGCTCGCTTTACCATCAATGATCGCATCACTGCTTACCATCAGGCGGGATTGCGGTCAAGCGCTAGTTTATAAATTATAAAAAAATAGGACCTGAATCGATACCAATGTTACACCATGTTATATTTTTCCCAAATACGTGTAGAAATTGAACTAGCTCGCTTTACCATCAATGATCGCATCACTGCTTACCATCAGGCGGGATTGCGGTCAAGCGCTAGTTTATAAATTATAAAAAAATAGGACCTGAATCGATACCAATGTTACACCATGTTATATTTTTCCCATGTTATAGTTAGAGTTGACGGTAGATCATAGTACAAGGCGCGTGAGACAGGGCCCAGGCGCAGGCGAGAGGTGGGTTGACCATATTTTTGTTGGGACAACCAGGTAAGATCGTAATATATATTTTTGAAATTTTGTACGCGGATTTCGCATACACAAAAAATAACTTAAAGAAACGGGGTCGCCTGGCATCACAAAAGGTTTTTATAAAAATTGCCGACATTCTAGATGACTACATTTTTTCAAAATCTGTGAATGACTGATTACGTAATGAGTTTTTTCTAATCTTTCTGTTGATAATTGATAAATGAATTGAATAATAAACCTGATAATGGCATGATGTCTGGTGATGCCGTACAGAGAAGGGTTCTGACCAGTTGTGTTGCGATGTGTCACGGGTACGATGCGCCAAATGTTGTGTCAGGAATTTGGTCGTGGAGGGTCTCCAGATCAATCTATCTCTGCGCAGCATCGTTGGTCATGTTGTTGAGTTTAAGATTGCATTACCTCGCTCAACTGCCGTCTTCTTTCCTATTCATCATCAACCTTTTTTATCGTCCCACTGCTGGGCACAGGTCTCCTCTCATACAGAGAAGGAACCTTCCTAATAACTTAGTTTTTTTGATTGAATAGGCTCTTAATAAACTAGCTCGCTGTACTATCAACGGTCAGGCACTACTGTGTAATATTTATAATTACTGCATATTAAAAAAAAAACAAAATTCACAAAATCTTGTCTAATTAATAAGAAAAGTCGATGAAACAATTTAAATATGGACCTAAGTAAATTGAGGTAAGACCTAATTAAGGTCCAAATTATATTTGGTCCAGAATAGATGTCACCAATGCCACTTTCTCCAGTTTATATTTGGACCAGCAAAATCCACCAAAAAATAGTTTTTTCTTACTAATATATAAAGCTGAAGAGTTTGTTTGTATGTTTGTTTGTTCGCGCTAATCTCGGGAACTACTGGTCCGAGTTGAAAAATTATTTTTGCGTTGGATAGCCCATTAATTCAGGAAGGCTTTAGGCTATATAACATCACGCTACGACCAATAGGAGCGGAGCATAACTAACTCCACACGAGCGAAGTCGCTGGCGGCCGCTAGTTAATTATAAACTAGTGCTTGACCGCAATTCCGCCTGATGGTAATGGTAAGAACTAAGAAGTGATGCATATCCATACTAATATTATAAATGCGAAAGTAACTCTGTCTGTCTGTCTGTTTGTCTGTCTGTCTGTCTGTCTGTCTGTCTGTCTGTCTGTTACGCTTTCCCGCTTAAACCTCTCAACCGATTTTGATGAAATTTGGGACAGACAGTCTTTAGACCCTGAGAAAGAACATAGGCTACTTTTTATCCCGGAAAAATTTGATGTTCCCGAGGGAAATCTAAAAAGCGCGATATAACCGAACTCCACGCGGGCGAAGCCGCGGGCGGAAAGCTAGTTTTCTATAAATACGTCATACTCGTTACTGTCATGAATTATATTTCGATTAACCGACAAGCTTAAAGATCGTAGGCAGAGAATGTTTCCTTTATCTACAATACTAAGCTACATATTGCAAAAATGATGTTCAAAGGTATAGGTGCATATCATCACCTTACCTACCTATCTTATAATATAGGTCAACTTACTAGCTAACCTAATAAAAGCATTATTTATAGAAGAAAGGTAAGGTAAGAAAAATAGGTATTTAGTAGCCGATTCTCAGAGCTACTGAATATACTTATAAAATTTCATAAAAATCGATCAAGCCGTTTCGAAAGAGTGCCATTTACTTACCTAATTAACATTGTGATACGAGAATTTTATATACATAGGTACTAGCTTTCCGCCCGCGGCTTCGCCCGCGTGGAATTCGGTTTTAATGCGTTTTTTAGATTTCCCTCGGGAATAAAACTAATTAAATGACGAATGATCAGTTTTCGACCGGAAATGAAAAATGATTAAATTACTAAAATGGCTATTAAAAAATAAGGGTTGATCGTAGAAGGGTGAAAATTTAGGATTGTATGTATTTTTGTATGTTGTATCATAAAAAATAGAAACTAAAAATGTTGTCAAAAAATAAAAATAAAAAATTAGGGATGGACTACCCCTAACATTTAGGGGGATGAAAAATAGATGTTGGCTGATTGTCAGACCTACTCAATACGCTCACAAAATTTCATGAGAATCGGTCAAGCCGTTTGGAGGAGTATGGGAACGAAAACTGTGACACGAGAATTTTATATAGTATAAGAAGATAAGATTAAGTGCCTGTATATACGTGTTATCTTGTCAATATCAGTTTAAAAGTTATTTAATTGAACAGACCTGTATTAACCGATAATATATCGATATACTCGACTAAAATGGATAGTTTATCTTGTATAGTCTCTGACTCTCTCTCTAAACAGAAAATGCCACTCTCTGTCTATGGTCTCTGCCATACATTATTGCCACATGTCAATTTAGGTAGTTAGGTACCATATGTAGGTACCTGTTGACACCTTCCACATGTCGTTCCATTTCACGCTGTACATTTTTCAGCGAAATATATAAATTGTCTATGACAATCGAAATATGTAATGTGACCACGTTCACTCCATGCTTGAAACAGTAAACTAGTTAGGTAGATTTATTTAGTTATTAGGCGACACATGATACTAAATACACACATCAAAAGTGTCTAGGGATCAACATATATTTTTGCAATAACTTTTCTCCTGATTGATATTAATTAAAATTTTCTTTAAGGATTCATCAAATAAAGTGTTTTCGTTTGTCACAGTAACGATAAACCAAGTCACCTTTGCATTAATAAAGAAATTTGCCATTTTCCTAATAAAGGGATATTTGACATTTGAACCACTAACACAAAAGTTCGAAAAAAGACTGAAATAACAGTTTTCTCTAAAATTTTATTGGGTAACTTAAACAATTAATAATCCGTGTTTCTACCGCGAACACTAACAACACAAGAACATCGGTTTGGCATACTAAAAATGAGTTCATCCAAATCACGCTGTGGAATGGCCGCCCATGTTCGTTGCAACAACAAAAAAGGTCTTCTTGCGACTGGATACCCTCCATATTCGGCAGAGCTCTTCTCTGTAGCATATCCCATGCATGCTCAATCGGGTTCAAGTCTGGCGACTGAGCAGGCCAGGGCAGGACATTGATGTTAGCTGCGGCGAGAGTCTGTCTTACAACTCTTGCGGTGTGCGGTCGTGCATTATCATGCATTAACTGAAATAAGGGACCGATTTGCACTTGTAGAGGAACGATGACGTCTGATACAATCGTTTCAGCATAAATTTGAGCGTTGAGGTTGCCTCTGATCCAAATCAACTCAGTTCTTCCGCCGATCCAAATACCCGCCCATACCATGATGGTTCCACCACTATAAGGATGGACTTCCTGGCAGGATTTTAATCGCTGTTGGCGTCCAGGGGTTCTCCAGTGTCGTATACGTCTTGTATCCGGTCTCATACCAAAACGAGACTCATCAGAAAAACACACGAAACGCCATTGTTCTTCTGCCCAATTTCTGTGTTCAAGAGCCCATTGATATCGAATCCTACGATTGTGCATTGCTATAGGTGGTACCCGTAGCGGTCTTCGGGAATGAAGGTTCACTTCATGCAAGCGGTTTCTGACTGTTTGGTCGCTAATTAAGTTCCCTGAAGAGTGATGAAGCCTCACGGCTAACATCATGGCGGTTATTGTTGGAGCTCTTCGAGTTAAGATTTGAATGTATCGGTCTTGTCTCCGTGTGGTGCAGCGATACCGTCCTCCATGGCGCTCAGCCACGGTACCAGTGCTTCGGTAACGTGTCCAAAGTCGACTGATAACACTCTGACTTGTATTCAGAGCTAAAGCCACAGTACGTTGCTGGGAACCAGCTTCTATCATTCCCACGGCTCTGAGCATTTCTTCCCTGCTTAAATGACGTCGCCGCTCCATAATAACGTTGGTTTTAATCAGTAGTAGGGAAACAGTAGCACTAATAATGTCTTCAATGCGTTGTATGTTTTTATAGGAAAATATTGACAGCTGATTTTCATCTTTTACTCGAATTTGATTCACAGTTCCTGATTCAAATTATGAAATGCACCAAAAAGGATCCATATAAATTTATAAAATCATAAATTTATTACAAAGCCACATCTCAATCTCAAGAAATCCGCATAAAAATGCTTGATCCCTAGACACTTTTGATGTGTGTAGATTGTTTAAAAGAACTACAATCCATATCTACCCTAAGTCTCAATAAGGGAGTGGGTATACTTGCTGCCAAGCTTCACCACAAGTGGTAGTGGCCCTAGTAGCACCAATAGCAATAGAATATCTAATTGGTAGGTACATAAAATATATTCATATACGTCAACAAAATAGGCAGACTAGGTTCCTTGATAGAGGAGAAACTAAACAAATAAAATAATTCTCTTAATTACCTACTTTATGTTACACCTGCTGGTCTAGTTTTTTGATAATAAGTCGTATGATAGTGAGATTAATATGAGTGGCCTGCGCCCGTTCGGCTTTTTATAAAGTAACTTTTTGGAGAAATTAATGATAGGTATTTACATTGATAAAATATTAAACAGATACGATATATTCTAACAAACTGACAAAAAAAAATGTGCCGAACACAGCAGCAGCACACATGCATATTTTTATTCGGCATACACTGGTACAGTGTGAGTGAGATGGGGCACAATCTAAAGCATAGAGAAGAAAAAGATGGCTAGTGTTTGTCGGTTGCGCTGTTAGTGTTTGTCGTTTGTTTTTACGAGTGTATCGAGAGTGATTATGGCGAGATGCAGGACTTTCCTTCCTTTTGTACGCTTCATTTTCAGTGCGCTAATGACATATCTACCTTAGTTCAATATTTTATCAATGGGTATTTACAAATGTTTACTACTCGAGCCAGAATGCCCGATAAATTATGTGCATTTTGTACCTACCTTGTTATCATAACATATAAGGTGAGTTTAGGGATCTATACAACTGAAATAATAGGTAAGTATATTTATAATGATGATGATGATATGCATAATTATTGTATGATCATAATTTTATTACGTCCGCTTCATGATATGGTGCAATTTACCTATTACCTACTTAGTTGCCAAGAGTAGGCACTTAAAGTCGTTTTTGCCATAAAACAGGGACAACCTTTAATCATAATATGTGTGTGATAGCTAAGCCTTTTTTATATTACATCGAACGATAGATATAATAACGGGCCGATTTTTTTAAAAGGATTATGCCATGTTATTATTCGAACTCTATGCCCACAGATTTACATATCTGTTATTTAAAAAAGGTGTAAAACAGTAATCGTGGTAAACTAGCCCTGGCCATAACCTATACAAGTCGACGTATTATTTTATATAATTATACCAGTTTTAAGAACTTGAATAACTGACAGCTACATCTAACGGAGGAATAACCAAATCAAGAGATCAGCCTAGGCTACCAAGCAATCATTTCCTTTGGACCAAAGCGATTAACTTAACCACCAATAGATGGCACTAAACGACAGAAGCATAATTATCACCGTTGTACGATAGATAGCGCTGAATTATCAGCGACCATACAACCGTTGGGAAACAATTTTTTTTTTCTTTTACCTACTACACGTATGTAGGTAAAGGAAAAAAAATATTGTTTAAAAAAGATTGATTGAAAATAAAGAAATTCTGACTAATTCGGACAATTAACGAGTTCCGTAGCAACATAGACGGTGGACTGTCACTGTTCTGCCATAATTATCTAATTAATGTATCGAGCATAATTAATATACCTGCGCTAGCTCGTAAACTATGTATATGTAGGTGTGTTCCTACCTACTTCCATAAAAATATAAAAAAATAAATCTTTTCTTTTGTCTATCTTTAAATTTCTTTTACTAATACATAATACGTCAATAGGACCTGCAAAGACGCAGTTTCGTTGACAAAAAAAATGTTACCTAAATAGTTCAAAAGACATAAGTAGGTAGATGAATTTATAATAAAATGTTGACTTAATAAGTCCACCAATTGAATATGGCAAAAAATCCTTTTGAAATTTTAGTTACATTTGGTATGTAGGTACCTAATACAATAGTTATATTTATATCTATCGAAGACCAAGGTTTTTTAATAAACTACATTGAATATTATATCAATGATAGCTTTCCGCCCGCGGCTTCGCCCTCGTAGAATTCGGTTAAATCGCGCTTTTTAGATTTATGGTTTAAGGACATAGACTCAAAAAACTTAAAAAATACAATGATTCACTTACAATGAGAAACACTGGTTACCAACAAAGAGATTATAAATTTAATGTCTTTGGTTACAAAAGTAAACGTTCCTTGTAACGAGAATCGAAACGGCATATTTTTAAAGTTAGAAAAGTTCATTATACAATATTGTTAGTTATTGGCTTATTATTATGTTAGTAAAATAAGGTAAGTTATGCTAAAATAGATTAAAAAGATTAGAGTCGAGCGACTGTATAAGATTTTCATATACCTACCTGTATATTTTTTAATGATTGTGGGTAACCTGCGAAAGTAAGATTATGAGTCCCTATCGAAATGCAATTTCTATCAAAGTTACCATTGAAGGCATCTATTATTTTTTGATATTAATATTTGTTTGGAAATTCAATTTAATTTGCGTTTTGTTAGTGATATTGTTAATGCGAAAGTTTGCGATGATATACATATAGGGGGAAGTGGGGTACCTTGATACGTTTTTTTACTTAGACACAATAAAAGACGATCTAATGATAGTTACTTCCAATTTAATAACCATCAGTTAACTTGTTACATACAAATTAACCGATAGATTTAATCACAAAACGTATTAGAGCCTATTTACTAAAAAATGAAATTTGTATCAATGTACCCCACATGCGGGGTAGGTACATTGGTACATACACTGGTACTTTGGTTCATAGAAATATTCCTATAAATTAAACAAGTTTTATTGATTTTTCTGACCTTTATTTATTGATTTTTTTTAATTATATTTATTCGCTGCTTTTGCTTTTGATAATTTTTCTTCCAACACATCAGATATCGCAGAAGCCACGGAAATTTCATTGATGGAACTTCTATTCATCTTGAGTTTAAATGTTCAAACCATTTTTCCACAAAGAAAATAAAATATATTACCTAAGTCTCACATCCATACTAATATTATAAATGCGAAAGTAACTCTGTCTGTCTGTCTGTCTATCTGTCTGTCTGTCTGTCTGTCTGTCTGTTACGCTTTCCTGCCTAAACCTCTCAACCAATTTTGATGAAATTTGGCATAGACAATCTTTAGACCCTGAGAAAGAACATAGGCTACCTTTTATCCCGGAAAAATTTGATGCTCCCAGAGGGAAATCTAAAAAGCGCGATATAACCGAACTCCACGCGAGCGAAGCCGCGGGCGGAAAGCTAGTACATGTATATTTAAAAAAATATTGGGGTATCAATGTGCCCCAAGACCACTTGTATCTATATAATAAACAATCAAAAAATTTAAGTCAATTTAATGTGATTAATTGCCTACCTAATTGCCTACAGTTATAGCACACGAACATATTTGCCTACATAGCTCCCCAAGGACTTGCGGGTGCCCTTCATTAGAAGTAGTCGATAAGCACATGTACGTCGGCCTAATGGTTGATAGCCGATTCTGTTGGGGACCAACCAAAGATGCAATGCATACGTATGCGTACATATGCAACAAACTAAGGTCTATTCTAGGTAAGCTCAGCATACTAAAATATAAGCTGCCTTACAAAACACTTAGAATGTTATATATGGCCCTAGCAGACTCTGTTATCAGCTATGGCCGCAGTAGCTATGGAAGAACTTATCACACATACCTGACCGATATTTACAAGCTACAACTTAGACTAGATTTTGATTTTGACGATTTGATTTTGTTCAATAAATTTGAATACTGTATTCTATCCGAAATTAATAGACCCGAAAAAATAAGACCAGACTTTCTGAGATCTATAATAGTTAAAAATAAATACGTCTTACCAAAATTTAATAATGTGTACTTGATGAGGGTTGCAGAATATTTGGTAGCCTTTTATGTCAACAAACTCCCAGAAGACTTGCAAACACTATACAAAACGAGTTCGAAAATTTATAAGTACAAATCCAAGCGTTTCTTTAAACAAAATTTCATATGTATGTACTACATAGGTGTGGACGCCACCGGGTCGGACTGCCTGGATCTGTCAAGCTTTCCCAATCAAACTTGAACCGTAATGCCTTGGTGATAAAGTTGAGAATCTGTTGAGGAAATTTGGCGGGTTGTGGTGGCTTGATGTGCGGGCGACTGTACCTAGGTATTAATCCATACTAATATTATAAATGCGAAAGTAACTCTGTCTGTCTGTCCAACGCTTTCCCGCCTAAACCTCTCAACCGATTTTGATGAAATTTGGCACAGACAATCTTTAGACCCTGAGAAAGAACATAGGCTACCTTTTATCCTCGAGAAAATTTAAAGTTCCGAGGGAAATCTAAAAAAGCGCGATATAACCGAACTCCACGCGGGCGAAGCCGCGGTGGAAAGCTAGTGATCACTATAAATCACGCTATCGCTGTGATTTTTAGTGATCATGTCGTGTTGGCCTAGTGGTTAAAACACCAGTCTCTCAAATATGAGTGTGCGGGTTCGACTCCAGGTCAGGCAAATACCAATGTAACTTTTCTAAAGTTATATGTACTTTCTAAGTACATCTTGGATACCAATGACTGAAGGTGAAGGAAAACATCTTGAGGAAACCTGGACTTATAAGTCTGAAATCGCCAACCCGCATTGAGCAAGCGTGGTGATTACGCTCAATCCTTCTCTTTATGAGAGGAGACCTGTGTGTGAAATATAACTAGAAAGTTCGACAATAAAATGGGAGTCCCACCCATTAGACTAAAAGACCATGAATGACAGAAAGATAAAGTATGCGGAATAAAAGTGTGAGACGAATAATAGCGAGAACTGGTATGAAAGGGTATAGTTATAAAAAAGGCTCCAATAATGTTGGAGGTAGATAGAAAAACAAAAACAAAAAAAAGGTCGACGATGATGATGATGATGATGATTTCAAAAATTGCTTTATGTCGAGCTAGTACATGAAAGAAGTGATGAAATATTGCTCATATTAGCTACCATTAAAAGTACACATTTGTGTGTGTGAGTAAGTGAAGGTATTTGACCGGGAACTCGAAACTAACTATGCATTGACGGGATTTGTTGGGAAAAGTATCTACTTGTGGTACCTATTTGAAATCTAGTATACCTACCTATAAATTGTTAGCATTGCATTATATACAACAATTATTATTTATAGTAAGTATATTTTTTTTTCTTATTTTTTTATGGAGGGTTTTATTAATCTATACAGATTATGCCACCCTCATCGTTACAACTCAACCTTACTGACTACTGTACAAATAAAACTTACATTATTACATTAGCTATGCGATGGATACCAATATCCACGAGTCTGTACAGCATCCTGGCTGCTTCCGAAGTAGGAGCTGCAAGGACGCTGTTACAAACCCCAGTTTCGCACATATTATTAAGAGTTATAAATGAATATTTCCTTTCTGGCTCATTCCGGACACATTCCATGATTATATGGTATTATAGTATAGTTATGAGCGGCTCGCCGACATGCAGATAATCCCTGAGAGGTTTTCGTTGTGCGGCTAAAACAAATTGTGGACCTAATTGTAAGTTTATTAGGAAAAATAAGTGGTTGGTTTTTTTTAGTCAAATACCCTATTATTAGATACATCAGTATCATAACGTACGTGCCGGTGTATATGTTACGATACCTAATTGTAATTACTGTGGTCGTTATTAAGAACAAAAGGTATCTAATTACCTATTAATACTTACCACATGATTTGGTAAATGTGATGAAAACTGTGAAATTCATCACTTTTACTGGTTTTTATTAATAATTGACTATGAAGTGTAAAACAAAAACACCATCCATACTAATATTAAAAATGCGAAAGTAACTCTGTCTGTCTGTTACGCTTTCCCGCTTAAACCTCTCAACCGATTTTGATGAAATTTGGCACAGACAATCTTTAGACCCTGAGAAAGAACATAGGCTACCTTTTATACCGGAAAAATTTCATGTTCCCGAGGGAAATCTAAAAAGCGCGATATAGGTAACCGACTCCATGCGGGCGAAGCCGCCGGCGGAAAGCTAGTCACCAGTATAATTGCAATCTTGTCCACCCACATTTGAATCCTTGCGGGCACATTCTCGTACACTACAAGTTGTGGGCTGGTCACATATGCCGCAGGACCGACAACCGTTGAGGTAAACGAGTCCTCGAGTGGAGACCGCGTCTCGGCAAACGTAGCGTAGGACGCCCTTGGGCGAGATGCGACTATTTTAAAAAGGTGGCTGGTAGTGGCTGGCGAGAACTGCTCAGGATCGAGCTTGTTGGCGTGCCATGGAGGAGCCCTATGTCCAGCAGTGGACGAGTAGAGGCTGATTATGATGATGATGACAAGTTGTACTGGGAATCTCATCCTCATCCCCGCTTACAGGTTGTAGGTTGAAACAAATGGTTCGTGTACGTTATTTTTGAAAATTACATTTAACAACTGGCCCGACTGGCCGTCGCACAGGCAAGTGAAGAAACACGGGTTGGTTTTAGTCAGTAAAAGTCTGACACGCCCTTCCGCTCCGCCCAGAGCGGGAGAAGCCATTTTATAATTTCCCATCCCAACAAAAAAAGGTGTAGGTAGATAGAGATACTTAATTATTTATTGTAAGGTAAAAGTAAATAATTCATTAGATACTTTTGCCTTGAATTTTGGTAATTATTAATAATTTTCAATTAATCAAACTTACCATATGAGTATATACACTATCAAAGCTATGGGTTTCATTTTGACAGTTTAGTAGCATTCATTGCTTTGTTTATTCATTCCTTTTTTTCAAAAAGGTGGCTGGTAGTGGCTGGCGGAGAACTGCTCAGGATCGAGCTTGTTGGCGTGCCATGAAAGAGGCTTATGTCCAGCAGTGGACGAGTAAAGGCTGATGATGATGATGATTGCTTTGTTTGCGTTGATGAGCAGACACATAATTCGAACGTAAGCAATGGATTACCAGTATTTATCAAAATGATGCAGATTGACATTGATAGTGTGTTACGCAATTAGGGTGCTGAATGGAATGACTATGTCATGCAATCATGATATTTGAAACCAATTGCTAAATTTCTGAAGTGTCTCACAATATACCCATTCCATAATGCAGATGGCGGCGATGACAACACGCCCTACTTACTACGTTAGCACTTATGCCAAGATTTAAAAAAAAATATGTCAGCCTCATTGGTTTGGATAGGTTAGACGATTCTGAACAGCAAGATATTGAGAAATTGCATGGATTCGTAATTCCAAACGCTTTTTGTTTACATTTTATCTAGAATGTTCCGGTACAATATTCAAGACGGTAACAAGTTCTAAATTACTAGTTACTGATTGATGCGAATGAAACTGCGCAGTGCACTTGTGCGCAGTTATGCCAGGACCAGTGCATCCAATTGAATAAATTGATCCACTCTCCGTCGGGATGACACCAATTTGTGGTCTATGTTAAAAATGGCACGGTGAGGACTCTTGGAACTGCCGTAGGTACCTGATACGTGTTTGTTATTATTGACAAGAACACGAGGCTTCGGCGGGATAAGTTATCAATCCTACGTTCGTTCAGGTGGAGTAGTCAATGTTTTTTAAACAACCATGCATAGATACCCGAGGATAGTGTGGGTGTGTAGGTACTTAATTGAATTAATACACATTAAAGAGGTAGTTTGTTTAGAATCGTCAACTGTGTCGATTTCAGTTAATAATAACGTAGGTTATTAATAGGTAATAATAATAATAATAACGGCGTGATATGATTGTTGACATAACCATCCCGTATGATGAGAACCTCGTGAAAGCCGAGAAAGATAAACAAATCAAGTATCTTGACTTGGCTCACGAGATTGTCGACATGTGGGAAGTGGATTCAGCAATCATTGTACCGATAGTCGTGACAGCCAATGGCTTAATAGCCAAGAGCCTCGACCAACAGCTCAGGAGGCTCTCGTTAGGCAGCTGGATCAAAAGCTTGATTCAGAAAGCTGTAATTCTGGACACGGCTCGCATTGTCAGGAAGTTCCTCTCTGCGTAGCTTGGACCCTGTTCTCGATACCGGTGGGCTACTATTTTTTATATTTTTAAATGTTTCATATGTATTTTTTATGTAGAAATATTCAAAAATGTAACTTATATGTACATGTATAAAATGAAATAAAGGATAATAATAATAAGTTTATTATCCAAATAATTGTCTGACAACATAAAGATCTGGAGAACAATAATTACAGTAATAACAATAGTTTAAAGAGACGAGCAAAGTACGGTCAAAACAATTTTCTTTTTTTTTTAACCCCTGACTCCTAAACTAGGAAGATCCTGCATCTTAGGAGCCAGTATCTTCGCATTAATAGCGCACAAACAGTTATGGGCGAATTAGCAGAACTTTCGAGACAGTTTTTTCCTCTCGTGGGTATGTGGTACGCTGGTAAAAGGCCATGCGTAGCGCTCAGAGTTAAGTAATCAGATGAGCGGTTATCACCATTAGATGGTGTAATGTCCACGTTAACATCCCCTACATTAGCCACAGTTTCCAATGTATTTAGGTGAGTCAGGACAGTATCCAAGCTATTTAAGAAACATTGAAATTGTTCGTTTTTGTTAAATGATGGCGAGCAATATATAGCAACAATTGCTGTTTTGTTGTTAATTTTGCATATGAGACAGTTCCCGTTAGTGAAGTCCGGTTCTAGAATAGAAGATACCAAGTTTTGTTTTGTAAAAATTATAATACCGTCGTTTTGCTTTCGTGTATTTGATGTATACTGAGAATTATATCCGTCCAATAGTGGAATATTCGTCAACTTCCTCAACAAACACTCTGTTAGAATTATGACATCGCAATTTATTTTAATAAGAAACAACAACACCAAAAATTTGCTAAAATTCTTGTTGATGCTACGAAAGTTTAAATGGAGAATTTTAAAGCCAGAAATGGTTGGGTTCATAAAGTGTGTACACTTTTCCGGTGGGCAGATAAATGTTTTCGCAATTTCAAGGTTATCCAAGTCACCAATAACGTTTTCAATAATATTAGCCATTAATTAAGAGTATAAATAGCGAAAAAAATTACAGAATAGCGGAGTTTAAGAGTGGGTATATTCGTAATACAAAAGCGTTGCCGATGCCTACAATCGCAACCGAAAGCAGGTAAATGACAAATTAAAAGAAACAGCAAACAACCGCATTAAAATTACACGAAGTTTTAAGTCACAAATTATTATGAGGGTAGGGGTATAAAGTGAGCAGCCATTGCGATAACGAGTTGTAATGCGTGTAGGTATAATGTATGTTGTGTTATGTTGGTATTGAAGTGTATACTTCGGCCGACAGCAGGTCAAGCCACCCCAAACCGCCAGATATTAGTAACAAGAACATATGATAACACAAACCGTATAGTTGGCACAATCACTATAAGTCACTGAGTTGGTTGATTCCTTATCAGATTTACAAGACAGGTTTCCGATTTAATGAGGACATGTTGAGCTCCTATGTGTTTACGGATAAAAATGTTTCCATCTTTCGTCCAGCAAAACATATATATTTTACTTTTTGCAAATTCTCTCGCCTTGGAAAACAGTTTTCTCGCACTTGTAGGTAGGTGTTCTGCAATATAGACAGGCTGCTGGCATAGAATAAAGAGAGGGAAGTAGGTTATCTCCGACCCAATCCGCGATTTAATTGCCTACTGTCTTAGGGTTGTCACGTTTAGCAAAATTTTAATTCAGTGTCTATAAATTGGCAAAGGTCGGAAAGTTGACGACTGTTCACGCTTCGTCGGATTCGGTTGTCACCGAACCCGCTAACAAATATTTATAGACTAAGAGCTCATATTTAAATTATTTGCTTAGTATTTATACATATAGTCATACACAGTTTTTTTGTATTTTTTATTTTGTAATTTATTAGTAGTTTTGTACACATAAAGGACCATATTTATTTTTATTTTTAATTAATACAAATTTATATAACACAAACATATCTATTAACCCTAAAAATCGTAAAACGACATAATAATACTGACAACTGCCTCTTTGACTAATTATTTCTGTTGTTAAGATCTGAACTTTATTTATCTGATTCACAAATTGTCAATTAGGTACTTACTTGCTTTTAATAACGATTTTATAACTGTAAGTAAGTAGTTACTATACCTACCTACAATAGGTATTCAATGCCGCCAAAACACAGGCGTGTCTTTTCACCGCCAAAAGGAGCCCGTTCACCTTGGCTCCTACTTTTCGGAATGTGTCCTTGGAGTGTTCCGACCGCCTTCAGCTTTTGGGAGTTGAGATTTCCTCGGACCTTAACTTTAGGCGGTTCATTGAGTCCAAGGCTAAGGTGGCTGCCAGGAAACTTGGCGTTATCGCAAAGGTCCGACAGTACTTCACACCTGGGCAGCTTCTAATGTTATACAAAGCACAGGTCCGTTCGTGTGTGGAGTACTGCAGCCACATTTGGGCTGGTGCTGCCAAGTGTCACCTGGCCACTTTGGATTCAGTGGAGAGACGTGCAAAGAGGCTGATTGGTGACCCTGATCTAACTCGAGTTGGTCTCCAAAGCCTAGAGCACAGGCGTAGAGTAGCCAGCCTTTCGGTGTTCTATAGGATGCATTTCGGGGAGTGTGCGATGGAATTGCATGATTTAATTCCCCCATCTCGTTCCACCAGCGGACGACCCGTCGTACGGCTGGTTTCCACCCTTACGTTGTTAACACCTCTACGATCCGGACGAAGCGTTTCGCCTCTTCCTTTATACCGCGTACATCGAGGGACTGGAATAATTTGCCAGCGGCGGTGTTTCCGTCGGACTACAATTTGAGTGTCTTCAAGGCTAGAGTGAATAGGCTCTTAATAAACTAGTGCGCTTTACCATCAACGATTGCGTCACTGCTTACCATCAGGCAGGATTGCGGTCAAGCGCTAGTTTATAATATATAAAAAAAAAAGGTAATCTGAACAGAGACAATCCTGAAATCGATGAATTAAGACACCCAAACAAACAACAATACTTTCTCCTGCGATAATCACACATTGTTCTTTAATTTAGCTACGTAGTATTCTGTAATCTGTGATTTAGCGAATGTGCCGAAAAGCCGTGACGCGCGAACCTCGTTCCGTGCTAGCCGCGACTAGCGCAGTCATAGGCACTCTAATATTGTGTTTAGGTGTGCGTGCGGCGACGCATAGATACTATGGCGCACACATACAAGCCGCGCGCGGTCCGTTTGTATGAAGATAACGTACTTCCCTCTCTTTATTCTATGCTGCTGGTCTCCAATAAAACAGATGTCGCGTGAATTCAGAGTTTCACCTTTAGGCTGCTTTTTATTGAAGTTGCGGACATTGATGATCAGCTGGTTTTTCGTGTTTACACTCGTAAACTCAGCAACGATAGGTCTGATTGTACCTTTTTTTCCCTGGAGGCGATAAACATCTCGAATCTCCGGTTTGGTGAGGGGCATATTTACGGCAGTACCTACTTTTTCAATAACGGCGATCAGGTCAGAGATCGTTTCATTTTCCTTAGTTTTCTATATTTCTGAGGTTTCTGTTTCACTTGAAGAGCGTGTGGATTGTTGTAGATCTTGTATTTTGTTTTCGAGCACAATTACACAGTTTTTATATGCTTGGTTTTCCTTTTTCAGAGTATCAATCTGCTGTCGCATATCCTCAAAATTGGCATTTATCAGCTCCATTGAGTCCTTGATACCCTGATTGACCATCTGGATCGAAGTATTTTGTAGCTTTAGGTCCGCGATATCCACAACCAGTTTATTCAACATAGTTGTTTGCTGTTCATACAGCTTATTTGAATGATCATCCTGTTCCTTTTTCCAATACCAAAGTCGTACGTACTGTTGACATTACTGCTACGAACCGATGAGGTGTTTTTTTTTTTTTTTAATAAATATTAAACCAGCGAGCGCTTGATCGCAATCCCGCCTGATGGTAAGCAGTGACGCAAT
Organism: Sesamia nonagrioides; assembly: GCA_017933935.1. NCBI lineage: Eukaryota > Metazoa > Arthropoda > Insecta > Lepidoptera > Noctuidae > Sesamia > Sesamia nonagrioides. The sequence goes on along the minus strand of JADWQK010000412.1, from coordinate 680,270 downwards.
CGTTGATGGTAAAGCGCACTAGTTTATTAAGAGCCTATTCACTCTAGCCTTGAAGACACTCAAATTGTAGTCCGACGGAAACACCGCCGCCGGCAAGTTGTTCCAGTCCTTTGATGTACGCGGAATAAAGGAGAAGTTGTTGTTTGTGTTTGTTATTCTATTATTTGTTATGACTATGGATATTTTTCCGAAATAAATGATTATGAATTTCGGGAGAAATTTCGTGTTTGAAATCACACAGGATTGAAATGTTCAGGGCATCGATTGAGTGATATGATTAAGCTCACATCACTTAACTAATTACAGAAAGATCTTTAGAGCCTTGGTTTTTTTTTTATAATTATTTTGTCCCATACTAGAAAATTCTCATAAATCGTGGGTGCGTTTACAAACAAATGAAACTCACATACATGCCTAAGTAAGGTAGGATATTATTATTTAAGGATAAGAAAATCGGCGCCACAAACAACTACATCTGAATAGTGAAAGTTTATTGCTAAACGATTGCATCATATGTTCCAAAAATTGTGCACACAGCTACGTGAATATCGCAATGAATGTCAGTTACGCATTAACCCCGCAGGATTTAGACAGGTCAATAACCTACCTGTGATTTCTGTCAAGGCTTGTGATTTCTAACGTTCTTATAAAAAATGACCTCAAATAAATTAGACCGTTTAGACTTGTATAGGAAAAGCTTTTTGCGATCCAATTTTTGTAACGGCCTCTCTATCCATCATAAAAAAGTCTCGATTTCCTAGGAAATGTCTGAGGTAAGACAGCAGTGGTAGCCTAGTCTTAACGACCGCGACTTACTAGTTGTAGGTCGAAGGTTCGAACCCAGTTAGGTGATTTACTTTGTTCTTATTTTTTCATATTTACATTATGAAACCAGCAAAATATTTTTATAGTAATCACAAATCAGTAGACATAAATAAAAAGAAAATCGCAACAATTTTGATTTTGGTTCTGTCGGTGTATACTAGCAACTTAAACTGGGTACCCTATAGTGGGGGTAATTTTAAATCACGGGGTTATTTGGAACTGGCGAAATAAAAGTTATCATCAATTATATTTTTTTATCTATTGGTAGTATCATTCAACGTCCATTTCACAGAAAACATTTCAAGATTAGCGGTGGCAAACGTTGTGAATTTTATTTTATGACAAAACTTGAAATTTTATTGTCTTTCAAGGTAGTAACACTTTTTCTGGGAACTAAAAATCTAGAGAGATATCATGTATGAAGTAAAGTGATCTACGAAATAGTGTATTTCCTGCGCTTTTCAGATCTTCTATTTCCTTTTTTGTATCTCTTAAGTACATTTTCAGATATCGTTTAGACATTCCTTTTAAATATAGCTCAAAAATATATAAAAAAAACAATGCAATGTATTCAGATACCAATTAGCCCCATTATTACGATAGTCATAAAGGAAATTTCAAAAAAATCTAGGTGAATAACAGGAGAAGTATATTAAAAACAGATAATTATGAGAAATTTATAAAAGTACCGAAAAAAATATTCAAACGTAGGTAGTAGGTACTCAGTACACGCGGGCGCACGCATTATAAATAAGTAGTCAATATTACTGTTCTTAACTTTTTTTCAACTACCCACGTGTTATCGTACTATCCAAATGTTTGTTGATAATGGAACATTCTAGAAGAGGAAATATTAAAATATAGTGAGCAACAAGTCAATATCTTCCAATCCTCTTCACCCGATGTTACATTTGCATCTGGCCATATTGCTAGTAATTTTGACTGGAATATTATGAAAGAAAACTTAGGAAGTGATCATTTATTTCATCATCATCATCTCAGCGTTAATCACAGTCGCATCCTTAGCTTTTCAGCTTTGGAAGCTGGGGTCCGCTTTACCAGTCTAACTACTGATTTTGGCTAAACTTCGATATTTTCCGTGAAGCGACTGCCGTCTGACCCCGAAGGCGATATCTAAGCATTGCAGTTAGACCAATTGTTAGACTTTTGAGGGCTCCAACAACCCGTAACGACTGCCACTAGATGTTCGTATGGCAACCGGGACCAACGGCTTAACATGCTTTCCGAGGCACGACCAGACCGGTGCAAATATTCACATTCATCCATACAAATATTTTCACTGTGCGGGGATCGAACCCGCGCCTTCTTGCGCAACGGCCGCGTTCGCTACCGCTATGCCACGGAGGCTGTCAAAAGTGATCATTTATTTATTAGGTTTAAACTAAATTATTTCGAGGGTGTTTACTTTCATAAAAAACGAAATTACAAATTAGCCAACTGGATACAGAAATGATCCTCTCGATAGTTTTTTTCATTTTCATGCGGAAGGTGATGTCCAGCTTTTGTACGATTATTTCACCTGTCAAATAAATAATGCAGCCGATGAGAATATTCCATGTATAAAATTTTGTAATACGCCAAATAATAAATTTAAGCCGAAGGGATATTGAAGTCCTGATGAAATGATTGCAGAACGTCGACTAGCACTCAAAAAATTTAGAAGGAATCCAACACCAGGAAACCTTGCATCACTTGAAAGAAAAACTTCGGAGGCTAAACAGGCTATTCAAAAAGCGAAATCCAATGATTATAGGAAACTGTGTGCAGACATTGATTATAAAGTTTCAGCTTCAGACATGTGGCGCTGGGTTTAACGTGCTTTCAGAGGCACAAAGGGTCTTGGTAGATGAAGATCGTCACCCGTCCAAGTAAGAACCGCAGCATTCATAGCTAAACCTAATCGATCGACCTGCGCGGTAATTATCATTAAACCACGGGACGGGACTACCTACATAAAATACACGACCATACGTAGGTACGGAAGACAGCAGATCAAGTTACTTACCCCAAATTGTCAAATATTCCCAATCAACCTTGAAACTTAATTCTTTAGAGATAAAGTTTAAAATCTAATAAGGAAATCTGACAGGCTGTAGTAGCTTGATGTTCTGTCGTTTGTACATAACATACGTCCCTGCAGTGAGATTTAATATTAAAATCTACCTACATTGCCTGCACATATAACCTTCCAGTGATTGTGGCAACGAAAAAACGTTTGTAAGTAATTAAAATCTGTCGTAGAATTAGGCGTACCGAAATGCAAAAAAACCCCTCTAAATTCGAGGGAATTGCATGATTTAATTTCCCCATCTCCATTCCACTATCGGACGACCCGTCGTACGGCGAATTACCACCCTTACGTTGTACACCTGTTACGTGTAACACCACTACGATCCGGACGAAGCGTTTCGCCTCCTCCTTTATACCGCGTACATCGAGGGACTGGAACAACTTGCCAGCGACGGTGTTTTGTCGGACTACAATTTGAGTGTCTTCAAGGCTAGGTGACGGCTTTGAGGCTTCGATCCGGACACATTCCACTAAATAGCTTCGGATTTATGATGCGCAAGGTCGATTCACCGAACTGTGCTATATGTGGGGTTATCGAAGATGTGCATCACATCCTTGCGGAGTGTGCTCATTTGGAAGTCCAAAGGTGTCTAATCTAATCTTCGAAAAAAATGCTAATGTAGGCTTTTTCAATAGCATCCTGTCCTCTCCATTGTCAGATGAGGCTAGAGCACTTCTTAAAATTATAATGATGGGTATAAGGTTGTGGGTAGGTTAGTTATAGCATAATTATGTACTTGTATACAATGATCGGGGTGACATATTCTCTCCAGAAAAATCCCCGTAAAAAATAAACAAAAAAAAAAGTCTAGACTGAATAGGCTCTTAATAAACTAGTGCGCTTTACCATCAGCGATTGCGTCACTGCTTACCATCAGGCAGGATTGCGGTCAAGCACTAGTTTATAATATAGGTACCTATATATTAAAAAAAAACGGTTGAGGTTGACTGAGACAGAAGGTTTTTATTGGGTCACGAAAACTATGTTTATTAGTTTTATTATAGTTAGTTTGTTTATTAACACTTAAAATCTTTTTATCAACTGTCGTCTTGTAACGGCTAAAATTTTTAATATGGTATTGTAAGTGTGATGTCTTTAAGAAATAATCACAATTCCACCAAAAATCACTAAGTACTTCGCTATACAATATGTAAAGAAAACCCTGTCCGACCCATAAGTATAATAAAGATTAGGTAAACAAATAACCAAATATAATACAGGGTGTATCTGGCATCGTAACGCAAACTTCGCAAAAAGGGTAGACCGCATGCCACTAATAAAATTATGATAGTCATTTTATGTCGTTAATGAAAGGTTACAGAATACACAGTGTTTAAAAAAAAGTGTCGGCTCGGCTTTTGAACGTTGCAAGCGTGCCGCCGTGCGAGTTTGTAGGTATGACGTTGATCCCTGATGTGAAGTCTATTAAATCAGCTGATAAGATCGTTTTTGGGGTTTTGTTTTCATTGCGCTTTTTTATGTAATTAGCGAATAATTTAATTTTGACTTTTAAAATCTTATTGGGTTATAAAAGTATAGCAATTGTGAATGGTCTGAAGTGAAAAAGAACTACATTTATTTTTTTTAATCATGAAAAAGCCGACGAAAAATTCCACCACTGGGGGGTTCAGAATCATGTACTGGATCTATGGTACTCGTTTGTGCGTCGATGTCAGATACACCCTTTATAAAATACATAATCATCATAGTAACAAACAATATTAATGAATTTTGAAATAATCTTTTTTCCCCCGAAATTTGGTAATACATAATTAAAAAAGTGAAAATATCATTATAAACGATGCGACCACGTGCCATGCCCCCGTCGGCCGCGCATGGATTGCCTACCGCACATGTATTAAGTTACCTACCTCTTTTAGCGAAATGATATTTATTTTCTAGGGTTTTTTTTTAAGTTTAGCCCGGCCTTGTGGGCATTAGTAGAATCAGTTACCGATACCTAACAATACCTTCACGGATCGGACAAGAGGTTTTCTTAACATATTGTATATTATACCTACAAGGTTATTTTTTGTTTAGGTGTGTGAAACATGAATATAGTTTGTTCAAAATAAGCAACTGAATCGATTCCAATCATTTTTACACAAATACATTTAGAAATTATTACAGTATGGTTACTGAGCGCGCTACGCAACTTACGCGTGCGCATGCCCGCGCTCAGCTGACGCCACAACTCAATGCATCCGGCTCGCCCGTCTAAACGGAGTGTGGACCAAATTTTTGTTGGGACAACCAAGTAGGATAACAAGCTCAAAACTTTGTGGTTTTAAAAGATATCTTTTTGAAATTTTGTACATAGATTCTTTACTAATTTTATACTGGTCGTGTTTCAGGTTTGGCATAAACAAAAAATAATGCTGTATATGTAGGCCTTACTGCCATTCGGCAGGAGACTTCAAAAGGCACACATAGGTACCTAACCTATCAGTTTCTACCCTCGTATGTACCCTACCCATGTGAATGTCTAACCTAAGAGTTCAATTTCAGTCAACCGGTGAGCTATGGTTTCCTAGAAGAGCATTGGCCACCACAAACAGCACTGGCGGTCACCGCAGCCCAAGCTTAATGGTCAGAGCCCATGATGACGAAGCCTACGTTATTTCATAAAAGCAAGCTTCGGGTGAAGTGACTAGCATGTTAACCCGAAGAAGTTAAGGGTCAAACCTTTATTATTGGATACCTGCCCAAGCATCCACAACCCAACTTTATACTCATCCAAAAACTTCACCTTTTTTATAACGATGGTCTGGCCATAAGAGTTCTTGCTTTATAAGCAGGCAATTACAATCTATAGACATTGATTCTAAAGCGAAAGTTTTAACTGTGTGTCTGCTGTGTGTATGTAGTATCTGTTCAGTGTACATTTATAGAAGGACTAGCAAGGATTGCAAACATTAAAATAAAATTATTTTCACACAGGTAAAAAGAAGTTTTTATTTCTGAGAGTGTTGTTTACAGAACTAATGATTTAAGACTTGGTTAAATTTATAATAAAAGAATCAATTTTTTTAAAAATACACAATCAATTGGGGCATAGGAACCTGCATATCATTTCCATTTTCTAATACATTAAATTGCACAGTTGTATTAAATCTTGGATACCTAAAATGGATACATAATCATGTTGTATGAACAACCAAATCAAAAACTCAAAACTATATATCATTTAGATTAATTAAAATATCACATTTTTGATCTATGATACTATGCAGTTCCAGTAAAACCGTCCCCTGAACATTACATGCCAATAATGATAACATGCAGACTTTTTTATAATAACATGCAAACTTTTTTATAACTTCTGCAACAACAAACTAAAACGAAACACTCTTCAGTTATACAGACAAAAGTTTTGATGGATATGTGGCACAGCTAGAATTAACATGCACTACATAAGGGTGTGCCACACTGTGCAGCTGCCGGGTGTTTAAGCCTGGCTCTCATTGGTTGTGGTCTCAATGGTGGTACCAGCAGGTTTGGTGTTGGGTTTTGGCTTGGCCTGCTGAGTTGGTGAAGCAGCGGTGGCTGGGGCCTCTGCTTCCTGACCATTCTGACGTGGTGCTTGGATAGACTGCCCACCAGTTGGAGGTTGACCTTGACCCGGTGCTTGTCCCTGTTGGAAGTTACGTGGGCGCACGCGACGGTAACCTCCGCGGTTCATGGGTCCTGGACCGCCACCACGGCGTCCACCACGGAAATTGCGGCGGAAGTAGCTGAAAATTAAAATAAATGAGTGTGTCTTCCAAAATTGGAATAACTTTAGTGTATGTTAGTAGTAGTATTGACATCTCACATCTAAGATCCCTTACCTGCGTTGTTGAGGTGCTCCGCCTCCCTCCTGACCTTCATCCCCCTGTGCACCCCCCTGGTTGGATGGGGGCCCACGACGTCCCATTCCGCCTCTACGTGGAACGCCCTCCCCGCCACGTCCGCCACCTTGACGGGGATAATACCTGAAAATTTGTTTAGTTAAAACAAGAGTAGAAACAAAATCAGCTTGAACAAGTCTACTGAAGTTTCACTTACTGGCGATGGAAGCCGCGGCGTTTATCAGCTGCATAGGGCGAGCCCTTTACCGGCTCACCACCGGGACCAGTCACTCCGGCTGCTTCATAGCCTTTCTCCCCGGCAACCACGGCAAACTCCACCGCCTCCCCGTCGCCGACCGAGCGCACAGCCTTGCGAGGGTTGTTCCGGGCGATTGCAGTTTGATGCACAAACACATCCTCCTTGGTGTCATTCCTAACCAGGACAAATGAATATTACTTACACTAGTCCAAATATATATGATAATTCGGTATGAAATGGCGCAATTAATGCTGAACTCACCTATTGATGAAACCATATCCACTCTTCACATTAAACCATTTGACGGTTCCCGAAACTTTCTCAGCTGAAAAAGAAATAAGTTGTTTTGAAAATATACAGAGTGGTGCTAACAATACGACAATAAATGAAAACAGACCACGCATAGAAAAAACCTAGCATCAAAAAATATTGGTTTAATGACCTCCATTCAGCAGGCTAGTGTGTTCCTGTATCGACTTGCTTTTTTGCGCCATTATTATTAAAGTTTAGTACCGCTGGGTGCGGCGGTCATTAACCTGTAAGCGCTTCCTTATCAACATGTACATCATGTAGAAAATGTGAAAAATGAAAACTAATTTCCTGTGACTAAACTAATGGCTATATTTATATAACTTTTTTATGGGTAGACTGAGAATGTGTTGAGGTACACAATGTTTAATTTATTGTCGTATTGTCAGCACCACTCTATATTGCAGAAAGAAACTCCCAGTTTAGGTAGTTAACAAAAAACAATGTGACTTAGTTAATAGACTCAATGTAAAACATATTTCAATTGTCACGCTCCATCATTTTCAATTTAACAACATTATAGTTTGTCAATGTTGCTAAACTTTAAGATTGTTATTTAAAGCTTTCAGGTCTGCTAGAGTGAATTACTAAACAGTTTGGTATTTCAACACTACCCACCACATTAAAAAAAAAATACTATGTAGGATAAAATTGATGTTCAACAATTTTTGTACAATACTGTCAAGAAATCTAAATCATCCCTCGGATAAGATTGTGGAGTGTTATAGAAAAAAGGCATTTGGAGTAGTTATTCTAAGATTTAGTTTTGATGAGAAAACCTAAAGAATGTCGAGTAAAATAATGATTTCAGATTTGTTTCTAAACAAGTTTCACCAACAGACATTTCTTATAATCGAATCTATAATAATAATAAATGTACATATTATATGCAAGTAGGTGCATATAATACATTTATTATTACAAATACACACAGCTTTCACAAAGGTACATACCTAATTTATAATAAAATACCATTATACTATTTATCTACCAGCAGCCATTTAACCACATTGAAAACTTATTCTTAATTAATATGCAGTTAAGTTTGGAGAATACTATTGGTTCAACTTGAAAGTACTCTACAACAAACCACGAATTACAAATGTACGTTATGTTTAGGATGCATGGTTTTTGACGCCGCCATCGACACCTACACGCCCTTAAATAAATTGGTAGAGATGATGTCAATATTATTTTTAAAGTCAGATAGAGCAGGAACATCATAATCATAACGTACATTCGCAACAAGACAATAAGAATAATATTATGGCCAAGCAACAAATTACTAGCTACAACATTGCAATTGGAAAAAGCGGATTGATTTCTTACGGCTGAAGTCAAATGGTTCAAGCCCAGTGCACAATGCCACGCCGTTCTCCATTCCGCCGGCGAGATTATTGATTTGTTCGTGGTTACAAGTAGTTATAGTTATGGAGCTCTATAGTTCTAGTGGGGTCAACATACGATCAATAAAGCCGCCAACAAGAACGCCCACTTTCGAAAATCAAAGAATTCTAATAGATTAATTAGAATTAAACGTTACAATCCATTATTTTTGTCACGTCGCATGGATAATAAATCAAAATATTATAAGATTCCGCGATTTGATGAACATGTGCTTTTGATAAATTTAATGCCGGGACACGCAAAACTAAGATGGCGTAGCGACACTTACCAATGACCTGCTTTTGTTTAGCCGCTTTAGCTTGTTGCGGTTGCTGTTGGGGTTGTTGCTCTTGCTGCTGCTGCTGCTGCTGTTGGGGCTGCGGCTGCGGCGCCTTTTCGGTATCAGCCATGGTGTAATTGGCGAACGGCGATGGTGGCTAGATGGTAAATTCCTCCACGACCTCTCCTCGATGTTCACCGGTCTTAGTCGTCGTTACAATTGACTATTACCACAGAGTACATTATATATATAAGGTAAAGACTATCTGTATCTGTATCTGTATAGCTGTTGAAGTTACGCTAGAACTTGAAACCGAATGTCCGATTTTATCTATGGTATTTATTTAGTAAAATCGCCTACCAATTCGGAATTAAATAGCACAGTGGAAAAGCGAATTAGCGAAGGAAGTTGACATAAAAAGCTTAACTTAGTTTCAAAATAATTTTACTAGGAAACGCCGTGGTCATCAAACGGAAATAAAATAAAGAATTCGATCCAGTCGTCCCTTGCTAGAACAGCAAGGGACGACTGGATCGAATTCTTACTTTTTTCATGAAACGCCTCTCTAAGCGTTTCTTTGACACAGCTGCTGAACATCACAACCCTCTGGTTGTCGCGGCAGTAAAATACACCCCCTCCAAAATTAGCCAGCTTCGCCGACCTAGGCACGTTCTCACCGACCCTGATACCACACACACAGGCCACAGGATAGTTCGGGTAGTGTAGTGATGACCTCTCTAGGTCAACTACGAGAAGCCATAAAAAAAAAACAAAAAAAAATTAAAAAAATTCAATCGGTTTAACTTGTTTTAGTTAGTCGATTGTGAAAAACAATTTTTAAAGTTTATCTTATTTGATTTTTATGATGAGTTTTAATAAATTTTAAGATTTTTTATTTTGCTACAAGAATATTTGCTATCAGGACTTCCATCTGATTTATGAGAAATAAGTACTAGTATTTATTTTAGTACATTTTAGTTATACTTCTTCACGAGAAGCTGTCAAACCAGTAATATTTCTTAGATGAGCTTAACTATTATAAAACCACTCTTTGGTGTAATTAATTATTGTCTTTTAACAATGATTATATTACAAGTTTTTACAAAATAAAAAGAAGCAATGCTATACCGTGTCTATAAAGTCGTGAAAACCTTGTTGTATCATTTTGGAGGTTAGATTTTGCAATCGACATTGGGAGTAAAGCAGTTGCATGAGTATGGACCTTTTTTTATATGGCATCTCGTAGTTGACCTTGAGAGGTCATGACTACTTAACCGGTCTATCCTGTGGCTGATTTAAATGAATTTAAAGCCTCCAGCCAGGGCAACTAAAACTAAGCGACTACACGCTAAGAGCACCCCCTGTGGGGTACAAACCTCGGCTTAGGGCGTGGTTAGAGAGAACAGCAAGGGACGGCTGGATCGAATTTTATTTTAGTTCGGTTTGATGATTGCGGCGTTCTCTCGGTGGTAGGCCTCAACATCAGCCGCCGGCGTGAGTTACCACCCACCAGACAAGTCGTGCCGCCAAGCGATTCGTCGTGTTCCGGCATGATGTCTGGTGAAGCCGTACGGAGGACGGGTCTGAGCAGTTGTGTTGCGATGTGTGCCGGGTACGATGTACCAAATGTTGTTGTGTCGGGAGGTTGGTCCTGGAGGGTAGCGGGATCCGAAGCACGGTGCTCCGCTGGCAGTTGACCGCAGGTAGTTGGGGGCCCAAGTAGTGTGCCAGCCACATACGAAAGGCTGCCCCGCCAATGCGAAAAATCCCAGGGTGGCCCCATCGTGCCGGTTGGCGACCGGACGAGAGGACCCGATGGCGATCCCTGGGGGGGTTCGGGCGTCCCCGCAGTCTCCAGATCAATCTCCCTCTGGCCCAGCATCGTTGGTCGCATTGTTGGGTTTAACATTGCATCACCTCACTCAACTGCCGTCTTCCTTCCTATTCACTCAAAAAAAACAACAAAACAAGTCAATGAAAAGGTCCAAAAAGAAAAGTAGGTGTGCACAGCGGGCGCACGTCCTCTCTTTCAAAGTGCACCTCTCTAATATTAGAGGTCTGCACTCCAATCTCATAGCAGTACACCATCACCTTGAGACTGAGAAGCCGCATCTACTTTTCTTGACGGAGACCCAGATCAGATGTCCGCCTGATGCGGCATACCTCAGCTACCCGGGATACTCTTTGGAGTATCATTTCCTGCAGCGTGCCGGGGTCTGTGTGTATGTTCGCAATGACATCTGTTGCCGGCGTCTCCGTCACCTCAAAGACCCTCATTTTTCGTCCTTATGGCTGTTGGTTGACACTGGTGTGGACAAAATTGTCTACACCTGTGTCTACCGATCGCACAGCGGTGACCAGGAGACAACACGACACGACTGTTTGACCACCTCAGTGAAGCTGCTGTCAATGCGCTGCATCGGCACCCTGACGCACAGTTCGTCGCTCTGGGGGACTTCAATGCCTGTCACCAAGACTGGCTCTTCCCATACCAGAGGACCGACCACGCTGGGAGAGAAGCGCGAAACTTTGCGCTATCAATGGGCCTTTCCCATCTGGTGAGACAAGCGACTAGGGTGCCTGATGTAGCCGGTCATACCGCCAACTGTCTGGACCTTCTGCTGACCACTGATCCGGACTGATGTGTTGTTACAGTTTCCTCACCGTTAGGAACTTCAGACCGCTGTCTGGTGAAGTCTGTGTCGTCCTTCTCCCCACCTGATTGCGACTCGCGTAGTGAGCGGCGAATGTGGCGATATAAGTCAGCAGATTGGGATGAGATGCGCCACTTCTTCGCGTCTTATCCTTGGCAGCAGGTCTGCTTCTCTTCTGACAATCCGTCGAGCTGTGCGGACGCTATATCCGATGTGGTGCGTCAAGCTATGGAGTATTTTATCCCCTTTAGTGACGTGCCCGTCGGTGGCTCGGCTCGCCCATGGTTCAACGCCGACTGTCTGCTAGCTGAACAGCGTAAGCATACGGCATTTCTTACCTGGGTTGACGCTCGTGACCGCTGAGCTCCGGATCTAAGCTCTAAGAAGAGAGCCTTTAACCGCGCTGCCAAATCCTACAAAAAGGCGCTTAAGAAGGCTCGCTTCGACCGCATTACTCATTTTGGCAACAAGCTCTCTGCGCAACCATCCGGTAGCAGATCTTTCTGGTCCCTAGCCAAATCGGTCGAGGCGAACTTCTGTCGGCCCTCACTGCCTCCGCTGGTTAGGCCCGATGGAGCACTGGCCCATACGGCGAGAGAGAAAGCAGGTCTCTTTGCATCTCTCTTTGCCCATAATTCGCGTCTTGATACTGGCAGTGCTACTCCACCTAATTTACCTCATTGCGGAGCTTCAATGCCTGAGGTTCGCATTAGGAACAAAGAGGTTCTGAGAGTACTGTGTCGTCTGGACGTGAATAAGGCTAGTGGTCCGGACGATATACCAGCGATTGTTCTTAAGGCATGTGCGCCCGAGTTGTCTCCTGTATTGACGCGCTTGTATCGCCTCTCATTTAGGACTGATACAGTGCCCAAGTCCTGGAAGCTTCCCAACGTGCAGCCCGTGCCCAAAAAGTCTTGTAGTCGTGCCGATCCTATCAACTATCGGCCAATTTCAATAACCTCCATACTCTGCAAGATTATGGAGCGTGTATTGAACTCGCGCCTCTTGGCTTACCTTGAAGGTAACGATCTCCTCAGTGACCGACAGTACGGGTTTCGACGCAATCGGTCAACTGGGGACCTACTAGTGTATGCCACTCACATATGGGGCGAAGCCCTCGAGAAAAATGGGGAAGCGATTGCCGTCTCCCTTGATGTCTCGAAGGCCTTCGACCGGGTATCGCACGCTGGCCTTTTGAGTAAGCTTCCAGCGTACGGCATTTCCGCTGGCCTGACTGGCTGGGTAAAAGTCTTCCTTACTGAACGGTCCCTCCGAGTTGTTGTCAACGGATACTCATCGGAGCCCATGTCGACCAATGCCGGTGTTCCTCAGGGGTCTGTTCTCTCTGCAACTCTGTTCCTGCTGCATATTAACGATCTGCTGATGTCATCTATGGGTATGCAGATGACAGCACAGTTGTGGAGAGATACCTGCCGGAAGCTCGGGCTAGTAAGGAATCAATCCAGTCCGAAAGAGAGACTATGGTAGAGCGTACGAGTGCTGCACTACAGGCAGTCTCCGAATGGGGCAAAGCCAATCTTGTGCATTCAATGCCGCCAAAACACAGGCGTGTCTATTCACCGCCAAAAGGAGACCTTTCACCTTGGCTCCTACTTTTCAGAATGTGTCCTTGGAGTACACCGACCGCCTTCAGCTTTTGGGAGTTAAGATTTCCTCGAACCTAAAGTTTGGGCGGTTCATTGAGTCCAAGGCCAAAGTGGCTGCCAGAAAACTTGGCGTCATAGCTAAAGTCCGGCGTTACTTCACATCGGGGCAGCTTCTAATGTTGTACAAAGCACAGGTCCGTTCGTGTGTGGAGTACTGCAGTCACATTTGGGCTGGTGCTGCGAAATATCACCTGGCTACTTTGGATTCAGTGGAGAGGCGTGCGAAGAGGCTAATTGGTGACCCTGATTTAACTCGAGACGGTCTCCAAAGCCTAGAGCACAGGCGTAGAGTAGCCACCCTTTCGGTGTTCTATAGGATGCATTTTGGGGAGTGTGCGAGGGAATTGCATGATTTAATTCCCCTATCTCCGTTCCACCATCGGACGACCCGTCGTACGGCGAGTTTCCACCCTTACGTTGTTAACACTACTACGATCCGGACGAAGCGTTTCGTATCCTCCTTTATACCGCGTACATCAAGGCACTGGAACAACTTACCGGCGACGGTGTTTCCGTCGGACTACAATTTGAGTGTCTTCAAGGCTAGAGTGAATAGGCTCTTAATAAACTAGCACGCTTTACCATCAACGATCGCATCGCTGCTTACCATCAGGCGGGATTACGGTCAAGCGCTGGTTTATAAATAATAATAAAATAAAGGCGTTTCCTAGTACTAGCCCCGAGAAGAAACGTCCGAAATAAACTCAGAGGTCATAGTTGGGAATTTATATTTACTGGCTCAGCTGCGGCGCGGGCTGGCCTTCATCGGACAAGGAGGAGACTACTACTTTGAACGCATCGAGATGGGTAGGTCGGTCTTTTTTGTGTATTGTGCTGGTGGCCCTATTGGCCTCTTGGAGGAGGGTTATGGGGTCATCGGGGTCTGTGAGGGCACGCCGTGGACGGCGAAGCTTGGAGATGGTGGAGGGGGTATAGTTAGCAGCCGCTGCTATCAGGGGATTGCGGTGCTTGGCGGCAGTGTCAAAGAAGCGTTTGGAAAGACGTTTCATGAACTGTTGGATGGTGGGGATTTTGAGATCAAGATGGAGGTTCTCATTACGGACGAACCAAGGGGCATTTGTGAGTTTACGGAGGAAACTGTTTTGGACTACTTGCATCCTATGGATATGACGCGGCTTAGCATGTGCGAAGACTGGACAAGCGTATGTCAAAATCGGGCTTATGCATGCTGTGTACAAGCGCAATTTGCACTTGAGTGGCAGTTTGCTACGCGAGTTGAGGACGGGGTGGAGTAAACGCAGAGCGAAGGCGGCGCGTGAGCGGACCGTCTCAATGTGCTCTGAGAAGTTGAGGTTGCGGTCGAGAATCACACCTAGGTATTTGGCTTGCTTCTCCCAAGGGATCGGCTTGCCAGCCATGGTGATGGGTCGTGGGGGGGTGACATTGAGTCGCGGTCTCGTGTAGAGTACCGCTTGGCTTTTTTGAGGGTTGACTTCGATCCTCCATTTCTTAAACCAGTCAGCGAGATTGTTCACCGCGGTTTGAAGATGGAGTCGAATCCAGTCTGGACTGCGTCCCGAGCAGTAGATGGCTGTGTCGTCTGCGAACAGAGCGAGATGAGCCCTTCTGCTTTTCGGGATATGGCTAGTGAAAAGCGTGAAAATGAGTGGGGCTAGTACAGAGCCCTGGGGAACACCTGCACGGATGGGGCGGGGGGAGATGAGTATGGACCACAACAGGTCAAGCGTAATAGGGATGTATCCAAGTATGAAAACACAAAAAAATATTTAGTCCGTCTTATAGATTATAAAAAAATTAAGACCCGTATTTTTTATTTTATCGAAATTACCAAAAACTACTGAGTAGCGTATTAAAGTTACGGAGTGGGGGCTAATTAAGTCACGCCGTGGTATATTTCGTACCCCGGCGTGACGTTATGCGACATATCAAAGCAATATATCTTCCTAAGGTGCGTATTCCAGAACAAAACTCAAGCATTGATCTCTGCTTAAGCATTACTTAAAACTAGTTTCAACCAATCGAATGGCTTGAAACGAGACTTAAGTAGAGCTTGTGTTTTGAGTGACGTTCTGTAATACGGACCTAAGTATTTGAATGAAAGAAAAAATAAAAAATACCTGTTCAATATTTTTTATAAATCTACCTGATGGACATTAAATTATTTTTTAGGATACAACCCAATTGTCAAATATTCACAATAAATCTTCATCAATAATGCTATAAAAGTAAAGTTGAAAATCTAATAATAAAAAGTTAAAAAACTAAAACCCAACTACGACAAAAAACGACGCTGAAAAAGTATAAAACAAGATTTTCAGAATACTGAACTGAACAAAGTTGCTAATATAGATAAATTTTCATGTTTGGAAAACCGCAGTCACACGTTATGAAAGTGCTACGGTAGGTATATGTAACGTGTGACTACGCCCTTCCAAACATGAAAATTTATCTCTAAATAGTGAATATTGCATACTTCAGAATAGTATCGTAAGACATTATTGTCAATTTACAACGAAGGCATCTTGGTAGAGTCTACTGTGTCCATTTATTGCAACTATATTAGCAACTTTGTTCAGTTCAGTATTCTGAAAATCTTGTTTTATACTTTTTCAGCGTCGTTTTTTGTCGTAGTTGGGTTTTAGTTTTTAACTTTTTATTATTTGTACTATTTTGGTGTTAAAGTGTATTTGTGGCGCATAATATTAATAAAAGTTAAATTGATGAACTAAAAACTAGGTAATTAACATACGACATCTCTTTTGACTTATGTATCGGCGTATAGTAATATGTAGAGATGTCCTATTTTACTATTTCGTAGCGCTTGGAGCGTAGCGCGTATAGCAACGGTTTCCCCGTATGAAGCTCCCGGTTTTTTGTAGTAGCGACGCACATTTGCGTCGATGGCACCGAATGGGTCATGAATTAGTGGATGAGGCCGTTAGTATAAATAGATTGGATGTTTTTCTAACGGTGGTAGGCCATAACATCGGCTGCCGGCAGAACTACCCACCAGACAAAGTCTTGCCGCCAAGCGATTCGTCGTGTTCCAGCATGATGTCTGGTGAAGCCGTACGGAGGACGCGTCTGAGCACTTTGTGTTGCGTTGTGTGGCGAGTACGATGCGCCAAATGTTGTTGTGTCGGGAGTTTGGTCGTGGAGAGTCTCCAGATCAATCTCCCTCTAGCGCAGCATCGTTTGGTCGTGTTGGTCTTGGGTTTAACACACCTTTTTTTTGACGCTGTGGTAATGCATTTACGCACCGTACCCCGAAGGGCGTGTGTGGGACTCGCCCAGCCGAAGCCGGGAATACCCACTAAACCCACAGCGACACTCCGGCATCGCCATAGTGGCGGGGGAGTGGGAAACTAGCGCAGCCTGAGCTACCTCTCCCCCGCCGGCGAAACCCGCCTATTAAGGCGGGCCCTCAATTGTCCCTCCTGGGGAGGGGCCGTGGCTCCCGCGTGATGAGCGATGTAAGGCGGGCGTCGGCCTCACGCCCGCCGCTCACCTCAGGGAGGGAGAAAGCGGGCGAAATCCCGCCTTCTCCTCCCCCTACGCCGCCTGCGGAGCGCCGGAGCGAGGGGATCCTCCTCCCGCTCGCGCTCCGCGGCCTCCTTCTGCGACATCACGACCTCGCAGAAGGAGGCCATCGCCACCCAAGCCTCCTCGCTCCCCACCATCGCTCTGACGATGGCGGGCAGCGAGAGGTCCCTTCCAACCGCCGCGACAAGATCGCGGCGCGGCACGGCCCACGACGGGCACACCGCGAGGGTGTGTTCCGCCGTGTCCTCCGCCGCGCCACAACCATGGCACGACGGTGTCTCCTCTCGTCCTATCCGGTGCAGGTACCTGCCGAAGCAGCCGTGACCGGAGAGCACCTGCACCAGACGGAAGGACAGGAATCCGTGACGCCTGTCGAGCCAGTCCTTCAGGACCGGCCCGACGGCGTCGAGGGTACGGCGGCCGAACACCGCGGAGGCGAGGTCCCGCGTCCAATGCTGGACGATGGCGTCCCTCGCCTCCCGGCGGACGGCTTCCCTCACTTCTGGGGCCGGACGCTCGCCCAGCGCCCTGCGCCCCGCCGTCCACTCGTACACTCTGGCGAGCACCCACGCCTCGAGCTCCCAAGGCGGGGTGCCCGCCAGAGCGCACGCCGCCGCGAAGCCCACCGTGCGGTAGGCCCGCGATGCCCGCTGGGCGATGGCCCTTTGGGGCGACCGAAGGGCGGTGAGGTTCTCCCTCCTATGGAGGGAGTCCGCCCAAATCGGGGCCCCATAAAGGGCCATACTCCGCAGTATGCCGGCGTATAGACGCCGGCACCGCATGCTGGCCCCCCCCAGGTTTGGCATCAGCCACGAGAGGGCTCCCGCAGCCTTCAGCAGGCGCGTCGACAGCCCGCTGAAATGCGGGCCGAAGCGCCACCTGCTGTCCAACGTGACCCTGATCCTGACGCCCTCCACAAAAATGTGGGCGTCAGGTGGGGGGCGCTGCCGGGGGCCGTGAAAGAACACGGCCTCCGTTTTGTGCAGCGCCACCCTCAAGCCCAGGCGGCGGATCCTTCACGCCACCAAGGATCCGCCCGCCGACGCTAAACTGGCCGCCTCCCGGAAGGTGCTCCCGCGGGAAGTGAGGAGAGTGTCATCCGCATAGCAGATGACACCCGTGCCTCGAAGGAGGGTTCCCAGCAGGAGCCAGTCATAACCGACGTTCCACAGAAGAGGCCCTAAAACAGACCCCTGTGGAACGCCGGCTCCAACAGCGTATCGCCGGAGCTGGCCAGCCCCGTCTACGAGGAGGACAGCACGGTCCTCCAAGTAGCTGGCCAGGAGGCCCCGTAAAATTTTTTTTGCATTGCATCACCTGGCTCAACTGCCGTCATCCTTGCTATTCCTAAGTTTTTTAAGTGAATAGGCTTAATAAACTAGTGCGCAGGCATCAAGGATTGCGTCACTGCTTACCATCAGGCAGGATTGCAGTCAAGCGCTAGTTTATAATTATTTAAAAAAAAAAAAACTTATATTAAGAGGACCTGGGAAGATTTCTTAATCTATCTAATTCTGCTAACGATCGACTGTCATGTGGATTTTTAAGCAATTTATTATGATCCAAGGCACTTATAAATAATCCCTCTATGGTTTTAACTCTACTGAGAGCGACATAGGCCTGTCCTTTAGCAAACAATGACTTTCCTAGATCTGTAACTTTATCTAGAGTACAACCTTGTAATTTATGTAACAGTACAACCCCAAGAAAGAATCAGCGGGAGCATTTTACGCTGAATTTGCCCAGAACCCGTCAAGCCGTCAAATTCAGTGAGGCAAGGCTCGATTTTGATAAGTCCGTTAGTATCTGCTTTTATGGATGCGTCGTCAAATTGTATGAGAACAGCGCTTGGCTGTTCTCCTGTTCCTACTGATCGCGCCGAAGAGCAGGCCATTCGAAGGCCTTCACCACTCCCATCGCTCCGTTTACCAAACCCTGGTTTACATTCAAATTTCTACGAAGCATTACTAGGGATTATGTACAAACATAAAGTACTCGTGAAGCTCTTTCAGATGATACCAAATACGATATATTTATTTTAATTTTGTATTAACATAGAACTTTTTGTCCGCTAGTAGTTAGGGCGTAATACTAAATTTGGTGACAAGCTTTATAGCTCATAACCAACAGAATATAAAGGCCCTTCTAATGGTGCTGCAGTGGTCTTATTCTGATAAGTAGTAAAGAAGCTATCTATGAACGAAAAGATGTGAATTATATGCAATCAGCCCATGAATACAGGTAAAGCCACAAGCAAATGCTAGTAATATATATATATTCAAAATGTACAAGTTAAGCCCTTTCAAATGATACCAAACACGGCATATTTATCTTAACTTTATTTTTTTACTCTGTACATTTTGTCCGCTAGAGGGCGCCACGTTAGATTTTGTGAAACTCCATATAGCCTATAACCAGCAGACAATTAAGACGCTTCTAATGATATGTCATTTATCGAATTCGAATAAGTAGTTTAGAAGTTACGAGGGAACAGATGAACATACATACATACATACATACATACATACATACATACGTACATACATACATAGCCTGTCAAAATCATAACCCTCCTTTTGCTTTGCCGTAGTCGGGTAATAAAGAACACTGATTTGTCACATTGTACTAACTTGATGTGCTGTCGCCTTTAGGCTGAGGCCGCACTACGGTTAAACCGCGGCGGTTTTTAATCACGTGAATTTGTATCCCTAGAAGCCTAGTGAAAGCGGCCGCACTTGCAGTTTTTTCCCGCGAGCATTTTGTAGCGAAAAAATCAGTCGCGGCAAAAAACCGCTGCGGTTTTTTCCCGCAACTGATTTTTTCGCCTGAGGTCATCACTACACTACTTAACCGGACTATCCTGTGGCTGCCTTAAATGAATCTAAAGCCTCCAGCCAGGGCTACTAAAAGCTAAGCGACTACACGCTAAGGGCACCCCCTGTGGGGTACGAACCTCGGCTTAGGGTGTCGCTAGAAAAACAGCAAGGGACGGCTGGATCGAATTCTTATTTTTATTTTGGTTTGATGACCGCGGCATTTCGCATTCCTCGGTGGTAGGTCACAACATCGACCGCCGGCGTAAGTTACCACCCACCAGACAAAGACATGCCGCCAAGCGATTCGTCGTGTTCCGGCATGATGTCTGGTGAAGCCGTTCGGAGGACGGGGTCCGAGCAGCTGTGTTGCAGTGTGTGCCGGGTGCGATGCGCCAGATGGTGTTGTGTCGGGAGTCGGGAGTTTGTTCGTGGAGGGTAGTGGGATCCGAAGCATGGTTCTCCGCTGGCCGACCGCAGGTAGTTGGGGGCCCAAGTAGTGTGCCAGCCACATACGAAAGCCTGTTCCGCCAACTGCGAAAAATCCCAGGGTGCAGGTTTGCACTCCAATATCGATGCAGTCCATCACCACCTTGAGACTGAGAAGCCGCATCTACTTTTCTTGACGTAGACCCAGATCAGATGTCCGACTGATGCGGCATACCTCGGCTACCCGGGATACTCTTTGGAGCATCATTTCCTGCAGCGTGCCGGGGTCTGTGTGTATGTCCGCAATGACATCTGTTGCCTGCGCCTCCGTCACCGCGAAGACCCTCACTTCTCGTCTCTATGGCTGTTGGTTGACACTGGTGTGGCCAAAATTGTTTACACCTGTGTCTACCGATCGCACAGCGGTGATCAGGAGACAACTCGTTTATTTGACCACCTCAGTGAGGCTGCTGACAACGCGCTGCATCGGCACCCTGACGCTCAGTTCGTCGCTCTGGGGGACTTCAACGCCTGCCACCAGGACTGGCTCTTCCCATACCAGAGGACCGACCACGCTGGGAGAGAAGCGCGAAGCTTCGCGCTTTGTATGGGCCTTTCCCAGCTGGTAGAGCAAGCGACTAGGGTGCCTGGTTGTAATTGGCCATACTGCCAACTGTTTGGACCTTCTGCTTACCACTGATCCGGACAGATGTGTTGTAACAGTTTCCTCACCGTTGGGAACTTCAGACCACTGTCTGGTGAAGTCTGTATCGTCCTTCTCCCCACCAGATCACGACTCTCGTGGTGAACGGCGAATGTGGCGATACAGGTCATCGGATTGGGATGAGATGCGCCACTTCTTTGCGTCTTATCCTTGGCAGCAGGTCTGCTTCTCTTCTGACAATCCGTCGAGCTGTGCGGACGCTATAACCGATGTGGTGCGTCAAGCTATGGAATATTTTATCCCATTCAATGACGTGCCCGTCGGTGGCTCGGCTCGCCCATGGTTCAATGCCGACTGTGTCCAAGCTGAACAGCGTAAGCACACGGCATTTCTCGCCTGGGTTGACGCTCGTGACCGCGGAGCTCCGGATCTAAGCTCAAAGAAGAGAGCCTTTAACCGTGCTGCCAAGTCCTACAAGAAGGCGCTCAAGCAGGCTCGCTTCGACCGCATTACCCATATTGGTAACAAGTTATCTGCGCAGCCATCCGGTAGCAGATCTTTTTGGCAAGGGAGCCAAATCGGTTGAGGCGAACTCCTGTCGGCCCTCACTGCCTCCGCTGGTTAGGCCTGATGGAACACTGGCTCATACGGCGAGAGAGAAAGCAGGTCTCTTTGCTTCTCTCTTTGCCCATAATTCGCGTCTTGATACTGGCAGTGCTACTCCACCTAATTTACCTGATTGCGGAGCTTCAATGCCTGAGGTTCGCATTAGAAACAAGGAGGTTCTGAGAGTATTGTGTCGTCTGGACGTGAATAAGGCTAGTGATCCCGATGGTATACCAGCGATTGTTCTTAAAGCATGTGCGCCCGAGTTGTCTCCTGTATTGACGCGCTTGTATCGCCTCTCATTTAGGACTGGTATATAGCCCAAGTCCTGGAAGCTTGCTAACGTGCAGCCCGTGCCCAAAAAGGGTAGTCGTGCCGATCCTGCCAACTATCGGCCGATTTCGATCACCTCCATACTTTGCAAAATTATGGAGCGTGTATTGAACTCGCGCCTCTTGGCATACCTGGAAGGTAACGATCTCCTCAGTGACCGACAGTACGGGTTTCGCCGCAATCGGTCAACTGGGGACCTACTAGTATATGCCACTCACTTGTGGGGCGAGGCCCTCGAGAAGAATGGGGAAGCGATTGCTGTCTCCCTTGATGTCTCGAAGGCCTTCGACCGGGTTTGGCACGCTGGCCTTTTGAGTAAGCTTCCAGCGTACGGCATTTCCCCTAGCCTGACTGGCTGGGTAAAAGACTTCCTGACTGAACGGTCCCTCCGAGTTGTTGTCGACGGATGCTCTTCTGAACCCATGTCAACTAATGCCGGTGTTCCTCAGGGGTCTGTTCTCTCTGCAACTCTGTTCCTGCTGCATATTAACGATCTGCTGGTGCCCGGTATCTATGGGCATGCAGATGACAGCACAGTTGTAGAGAGATACCTGCCGGGTGCTCGGGCTAGTAGGGAATCAATCCGGTCCGAAAGAGAGGCCATGGTTGAGCGAACGAGTGTTGCACTGCAGGCAGTCTCCGAATGGGGCAATGCCAATCTTGTAGCATTCAATGCCGCCAAAACACAGGCGTGTCTTTTCACCGCCAGAAGGAGCCCGTTCACCTTGGCTCCTACTTTTCGAAATGTGTCCTTGGAGTGTTCCGACCGCCTTCAGCTTTTGGGAGTTGGGATTTCCTCGAACCTTAACTTTGGGCGGTTCATTGAGTCCAAGGCCAAGGTGGCTGCCAGGAAACTTGGCGTTATCGCAAAGGTCCGGCAGTACTTCACACCTGACCAGCTTCTAATGTTATACAAAGCACAGGTCCGTTCGTGTGTGGAGTACTGCAGCCACATTTGGGCTGGTGCTGCCAAGTGTCACCTGGCCACTTTGGATTCAGTGGAAAGACGTGCAAAGAGGCTGATTGGTGACCCTGATCTAACTCGAGTTGGTCTCCAAAGCCTAGAGCACAGGCGTAGAGTAGCCAGCCTTTCGGTGTTCTATAGGATGCATTTCGGGGAGTGTGCGAGGGAATTGCATGATTTAATTCCCCCATCTCCGTTCCACCAGCGGACGACCCGTCGTACGGCTGGTTTCCACCCTTACGTTGTTAACACCCATACGATCCGGACGAAGCGTTTCGCCTCCTCCTTTATACCGCGTACATCGAGGGACTGGAACAATTTGCCAGCGGCGGTGTTTCCGTCGGACAACAATTTGAGTGTCTTCAAGGCTAGAGTGAATAGGCTCTTAATAAACTAGTGCGCTTTGCCATCAACGGTTGCGTCACTGCTTACCATCTGGTAGGATTGCGGTCAAGCGCTGGTTTATAATATGTAATAAAAAAATAAAAAAAATCGTAGTACGAGCTTTGAGAAGAAACGTCCGAAACAAACCCAGAGGTCATAGTCGGGAATTTATATTTACTGGCTCAGCTGCGGCGCGGGCTGGCCTTCATCGAGCAAGGGACGGGGGGAGGATTACTACGTTGAACGCGTCGCGTTGGACCTCGGCGACGAGGTCGGTAGGTCGGTCTTTTGTATTTTGTACTAGTGGACCTATTGGCCTCTTAGAGGAGGGTAATGGGGTCATCAGGGTCGGTGAGAACGTGCCTAGATCGGCGAAGCTGGCTAATTTTGGAGGGGGTGTATTTTACTGCCGCGACACCAGAGGGTTGTGATGTTCAGCGGCTGTGTAAATTATTTTTTAGGATACAACCCAATTGTCAAATATTCACAATAAATCTTCATCACTATTGCTATAATAATAATAATAATTTATTTCGGACAGTATGTATCCATATTTGGTTAGTACTACAAAAATCTTAAGCCCATGTTAGTAATAATAAAAAAGTAAGACAATATTAAATTATTTGCGAGCTCAGCCAGACACTCCTTAGTGTCTGACTAGGACCCGCATGAAACACTCCATTATTTTGGAGTCGATCCCCTCAGCAACTACTCTCAAAATGCTGCTAGTGCTACCCCGTACTCTACGTAGCAAGGAAGCGGTTCTCTTGCGTATAATGGCATGAAAGCCATCAACACGGGCTATCGCTAACATGCCAGATGCACTACAGAAACGGGGCAACCCCAGCAACATCCTGAAACCGTTGTTGTATTGGACTCGCAGGGCACTGAGCGATCTCTGTGTATAAGAAAACCACAGACTGCACGTGTAAAAAGTCTGGCAGTACGCTTTAAAAAGAGTGATTTTAACATTCTCGTTGCAACGAGCAAACCTGCGTGCCAGCATGTTATTCTTAACCGCCAGTGCCCTGCGCTCCCTTTCAATGTCCATTTGGTCATCAAGATCTTCGGTAACATAGTGTCCCAGATATTTAAAATGACTTACCCGCTTGAGTTCATTATTATTCAGCGTCAATTTGGGCACACTAGATGGGCATTTACCAGAAGACTTAAAGACCAAATACTCACTTTTCGTGCAGTTATACATGAGGCCATGTTTTTTCGCATAACTCTCACAAACATGTAAAAGCTGCCTCATCGCACCGACAGCTGGGCTCAGCAGCACCATGTCGTCAGCATAGCTGATATTATTAATACAAACATAGCTATAAAAGTAAAGTTGAAAATCTAATAAAGAACACTGATTTGTCACATTGTACTAACTTGATGTGCTGTCGCCTTTAGGCTGAGGTCGCACTACGGTTAAACCGCGGCGGTTTTTAATCACGTGAATTTGTATCCTTAGAAGCCTAGTGAAAGCGGCGGCACTTGCGGTTTTTTCCGCGACCATTTTGTAGCGAAAAAATCAGTCGCGGGAAAAAACCGCAGCGGTTTAACCGTAGTGCGGCCTTAGCCTTACGTGGCATTGTTGTAATAGTTTAGATTTAGTCGATTGAATAGATTTATGGAAAAAATAGTTAAATATTTTTTGTCGATAATCAGCATTGAGTACCTACTCTACTTTCTCTTTTATAAAGGACTTACATTACTCTACTATTACTTACATTACTCGTTAGAAACTAGCTTACTGTAATACGGTAAAGAGAAAGAGGTATATTTAATATTTCGTTTGTTAGTACAATGTCACAAGAATGTTTTTCTTCAAGGGAATCTTTAATGAAACGGATGTCGACTATTGCCGACTAGGTGTCACATGCCATAATAAGCCGGCCAAACGTGACCAACAAAAAAAAAAAAAAACTACAATTCACATTCACTACGAGGTGCGGCGAAATTTTACTGTCCTTCATCGGCTGTAACGTGGCTGTAACCAAAGAAATTTCTTTGGCTGTAACAAATCTATCTAAATCTCTTTTTAAACATCATCCAGCGATTGCGCCGGTGAAAGCGCGCGAAATTCAGATTTCCTTAATTGAAGCCCGCGAAAGTAAAATTTTCTTAATTTTTCTATGAAATCTTCAGCTGTCAGGTTTGTGGTTTTATCTTGACCAAAATTTTTATTCTTATTTCTATTGGTACGGTTTTACAGAATTATCTTTCTAAGTTACGTACATATGCATTAATGTATTAATGTTATAAACTTGAAAGTTTGTATGTATATGTGTATCAGGCAAAAATTCTTAAACCCAAACCAGGAATCCAGGATTAACATAGAGTATATTTTTATCCCGATATTCCTACGGGAACTTATGCGGGTGAAACCAAAAAGTGGAGTTAGTTATACCATAAGAATAATTCTGAGACCATTTCTTGTTTTTTTCTTATGGTAAGATCTAACTAATGACGATGTAAGTCAAGGCTGCTCAACCCCAGGCCAGCGTGCCATAATGTGGCCCGCGAAAGAATTTTGAGTGGCCCGCGCTAGTACCTATGCTTTGAAAATTTGATTTTGGCTTTGAATCAAAACGTTGATCTAGATTTGAGAAGATATACATACATAGGTACTTACCTCATTCAAAATTGGTTTCTTTATTTAGGTAATAATAAATTCCTAAATAAATAATTCATCAGCAACTTGCTCTCAAATATAACCTTGTGGAATCGAAGGTGCCGTACTACAGGTACATATATGCCCGATCCAGTTCTCGAAAATGGCCATATCACATTGTACTGGGATCGATCCATCATTACTACCCGTGCGCGATAAGTTGGGACCTGAGTGCGGTGACGTTGAGAGATGAGATAATGTAAATAATAGATAAAATAAATGTATAAAATTAAACATTGTATTTTTATTCATTATAAAACCATAGTCAACACTTTCGGTGATACATAATTAAATACCTAGGGTTCTATTTTATTCAAATAGTGTGCACTCAGGTCCCAACTTATCGCGCACGGGTAGTACTGACAGGACTATTGTTGCCAATAAGGCTGATATAGTGATGGTGGATCGATCAGAGCGGCGTGCAATGATTGCTGACTTAACAATCCCGCAGGATGAGAGCCTCGTGAAAGCTGCATTGTCAGGAGGTTCCTCTCTCTGTAGCCCTGACCGCCGGTAGCTTGGACCCTGTTCCCGATACCGATGGGCCACTAACCTTTTATATTTTTAAATGTTTTTTTTAAATGTATTTTTTTATATAGAAATTGTTGCAAAAAACCTGTATTTTTTCTAATGTGAAAAAAACCTTGAAAAAAAAAACAGTTTTCTTTCTGGATTATATTTTTTTCAAGAGCATGAAATCTGAAACTGTTATGGCATTTACCGTTAAATAATTAATACTTGAGAGTACATAATAGAGTATTAGGTTTATTCTTGAACCTGCGGTACTTTTCTGATAAAATAGCTTACCAAAATTTCATGAAAATATTGGCAACATTCATGATATACAACTACAATAAAAAAAAAAACATGGGTTGTGATTTGTGATTTATTGTTGGAAGAAGTGAATTATAAATAAATAATATGTTGATTTATTATACAAATTATAAATTTAATTTATAATTGAACTAAAACGTAGGCTAGAAAAAAAAAAAAACAAATTTAGAACTATCTACCTTTTGGCCCGACTCTTAAAAAGGTTGAGCAGCTTTGATGTGAGTAATGATGATTCTAATGACTATAACATAATTATGTACATACGTAACAGTTATAAAAAAAAAAAAACTTTTATAAAAAAAAAAAACGTGACAAATAATTAATTCAAGTCAGTCGGAAGTCAGTGGCAAAAACTAATACATCCATATAAACCAAGGACACCATGACCATCACATGTGTAGGAGGTATGTTAAAAAAGTACCTGAAATTTTTAAATTTCATTATTTCACGGGTTGGAGAGTCCGACACTCAAATGCAACTCTGCACACCATCCTGATGACGTGTGTGGCTAATGGAGGACGGTCGTTCGTTATCCTGGATATCGAGATATTCATACGAATAGCGAACCGAGCAAGGTCTATTCCAGGGCGAAAGTTTGAGTTCAATTTGATTTTGCTTAGACTTGAATCCTCTAAGTACACTGCTGGAGAATACACGTCTAGACTATCGACTGAGGTTTGAATGATATATATCGCATCTTCATTAAGAAGATGCGATATATATGATTCAATTGCATGCCTTCAATGACGAGATTATGAGATTGAAAGAAAACAAAGGTTTGAGCACAAAATGTAACCTTTTGAGTTTAAATCCATTTCTTGACAAGCATGACAATCTGCGAGTAGGTGGAAGGTTACGTAACTCAAACTTACCCGAAGACACTAAACATCTAATACTACTACCACATGACAATAAACTGACAGAGTTATTAATTTGGCAAGCTCACAGAAGAACATTACACGGGGGTCCTCAGTTAACCCTGACACATCTACGGCAAAGAGTTTGGATCGTAGGAGGACATCGCGCCGTCAAAAAGGTCTTACACAAATGCGCGTAACATGTCTCAGATTTAATGCTAAACAAACAAACCAAATTATGTCTGATCTACCAGAGCCGAGAGTGACAGTATCTCGCCCGTTTCAACATACAGGTGTCGATTTTACTGGTCACATTGAGATCAAGGCAAGTAAAGGCCGAGGCGTTAGAACATTGCTGGCGTACGTTGCTGTATTTGTTTGTCTAGCAACAAAAGCCATTCACGAGCGACTTAAAATTCATTGCTCCTAACAATTTTCAACTGAAGGCGCTACTGAAAATTCCTGAAACTTTCAGTAGCGTTATCAGGATGGAATTTTGTGTGGTCATGCATGTAAAGCGAGGAGAGATTACGGCATCCATGGGAACCCAACTCACGGGTTCCATAAACCCTTAGAGCGCTCTCTGCATCTGAAATCTATAAATATTGGGTATGCCGATTGCTTCATATCAGTTACCGGCTGCTGAACTAAGTCGTCCTGCCAGAGATGTTAAATGAGGACCCCATTGTACCCTCGAGTCAAGCGTGATCCCCAGGAAAACCGTGTTCTCGACGAATTCGAGTTTCTCCTTGTTCAATACTATATCGTAAATACTTGTAACATTTGATAACGCAAATCATATACACTTTGTCTTTTTTGCATTTAGTACTAAATTATTAGCGGTAAACCCATTTTGGACTTGCTGTAAAGCATTGTTTACGTCCTCAAGGTTTGAGCAACGCCTATAGATTTTACAAATTAACGAAGTATCATCAGCAAACAATACAATATGTGGTTGTTTTTTTAATAGATGCTGTAGATCATTTATATATACTAAAAAGAGGAAAGGACCCAAAATCGAGCCTTGCGGTATACCCATTTTGACTTTCAAACCCGGAGAATTATCACCATTTATCTGAACTTGCTGTTGTCTATCAATTAAATAAGATTTGACCAAGCTGAGTGCAAGTTTACCCAGCCCATAATGTTCAAGCTTTAAAAGTAAGGTTTCATGATTGCTTCACTCAGTTTCATCGGTTATGAGGCTGTATACCCCGCGAGAATGTGAAGGTCGGAGCTTTTTAAATATTAAGACCCTTCACAATCGCGAGATATGCAGTCTCAGGGAATATTTTCTAAAAATCGACCTGGTTTAGCAAGCTACATTGAGGATTTTTCCGGGTCCTCCACGGGCTTGATGTAGATTTACCACCATCCGTTGCCAGGCTGCGTTTTGAAAATGACAATTGTCTAAATTAATATAAAGGTGCGAGATTTACGCTTGACTGCGCCAAAGGAAAGGTCACGTTTTTAAAAATTGTGTTCCTATGTTCATTTTAAGCAATATTTAACATGTTAACTATCATTGTACCTTTTATACTTATTTATGTTCTGCTTTAAGATCCCAATCATAAAATGAAACATTTTTGAAAAAAAAAGATATACAAATTTACCGTTTTTACCGGTTTACCGGTGTAAAACAAAAATTACGATAATTGCATGCCTTAATTGCAGTAGGATTCGATTTGCACCCACAAAATTCGTGCCGTTGTCACTGTATATGTCCCGTAGCTTACCTCGACGTGTGCAGAACCGCTTGAAAGCCGATAGGAATGTTGTGTTGGATAGTTCTGATACCAGTTCTAGATGAATGGCTTTTGTTGCTAGACAAACAAATACAGCAACGTACGCCAGCAATGTTCTAACGCCTCGGCCTTTACTTGCCTTGATCTCAATGTGACCAGTAAAATCGACACCTGTATGTTGAAACGGGCGAGATACTGTCACTCTCGGCTCTGGTAGATCAGACATAATTTGGTTTGTTTGTTTAGCATTAAATCTGAGACGTGTTACGCGCATTTGTGTAAGACCTTTTTGACGGCGCGATGTCCTCCTACGATCCAAACTCTTTGCCGTAGATGTGTCAGGGTTAACTGAGGACCCCCGTGTAATGTTCTTCTGTGAGCTTGCCAAATTAATAACTCTGTCAGTTTATTGTCATGTGGTAGTAGTATTAGATGTTTAGTGTCTTCGGGTAAGTTTGAGTTACGTAACCTTCCACCTACTCGCAGATTGTCATGCTTATCAAGAAATGGATTTAAACTCAAAAGGTTACATTTTGTGCTCAAACCTTTGTTTTCTTTCAATCTCATAATCTCGTCATTGAAGGCATGCAATTGAATCATCATCAACCTTTTTTATCGTCCCACTGCTGGGCACACATCTCCTCTCATACAGAGAAGGATTGAGCGTAATCACCACGCTTGCTCAATGCGGATTGGCGATTTCAGACTTAAAGTCCAGGTTTTCTCAAGATGTTTTCCTTCACCTTTAGTCATTGGTGTCCAAAATATACTTAGAAAGTATATATAACTTTAGAAAAGTTACATTGGTACTTGCCTGACCTGAAATGGAACCCGCGCCCTCATGCTTGAGAGGCTGGTGTTTTAACCACTAGGCCACCACGACTTTTTGCAATTGAATGTGTTTCATTAATAGGTTTTCCTTTGTATTTCTGTGGATGTCAAGTAGTACGGTGAGTGTCGGTTTTCGAACAGCTGTTTATAAAACGTTTCATCCAGGTCTTTGTCTACTGTGTCCAGGTCCACTCTTGTAATACCTACGAGTCACATCGCTGTGTCTGTCTAATAACTCAAATACTATTGAAGATGGTTCACATGTCACAACATACGTTTGCATTTGTTTTTGTTTTGATTCGCAGGTTGTCGGTGTAATTGCAATTTTATCAAAAGTATCTTCATTGTAATGTTTCATCTCATCCAGTAGGGACCTTGCCACCACAAAGAATGTTGCAATAGTTGCGAACAACTGATCCCGCGTGATGCACAATCTGCAGCATTTTCCACGGACTTGACATAACTCCAGTGTTAGTTTGGAATCACGTTATGTACTTACTGTACCCTATTGCTGAAGAACGACTTCCATTTTGTGACGTCCCCATGCAGCCAGCCTAACATACAGACATCATTCAGACAGACTTTGTCCAGGCGTATGTGTTTTTGTGTACATTGTCCCATTTAAAGACTGTCAGAACCTTTTTCATGAGCCGTGAAAGTAGCACCGCACCACATAATAGCCGTGGTAGGTTCAATTTCTTGTTGATCGGCGATAACCTCGATTTGCGTAGGCCTTTTCAGACGCATTGTTGAACCCGTGTACTTGGAATGGTTTTGTAGTATCTCCCAGCCACCTTAGTATTTGGTAATGTTGTGTAAATCGCTAGTAAACTGCTTCCATTCTTCTTGCACGTTGTCAGGTAAAGCTTCATCCCACTCGCACCCCGATAGCCAGACGCTTTGGAAAAGCAGTTTTGGTTTTACTGTCAAAGGTGTCAGCCAGCCCAAGCGGTCGAAAATTTTTGAGATTTCCGATAGCAGTTTTATTTTTGTCGGTTGTTTTTTGCTGTCAAGTTGTATTTTGTTCGTAAACGAAAATGTGTCAGTTGTAGGATTCCACTGGTCCCATTTTTGTCATTCCATTGTTTGTAAAATGCATTGTTAAAATTTGAAGAAGATAAACTTTCAATCAAGGTCTGGTTGTTGCTTGACCACTTCCGTAGTGTAAGGCCAGCTACATTCAGCATGTCCATGAGTTGATTTTGGATTTCTTGTGCTCGTTCGATGGAGTTGCTGCAATTTAGGACGTCATCAACGTACATTTCGTTAGCAGCGGAGATCAGAGCCAAATGACATGAAATTATTAAATGGGAAAGTGTGAGTGGATATTAAATGAACACGAAGTATAATAATATTAATATAAATAAATAGTTCCTACGCTCACATCAATTAGCCTAGCTCCAAAGTAAGCTTTAGGTAAAGGCTTGTAAATATACAGTATGTTAAATAACCTATGTATATCATTAATAGATTAAAATAAAAATAGAAATATATACAGAATGTTTGCATACTGATTTACATTTGAAGAATCCATACTTAATATTATAAATGCAAAAATATCTCTGTCTGTCTGTCTGTCCGGCTTTCACGCCAAAAGTACTGAACCCATTGTAATGAAATTTGGTACACAGATAGACGATAGTGTAGAGCCTGAGAAAGGACACAGGCTATATAACATCCCGCTATGAACAATAGGAGCATAGCAGTAACAAAAAATGTTGCGTAAACGGGAGCGAACGCGGACGTGCATATTGCTCCCATTATTTTAACAGGCGCTTATTTTATATCAACTAAGCTCCTGTAAACTGAAGTCCACGCGGACGGAGTAGCGGGTAACAGCTAGTAAAAAATAAAATAGGATTTGAAATATAGTAAATATTGATTTAACCTAATTAATTTCACTAATTACTATGGTATATAATTTGTTTATTTTATTATACATATATAGCGATCAGGTCTGACTTCAAGATTGGATCGTAATTACCCGTAAGCGGCGGTACATGGTGTGGCGTTCGCGGCGGTTTTTTATACAACGTTCACAGTGTTTTTGAAGTGTATTTAGTATCAGCATTGCACCCGTGCGAAGCCGGGGCGGGTCGTTAGTCGTTAATATGCAGCAGGGACAGAGTTGCAGAGAGAATAGGCCCCTGAGGAACACCGGCATTAGTCGACATGGGATCCGATGAGCATCCGTCGACAACAACTCGGGGGGGCAATCACTTCCCGATTTTTCTCGATGGCCTCGCCCTACAAGTGAGTGTCATACACTAATAGGTTTCCAGTTGACTGAATACAGCGAAACCTTTACTGTCGGTCACTGAGGAGATCGTTACCTTCCAGGTATCCATATATATATATATGTAGGCACGAGTTCAACAGACGCTTCACAATCTTGCAGAGGTTACTAAAATCGGCCACTGATTAGTAAGATCGGCACGAGTGCACGGCTACCCTTTTTGGGCACGAGCTGCACCTTGGAAATGTTTCCAGGATTTGGGCACCAGTCTTAAATAAGAGCCGATACAAACGCGTCGATACAGGACACAACTCGGACGCACAAGCTTTGAGAACAATCGCTGGCATACCATCCGGACGACACACTACTATCAGAACCTCTTTGTTCCTAACGCGAACCTCCGGCATTGAACTGTCGCAGTGAGGCAATTTCGGTAGAATTCGGAATAGCACTGCTAGACGCGAAATGTGGTCAAAGAGATATGCAATGCTATATGCAAAGAAATTTGCTCTCTCTATCGCCGTAAGAGCCAGTGTTCCATCAGGCTTAACCAGCGAAGGCACTGTGGGCCGACAGAAGTTTACTTCGACCGATTAGGCAAGGGCCTGGAAAGATCTGCTACCGGACGACTGCGCAGAGAGCTTGATCCCGATATGAGTAACGCGGTCGAAACGAGCCTTCTCAAGCGCCTATTTGAAGAACGGTAAAAGGCTTTCTTCTTTGAGTTTAGTAACTGCAGTCACGAGCGTCAACTCAGGCGAGAAATGCCGTCTGCTTACGCTGTTCAACTTGAATACAGTCGGCATTGAACCATGGGCGAGCTGAGCCACCGACAGGCACATCACAGAAGGGGATAAAATACTAAATAGCTTGACGCAACACATCGAATATAGCATCCGCACAGTTCGACGGATTGTCAGAAGAGAAGCAGAGCAGCTGCCAAGGATAAGACGCAAAAAGTTTTCCCCTGGAAATTTGAGGGATTAATATTAACGTTCTTAATATTGACGTTCAAATATTATAAATCGGAAAGTGAGTTTGTTTGTTTGTTTGTTCCGCTTTCACGCCGTAACAGCTGAACCGATTGCTTTGAAAATTTTTAAACGTAAAGTTAAAAGTCCGAATTAAATAATTGCGTACTTTTTATCCCGGAAAAAAATTAGATTCCCGAAAGAAATCTTAAAAGCGCGATATAACCGTTCTCCACGCGAGCGAAGCCGCGGGCGGTAAGCTAGTTGTAGATAAACTGCAACCACTACGTCCATCTATCGATACAACGAGTTATTTCATTGCAGCTGCTTTTGCGCATGTAATTTTGTTTGATTTGGTAAACTCAGATATGCTTTATTCACTACTGCCATCTATTTGGTTTTGTTTAAATAAGAGGCTCATGTGTCTATCACCAGATGTCGCTACTCGTAACATAACATATATCACGACAAACATCCAAAGAGGTAGTCAGATGTGTAACCCAACCCGCATTAATACCGCGTATACCTACTGAAGGACTGGAACAATTGGCTGGTCTTCCCATCTGATTATTATTTAAGGCAGCAAGGCTGCAGTGAATAGGCTCATAATAAACTTCACTACTAATTACTGGTACTTCACACAAAGGCAGCTTCTAATGTTGTACAAAGCACAGGTCCGCTCGTATGTGGAGTACTGCAGCCACATTTGGCCTGGTGTTGCGAAATGTCACCTGACTGCTTTGGATCCAGTGGAGAGGCGTACGAAGAGGCTGATTGGGGACCCAGATTTAACTCAAAACGGTCTCCAAAGCCTGAGGCACAAGCGTAGAGTAGCCAGCCTTTCGGTGTTCTATAGGATGCATTTTGGTGAGTGTGCAAGGGAATTGCATGATTTAGTTCCCCATCTCTGTTCCACCATCGGACGACCCGAGGTACGGCGAGTTCCCACCCTTACGTTGTTAATACCACTACGATCCGGACGAAGCGTTTCGCTGCCTCCTTTATACCGTGTACATCAAGGGACTGGAACAATTTTCCAGCGGCGGTGTTTCCGTCGGACTACAATTTGAGTGTCTTCCAGGCTAGAGCGAATAGGCTCTTAATAAACTAGCGCCCTTTACCATCCACGGTTGCATCACTGCTTACCATCAGGTGGTATCGCGGTCAAGCACTAGTTTATAAAGTTAATACAAAAAAACTCAGCCTATAATAATAATAATATTTATTTATTTTCTCACCACAATATCCATATAAAATAATAATAAAATAAAAACAATGTTGTCCAGTTATGGGCTTGTACAAAATATTGTGGGAGACTGGTGCCTAAGCTAAGCCGAAGCCTGTATTTCAGGCCACCAGGTCTCCACCCCAGATATACATTTTTATTATAGCTTCCCATAAAGTACAATTAAACAGTGATTTAAATTTTACTTATAGGAAGGAGTTTTTGTGGGGAGTGTGTGGATATGTATGTAAGTGTGTGGGAGAGTGAGTGTGTGCGGTGTGTGAGTGTAAGTGTGAGTGATGGAAAATCGGTGCTTGTTATAATATTGCATGTTGTATGTGCGTGTGGTAACATACAGGTAGATAAACGGTAAGGCAATGTTGTGATTATTTTGAGATAGATAGTAGGTTTTCGGTAGTATCGTAGTCAAGAGTCTTTAGCCATCCATTGAGCTTTTTCTTAAAGATATTGTGAATTTTCTTTACTCTATTATAGAGGTAGCCTCCAAAAAACAAAAGAACCGTTCAGAGAAACAAGTTAAAAGTCCGTCAACGGACCGGGCGACGGGGTCGTAACGCCTTTAAGGCCGCTGCCTCGAATCTTGCGGGCAGCGGGGCGGCGGCGGGCAGCGAGCGGTGTACTTCCCGCGCTCGAATCTTGCGGGCAGCGAGCGGTGATCGAGCGTTAGGAATAAATTTGTATCAAAAAGATGTTGCCGCCATTGTTCAGACATTTCTTTCGCGAATAAAAACAAATATCTCGTCGACACAATCGTGAACACAACACTACGCGGCTATAGTGATGCGCGATCTACCCCACAGAAGAGATAATGTTATTAGAATGGTAATAGTTCGGGATTAGAATTAGAACGCGTGTCGCCGCTTGATTCCCCTCTATAACTCACCTGTAAGCAAGAGACCTATACGAAACCGCATTACGCACACAAATAAATACTCGCACTTCGATTATAACTTGAAATGTTGCACCGGAACAGCATTAGCAAATGATGTAAACTAAGTAACAGCCTTGGGCTAGGCTAGGAATAGACAGTTTAGACAGCTTGACGATTAATTGCATGTAAAATAGTGAATAAATAAAGTAAAGCTTCTATATTTCCAATTTAGAATATGTAGTATTGAATACATTAAACTACTTAGACGTGAGGAGTAAAAAAAGAACAACGATACCAAAGTTTTAGAGAACAGGTCCAAGTTTCTCGCCCATTCCTCCACTCTGCCCTTGATTGGATCACAGTTGCGGGAGCTAAGTATGGTGCTGATATGAATGTTAGCCTCGTCGACACAAGTCTGGATTTCTTCTAGTCCACCCAGCACATACACGTCTTTTGCATCTTTATGCAATATCACAGGGAACTCGAGGGATGCCCACATTTCTTCCACCTATGAAAGTTATTTTATACAGTTAAGTTAGTTAAGTTATTTTATGAAGATATTTTGTTTTTTTTTTTTTACACTAACTTTACTAATCTTGAAAATGTTTCCCATCTCAGTCTTAGAATAGATCTCACACAGTTCTGGTGCTAAAGGCAAGAAGACAAGCCTGAACAATAGAACACGGAAAATATTCTTAAGACAAATTATCTTGATTTGCTAGAAGCCTTATTGGAATCATGTGAGAATCTAGTAGTAATGTATCCATACTTCCATATCCATACTTATATTAGGTATAAATGCGAAAGTAACTCTGTCTGTCTGTCTGTTTCGCTTTCCCGCTTAAACCTCTCAACCGATATTGATGAAATTTGGCACAGACAATCTTTAGACCCTGAGAAAGACCATAGGCTACCTTTTATCCCGGAAAAAATTGATGTTCCCGAGGGAAATCTAAAAAGCGCGATATAACCGAACTCCACGCGGGCAAAGCCGCGGTCGGAAAGCTAGTCCATACTAATATTATAAATGCGAAAGTAACTCTGTCTGTCTGTCTGTCTGTCTGTTACGCTTTCCTGCTTAAACCTCTCAACCGATTTTGATGAAATTTGGCACAGACAATCTTTGGACCTTGAAAAAGGACATAGGCTACCTTTTATCCCGGAAAAATTTGATATTCCCGAGGGAAATCTAAAAAGCGCGATATAACTAAAAACACTTTTTTTGTGTAATAAAAGAAGTATAAAAGATAAAATATAAAAGATAGAGATATGGTATCGCGGACTTTTTGTAGAAATAATTAAGACGAACCAGATAGCTATACATTGTTTTTAATTTTAGGCAACTGTTTAGGCAGCGCACGCAAAGAATTCTGTTTTATGAGATATTTTTTTACCGACTTGCTAGACAAAAGTTGTGATAGCTCGGTTAATATACATGTTATAGAAACAGTTTATAGCCTATAGCACTCAGGAATAATGTAGCTTACTGCCAGTTAAAAAAATTTTAGAATTGGATTATGAGTTCCAGAGATTACCCCCTACATACAAATTTAAAAACTTACATATTTTACCTCTTTATAATATTAGTATAGATATAAAAATGTAATATGTCATTGTAAGAACCGTTACGGGTTATCACATTATATTAAAATGTACCTATATACAAAAATAATAATATTTGTTCAGCATTTTACGTAAGTGTAGGTTTTTTAAAATAAAATTGTTACTACCCAACTCGAGGGTATAGGCACTGTTACTTCTTAATACAGGCTATCTCATAGCGTAGCATGAGAACAGTACGTCACCCGCTTGATTGTCAGAAATATAAAACTACCCACTATGTAAAAAAACAATCTGTTTTTCTATATAAATAAAGATTATTAAAGATTATTATATCTTCTATACTAAAATTGCCCAAATTAACCTCAAATTTTTCCATAGGTACAAAATATTGAAGAACCAGTGGAGTAGTAGAATTCGTAGAATTTATTTTGATTAGACAATTTGATCATCATCATGCCAGCGTTAATCCCAGTCGCATCCGAAGCCTTTTCAGCTTTGAAGTCTGGGGTCCGCTTTACCAGTCCAACTGCTGATATGGCTTCGACATTTTCCGTGAAGCGACTGCCGTCTGACCTCCACAACCCGAAGGCGACATCGAAGCATTGCAGCTAGACCAATTGTTGGACTTTTGAGGGCTTCAATAACCCGTAACGACTGCCACTAAATGTTCGTATGGCAACCGGGACAAACGGCTTAACGTGCTTTCCGAGGCACGACCAGACCAGATTTGATTAGACAATTTATCCCTACATAAACTTTAAATTCTTCTGATATCGTCAAACCATTAATTTTTTACCAGTTCTTGTTTTGATCAAAACTTGTATCAGCCTAATTAAAATAAATAAATAAATAATGTTTTACTGTAAAGAAATTACAAATTATAACCTACGAAATATACTTATTAGAGGAATTACGTTACAAACAATCAAAGTGAGCCCTAACGTCTAAACTAGGCCGAGCCTGTATCATAGACGTTAGTGTACCTACATTAAATGTAAATGCAAAAGAACATGTGCGCTAAAAATAATTAGGTTATTAATACAAAATTTAATTTAGGTTTAAAATGAAGGTAAATATAAGCCACAAGAAAAAAGAAACAGTTTGTTTTTTTACAGAGACACACACATAAAGTTTGAACTTAGCATTAGAACATGGCATCAGGTTCATAGTTTTTTTATTGTCGTCAGTAGATTTGCATTGCTTAAATGACCTGAATAAAATGCTGTTATACCTTCTTTAGCAAAGCTTCAAGGCCAGCCTCAGAGCTGGCTTGTCCCGCCACTTCCATCAATTCCTCAGCATGCTGGAAGGCGTGCAGATCCTCGAACACTTTGAGAGTCAGCGGTTCACCGGGTGTGAATCGTGTTTTTAGAATTTCTTCAATTTTAACCCAGTGTCGGGGTTTCAATGCTGGACTTCGGAGATATGACAAAACAGGTAGCTAAAATGATAAAATTTAACGCTACAAACCAATTTTCCAGTGTCGCTGCCAACATCTGTTCCACATTTATCGAATACTAGCTGCCTTCAGCGGTTTTACCCGCGTAGGTTTCGATATGTTTTTTTTTTTTTGTATGCTCCGCTCCTATTGGGCGCAGCGTGATATTATATAGCCTAAAGCCTTCCTGGATTCCTTCCCAACGCAGAAAGAATTTTTCAAATCAAAACAGCAGTTCCTGAGATTAGCGCATTCAAACAAACAAACAAACTCTTCAGCTTTATACAATATGTAAAGAAAACCCTGTCCGACCCATAGGGATAATAAAGGTTAGGTAAACACATAACCAAATATAATATTAAATTTTACGTAATCATCATAGTAACAATACTAACGAATTTTGAAATAATCTTTTTTTCCCGCGAATTAATTCTAACTTCCCCGATATTTAGTAATTTTGAAAAAGTGACAACACCGTTTTGGCTGTATTATTATAAGCAATGCGACTACGTGACGCGTTCCCTGCCCCCCGTCATCCGCGCTTGGATTGCCCACCGCAGATGTTTAAAGTTACCTCTTTTTGCGAAATAATATTATTTTTTTTAGGGGGATTTTTTTTTAAGTTTAGCCCGGCTTTGTTTGCATTAATAGAATCAGTTATCGATACCTAACAATACCTTCACGGATCGGACAGGGTTTTCTTTACATATTGTATATTAGTACTAGCTGACCCGGCGAACTTTGTTCCGCCTTAAATAAAGGCAATATCACATGATCTTATTTTTACTTTTTAAATTAGGATAATTAGGGTAGCACAAAAGTGTAGGAGAAGTCGAAACAATGAAGCTCATCATCATCGACCTTTTTTTATCGTCCCCCTTTTGGGCATAGCTCTCCTCTCATACGGAGAATGATTGAGCGTAATCACCACGCTTGCTCAATGCGGGTTGGCGATTTCAGACTTAAGATCCAGGTAGATTTCCTTCCTTAAGATGTTTTCCTTCACCTTGTAATCGGCTTGAAACATTTCATCATTAAATCACAATAATACATAGAAGAAATTTAATTAGCTACCTCTCCCTACCAATTTTCAACAAAGTCGGTTCAGCCGTTCTTAAAAAATAATGTTGTGTAATAATTATAGATAATGGAAGAGGTTTTATTTTGCCTACTTTGTGGAGGTGCAAGGTAAGAGGGTAGTACAAAAGTGTAGGAAAAGCCGAAACAATGAAGCTCATTCATCATTAAACCACAAAAATTACATAGAAGAACTTTTATTGTGCCCAGTTTGTACAGGTGCAAGGTACCAGGGTAGCACAAAAACTGTTTGAGAAGTCGAAACAACGTTTCAGAGATCACATGCTTTTTCAAGCAATCAGCGCCATCTGCCGGGCTGATTTGTGAATTTAAACCATCCAGGGACAAATTCATTTAAATCGGTTAAGCCGTTTATGAGGAGTTCAATGACATACACAGGTACAGCAGAATTATATATATAAAGATAGAAAAGTGCATTGTATTACAATAAAATGAATTTCTTTTTTTTGTATTTCCATTGAGAAAACTTTTCTGCTTCAATTAATTTAATAAATGCGTTTATTTAGGAAATATATAAAATTTGTATTCTAGTTTATTTATTTTTTAATTAGTTAGTTTAATTCTACTTCAGGAAGATACCAACCATAAATTCCAACTTGTGCACTGAATCTGTTTTAGTTTTAGGTAATACCAAAAGATGTCACTGTACATTTGGTGCTGATTTGTGAATCGCGGTGTCAAGATTCTCCTCCGTTTGGTTGGGTCTTCTCGAATACCACTGTCTAACAACTTACTAGGGAAAAACAGCCAGTCCGCTTAAGGTAAGCAGGGCCCTGAAAGTTTAGTTTTGGGAATTTTTGAATAACTCTGCTAAGCAGTTTGCTAAGGCTGAGTTAAATCACCATCATAATCTTCTCAGCGTTAATCCCAGTCGGCTGTCGGAGTCGCATCCGAAGCCTTTTCAGCTTTGGACTCTGGGGTCCGCTTTACCAGTCTAACTGCTGATTTTGGCTAAACTCCGATATTTTCCGTAAAGCGACTGCCGTCTGACCTCCACAACCCAAGCATTGCATTTAGACCAATACGACAACCCGTAAACGATTTACTAAAAACAAAGCATTTATATTATTCTCTACAGTTAGTCTGTCACGATAACCATGGTGG
This sequence comes from Sesamia nonagrioides, assembly GCA_017933935.1. NCBI lineage: Eukaryota > Metazoa > Arthropoda > Insecta > Lepidoptera > Noctuidae > Sesamia > Sesamia nonagrioides. The sequence continues at coordinate 639,788 of JADWQK010000412.1, read as the reverse complement.
TTGGCGCTTATATGAATATTTATTAACCTTTGTCTTCATTCAATGTTATGATTACTTGCATTGGTAATATCTATTAGTTACCAACAAATTATTTTTAAAACTAACAAACTAGTATCCATACTAATATTATTAATGCAAAAGTAACTCTGTCTGTCTGTTACGCTTTCCCGCTTAAACCTCTCAACCGATTTTGATGAAATTTGGCACAGACAATCTTTTGACCCCTGCCCGTATTACAGAACGTTACTCAAGCATTGATCTCTACTTAAAACTAGATTTGAGTCGAGTTTTGATTTTAGAACGACCCTCAAGCATAGATTCGTTGATCATAGATCAGCTGAGTTGGACTTTATTGAATCATACCTAAGCATTGATCATCACTCAAGTGTGGTCGGGACCACGCTTGAGCATAGATTACCTCATTATTTTGGCATTGTCATGTCATTTTTGATTTTTGTTCTATCTATTTCTAGCTACATTGTAGAATTCAAATATTGTTTTTCTTATTAATATTTGAATCAAAATGGATGTATTTGAAGAAATAGACCATTATGATAATTTATTTAACGATAATTTTAGTAGATTAAACTTAGTTCCTCTAAGATATTTGCGATTACGATATACAGGGTCCATATAATTGCGAATCCTTTAAAAAGAGGTACAGATTTTCTCAAGATGTGGTGAAAATTATATTATTAAATTTTTGATTGAGTTATGCCTAAATTGTATTTATAGTAACAGCCTGTGTGAGCACACTTTTGTTCATATAAATGTGTGATTGTGCTGTTCTGGATCAACACACAACCGCTATATCCTAATTATTTGGGTTCTTAAAATGCATTTTATTAAATCTTATCTTGTGAATGAAAAGATCTATTAATTGGATATAGGATTAATAAGGGATGCTCAAACAGGAGGCTTAGGAGGTTTGAAGAGAATAAGTTCATGACAAATACAAGGGCGGATCCAGCTTTGGCCCCAGGGGGGGGGGGTCACATAGTCGTGGTCAATGCAGAAGAAGTTTTAATTAAACTTTGATAATAATAGATACAATTAAAAAGAAGGTATTTTATTAATAAGTACCTACTGAACATAAAAATACCTAATTAAATAACGAAATCAATTTTTCTTTTACGTCTCCTGCCGAAATGTTTTATCACTTCATCTATTTCAATGGGTACGTTTTTATGGACGTGGAGAAGTGCCAGTCCGGTTAGACGTTCTTCAATCATTGAAGCTCTTTCCCATGCTTTGATTTTTCACTGGGTGCTGAGAGGCGAGCTCAGACTGGGGGGAGATCTGACGAGTTAAGCGGACGACACGCTGGTCACCGCCCGGGGGAGCTCGCACAGGGAAACAACGTTGCTGGCGACGCGACGGCTGCGGTATCACAGGTGGTGGGCCGCATACGTCGCCTAGGCCTGGAGGTGGCGCTCAACAAGTCGGAGGCCATGGTTTCATGGTCTCCGGCGGGCGCCGCCACCCGGCTCACGGCGTCAGCTCGAGCAGCGTCGGTCGCAGCTCCAAGAGGTCCTGGTGGCAGAATGGCGGGACAGGCTTTCGTGCCCTACCGCAGGCCTCACCACCATCGAGATTGCTTCGGAAAGTACCTGTGTCGCATAAACATGGAGCTGGACGCCCGGTAGCACTACTGCATCAACTGCCGGGAGCGGCATACGCTGGCAGAGTATGCTACGTGCGGAGGAGCTGCGCCGTGCCTTCATCTCGGCCGGCAGGGAGCTGTCACTGCCGTAATCGAGTCGATGGTCGGCAGTGATGAGTCCTGGGATGCGGTGGTTTCCTTCTGCGAAACAGTCGTCTCGCAGAGGCTGTGGACAGGGAGAGGGAGATCTCGTCCTCTCACCCGACCCACAGCAGGCGCACCGGGCGTCGGCGGAGGACGGATAACGCCCTCTTTCAGCCACCCTAAACGGGTCCAGGGGCGACACACTCGGGGACATCTGTCGCCCCCCAAACATCAGGACCCGGGGTGGCGGCGCGAAGTGTTCCACACGCGCCACTCTTAGACGTCATGGGGGGAGTCGTATACATCATTCAGCCGAGGAGGCCCACAGTGGTGGGCCAGCACCAATCGGGGGTTGCGGAAGCAGTGTTCGTTCTCGCAACCCCGGTGTAGGTGCAAGATGGAACACCGGGGTGGTTTTTAGTCAGTAGGTGTCTGACAGACCCTGTCGCCCACCCCAGGGCGGCGGACATGCATGAGGATTTTCCAACCAGGAAACAAAAAAAAAAACGCTTAGACCTTAGACTTCCGAAGCTTAGGACCTTCAATTTCCCTCACCAAAAAAAAAAGTAGGTATGTACAGACGAAGTGTTCTTACAGCAACAGAAACATCATACAGAACAGGGTAAGACCGAAATGTGACGAACAAACAGTCAATTCGGATTTCGCTCTGGTGTCGGTATTCGTGAAGCTCTTTTTGCCCTCAACGTCCTCGTAAAAAAATGCAGGGATATGCACTGCTGTGCTTTATAGATTACGAACAGGCATTCGACCGGGTTAAGCACCAGCACCTCCTGGGTCTATTAACAGATATTGAACTCGATGGCAAGGACGTCAGGATTATCCGTAATCTGTACGAGAACCAAGTAGCTACAATCAAAGTTAAAAATGAGGAGACCGAGGAAATCAAGATCTGTCGTGGAGCTCTGCAAGGCTGTGTCTCCGTTGCTCTTCAATATTTATTCCCGATGTCGGAGGCTCTTGAAGGTCTGGAAGCCGGAGTGAAAATCAATGGCAATTTCTTTTTTTTTGTTTTTTTTTTTATTTTATTTTGGCATCAAACAGTCATATACAAACAATTATAATATAGTTATAAATACAAGTGGTTTCTTATAATAGACCTATAGTGCCGACAATGTTATATAAATGTTAAAATAATGCAAGACTTCTTATAAGGAAAGACGACGGTTAGACTCAAATATGTTTGGGTACATAACATTTTTGCATCAAAAAATGACTTCAGTGAAACATATGCTTATTAGTTAGAAAGGACGTAAACTGGCAAAAAAGATAAGTTTTGATTAGGTGAAATATTTACTTTTTAGCTTTAATTTTAGGTTATTAAGAGAAATGTTAAAAAGATCTATTTCTGTAAATTCTCTATTATAGTTGTTAGTGGAACGGTATAAGAATGAGTTACGAGTGTATGTTTTAGTTAGTCGAGGAGGAACGAAAAGTGGTTTTATACGTGAGGGGCGTACGGGTAGACGAGCATGTGCTTTTAGGGATATTTTACCAAGTAATGATGGTGAATCGGTTAACGAGGTCAAAATTTTGAACAACTGAATAATGTCGAATGTATCACGTCTGTTGCGAAGGCTTATCAGTTTATGCCTACGCAATGCATCTTCGTATTCGGTCTCATAAATATTATTCCGATAATTTAGTGATTTTAAAAACTTTTTTTGTATCTTTTCTATTCTATCGATGTGTACTTTAAAACATGGACTCCACACAGTGCTACAAAAGTCTAAAATAGAGCGGACAAAAGAAAAATAAAGAATTTTTAAAGTCTAATATTTTTGAAAGGTTTACTGATTCTCAAAATAAAACCAAGGCTGCGAAAAGCGGAGCCGACGATGTGATCGATGTGATTGGTAAATGTTAATTTGGAGTCCATAATGAGACCTAGGTCCCGAATGGTGAAAACTCTTTTAAGGATTGAGCCATTTATGGTGTAGTCGAAATTGAGAGGGTGAGTTTTCCGGGTATACGACATTATGAAACATTTATCTATGTTGAGATAGAGTTGGTTTGTTGTACAGTAGTTATGCAAGTTTAATAAATCGCTTTGTAGTTTAGCGCAATCTGCGAGACATTCAACCACTCTGTATATTTTTGTGTCGTCAGCGTAAAGTAAATGGTTACTATGGTCAAATATAGATCCTAGGTCATTAATGTAAAGGTTAAAGAGCAATGGTCCAATATGGGAACCTTGGGGAACTCCAGAGGGAACAGGGAGGAATTGAGATGAGTAACCTTTAACACAGACCGCCTGACTTCGATTTTTTATATAAGATTGGATCCATCGCAGTAAGTTTCCGTGTACTCCGGCAATCGCTAATTTTTCAATAAGCATATCGTGATTAATTTTATCGAACGCCTTCGAAAAGTCAGTGTACACGACATCGACTTGTTGATTTTTATCCATGGCTTGCACTAGAAATTCCGAAAAATCCAGCATATTACTATCCACGCTACGATGTTTGATGAAACCGTGCTGGTGCTGAGAAATGTGATTACGAAGAGCGAGTGAAACCTGAGATGTTACTATTTTTTCTAATATTTTTCCAAGAACACATAATTTTGAAATTGGTCTGTATTCTGTTACAATATCTTTTTTATTGTTTTTGGGTATAGGGGTTATAATTGATTGTTTCCATTTTGTAGGAAATACTCCAGTTTTAATAGATGTACGAAATATAATGGTTATTGGTCTTGCAAGAACCTCAGCGCACCTAGATATGAAAATTGGGTGAATGTCATCGGATCCCGCACCTTTTTTCGTATTGACATTTTTTAATTCTTTTAATACTTGTTTAAAAGTGAGGTTGTTTTTTTTCGTTAATTTCGTTAATAACCTGCGTTATGCGGACGACACTGTTCTCATTGCAGCCTCTGAACAAGATTTGCAAACCATTGTAGATAAAGTCAATGAGTGCAGCGAGAAGGCCGGTCTGTCGATGAACATCAGCAACACAATATATAAGGTGTTCTCTAAAAACCCAGACTTATGTCCTAGCCTATCGGTGGCAGGCAAACAACTTGAGCGGGTACGACAGGATAAGTATCTCGGTACTTAGGTAAATGAAGCATGGGAGTCCGACCAAATTAAGACCCGGATAGAACTTGCACGAGCATCTTTTAACAAAATGAAGAAAGTTCTGTGCTTTTGTAAACTCCACATAAAGCTCCGAGTGAGATTACCGATGTACTACGTATGGCCTGTCGTTCGTCATGTCCCGCTGCGAAGCATGGATTCTGAAAGAGGACACTACACGACGCTTGCAGGCTTTTGAAATGTGGTGCTACCGTCGTATGCTGCGCATAAGCTGGACCCAAAAGGTCAGAGTTGACACCGTCCTTCAGCGCGTTCTAATGCCTCGAAAGTTGTTGCCCAGCATAAAGAAACGCAAAATAGATTATCTCGGCCAGATGCTCCGACACGATAGATATACGCTACTCCAACTCATTATGATGGGCAAGGTAGAAGTAAAAAGGTGCGCTTGACGAAAGAGAAAGTCGTGGCTGCAAAACATCAGGGAGTGGACAGTGGAAGAGAGAGTTGAAAAATTGCTCCGTCTCGCGGTTGACAAGACCAAATACAAGAAGCTGACGCCCAACCTTCAGGATTGAAGAGGCACAGGAAGAAGAAGAAGAATGTACAGACGTCAACCTTATTGATATACTATGAAGGCTCAAAGTTGATTGGGAATATTTGACAGTTTCCGATAGCTTGAACTGCTGTCGTCCGTATATAAATCCCCCTCTTTCAGTAAGTAGGCACCTACATACCTACCTACGAGGTACTTTAAGAACATTACAACCATAATATTTGAGTTTGAACACACACACAGTGTGTGTGTGTGTGTTCAATGCATAATGAAGAAACTGATTAATAAACAAAGTGCGCGCAAGTAAAATGAAATGTGACATAAAAATGTGACATTTGAATGTTGGCGGCCGTGATGGCGGTAGCGCGGCAAAATTCAACTTTTGAATGCCCAGCGCATTCAAAAGCTGAATGCGTTCCCGAATAATGCGTTTGCCGGCAAACAAAGTATGTATTATATAAATTGATTAAATATTGAAAGTACTTAAATAAAATCCTCCTGTGCTAGATACTCCTGGACCCAGCCCAGGGGGGGGGGTCATGACCCCCATGACCCCCCCCCCCCTGGATCCGCCCTTGCAAATAGTGCTTATTAATGTGTTATCCCATGGGAAAACTTAGGACGGCAGCTCCAAGGTCCAGAACGAAAGAAAAGCCATATTATGGCAGCCACACAAATAACGGCGGAGAACTGCTCAGGATCGAGCTTGTTGGCGTGCCATGAAAGAGGCCTATGTCCAGCAGTGGACGAGTAAAGGCTGATGATGATGATGACACAAATAACAAAAGTCATTTTGTAGAAACGATTTATTGTGATGTGTAATAACGCTACATATTTGTTATAAATTCTTTATTTTAAGTTTTCCAATTATATCTCATGCCACTCCCATTCCACATCTTTACACATGTAGCTTGAGCTCCTCCGTCACCATACTCCCCGTCCTTGCATCAGGTTAAATGGTAGGTGATGGGTGACTTTCATATGAGCATTCAAACTTGGACCTGTAAACAAACAAATACCATATAGCAGTGGCGAAGGGTGAAATTTTGACAAAGGGAAGCCGGTCCAAAAAAATAAACACTTAAACACTTACCTACTGCAGGATATCTTGGAGGAGGTCTTCAGATAAGAATAGTATTAAAAGCCCCACCTTCACAATACAAAAAAGGACTGATGATTTGATAACAGTGTCTTTCAAGTATGATAAAAGCGGCTTTGAGAAAAGCCTTTTTCGACGTGCATCTCCATACCACACATGCATGCTTGTTAGTAAGTACCAAGTTAAGTACCTATTGTTAGGGAATAAGAGTCAAGAAAAAATAAAATAAAAAATTACAAAAATAATAAAGTGTTAAAAACCGAACCACACAAACACCGATCCAAAACCAACAAAAATATTAAGCAAAAATAAAGCAAATTATACACAATCACAACGTTATTTATATTGTAATGCAATGCGTCTGTTTTTTTTTAACAAAATGAGCTAAAATGATGTTATAAAAATTCGGATTACTTTTCATTTTATTAAGCAAATTTTTTTTAATTGACATGATAGCCAAATCGGACAATCTCTGCTCTTTTTGGCAGTTTTGCACATACGTGTGAATGCGTTTTAAAGCAGAAAATGACCGCTCAGCTGAAGCTACTGAAATGGGGAGGGTCAGAATTAAACTGCAAAGAGTCGAAACTTGAGAAAATGCGCCTTTCAAAGACGTATTCTGGAGCTGTAAAAAAAGCTCATAGGTGTCCAATTTATTTAACGACGCTGACGTAAGACTTTAAGTTCATTCAGCAGGTAGTCAGTTGAGCAGCACTCTATATGAATTAATTATCAATTAAAGCCATAATAACAAACAAAATACACAGTATTTAACCAAATCTGCGATTAAATTACGTTACAGAATCAGTCACAGTTTAAATACCACAAATATTAAAATATAACCAACGAAAAACACGAAAAACGAACACATGTCACATACTAACAATAATTTATTTTCAACCAAACGAAATGGAACACGAAAATATGCCAAAATAAAAAGAATATGACTTGCGAAGGATTTCATTAAAACGTTTCTTTGTCTCATTCTAATAGAGGAGAGGAGAGAACTGCAAGCCGGTTGGCAGTAGCCTATCTTTTCTCAAAAATTACGGACAGTTAGCGATCATTAGAAAGAGATGTCTGACACGCTCTGTCTCTTTTCGCCTCATAGTAAAACGTTGGCCGAGATAAACTGTAATTCGTCGAGTTACCTTTAATGTAATTTAGGTACGAAAAATTTAAGCGCTGATTAATTTACGACTATAAAATGAAATGTGATACTTAGGGTATTGCTAAGAATTACTATTGCTATTGTAAATCGCGCATGCATTTGATTAATAATACTTTGTTAATGAAATAGAATGTAAATACTTTTGTATGAATATGGAACTGATTTTTGAAAGGTAACCCGGTGGGAATCGGCTTGTATGGACTCTTCGCCACTGCCATATAGTTAATAAAATACACTATAACCCAAGGACCTGTAAACAAACAAATACCATATAGTTAATAAAATACACTATAACCCAAATTAACCCAATTGGGTTATAGTGTATTTTATTAACTATATGGTATTTGTTTGTTTACAGGTCCAAGTTCAATCCTTGCAATTCCAAGGCCCTTGCAATTGCAAGGGCAGAAATAAGTAATATAAAATAGACAAGAACATACATACATTTCTAAAATATGAAATTAATGTTAACAAGCATTAAGGGAATGAATGTACATATTGTATATCTTGTATTGGCTACTGTTTTCAACATTCATTTGGTTAGTTTAATTAAATTAGTAAGTAGAGGTATATATTCAGAGATAAATACCTTTCCTTTTTTACTCCAATTATGGAGCTTATTGTTTTCATATTCATTGCTCCTTTAGGGGTCTTTTTTTCTGTCTTCTCCGTTTCCATTAGAGTTACTGCGATTCATATGTAATAGACACTGTTTGATCCTCTAAAATACATTGTTTATCATGGAATTCGAATTGGATGGCGTGCAACAAGAGAGGCCTATATCCAGCAGCGAACTACTTTAGCGTGATGATGATGACGAGTACATAGCAAATACAGAGAAACAAACTTAAAAATATTTATCAAGTTTCTAAAAATTGTTTACACTTTTAACGAAAGTTGATTAGGTACATAAAACTGTCAAAGTCACGACCCACACCCTTAGTGTTGTATTCTTGGGCACGAACGACAGTTAAAACATTTATGGAATGAAATAATACAAAAAAAGATTTCTAATAGGTTTAACTTCAATAAATGTGGGATTTTACTATTCAGGGTTAACAAAACAACGTTCCTTTTATTAATTTTTGGGTTCTTATGGTACAATTAAATATTTCATATTATGTAATGTAAATTAAATAAATCGTAAACGAAAACAGACTGATGCATAGACAAAACTAGAGATGGGCAAAGAACCGGGTTTAAACCCTATTACTGGGTTAAAACCCAATAAAAACCCATTTATTCCCTCCCACCGGGTTTTTATTCGGGTTTTTATTTTAATTATAATTTAAACACGGTAAATGTAAATATTTGTGAATATTATAGTCCGTATTATATAGTATTGTAATAGTAAGAGTCATCGTCCGTTTTTTGAAGATAAAAAGGCTATTTTTAGATTAGATTATATACTATACTTCTTCTTCTTCAGCCTATAGAGGTTCACTGCTGTGGTCTCCCCCAAGGCTTTTCACGATGACCGGTCTTTTGCTGCCCACATCCGTTGGCTTCCCGCGACTTTCACCAGGTCATCGGTCCGCCTTGTTGGGGGCCTATTTACGCTGCATCTTCCGGTACGTGGCCGCTACTTCAGAAACTTACTACCCCGTCGGCCATCGGTTCTACAAGCAATGTGCCACTTAATGTTAGCGACTTGAAGAGCTATGTCGGTGACTTTGGTTCTTCTGCGGATCTCCTCATCTCTGATTCGATCGCGCCGATAAACTCCGAGGATAGGTCTTTCCTTCGCCCTTTCTGTAACTCTTAGCCTTCGTATGAGGCTCATTGTGAGCGACCACGTTTTAGTTCCGTAAGTCATCACTAGAAACATACACTGATCAAAGACTTTAGTCTTGAGACACTGTGGTATCTTGGACAACGCAAGGTGTAGCGTAGCTTCGCGAACGCTGCCCAGCCAAGCTGGACTCGACGAGACACCTCTTTCTCGAAGTTGGGCTGTTTGTCCCAGGTATATATAGTTATGTATACACGTTAACAACTTCGAGTGCAGAGAAACCAACTAGAATTGAAGTGGGTGCGATATGAGAGTTCGACATGATCTTCGTCTTATCCATGTTCATCTTTAGACCCACTTAGGAAGCTCTGCTGCGGTCATTGTGCATTTTGCCCAAGTCGTCCAGGGTCTCCGCTATGACCACGGTATCATCTGCAAAACGGAGATTAATTATGTACTCGCGGTTGATGTTGAAGATAAGCCCTTTCCAGTCCAGGAGGTTGAAGATATCTTCCAATGCAGCGGTGAACAATTTGGGAGATATGACATCTCCTTGTCTCACTCTAGGCTGCAGTTGGATCGGTTTCTAGTTCTGATGCTGGGGACGGACTGACATGGTGGCGTTTTTGTACAAACACTCACCCCAATGTGTCGATAGTCAAATTGGCACCGCTGGAGAGACTGTAGCACCGCCCAAGTCTCGATCAAATCGAAGGCCTTCTCATATTCCACAAACGCTAAGCATAGTGGTTTATTATACTCCTCGGACTTCTGTATAACTTGCCGCAGCGTATATATGTGGTCTATGATGCTAAAGCCTTTTTGGAAGCCTGCTATATAAAGCCTTTGCGGAGCGAGACGATTCATGATGACCCAAAAAACAGCTTATTGACATGGCTCAGGAGGGATATCGGTCTGTAGTTTTTCAGTAAGGTATTATCACCTAAATAATACCACCTCGCTCATGTGCCATGCCGAAAGCGTTTCGCCTTTGAAAATGACAGAATCAAATAGCTTCTGAAGCGCTTTAAGAATCGGTTTGCCACCCGCTTTCAGAAGCTCAGCCGTAATTCCATCATCTCCAGCCGCCTTCTCGTTCTTGAGTTGTTTCAGGGCCATACTAATCTCGTACAGGCTGACGTCAGGGATATCGTCGGTGTAGTGTCGGGTTAGTCTGGCTCTAGGATCATTGGCCAGGCTCACAACAGGTGCGCGTGTTGATGTGTATAACTCTCCGTAGAATTTCTCAATCTCACCCAAAAAGCTCGGGGTGGAAGTGACGATCCTACCATACCCATTCTTCAGCTTCGCAAGTAGGCTCTATCGAACAGACAAATCTCTTGCGAACACTTTGGAACCTTTGTTCCGCTCGATAGCCTCTTTAATACAATTTGTGTTAAATTGGCGTATATCGCGAGTCAGAGACTTCGAGATTTGTCTGTTAAGGCATCTGATACGCGTAGCGTCATCAGGGGATTGTAAGACCACCTCCCGTTTTTCTTCCATTAGCCGACGGGTGGGACAGGAGATCTTCTTCTGTCCTTTTGAAGGAAGGGTTTTTAAGAACTTGGACCCTTCCGTAGGCAGTTTCCACAAACCTGTTGTTATAGTGGTCCACATCTACGCATTCACCGAGGTATTCAAAGCGATTTTGCAGTTTGATGTGAAAGCTTTTAGAGTTTTGGAGCTGGGTTGATGCTGGACGGAGCGTAGACTTCATAAGTCGAGAGCGTTCGAACCTAATGTTGAGGTTCAAGATGCCTCTAACAATACGGTGATTACTCCCGGTTTAAACCGCATAGAGCACGAAGACATCGATGAACATTTGCCTTCTCGTTGATATTATGAAATCTATCTCGTTTTTGGTCTCACCATCGGTGCTATTCCAGCTCCACTTGAGGTACAATGGTTTCTTGAAAAAAGAATTCATCACAAAGACTCCTTCCTTTTCCATGAAGTCCATTAGCATTTGACCTCGGGGATTCCGATTTCCAACTCTAAATTTCCCCCCTTCATCTCGTCCGCCTTTCGCATGCCCAGTTTTGCGTTAAAGTCCCCCATGACAACAGTGTAGTGGGTTTAAGAGGTATATATGTGTCTACTGACGTCTTCATTCTCCACCTCACTATGCAGTACGCGGCGCAGTACAGCTGATTTTCGGGTCTTAAATCTAAATGTGATGCGAGAATACGGCGTGCAGGACTGTGCGTAACCACATAACTTCGAGTAACATTATATATTTCCGAAACTGCAATGGTTAATGAGAAAACTGAAACGGCCGCCATTTTGGTTCAAGTTATATTCAGAGTACTGTATATTTCTTTGGATACCCTTGAAAGATGTAGTGAAGAATGTTAATTCATAGGATGGACTCTTAAATCGGCAGTAAAGTGTAATACAGTTGAAATATCACGTTCGAAGACTAAGTGGTCAAACTTGCTGTGATCTTAAATGCACCACTATTAGTGATATTTATACTCCAAAAAACACTAGAAGTTCCTAAGTCGTGTTAGGTCCACAATCGAAGATATTAGTGATAGTAATAAATAAAGACCCGCTTCTTGGGTTTTTATTCGGGTTTAAACCCGTTTAAACCCAAAAAACCCGGTTTTAACCCATTTCCACCCATTGGGTTTAAACCCTCTGCCCATCTCTAGACAAAACACATCTCTGCTTGAGGCTCGAACTGAGTGTCGATTTGCTGAGTATAGATTGATTACCGTTCTGGAATAAGAACTATGCTCAAGCACTGATTCTATACTTAAGCAATGATCAAGTGATTGGAGTTTAAACTGTACTTGAATAACGTTCTGTAATACGGACCTGAGAAAGGACATAGGCTACCTTTTATTGAAAAAACAATTGATATTCCCGAGGGAAATCTAAAAAGCGCGATATAACCGAAATCCACGCGGGCGAAGCCGCGGGCGGAAAGCTAGTAAATATATACTTATTTATGATACTAAAGTTTGCAAATAGATACTTTTGAGTTTATAAGAATAACTAGCGACCCGCCCCAGTTTCGCACTGGTGCAATGCTGATACTAAATACACTACAGAAAAACTGTGAACGTTGTATAAAAACTGCCGCGAACGCCAAGCCATGTACCACCGCAAACGCGACACCTCGCATTTTTTTAATTCTGTAATATCTTCGAAAATATTTCATACGTTGTAATATCATATGCTGATAATTAATCATATGCTGTAAAGGGCTATATAGATCTATATTAAATCAACTGTATGTGTATTTAAGTTATTATAAGCAATTGGATAAGGATTAATGCTGCATTCGGTAAAATCGCTACGAAAATTAGCCGCTATTTGTTGTAAAAAGTAAATGACAAAAGATGTTATTCGGCTTCACCAGACATCATGCCGGAACACGACGAATCGCTTGGCGGCAAGGCTTTGTCTGGTGGGTGGTAACTTCTGCCGGCAGCCGAGGTTATGGCCTACCACCCAGAAGAATTTTTTCTTAATAGTAAACCTGAATATAGTTTGTTCAGAATAAGCAACTTAATCGATTCCAATCATTTTTACACCATGTTATATTTTTCCCAAATACATTTAGAAATTGTACAGTGTGGTTACCGAGCGCGCAACACAGTGACGGTAGATAATAGTACTAGACGCACAGTGAGACAGGACCCCGCGCGACGCGCCGCTGCAGCCGCGGGCGGGCAAGCGGTGCATTGACCATATATTTGTTGGGACAATCAAGTAAGATAACAAGCTCATAACGTAACTTTGTGGTTTTTATAATATCTTTTTGAAAGTTTGTACATAGATTCTTTACTTAAAAATACTGGACACGTGTTCCGAGTTTAACATAAACAAAAAATAATGTTGTAGAATAGAACGGATTTTATTTTTCTTATCACAAATTACAGTTTAAATTAGATTACAGATATTTGTACTTAATTTGTGAAAGACAGACAGCCTCCGTGGCGTAGCGGTAGCGAACGCGGACGTTGCGCAAGGAGGCGCGGTTTCGATCCCCGCACAGTGCAAATGTTTGTATGCATGAATATGAATATTTGCAGTGGTCTGGACTTGCCTCGGAAAGCACGTTAAGCCGTTGATCCCGGTTGCCATACGAACATCTAGTGGCAGTCGTTACGGGTTATTGGAGCCCTCAAAAGTCTAACAATTGCCACAATTGGTCTAACTGCAATGCTTAGATATTGCCTTCGCTTCACGGAAAACATCGAAGTTTAACCAAAATCAGCAGTTAGACTGGTAAAGCGGACCCCAGACTCCGAAACTGAAAAAGCTGCGGATGCGACTGGGATTAACGCTGAGATGATGATGATCACAGAACAGATGAAGTAATTAGAATGGAAATAGTTCGGAATCAGTATTAGAACGCGTGTCGCCGCTTGATTCCCCTCTATAACTCGCCTTTATGCAAGATACCAATACGGAAGCGCATTACGCACACAAATAAATACTCGCACTTTGATTATAAGTTTGTAATTGGTGATCACACTAACGTAAACAGTGCATTTGACGTACACTCCTACATTCACAAATTTCTCATACACGCTATGGCGACCAAAAGGTTATTATATCGTAAAGGGTATTTATATCGATAGTATAAATCGATAAAATTGACAGAAAAGCTTTGATTGTGTTCTCATTATGTAGTTTCGTAAGAATTAGGATCTTTAGATATAAATTTACATAACATTCCAGTTATATGATTTTTAAGTAATTTGTAAGGGGTTTTAAAAAAAAAAATTAAATTACAAATTTACGTAACTTGAAAATGTGATTTTTTTTTATGGTGCTATTAACATAAAATTAGAGTTGAATGAATGGTTTAGGTGTAAAGCAGTTTTACAAAAAGGTTTGAGGTGATAGGACTTTTAGTTTTCGAGATTTTACCAAAAATGTGTAATAAAATGTCGTACCTACCTAACTTTAGTTATTTTAAATATTTTTTCCTATAAACAAATATATTTCCTATAAATACTTCCTATAAAAAATATTTTATTAAAAGTTGTGTAGTGCCTGTTTAACCTTAAGGATCAAATTTGTTCATAATCAACGAGAGTAGAAAATAGGAATAAAATACGGAACCTAAGTCGAACAAATAGCACTACGGTTATGACAAAACTTACCAAACAACAAATCCGAACTATTTGCTCTCTTGGGACCGTACCTGATTTTAGGTACCTTTTACCCGATTTTTAAATGATATAATCATTTTCGATAACAGCCTCCGTGGCGTAGCGGTAGCGGACGCGGCCGCTGCGCAAGGTGGCGTGGGTTCGATCCCCGCACAGTGCAAGTATTTGTGTGCATGAATATGAATATTTGCACTGGTCTGGTCGTACCTCGGAAAGCACGTTAAGCCGTTGGTCCCGATTGCCATACGAACATCTAGTGGCAGTCGTTACGGGTTGTTGGAGCCCTCAAAAATCCAATAAATTGGTCTAGCTGTAATGCTTCGATGTCGCATTCGGGTTTTGGAGTTCAGACGGCAGTCGCTTCATAGAAAATGTCGAAGTTTAGGCATATCAGCAGTTGGACTGGTAAAGCGGACCCCAGACTCCAAAGTTGAAAAGGCTTCGGATGCGACTGGGATTAACGCTGCGATGATGATGATGAAAATCATTTTCGATAAAATGTTTAGAGCCAATAGTACTAGTCTTTGTCGGCATCCAGTTTACTCTACCAGTCACGTCAATCCATCGCTCCCTTATAACGCTAGGTTCTTTAGGAAACCTTTTTTTTTTATATATATTATAAACTAGCGCTTGACCGCAATCCTGCCTGATGGTAAGCAGTGACGCAATCGTTGATGGTAAAGCGCACTAGTTTATTAAGAGCCTATTCACTCTAGCCTTGAAGACACTCAAATTGTAGTCCGACGGAAACACTGCCGCTGGCAAATTGTTCCAGTCCCTCGATGTACGCGGTATAAAGGAGGAGGCGAAACGCTTCGTCCGGATCGTAGTGGTGTTAACAACGTAAGGGTGGAAACCAGCTGTACGACGGGTCGTCCGCTGGTGGAACGGAGATGGGGGAATTAAATCATGCAATTCCATTGCACACTCCCCGAAATGCATCCTATGGAACACCGAAAGGCTGGCTACTCTACGCCTGTGCTCTAGGCTTTGGAGACCAACTCGAGTTAGATCAGGGTCACCAATCAGCCTCTTTGCACGTCTCTCCACTGAATCCAAAGTGGCCAGGTGACACTTGGCAGCACCAGCCCAAATGTGGCTGCAGTACTCCACACACGAACGGACCTGTGCTTTGTATAACATGAAGCTGCCCAGGTGTGAAGTACTGCCGGACCTTTGCGATAACGCCAAGTTTCCTGGCAGCCACCTTAGCCTTGGACTCAATGAACCGCCCAAAGTTAAGGTCCGAGGAAATCTCAACCCCCAAAAGCTGAAGGCGGTCGGAACACTCCAAGAACACATTCCGAAAAGTAGGAGCCAAGGTGAACGAGCTCCTTTTGTCGGTGAAAAGACACGCCTGTGTATTGGCGGCATTGAATGCTACAAGATTGGCATTGCCCCATTCGGAGACTGCCTGCAGTGCTACACTCGTTCGCTCAACCATGGCCTCTCTTTCGGACCGGATTGATTCCCTACTAGCCCGAGCATCCGGCAGGTATCTCTCTACAACTGTGCTGTCATCTGCATACCTAAAATTAATAATTTATTTATTTTTATTTGCAATTTATTAAAATAAATATTAACAACTGACATGGCTCTTTATATCATTCCATTACATTTATTCGATAAGATATTTTATTTTGCAAATAAGGGTACACACATGGCGGTACATAACATTAATATGAACAGCCATATTTCGGCAATTAAAAGGCATGCACAATTAAAATGTTAACAATTTAAAAATACACAATATAAATATTTACATTATAATATAAGTAGTTCTAGTTCATTGTTTGCTTAATAATATAATTCCATCAATTAATACAATAATTCTATTTCAAATTCATCAGTCAATAATATAATTAATGTCAGTTTCTAATAATTAAATTATTTAAAGGCTGCAACACTATAATAATAAGCATTGACCACATAAAAATTACGAAGGCTTTTCTTAAACAATTAGTAATATATTATTTAAATATGTCTAACTAAAAATAAAATATTATTAATTAAATATAAAATGATTCAAACAATATATTTATTATACTCGTATATTTCTGAATTATATCGATAATTTTAATTAACCACATGGTCACCTCACAAATAAACATGGCGCCCTGCATTTCGGCCAATCAGGGCAAAGGACAAAATGACAATGAGTAAAGTGTAGTGACGCATTGGATTCACTACATCGTACGCGGACTTTCTTATTGTTTTTCCAAAGCGAAGACAAACCGAGTAATGTAATTTGTTTTCTTCCTTGATGCAATAATATCATGAAAGTTTGGAATATCATTGTTTTCAGTATGTTTTTTTTTTAAAATTTGTTATAATTGCACAATACGGCATTTTATAGCGGAGCTCCGACTCGTGAAGTACTTTTAAGAATACTAAATGAATGTTTCGGACGTTCGGTCGACATAAGATTTGCGTCTCACATATGTGGCACGCCTGCCACGCCCACACGACCTTTCCAGTCTCATTAACTATTCCGTGATCTACCCGCTAGTTTCGAGAACGGGTCTTCGATGCCCGCCCGGCTCCCGCGCCGCTGCCGCTGCCGCCCCGCTGCCCGCAAGATTCGAGGCAGCGGCCTTACCGATCATAGGTGAAGGACTATAATAAAGAAGTGCGTCTTGTCTCATAATAGTGTGCAGAATGAACAGTTGACGAACCGTAAGAACTCCACTTTCTCGGTACAAGTCGGTTGTGGGGTAGCGGAATGGTCGAAAAGATGATACCTTTAGAATTGCCCTCTGCGCCCTTTCGAGTTGAAGAAGAGTCGATTTAGGTGCGCCGTGACTGACAGAGTGCGTAGTAGACCGTCTTCCTAAGGCTTTCACCTGCCACGTGTCTTAGGTTCTTAAATACATACATTAATTTACGTATCCTGGAGGTAAGGGTGTCCATGTGCGGATAGAAGCCCAAACAGGGATCAAGCAACACTCCAAGGTATTTTATAGAATTTGTTCTCTCTAAGCTGGTGCACGTACAATTTGTGCCGTAAGGGATGGGGCATTTATGAGCGGTGATAGATAATTGGGGTGCCAGACTCTGAGAAACCTTTTGTCTGCATTTACGGTAAAGACGTTGTCATACAACCATTTTGATACCTTATTCAGGCCAGATTGTGCAATTTTGTAAACGCTTTGCCAGGTATCGGAATTAAATATAAGGGCAGTGTCGTCAGCAAAAGTAAAAAATTTTCCTCTATCGAGATTGTGCGCTTAATCCCGACAGAGGAATTTTTTTTCACAAACAACCAAACAGGTCGTTAATACAAATTAAAAATAGAGTAGGCGCGTTCACACTGCCTTGTGGAACTCCATGAGTGATGGTTTTTTCGGTACTTATGTGATTATTTATCTTATTGGTCTGTGTGCGGTATTTGAGCTAGTCTTCGAAAAGCCTTAGTTGCATTCTTCTCACATCTATGTCCTGTATCTTTTCTATAAGGATGGAAGTAGAAACGGTATCAAAGGTTTTTGCCAAATCGAGGAAAATACCTAAAACCTTCTGCCCACCATCCAGGTTCCTAACAATGTGATCTGTTATGTTATGGACTGCATCAGAAGTTGATCTACTGGCACGAAAACCATATTGGTTTGGATATAGGAGCTTTTTACTTTCTAGGTAAGATATTAGTCTGACATTCATAATGCGCTCGAGGATTTTTGATAACGTGGGCAGAATAGCAAGGGGTCTATAGTCAATTACTTGGTCTCTACTTCCACCCTTATAGACAGGAGTAATTACTGATCTTTTTAAACTTTTGGAAATTAGCCGGTTGCGAGGGCCAAATTGCAGATGTGGATCAGGGGTGGAACCATAATATTCTTGTGCTCTTTAATTATCCTAGCAGATATACCATCCCAACCCACAGCACAGTCTGCATGCAGGGACACTATCAGTTTTTCAACCTCATCCATGTCTGTAGGAAGCAATACCATTGAGTGAGGGGCATGTGTAGTCGTTGGTGTGACTTTTCTGTGTCCCTGATTGGCTACCTTGTATTTTCTCAGCTAGGTTTCTGCCAATAGTAACAAAATAGTTATTCACTAATTCGACTGATTGATCTCGGGTGGGTGAAAGTGTGAGCAACTTTGTTGGGGGTTCTTTAACTTTAGTTTTATTTGTGATTTTGTTGATTGCCTCCCACAGTTCTTTACTATTACGACCAGCGTTTTGTACCTCGTCTTGTTCGTATTTGTTTTTAATTTTTTTTAGTAGCGGATTATAGAAGTTTCTGTAGCGAGAGAGTGTAAGAGTGTAAGAGGGTGTGTCGTCCTGAGACATTTTTATCTTTTTGTGCATGTTATCTCTATGTGTCACGCAGCGTAGAAGTCCTGCGGCCCTAGCCAATGTAACATCGCTTCGCTATGAAGCGATGTTACATTGGCTACAGGCCCTGGTGTAATCCATTGCTTAATAATTTTTTCAGTTAGGGATTTTGACAGTTTGGGTGTTTCGCTGTACGATCTACGCAATAGAGTGTATAAGAAATTCCGCTGCCGTGTTAGGATCCTGCATTTCATAAATCGTATGTAAATCGAGTGTATTTAGATCTGACTTTAATTTATCGTAATTTATTCGCTTTTCTGTATTGGAGGTCTTTGGGTTTTGTGCTATTTTGCGTAAAAAGAGAATCACTGTTTCGTGGTCGGTAAGAGCAGAATGCGTTACTAGAGCATGAGCCGAAAATTTGGTCCTGAGTATTACGTGATCCAAGCCATTTCCCTGTCTGGTAGACAGCGTATGAGCTGGGAGTAGACCAAAAGTTGCTAGTAATGTTAGGTAGTTATTTTTGTTCGGGTCCAGTGACTCATCGCCAATATTTATGTTAATATATCCTGTAAGTATGATAGTTTTTGTATGTTCAGTTTTAACAAGTAGACTGTTTAATGAATTTAAGAATCCGCTTATGTCTCTGCGGGCTGGTGAGCGATATATTGCTAGAATAATGGTTGTGTTATCTATTTTTATTTGTAAGCAGTTTGAGTCAAGTAGTTCTGGTTCTTCCATCGTAACGTCTAGCTAGATTGTTGTTAGTGTATACAACTACCCCTTCATTTTGTGAATAGTTACGAATTGTTGAGGACGAGTTGAATCCAGAAAGAGGTTGGGATATTTCCTGATTTTAGTAGCCAGCACTCAGATAGAACGATGACGTCCCACCACTTTGGTCCTAGCGAGGACCGTTTCGAAACTGGATAGATTTTTATGTATATTCTGGTTGATAATTTTAAGACATTTATTAGGGTTGTAGCTTGGTGAAATACATTGTACAAGGTCGCAAATGGAGGAGTCCGCCACTGAGACAGAGTCTACATAGCGGGAGTTGGTTTCAAAGTTATCGAATTTTGTTATTTGAGGTTCGCGGTAGAGATATAGGTTGCAGTGTATTATTAACCACATACTGATATTTCAGGGCACATATGGATAGTTTGTACTTATACATCGGAACTCGGTGTTGTATAGGTAGGCTAGTAGCTCTGTATTTTATGGAGTTTAGTGTATAAATGTAATATGGACGAAATTGCAAGGCTTGGGTTTGTATGTGTTTTATGGTGTGTATGTAGTAGTACGTAATAGTGTAGAGTTTGTAGATGTGATGAGAATTGTGTAATAGGATGAAATGAAGTGGTTTTGTGTATAAAATATTAACATGCATAATAATTAAAGGATTGATTGAATAGTGTTTACAATAATTATAAACATTAACAGAATTATTTGAATTAAGAATTATTTGAAGAAATAAATTACAGTTATCAATAATAACACTATAGTTTCGGTTATCAGTTATTAAAATATAGGTTACAAAAGGCAGTCATGCATTATTTCTTAATTTGTCGAGGTCTGCTTCGGAGTTTATGCGGATCTGCGGATCATTCACCTGTTTGCGCAGGTAAACTGAACCATGAGCTGTCCAACAGAATGAGTAACTGGAACTCTTCCGAAACGACCGTGCTAGGAAATACAATCTATGTGTTTTATGAGATAACGTCTCTGCTATGTAAATCGGTCCGGTCGGTTGCTTCAATTTTAAATGGGCAGTGTTAAGTTTTTCACTGTTGGCTTTGGTTTTGTTGAAAGTTTTCACACCATCAAGGATTTTATTTTTCGGCAATCCCGAGTTGAACTCAACAATGACAGGGCTTGAGTCATTACTAGATTTTGTTTTGAAGACGTCTCGTATATTAGAGCTGACAATGTTAATACTCAGAGCTTTGCATCACATTTGCAACCAAGTCGCAAAGACTCTCTTTGGTTTCTCCATTTTCTTTGGGAATATTCCGAATCTCAATTCCACATGCTCTCGATTTTCGCTCTATAGACTAGATTTTATCTTCCAGCTGTCTAATCTGTTTTTTGTCCTCCTTACGTTCGGATTCCAGACTAAGTAATACGCAGCAAAACCTCATCATTCTTGCTGGACATAGTCTCGACGCTCGCCTTTAGCTCAACGTTCTGCCTAATAATATCGTTAAGTTATGATATGAGATCGTCAAAACGCCTTTCTTGATCCTTAGAAAGGTCGGAAAATATTTTTATTGGTAAGCTGTCCGAGTCTCTGTCGTCACCCTTAACTTTCCTTTTTTTCCTACGCTCTGTTACGTGTTTTGCGGACGTAAAAACAACAGGCGTTGGTGCACTCAAGAGTTCTCTGTATTCATTTGTATCGGAAAGTGCGGACTCCACGATTTCTGGTACCTCCATAGACGTCATGGGCAGCGGAGATGCCGGTGGTGTGCGTTTCTTTGGCATTATCGATGGTCTGGTACCAGAGCAACACAAGAACCCAACAGAATCACGATACAACAAAGATAGCTTGTTCGTTGGCTGTACTTTAACTTGCGCACCAACAACTTAGGTAGAGACTTGAGCCGCTGAGCGGATGAGCTTAGACTAATGTGCTGAAATTATGCGATAGTCTTTTTTTCCAAACACCGCCACACACATAAATTTATAAGTTCACTTTAAAAGTTTCTAATGTATTTTTGTTTGTTAACTCACGTAATTGTTTTGCACTGTTATAACACTTTCATTGATTTCACTTTTATTTCATGGTTGTAATGTTTTTCACGTAGAACTTTAGTTTTTAGGTCATTTACTATATTAGAAACTACTTTTATCGAACAAAAATCCGGGAGTTGCCAATAACACGCCTGCTCGCAGTCCACTGCTAGACTTATGCCTCTTCCAGACTGCGCCTCTAAAAATATAGTTTTTTTTTAGTTTGTTCTGTAGCTACATAGCAATGAATGCAGGTATTCTATCGTAGAGTTAGCCGCTTTTAGATGTTTTTTCAAATATAATAGTTATTTGTTATACAAGAGTGCAAAGTTGCTTTTTAACCGCGTGTTCAATTTTGATGACCGAGCAAGCGAAGGATTCTAAAATTGAATCACGAGCGCAGCGAGTGATTCATAATTAGAATCCTGAGCGTTAGCGAGGGAATCAAAAGGACACGAGGTGAAAAATCTTTGCACTCGAGTGCAACACGTAACTTTTCATTCCACCTCAGCGAGGAAATGACTAAATGCAATAAAAAAATGTTTACAATCACAAGATAGGTACACTTTTATTTCAGTTTAGGTATTAATTACTACATTATGACAGGTAAGTAAATGGCGAAGTTTAGCCATATCAGCAGTTGGACTGATAAAGCGGACCCCAGACTCCAAAGCTGAAAAGGCTTCGGATGCGACTGGGATTAACGCTGGGATGATGATGATGATTATGACAGGTAAGTATTACAGAATAATCTTTAAATTGTAATAAAATAATACTAAAGTATAATTAAGAAAATTTTAAAGTAACGTTGCAACAGTTATTTAAATTGAGTGTAATATTTTTGTTTGGTACTGTAATATTGGTGTTAGTCACTTGTGTACTGTTTTTCGGTAAACTGTCTGTCATACTTAATAGTTGTACCGATTCATCGGATTCCCTTGGCGTGAATGTTGGAGAGAGAGGGAGATGGTTAGGTGTTTCATAACGGCTTATTTTTGATGTAGAAGGGCCAGTCCAAGTTTCCGATTGAGGCTCTTTCAGTGTAATGGCTCCTACGATGCCTTCACATATTTTTGACTTATTTTGGATGGAATCCTCTATGTATCCCTCTACAACTGCATTGGTCTTCCAGCCTCCGTGGCGCTTAAGGGACAGGAGATCAGCTCCGGAATCAGCCAAAAGTGTGGCTGAAGTTCGTCGGAAAAAATGACCCGTGTTGTTGTACACGGGTCATTTTTCGGGGTTCTGGAAGTTCAAGAAATGTTGCTATTTCTCGTGGGATACTGCCAATTTTATTAGTACCCATAGGCTATCTAACACACTTTCCATTGCGATACTGTAGAAAAAAACGATTGATTGGAGTGTTAGGCGGCCGTAAGGCTTGATATTTCTCAACAATCGTTACGTATTCCTTGCGAATGACAAAGTTGCGGTCTCTTTTTGTCTTTGTATTAGGTAAATTAATTAATAGTAAGTCATCTGAATGTTTCTCAATGTTTTGACATTAAGTTGTGTTAGTTCATTAGTTCGACATGCTCCGTTTATTCCAATAATAAGAACAACCTGCAATGTAAAGAGTATTGTAGTAGATAAATGAATAAAATTTATATGAACGCATAATTATGCCTATCAACATTTACTAAGTATACTATTTAATTGAGATTAATATATGTACTTAAGTAGATACTGAATGTGCAACTGACTTACTTTTGCCGCCAAATATACGGAATCGGGTGCTTCGTTAAGAAACTTTTCAATATCAGATACTGTGAAAACCTTCGATTTTTTTGGAAGATGACCAGATGAGGCTCTTTTTAAAAATGCTACTAATTTAGGATAGGTATCGATATGTATGTCTTTTTTCATCTTTATTGTTGCTTTTAGCATCGAATACGTACTCCATAGAGTGCTTGCTTTCTTGTTCTCGGATAATTCTATAAAATATGCCAGCAAAACGTTTTCTGAGAAAGTTTTGGCTCCTTTTGCTAGTCGCCACGTGTTGAACATATCGTACTGTTTTAAATACTTCTCGCGTGATTGTTGAGGTAGAAAGCTCATTTGCGCATTATTAACAGTTTCAGTCAATTCTGTTGGCGTCAAACAAACTTCCTCGTCGCTAGAATCACTCATTTTAGTTTTTCACTTGTTTTCAAGTTTCTTTTTTTTAATATAAGGTTTAACAATGACGTGAAAAAATGCCGCGTAAAGAACCGCGTACAAAGAAAATTGAAAAAAGAACACCAAGAAGGTTCCGAGTCTGAGTTTTTAACAAATTAAAAAAAGTTGTATGATATATTCGGCACCATAGAGGTAACAGTAAATAGGTTTAATGTTTTTTTTTTAATTTACAAACTTAGTGCACACGATGTTCTAAATCAATTTACTTTATCCTATAGAGAATAAAAATGGCTTTTCCAGTCAGATATTGAAGAATAAAAATACTCTTTCCGAGATGGTGGGATGAAAAATCTTTTTTTTAGTTCTGGTAAGCTATTATAATGATTGTCTTTTTATCCGACAGAAGTGACAAGTTTATTTCTAAGATCGGAACCCACGCGGACTAAATCGCGGATGCACTACAAACACTCATAGACGTATGTACGGATAACAACAGAACAAGCTATCCGTTTCTGATAAATATTCCCAATCGAACTTGAGCCTTAATGCTTTTACAATAAAGTTGAAATTTTAATAGCGAAGTTTGACAGAATGCAGTAGCTTAATGTGCTGTGGTAATAGAACAGTACCTATACCTAGGAAAGCAAGGATCATTTTCTAAATCAAAGAACGAAGACGAGGTCAACCGAAGAATCACGTGCAGTTGGAACAAGTACTGGGCGCACAAAGAGATATTAAAAGGTAATTACGACCTAAATATGAAAAAGACCGTCATGAATACTTGCATCCTGCCCTGCTTGACCTATGGCTCCCAAACGTGGATTTTCACTAAAAAAGTAAGCAATAAAATAAGAACTTGTCAACGAGCAATGGAGACGAGCATGCTACGCCTGAGAAAAATTCAAAAAACAAAAAGTCAAGTATTAAGAGACAAGACAAAACTGACAGATGCATTACAGCAAGCACTAAAACTTAAATGGAGATGGGCCGGACATGTAACGAGATGCAAAGACCAACGATGGGCTCTCAAGAGCACGAATTGGCCCGGCCCACCGGGGAAAAGGAACGTAGGTAGACCACAAAAGCGATGGATGGACGACATAGATGAGACGGCTGGGAAGGACTGGACAAAATTAGCACAGAATAGAGAGAAATGGAAGGACTTGGAGGAGGCCTATTCCTTAAAAGGGGTTCCTATAGTTAAGATATTTAAGTAAACTAACATAGAATTAATTATAAAATTATTACTAATCTAGAAATAAGAAACTATAAAACAATGTTTTGTCAGATACTTAAAAGAAAATAAACAGGCTTATTGTTATTAATGTGCTGTGGTCTGTACTTATAGACATATACTATTGGATATGCGGTACGCGTATAATCTGCAGTATTTTTTTGGTTTTAAAAGAGTGGGAGAGATGGCCTATGCTTTCGGTCTAGCACTATGTCTTCTTCTTAGCAGTCGTGGTGGCCTAGTGGTTAAAACACCAGCCTCTCAAGTATGAGTGCGCGGGTTCGATTCCAGGTCAGACAAGTACCAATGTAACTTTCCTAAAGTTATATGTACTTTCTAAATATATCTTGGACACAAATAACTGAAGGTGAAGGAAACCTTGAAATCTTGAGGAAACCTGGACTTTATAAGTCTGAAATCGCCAACCCGCATTGAGCAAGCGTGGTGATAACGCTCAATCCTACTCTGTATGAGAAGAGGCCTGTGCCTAGGAGTGGGACGATTAAAAGGTTGATGATGTCTTTCCTCATAGATGATTTTGAGAGAGATAAAGATAGACGAAGCTTCGTTTCCTCTCTTTTTTTCGGGGTACCACAATTCTCATCTCTAAGGCGTGTCCATTAGTCCCTACATGTCGATGATCTGTACAATGAAAAGCTTTAGATAAATTATTATTTTATTTTACAATTACATTTATTATCTATATAGTAACTTGCGTAGTTTAGAAAACACGGCTGTCATTCTATTTGCAATTTTTATGTATCATACATTTACACAATGAGTTCATAAACTTTGACGTGTGGTTTCCTTGAAATTGATGGCACATTGAAATGCCATCAATTGCTACGTTTATTTGCCCATCTGATTGTTGAATAAAACGGGCTGGTATTTGTTTATCTCCAAACGAAAAATAAAGGTTCCCGTAAATGTTTACGATATCAGACTGAACTATTTTATCAATGTTAGACTTTATCAAATCAAGATTAGAGTTTGATTCATTATTAGATGGTGTTGATATAATGGTATTATTTATAAAGTCAGAATTAGTAATATTTTCATAACCATTCACTACACTCATGAGAGTGTCATTTGAAAATTCTTTTGTTATAATTCGTGGTATTATCATATCTTTTTCATTAAATTCTTTACGACCTGTTTTACTTGTTGCTTCTAGTTCTCCATAAGCTGTTGTATCAGTAAAAGCTGTCAGTTTAACTTTGTTATACACTGTTGAGTCCTCATAAAAGGATATAGTCGAAGTAATTTCATTGTTCTTTACTAACAACTCATCGTACGAGAAATTATGATTAGCGTGTTGTAAATTTTTATTATCAAATTGTAATTTGTCCATTTTGTTGGCAACAGTGTCAGCAGTTTCGGTTGCAGTGCTGTAAATATCATCTGTAGGATTAGTCGCCAGTGCGTTAGGATACATATCAGTAGCAGTATTTCCATGTCCGAATTCGTTAGTCGCATACTGTGCTTCTGTCTCTTTGTTAGAATCAGCAGTATTAACTGTGTCTTGCACATCCTGAGCCAACTCATTAGTATTATACTCCCTTGACAAACTTTGTTTTATTTGATAAATGCTTTTCTTTATGATACTAGCAAGCTGATCACACTTGTTTTCAATCTCTGTTAGCTGTCGGATACTTGATAAATTCTTATTTGGAACCCTTCCACCAATAGATTTGGAAAATATGTAAATGTGGAGATCGATGCATTCTGATAAGTTTTTTTCAGCAGCTTGAAAGCTCTCAAACATATTTTTGACCTCTTCAAGTTGTGGGCTATTACTGTTTTCTGAAGTAATGTCTATATCTAAAAATAAATGAAGTGGGAGTTCTTGTCTTTCATTCAGTAACTGTGGAAAATAAGTATATCTTTTTTTGATTTGATTGTAAGACTTGTTAACAATCACATCTTGTTCTATGAATGATTTATCTGTTTTTGCACCGGTCAATTTATTTTGTTTAGGTTTGACGGTTGGAATAATACTTGACATGTACACAGTGTGTTCATCACCTGGGAGTGTTGCGGTGTGCTTTGATGCCGTGGAGCTAGTTATCTTTTGGTTATATAAAGAACAGTCGCATCCAGGCGGGATGAAAGATTTTTGAGGTGAACTGTAATGAAAAAAATCCAAAGTTATATTTTTAAAGCCTTTGATTGTAAGTTGAATTTACAGGCTGTGCGCTTTAGAACAATTTAAGTGCAACAATATGTATAGTAGATACAAAAAAGAAGATTATTCATTTTCAAAGTCTCTAATATTTATTTCGATATCGTTAAAAAGTTATTAGATAATATTCTACGGTCCGTAGACTTACAGATTGCAGTAATTAGCACAATCGTGTGGTAATCCTGGCGTAGTCTTCATTAGCATGACTGCGATGATGATAATTCCCACTGCGCGCATCATTAGAGGAGCGGTCTATGTACTTGTATGACGTTCCACAAACTCATTAAGAGTGTTCTCCACGGGCGTTGTCGAAGCGTACCCGTGGCAACGCGATCCGTCACATTGACCAGCCATTAGAGCGATAATTTTAATTTACTGCATAAAGCATGCCTCGGCCTTTTGTCATCAGTTTTGTGTCGCAAGTCGTAACGCTTTACAATTAAGTTCGAGGAACTCATTATTGCACTTTTGCAAACGAAGATGCATTGTGTTTTAATTTCAATGATTCGTACGTAAGGTAGCCCGCCCAGTGGTATCAGCCCCGAATTGTGAGTTATAAGGTCGTGGGTTCGAACCTAGGCAGGCGCTCATGTAAATAATTTTATCCCTACTGTTCTTAAAATGGTGAAAGAAGACATGATAGCAAGGAAGTCGGCATATCCTAGAGACAACAATTCGAAGTCGTGATAGCAGCAACCTGCACTGCGCACGCGTGTTGTGTACATTACAGTCCACTCCCTCTCGATGACAGTAGGCCTGTGTGCCAGAAGGGGCACAGTATAGCCTGACTATATTATGTATTTAAAAAGGTACTTATGTGTAGGTATATTACAACGTCATTTTTTTATAGGAAAATTAATATAGTTTGTTCAGAATAAGCAACTGAATCGATTCCAATCATTAACCGACTTCAAAAAGGAGGAGGTTACTCAATTCGACCGTATATACAGTATGTTAACTAACAGAGGGCGTTCCCGTTAACCCGAAATAGTATAGCATACATACATGCTAAAAAAAATATTTCCATTCGAAAACAAAATGTTTTAAAAATTTTTCCAATAAGAAAATATTCAATAAAAATTTTAAATTGACATGTAAAAGAAACACACTGTACACGCGATCATGAAAGACGGCTACGTCGCAATTTATATAAACATGAAGACTACTATTTTGATTTAAAACAGAAGGTTTCAAATTTATTTCCAATTAGAATTTTTTTTTATTCGGATTTTTTTATGCTTATTTTTCTATGCTGATATTTTTATTTTAATCTATTAATGATATATATTAACGACTTTAAGGGAACGCCCTCTGTTATTTAACATACTGTATGTTTTTTTTTATGTTTGTTCACGGATAACTTCGGCGTTTATGACCCGATTTTGTAAATTTTTATTCTGTTGGAAAGAAGACATTCCCAAGATGGTCCCATGATAAGGACATCAGGGTTAGGTGGAGGAAGACCAGAGAAATAAAGGGGAACTTTCAAAAATTGTGTTTTTTTTTGGAAGTCTGTTGTTTTCTTTTTTGGAAAGAAGTTTTTTTTTTACACCACCTTATATTCTTTTCCCAAATACATTTAGAAATGTTGCAGTGTGGTTACCGAGCGCACAACTCAGCTGACGATAGATCATAGTACAGATATATCTGTCTATAGACAGAACCGCCGCGCGAGCGACCCCAGAGCGAGTGAGCGGTGTGTTGACCACATTTTTGTTGGGACAAGCAGGTAAGTGTAATCTTACCTGGTGGTCAGCTGATCAGCTCATAACTTTGTGGTTTTTCATGATATCATTTTGCAATTTTGTAATATGTATAGAAAACCCTGTCCGACCCGTAAGGATAATAAAGGTTAGGTAAACACATGGCCAAATAAAATATTAAATTTTACATAATCATCATAGTAACAATACTAATGAATTTTGGAATAATCATTTTTTGTCGCGAATTAATTCCAACTTCCCCAAAATTTGGTAATTTTTAAAAAGTGACAACACCATTTGTGAAGGAGCGAGTAGCGATCCGACCACGTGCCGCGTACCCTGCCCCCCGTCACCCGCGGATGTATGCCTAACGTGTTGTCTACCGCACATGCATTAAGTTACCTTGCTTTTTCGAAATAATATTTATTTTTTTAGGAGGATTTTTTTTAAAGTTTAGACCAGCTTTGTAGGCATTATTATAATCAGTTATCGATACCCAACAATACCTTCACGGATCGGACAGGGTTTTCTTTACATATTGTATAGATTCTTTACTTAAAAATACTGAACAAGTGTGCCGGATTTTGCATATACAAAAAATAACGTTGTATATACTATATGTATGTACTAGCTGCGCCCCGCGGTTTCATCTGCATTTACAATATTATTAGTTGTCCATTCCAGAAGTATAAGAGTGTTGATTGACACAGTTATATGAAAGATGACTAAAGAAGATGAAATGAGAAACAAGCAAATAATGTAAAGTAGACCTGTATTCAAGGTGAATAGCCTCTTAATAAATCACATTCGATCCAGCCGTCCCTTACTGTCCTCTCTAGCGACGCCCTGAGCTGAGGTTCGTACCCCACCACAGGGGGTGCCCTTAGTGCGTAGTCGCCTAATTTTAATTTAGTTTGAAGTGCCCCTGGCTTGAGGCTTTAATTTTAATTAAGGCATCCACAGGAAAGTCCGATTAAGTAGTTACGGTCTCCTAGTAGCCACCTACGAGATAGAATAAAGAGAGGAAGTAGGTTATCTCCGACCCAATCCGCGATTTAATTGCCTACTGTCTTAGGGTTGTCACGTTTAGCAAAATTTTAATTCAGTGTCTATAAATTGGCAAAGGTCGGAAAGTTGACGACTGTTCACGCTTCGTCGGATTCGGTTGTCACCGAACCCGCTAACATATATTTATAGACTTAGGGCTTATATTTAAATTATTTGCTTAGTATTTAGTATACATATAGTCATACACAGTTTTTTTGTATTTTTTATTTAGTAATTTATTAGTAGTTTTGTACACATAAAGGACCATATTTATTTTTATTTTTAATTAATACAAATATAAATAACACAAACATATCTATTAAATCACACATTTATTACAAAATTACAAATTAGCCACAGAAAAATACTTTCTTCGGTTTCGTTTATTACGAAACGCCTTATTATTAAACTTTAATGTGTAATATATCCGCATCCTTATAAATAACTTTTGCAAATATAATCTCGGAAAGCATGGGCAGGGCGCTGAAAAATGTAAATCTTTTATTTGTTCATAAATAGACATTCCAACTTTGCAGTTTATGTGATCATTTTTAAATACTTTTTGGAACATCTGCTCCATCCTCTTAATATTTTCTACAAAGTCGTCAGGTGGAACCACTAATAAAATTTCTCCTGCGATAATCACACATTGTTCTTTAATTTAGCTACGTAGTATTCTGTAATCTGTGATATAGCGAATGTGCCGAAAAGCCGTGACGCGCGAACCTCGTTCCGTGCTAGCCGCGACTAGCGCAGTCATAGGCACTCTAATATTGTGTTTAGGTGTGCGTGCGGCGACGCATAGATACTATGGCGCACACATACAAGCCGCGCGCGGTCCGTTTGTATGAAGATAACGTACTTCCCTCTCTTTATTCTACGAGATACCATATCAAAAAAAAAAAACCTCATAAACTAGCGCGCTTTACCATCCACAATTGCAGCACTGCTTACCATCTCGACGAAGTTACGGTCAAGCACTAGTTTGTCCTTACTGAAACTGTAATCTGTGCTAAAATTATAAATGGGAAAGTAAGTTTGTTTGTTTGTTTGTTCCGCTTTCACGTCGTAACTATTCAACCGATTGCTTTAAAATTTGCCGACGTAAAGTTAGAAGTCTGGATTAAATAATAAGGTACTTTTTATCCCAGATAAATTTGATATTCCCGGGGGAAACCTAAAAAGCGCGATATAACCGAACACCACCCGGAGGAAGCCGTGGGCGGAAAGCTAGTTTTTTTTTTAAATAATTAAAAACTAGTGCTTGACTGCAATCCCGCCTGATGGTAAGCAGTGATAGTATAGCATAGTATATATAGTGATAGTAGTAAAGCGCACTAGTTTATTAAGCCTATTCACTTAAAAACTTAGGAATAAGAAGGATGACGACAGTTGAGCGAGGTGATGCAATGTAAACCCAAGACCAACACGACCAAACGATGCTGCGCTAGAGGGAGATTGATCTGGAGACTCCCCACGACCAAACTCCCGACACAACATTTATCGCATCGTACCCGCCACACAACGCAACACAACTGCTCAGACCCATCATCCGTACGGCTTCACCAGACATCATGCCGGAACACGACGAATTGCTTGGCGGCAAGACTTTGTCTGGTGGGAGGTAACTTCTGTCGGCAGCCGATGTTTATGGCCTACTACCGAGAAACAGTAAGTAATAAAAGAAATATAGAGAGGGAAGAAAGTAGGTTGTACAAGTCGAAATTGAATGTTTATCTATTCCGTTGCATGCTTTTCATATCATGCTCCTTTCCTCGTATAGGTACATTTATCTTTCGAAATATTATCCTTAAGATTTTCACACAATCCGTTGTTTCCCCTAACTATGTATTTATGGCTCCGTACCCGAAAGAAGAACTAACCAACTAAAAACAGAATAAAATAAATATTTAAGTGGACCCCCTTTTTTGTTGGGATGGGAAATCATCAAATGACTTCTCCCGCTCTGGGCGGAGCGGAAGGGCTTGTCAGATTTTTACTGACTAAAACCCATCCGCGTTTCTTCGCTTGCCTGTGGGACGGCCAGGGCCACGGTTTCTTGTTTAACCAACCCGCAACCCTGACCCAGGAGGCATCGGTCTTCGTGGACCCCGTCACGATGTGCTAACATCTCTTTGAGGCGCGCGTGAAACACGACGCGCCGTCGACTCGGGCCTGGTCCTTACCGGGCGGCGAGCTGCCCACTGCTCACCGCCCGCAGGCCCGCGCCGACGGTGGCTGGGAGTTTGGTGTCATCTCCCGACCAGGGCGTCTCCTGCGGCGGCTAGTGGCGTGAAGGCGCTGGGTTTCCCGTTGCCTCACGCGCTCCGCCTCTTCCTTTGCCAGCATTACTCCTTCGCAGAAGGAGGTAACGGCTTGCCATGCACTCTCACTCCGGACCATGGCCTGGACCAGGGTGGGACGCGAGAGACCGCCGCCGATCGCGGCTACGAGGACACGGCGGTGCTCTACCCAAGCCGGGCAGACCTCCACCGTATGCTCCACCGAGTCCTCAGGGCGATCCACACAATGGTAATACTTGGCGTTTCCTCCCGCCTTATACGGAACAGGAACCTCCCGAAACAACCGTGTCCGGTGAGGACCTGCGTCAGGCGGAAGGTGAGGGCGCCGTGGCGCCTCTCTAGCCACTCCTGAAAGAGGGGACTTACTGTCGCTATTGCGACGTGCCTAGCACTGGGTTGCGACAATGCACTCTCTATGTTGCCATGATATCCCGCCTGAGCTCTGTCCGCCGTACCGCGATGGACCCCTGACTGCTACAAATATGATTTTGTTGCCAATGCTCGATATTGATAACAGCAAGTAATACGCTTGAATTTCATTAAGAAAAGGACAGAACATAATAGGTAACATGTTAGTTTAGACCTGTCAAATTAGTCCACGCTTGGCGTAAATTGATGTATCGCAATGTTTATAATAGCGTCTAAACTTTCTATGCAACAAGATATTCCATAGACAGCTTGAATATTATACATACCTACTGTCCCACATATTTTCAATATCGCCGTTACTAAATGGAATATAATTGCTAATTTTGCTTGTTTACGTCAGGCGCTGACTAATTTGACAGAATTAAACTAAAATATTATCTTCTATCCTTTTCTTAATGAAATAGAAGATGAAGATAGTAAGATGTACTGAACTTTGTTAGATTATGTCCTACTCTCTGAAGCTGTCAACGAACATGCAGACCACTCTTAATGTTTCTGAAGGAAGCCTACACATGGATCTTCATCAACCTTTGTACCATACCTTTATACACACATACATAGACCTTTGCCCACCGCTGGGCAAAGGTCTCCTCTCATTTGAGAAGGATTGAGCGTAATCACCACTAGCAATCCGAAAACACTTTGAGGAAACCTGAACTTTCAAGTCTATAATCGCCAGATTATACCTAGACTTGAAAGTTCAGGTTTCCTCAAGGTGTTTTCCTTCACCTTGTAATCCGTCATTGGTGTCCAAGATATACTTAGAAAGTACATACATATAACTTAGAAAAGTTACATTGGGTAGGTACTAGGTACTTGCCTGACCTGGAATCGAACCGGCACACTCATACTTGAGAGGCTGGTGTTTTAACTACTAGGCCACCACGACATTATAAGCCTACACCCGAATAATTAAAATTTTGAAAGAGCTAAAACACAGGACAGGATAATGGAATAGAAACCGCTTACAAATGGTGATGTAATTAATTATAAGGGCGGGTAATTTTTTTTAATGGTAAATTATCAAATGACCTCTCTCGCGGCCCTGGTAGGCATCGGTCTTCGTGGTCCCCATCAAGATGTGCTGACATCTCTTTGAGGCGCGCGTGGCACACAACGCGCCGTTGACTTTGGATGGTCTTTGTCGTGTCTCAAGCCATCTTATGGCCTTAGGTGATATGGAGAAGATATCTCCCGTATCTTCTGCCTAAGCTACGGAATTCGTACATAGGGTGTACAAGTAGGTACTGGTTCCACATTCTTGACAGGAATGTTACCATGTCCAATAACTGTGTTGTATCTTTGTCAAACTTAGTTATTGAGTGTTTGTCAATCAAATAGATATAAATGTAGTTGAAATACACTTGATATTGCTAATTGTTTGATTTGATTTAAAAATTTGAGTATGTCTATCCAAGTGGGAGTTAACAAAGTAAGTCAACTTAGTCAACTTTTCAGATCATAGAAATCACGGAATCTCGTGCGATCCTTGATCTGTATTTCGATGCTCTTTAGTTTGTATTATCAAAGAATAATCGAAAAGTATTTTGTGGAGATGATATCGAAAAGTTTTGTATTTTTTATTTTTTATATTTGGTGAGAATTACCAGCCTCTCAAGTATGAGTGCGCGGGTTCGATTCCAGGTCAGGAAAGTACAAATGTAATTTTTCTAAAGTTATCTGTACTTTCTAAGTATATCTTGGACACCAATGACTGAAGGTGAAGGAAAACATCTTGAGGAAACCTGGACTTTATAAGTCTGAAATCGCCAACCCGCATTGAGCAAGCGTGGTGATTACGCTCAATCGTTTTCTGAATGAGAGGAGACCTATGCCCAGTAGTGGGACAATAAAAAGGTTGATGATGATGATGTCTTGGTGAGATTTATATAGAACAGACTGGCAGCCAAAAGAAGTACCGACGACAGCACATCAAGCTACTACAATCTGTCAGATTTCTTTATTAGATTTTCAACTTTATTTGTAAGGCATTAAGAGTGAACTCTAGTGCCGAAGAATTTGGAAAATAGGTATTTGAAGAAACCATTGCCGTCGCGCTGCTTCCAGCCTCTCCCGGTAAAGTGAAAAAAGGACAGGTGCACCTCAGGCTGATTTTACCCACAAAAACGTTGACCAAAAGACGTTTCGTATTCCGCTGTTTTCTTTTCTAAAACACGACTGATCTCAATTATTTTTATATCAATATTTAGAGGAAAAGTATATCTACGCTTCTATTATTTTCTTTTTTGTCAAAAACTTATCACTATTATCTAATAGGCATCTGAAAATTACGGTAAAAATGGATTATTATTCGTGATTTTGAAGTATTGTATATATTTAATTAATTAAATTTCGGAAAAAAATCAAATGATAGGGGCACGTATAACCACGGTGTAAAATTGTAGAAAAAAAATTGCTCTAAACGCATTATCCACGAAGTAAACAGCGGAATACGTTTGTATAGAGAAAGCACTACTAACTAGAGTTCCCTCTTAAGGCTCAAGGTTGATTGGGAATATTTTGCAGTTTCGGGTAGCTTGACCTGCTGCTGTTCGTACATTCAGCAACAAAAGTTGATTCACATGACCAAAAGAAATTCACTAGAATTGAGAACCTCTTCCTTTTTTAAAATCGGAACAAAAGTACAGAATACACACACATATGTACATATGTAAACTCGTGTAAAACACGCCTCCTCATTGGGGTAAGCAGGAACATAGGATGCTACTTGCTACGGTCGTTGACCCCAATTTTCTTTTACGAATCCTTTTTGATTTTTTCATTGTGTTTAGTACCTACAATTAATTCAAATGATTCTTCGTGTTGTTTTTTTTTTCGAGACAATTTTAATATTTTGAGTAGGTATAGAGTATAAAAATAGTTCCACAAAAAATATGAGAGTTACCTACCTCCTCATATTATTTTTGTTTTATCCCTCAATCAAATAACAGATAACCTTTATGCTTGATCCCTTCTTGAATGAGATATCCCACGGTCTCAACAAAAACATTCTGTAAAAAAACTAGCCAAACCTCGATCGAGCTGCTTGTTTATCTATAAAAAGTAATGAAATCTAGACAAACTCCCACTGCTGGGCAAATGCTTCCCCTTAAAAAAAACTGTGTCAAATAAGAAAATCTAATAAAATAAATCAATGTTCCTACAAAAAGAAGTGAAAACCCACCAAATCCATTCTGTAAAAAAACTAGCCAAGTCTCGATGGAGCTGCTTGTTTATCTTTAATGTTGTGATTATAGCTTACTGGATGACAAAAATTTCTGCTTTCTGTTCTTATCTAGGGTTCTCAAATAGGGATCGCCGCATTGAAAATGCGGCGAAATGGTTCCAGTAAAGGATAGTACAACAGTTGTTGCTTCGCGCTCGACTTGGCGAGGGCACTGCTGTGCCCCCTGATATACAGTATGTTAAATAACAGAGGGCGTTCCCTTAAACTCGTTAATATATATCATTAATAGATTAAAATAAAAATATCAGCATAGAAAAATAAGCATAAAAAATCCGAATAAAAAAAATTCTAATTGGAAATAAATTTGAAACCTCCTGTTTTAAATCAAAATAGTAGTCGTCATGTATAAATAAATTGAGACGTTGCCGTCTTTCATGTTCGCGTCTACAGTGTGTTTCTTTTACACGTTAATTCAAAATTTTTATTGAATATTTTCTTATTGGAAAAAATTTTAAAACATTTTGTTTTCGAATGGAAATATTTTTTTTAGCATGTATGTATGCTATACTATTTCAGGTTAACGGGAACACCCTCTGTTAGTTAACATACTGTATGATGTATAAGATAAATTCAAGATACTTATCATCTATCAGGGAGTTTGTTACAGAAATGTTTCAGTAGAGGCTCTAGAATGAAGTGAAGGGCACGTATTTTGGGAGACTGTCTTATACAGAGTGGTGCTGACAGTACGAAAATAAAACATCGTGTACCTCAACACATTCTGTTTCTACCCATTAAAAGTCGTATAAATATGTCCACTAGTTTAGTTGTCCTTTGTTATAGGAAATTATTTTTCATTTTTCACATTTTCTACATGGTTTCTATTTCCGGGTTCTATTGCCGCACGTAACAAATATTTGTATGACCTACAAGTAGTTGTTCCGAAGGAACAAACAGCTGTGCTGCTGGGAAGTTTACTTCGCCACTTCTTCTTCCCAGCGTAAGCAATATGAAGTGTCTTATGTAATATTCACGTTCAAAAACTGTTGATTCTCAAACAAATGACCTTTGAATTTGATATTTGATTTTGTGAAGTTCGAAAAGTACTGAATCTTTATTTGAATAAATGATTTATGTCTTTATAATGAATTAAATCTTACCATGAGTTTATTTTAATGAAACAGCGTATACATTAAGTAAGTAATTCGTTTAGGTATGTTATAATTAAATAGGTACTGAAATACGTAACTCGTGAAACGTGTAACCTATTAAAATTAAATGAAACTACTTACTTACCTATATTGTATTTTAAATATGTATAAGTACTGCTATTGTTGACGATACAGAAAATTCATTAACTACTTTTATAATTTAGCATTTTCTTTACGCATGCTAGTAAGGCTAGAGGAATGTTCAATGGTAGGTACATTAGGTACATACCTACATACTTACGTACCTAATGGTTGTTTTGTAAACAGTTAGTTATATAATAAACATCTTATCCCTTAACCCAAATCATAGTCTATCCGTGTGCCTAATTTTAGCCAAATCCGACGAGAGATGAAGACCGACAAACATAGAATATAAAATACTACACCCCCTCGTCCACGTGGATATAAGAAATTATCCCATGGGAACGTGCCATCGGGACATAAAGCAGCCTTATATATTCTTCCCCAAGATCTCTATCTCCTTGACATATTATATCGAACTCTTTCAACGGGTTAGGCTTGAAAAGTTTACGAACTTTGTAATTCTAAATCCTTACTAACCTCCTTCCTAGACTTTTCTTGCAACTCCCATATAGATCATAGACT
Organism: Sesamia nonagrioides; assembly: GCA_017933935.1. Classification (NCBI taxonomy): domain Eukaryota; kingdom Metazoa; phylum Arthropoda; class Insecta; order Lepidoptera; family Noctuidae; genus Sesamia; species Sesamia nonagrioides. The sequence continues at coordinate 602,259 of JADWQK010000412.1, read as the reverse complement.
TTGTCTTCATGATCTTTGGAACTCTGTCATCCATCTCGAAAGCTTGAATTCCCAACTCAAGAATACCTACAACTTCTATTAACAGGTAGGAACCTATTTAATTAAACAAGGAAGAAATCGAATTTATTAAATGCTTATATAAAGTACTAGTATGTACCTTTATCAGTGTCTATTCAAAGAGAATTACTTAAATTTAACAATACGAAAGATACTTTCTAGATTCAATGAGTAGGTAGTTAAATATCAAGCGGCGACGGTGTAAAAATATTAAAATGTATGCGGCCACACAACAACAGAGTTAACCTCGTTGAAGGTCACGACGATGTTACATAGCCACTTGGTTAAGTGTGGTAGCGTCAGTTCGATCGCATTGAAAACATATTGATTAGACAGAAATACCTACGTAAATATTTTTTCCGTTCTGTGGCAAAACGCAATTAATTTTTATTATATTCTTAACGGATGAGTTGGAAGTGATCATCAACAGGATGAGCTATTTGCTTTAAACTCGTGCTTAGATTCATACAGGTTTGGGTGAGCTCGATTATAGCTTACCTGTAACTCGTTGTTTTCAAGGTGGTACGCGATTGTTGGATGCCTTTCCAGTGTTTCCTGCTAACTTTTCTTTTTTCCTCGTATACTTCGACAACCCCTGGCGTATTTTAGCGTACCTACGTAAAAACCAAGGAAACCACTAAATGACTTGAAAATTGCGTTACCCATGTTTTGTACATGCACTACCCCAAAATTGAATTCAATAAAACCACACTGGATTCACTATTCTGGATTCTCGGTGGTAGGTCTCTTGAATAAATCTTGCCGGTTCCGGCATGATGTCTGGTGAAGCCGTACGGAGAACGGTCTGAGCAGTTTTGTTGGGAAGTGTGCCGGTTACAATGTGCCAAATGTTGAGGTTGGGAGTTTGGACGTGGAAAGTCTCCAGCATCGTTAGTCGTGTTGTTGGGTTTAACATTGCATCACCTTTTTTTTTTCTTTTTGTTGTCGCTGGGGGAAATGACAATTACGCATCCCCCCGTCGGGGATGGGAGGGGTATGTGGGACTCCCCGGGAGAGCGCCTCCCGGTATACCCACTAAAAACCCCAGCGGCACTCCGGCGTCGCCTTGGTGGCGGGGGACTGTGAAAAAGCGGAGCTTTGGCTACCAGCCCCCCACCGGCGATATGCCCGCCTAACACGGCGAGCCCTTATTTGCCCCTCCACAGGGAGAGGCCGTGGCTCAGCCACCCTCGTGGTGAGCGGTGCAAGGCGGACGTGGGCCCCACGTGCCTCACGCCCGCCGCTCACCTCGGGGAGGGAGAAAGCGGGCGGAATCCCGCCTTCTCCTGCCCCTACGCCGCCTGCGGAGCGCCGGAGCGAGGGGATCGTCCTCCCGCTCGCGCTCCGCGACCTCCTTCTGCAACATCACGACCTCGCAGAAGGAGGCCATCGCCGCCCAGGCCTCCTAGCTCCCCACCATCGCTCTGATGATGGCGGGCAGCTAGAGGTCCCCTCCTACCGCCGCGACAAGATCGCGGCGCGACGCGGCCCACGACGGGTACACCGTGAGGGTGTGTTCCGCCGTGTCCACCGCCGCGCCACAACCGTGGCACGACGGTGTCTCTTCGTGTCCTATCCGGTGCAGGTACCTGTCGAAGCAGCCGTGACCGGAGAGCACCTGCACCAAACGGAAGGAGAGGAACCCGTGACGCCTGTCGAGCCAGTCCTTCAGGACCAGCCCGATGGCGTCGAGGGTACGTCGGCTGAAGACGGCGGAGGCGAGGTCCTGCGTCCAATGTTGGACGATGGCGTCCCTCGCCTCCCGCCGGACGGCCTACCTCACCTCTGGGGCCGGACGATTTTGATTATTGATTTTGATTTTTTTTGACGCTCGCCCAACGCCCTGCGCCACGCCGTCTACTCGTACACTCTGGCGAGCACCCACGCCTCGAGCTCCAAGGGCGGGGTGCCCGCCAGAGCGCACGCCGCTGCGAAGCCCACCGTGCGGTGGGCCCGCGCTGCCCGCTGGGCAATGGCCCTTTGGGGCGCCCGAAGAGAACATTGCATCACCTAGCTCAACTGTCGTCTTCCTTCCTATTCACTCAGTTTTTTTGAGTGAATAGGCTGTTAATAAACTAGCTTGCTTTACCATCAACGATTGCATCTCTCCTTATCATTAGACGGGATTGTGATCAAGCTAGATTATAATTATAAAAAAAGATCTTTTTATCGTTGGTCGATTAATACTATATCGTCCCATGTTTCCTAAACCTACATAAATATAGTTCAATATGTCTAGCCTTTTTCCAATTAGTTTTTTTTTAATTATTATAAACTAGTGCTTGACTGCAATCCCGCCTGATGGTAAGCTGTGATGCAATCGTTGATGGTAAAGCGCACTAGTTTATTAAGCCTATTCACTTAAAAAACTTAGGAATAGGGAGGATGACGGCAGTTGAGCGAGGTGATGCAATGTTAAACCCAAGACCAACACGACCAACGATGCTGCGCCAGAGGGAGATTGATCTGGAGACTCTCCACTACCAAACTCTCGACACAACAAAATTTGGCGCATCCTACCCGGCACACATCGCAACACAACTGCTAAGACCCGTCCTCCGTACGGCTTCACCAGACTTCATGTCGGAACACGACGAATCGCTTGGCGGCAAGACCTTGTCTGGTGGGTGGTAACTTTTGCCGGCTGCCGATGTTATGGCTTACCACCGAGATATTAGGTACTTTGGATGATGGATTTTAGCGATTCCTCCTCAACGAAGAAGCTTAGAAGATTCGTAAATCCCCTGATGTGTTATTATATTAATAATAGGTATTCAGTGCAATGGTGTCAGTGTTGTTGATTTCAGATAAATGTCCTGTACTTGGCCAGCGCGGGTCTGATCTACAATCTTTACTAATTGGGTAACATTGCATTTTTGCTAAGCCAAGGGATATCGAATATAGTGTCTCATAATTATCTGACAACTAGCCTTTTTTTTGTTCTAGTGGGAAAACCGTATTCCTACACTTGCCTGTGCGCCAGGGCCACGGTTTCCTTTTTAACCAACCTGCAATCCTGCACCACAAGCGTGAAACCTGCAAAACCGCGTGCGGCCTTGGGCGAGATGGAGCGACGACATCAAAAAGGTGGCTGGTAGTGGCTGGCGGAGAACTGCTCAGGATCGAGCTTGTTGGCGTGCCATGAAGGAGGCCTATGTCCAGCAGTGGACGAGTAGGGGCTGATGATGATGATGACGCGTGAAACACACCGCCCCGTCCCCCGGGCGTGGTCTTTACCGAGCGACGAGCTGCCTACTTCTCTCCGCCCGCAAAACCGCGTCTACGGTGGCCGGGAGTTCGATGTTGTCTCCCGACCAACTAGCCTTAACTGGTTGTCGGATGGTGGGTAGTGGTGATGGCTTTTGTTTGGTGTTGGTTGATGGATGGTGACAAGCACTTAACGTAATGACACACGGGACCAATGTCTAATCGTAAGTTACGAGACATGGAAAGGTCTCGAAATAATGGTTGGTCAGTTATCCACTAATCTTGCTAGACCTGTGCAGCTGTTATGTTGTTATTGTGTTACCGGCCAAACCCGATTTCAGGATCAACTAGTTTTACCTAGGCTAAACTAGTTCTTCCTATACGCGATAGGATAAACCAGTTTAGGCTAGTCCAGACTAATTTGTCCTAACCCCGATAGGATAGAACAGTTTGGGCTAGGCCAGACTAGTTGATCCTGATATAAATTCTGACACTCTATACCATCGCCTAGCTTCATAAAGAATAAAGGTAAACAAACCAATTTAGGGTTATCACAACTCACGTTTTACAAATTTCCTGTTATTTACATAATTATCGACTTTTACATGCTAGCTATTTATTAACAATTCCTATTGCATCATATTTCAATAGAATCACTAAAATAACATGCATAATAACTTGGTATTTTGAAAAACCATTAAAAAGTCAACATTAATTTTACGTGATAGCCCTACAAAAAAAGAAAGATGGATGAAATCCTGGTATTAAGCACATTTTGTGGAATTCAACCAATGAATAAAGTTGAGGCATTTGTCAATACAATTTTGCGTATTTTACCTACTTTCAAAACAACTACATAACACATGCATTATAATACTTTCAAGTATGGACTAATAATTATAATTATATGTATCAAAAAAATTAACTTATTAGGAAATTAGCTTACATGTGTGTCATATTTCATTCAAATCGGTTAAGCGTTCTATGCAAATCATTAATATCTAAACATAAATAAACTGTTTACATTAGTAGGAAGTAGAATTATTACTTTTGTGAAAATCATCTATGTAGAAAAGGTTGTTAACATCTGTCTTTTAGGTGTAAACTACCCGTTGCCTGGCAACAGTTTGTTTACCTCTATTCTTTATCGAATTTGGCTCAACTATAGGATAAACTTGTATGGCCTAGTCTAAACATTATTGTATATCTAGAAAGTCAAAATAAATAGGTAAGCTGAATAAAGTACTCTTTAATTGGAAAAATAATTAAAGAAGAAGTCGAAAGTCCTACTCTGGATTCTATTCCAAATAACGCCTTGTATGGCGATTGTTCTATTCCTTTTTTGTTTGGGATGGGAAATCCTTAAATGACCTTTCCCGCTCTGGGCGGAGCAGAAAGGCCTCTCAGACTTTTAGGTGCGTATTCCAGAACGAAACTCAAACATTGATCTCTGCTTAAGCATTACTTAAAACTAGTTTCAACCAATCAAATGGCTTGAAACGAGACTTAAGTAGAGCTTGAGTTTTGAGTAACGTTCGGTAATACGGACCTTAGTGACTAAAACCCGCTCGTATTTCTTCAGTTGTGGCCCTGGCGCATACGCCAGGGCCGCGGTTTCTTTTTTTTCCACACCGCGACCCTGGCCCAGAAGGCATCGGTCTTCGTTGACCCCGTCACGATGTGCGACATCTCATTGAGGTGCGTGTGAAACACACCGTGCCGTCGACTCGGGCCTGGTCCTTACCGGGCGGCGAGCTGCCCACTGTTCACCGCCCGCAGACCCGCGCCTTCGGTGGCTGGGGGTTCAATGTCGCCTCCCGACCAGGGCATATCATATTCTCAATATCTTGATTAGCACATCCAACAGAGCCCAGGCTTTGACTGTGCCTGGGTTCTCCGTGCACAATTCTGAGTTCCAAGCTAAGAGAAAGAATAAACAATTTCAATTTCCATTTGAATGACATATTTCTAACTACAGACGCGCCGTGCATTCTTCATTCCGACAACGGTAGGGAATTTGTAAATAATGTTATAGGTGAGCTTGCCAATCTGTGGCCAGAATTCGACTTCCTCTTTGATTATTTTTGTAATTAAGGAGTATTTTATTCAGCTTATCTATTTATTTTGACTTCCTAGACATACTATAATATTTAGACTAGGCCATGACAGTTTATCCTAGAGTGTGCGTATTTATACAGAGTTGTGCGGACAATACGACAATAAATGAAAACACGAACAATGCTGGTTCTTAAGAATAATGCTAAACCATAGAAAAAAAACCTAGCATCAAAAATAGAAAAATGAAAATTTCAAACTAAATCACACAAAATTGCAAACGGAATAGAATACCCTTTAAAAATATTGGTTCACTGACTTCCGCTTGGCGACAGCGCGATCCTGTATCGACTTGCTTTTTCGTGCCATTATTATTAAAGTTTGGTACCGCAGGATGCGGCGGTCATTAACCTGTAAGCGCTTTCTTATCAATATGTACATCATGTAGAAAATGTGAGAAAGGAAAAATAATTTCCTGTGACTTCGATCTGCTGATGCCCGGTATCTATGGGTATGCAGATGACAGCACAGTTGTAGAGAGATACCTGCCGGATGCTCGGGCTAATAGGGAATCAATCCGGTCCGAAAGAGAGGCCATGGTTGAGCGAACGAGTGTTGCACTGCAGGCAGTCTCCGAATGGGGCAATGCCAATCTTGTAGCATTCAATGCCGCCAAAACACAGGCGTGTCTTTTCACCGCCAAAGGGAGCCCGTTCACCTTGGCCCCTACTTTTCGGAATGTGTCCTTGGAGTGTTCCGACCGCCTTCAGCTTTTGGGAGTTGAGATTTCCTCGAACCTTAACTTTGGGCGGTTCATTGAGTCCAAGGCCAGGGTGGCTGCCAGGAAACTTGGCGTTATCGAAAAGGTCCGGCAGTACTTCACACCTGGGCAGCTTCTAATGTTGTACAAAGCACAGGTCCGTTCGTGTGTGGAGTACCGCAGCCACATTTGGGCTGGTGCTGCCAAGTGTCACCTGGCCACTTTGGATTCAGTGGAGAGACGTGCAAAGAGGCTGATTGGTGACCCTGATCTAACTCGAGTTGGTCTCCAAAGCCTAGAGCACAGGCGTAGAGTAGCCAGCCTTTCGGTGTTCTATAGGATGCATTTCGAGGAGTGTGCGTGGGAATTGCATGATTTAATTCCCCCATCTCCGTTCCACCAGCGGACGACCCGTCGTACGGCTGGTTTCCACCCTTACGTTGTTAACACCATTACGATCCGGACGAAGCGCTTCGCCTCCTCCTTTATACCGCGTACATCGAGGGACTGGAACAATTTGCCCGCGGCGGTGTTTCCGTCGGACTACAATTTGGGTGTCTTCAAGGCTAGAGTGAATAGGCTCTTAATAAACTAGTGCGCTTTACCATCAACGATTGCGTCACTGCTTACCATCAGGCAGGATTGCGGTCAAGCGCTGGTTTATAATTTATAAAAAAAAAAAAAAACTAAACTAATGGACATATTTATATGATTTTTTATGGGTAGACTGAGAATGTGTTGAGGTGCTCGATGTTTAATTTATTATGGTATTTTCAAGACCACTCTGTATAAGGATCAACTAGTTTGGCCTAGCCCAAACTGGTCTATCCTATCGGGCTTAGGACAAATTAGTTTGGATTAGCCTAAACTGTTTTATCCTATCGCGTACAGGCAGAACTAGTTTAGCCTAGGCAAAAGTAGTTTGTCCTGAAATCGGATTTAGCCGGTAACATATACATACCTGCGAGCCCCCCGCACCTGCGTAAATAGCATTCATAGCAATGATAAAGCACCTACCTACTTGAGTTATCAATCATCCGATTATTACACAGCTATCGGCTTTAATCTGTGGTTATCCTACTTGGTACAAGAAAATTTATTTCCAAATTAGGTACAGTATGATCCATTTGTGACATACCTTTTAAGTAAGTATAGTCTAGAAGTCCAGGGTGCCCTTGCTTCTGGGCACGATTCCACGACGCAAAAAGATTTATGAGGCATGATGTACCTAAATTGCATGTTAACTAGGCGCGGTTCCAACCTCGTAAGTTTCGATCCCGTGGGGATGTTGGGATAAAAAGTACGCTGTTTTATTCCTGGTTATCAGTGTACCAAATTTCATCCATATCCGTACAGTAGTTTAGGCGTAAAAGCGCAATATATAAACTCACTTTCACATTTATAAATACGAATCTTTTTGATCTACCGATATCGGGAGCAGGGTCCAAGCTACCCGTGGCTAGGGCTCCAGAAACAGAAACCTCCCCGTGATGCGGGCAGTAACGAGGAGTACTGCCTTTTGAATCAGGCCCTCGATAGCCACCTAACAAGAGCGCCGTCGAGGCTTTCGGCAATCATATCATTGGCCGATACGACAATCGGCACAATAACAACCGACTCCATATTTCACATGTCAACCGTGTGCTAAATCGAGATATTTCATTTGGCACTCTTTCTCAGCTTTCAAAAAAATCCCGTCATGTGGAATGGTACTAGCCCCGCACGATGATATTGCGATTGGCGGCCATCTTGGTGACGTAGTCTAACTCGCACCGTCGGTACCGTTCGCAAGTTCAGTCCGCGCTTACCCACTTACGCACATCGAATATTTTTGTTAGCTTTTTTTGTTTTTGTTATCCTGTTTTATTGTTGTTCTTCAGTTTTGTTGTTTAGTTTTGTTAGCTGTTACTCGTTAAAATGAGTAAGAAATTAATTAATAGTCGTGCTCGTGAAATTATAATTAAAGTGGACAATTATTTTGTTATGGAGAAAGAGGACTGTAAGTTAGTTCTTGAAAGTATAAACCATGCTTTAAAAAGTGCTTCGGACATTTTAATACCGAAGCAACTGCTTATAGTTATTAAAAATATTTTGCAAAATTCTATCAAAGTCACGGAGTGTGTGGCATGTGCCACAGGCGTTGCAAAAAATACTGGGACGAAATTGATACGAGAGCATGAGTCAGCAACAGCCAGTGGCAGCAAAATGAGAACTCCTACTAAAGGAAAAAGACAAAAGAAGAAATATTTCGACGGGTTTTCCTTAACAGCTTTAAGAAATATTATAGATTCAATGTATATTAAAAAGATCTCATACCCTACTGAATTACTCTATCGGGATAGTGGATTGCTTTCTGTTAGAAAGATATATATCATAAACACTGTTCTAAAAAAACATAAGAATGTACCATATGATCCTGATACTTTAACAAGAAGGCGTAGGGATCTTATAGCACAAGTTCCACAAACAAAAACTAAATTTGCTGCGATTCAATATGGTACACTATCATGCCAACTGTATAATAGAATCAATAAACATGTTTATATATACAATAATAACTTACATGACTGTAAAAAAATGTTAACAAATTGGATAAAGACACTAAATTACGCAGAAACTGAGGAACTACTGAACTACACAAAATGATACAAGCACACACACACGCACACCACACACCATACACGCACGCACACACACACACACACACACACACAGGCGCACACATATACATACACGCACATATACACAAATACATACACACAAACACCCACACACACTTGCATGTTAATTATACATAAGGTTTTTTAAAAATTGTATACTGCTGTGGAAGAGCGGAGTCTCCTAACACAGGCATAATTTGCTTAACAGGAGGCTTCAATCACCAACTAATGTTCAATAATTTGGAGCTCTAATAAATTTGATTTTGATTTTTTTTTTGATACGGTGAGGAGAGAAATACCCACAATGCGCAAAATCTTGGCGGCTTCAAAAGTAGACCTTAATTATACTGGTAGTGAAACTACATTAAGAAAAATAATTAAATGTGATTTGAGCTACCAATTTAAACGATGCTACCAAAAAAGACTGGCCCCAATTTAAAGACCCCAAATTCAAGCGTGGAGGGCTAAATATTAACGACGTATGAAAGAAAATTACTCGCTTGGTGAAAAATAAAAGACAAAAGACCCGTTATTTATCTCGACGAAACGTGGATACACGCACACTACACGGTAGAAAAATGTTGGCAAACGGCAACCGATGGAGTGAGATGGAACGACAGCCCCGGTCGCCGATGGATAAAGAAGTTAATGCGGTTTTGTTGACTATGCCCTTTTAATGTTTAAAGCAGATACCAAAACAGGGGATTACTATGATCAAATGAATGCTGAGAATTTCACCAAGTGGCTTACAGAAAAATTAGTACCCAACATACCACGCAACTCCAAAATTGTGATGGACAACGCCCCTTATCACAGTAGGGATGAGAATAGGCTACCAAGTATGAACAATAAAAAACAGTTGATTGTTGAGTGGCTACAAGATCACAACATCGACTTTCCCAACGACAGTACAAAACCTGAACTGTATTTATTAATTAAACGGCACAGACCGCCGAAAAATTATAAAATTGACAATTTATTAGCTGGCAATGGCCATGAAGTCGTTAGATTACCACCTTACAACTGCGGCCTCAACCCCATTTAGTACATCTGGAACCTGGTAAAGACGAGGGTGTCAGAAAAGAATGTGTAGCAGTTGGAAAGTCGCATTGAAGTTCTGACGTTGGAGGCGTCGGAGTCAATAACTCCAGATGACTGACGAAAGGAAGTCAATAATGTTAAACGGCTTGAAGAGGAATATTGGAATAAAGATCGAATAACTGACGAGTTATTTGTCATAAATACGGCGACGACAGTGAATCGGAAACGACAGACACAGAAAGCAGTTCTGATTCGGAAGACTATATACATTTTTTACATATTATCCTGGTTTTATTTATAAGCTGATAGATGTAGGTAGTAATTAAAACATGACTACTACACAGTGGACTCTGGTTCAATTTCCGCTCGCAAATTAACAGAAATGTAGTTAGAAAAAAATAGTATACATGTAAGAAAGATATACGAATAAGTATATTTTTCTTACGTCTACAAAAATTATTTCCTTGAAATTTTTAATAATGAAAGTTTGTTTGTCAGAATATGGGTGAGTAGGTAACCCTTAACCCTAATATTAATTTATACATACACTCTTTATAAAGTGTGTAATAAAATTATATAATACAAATAAACCCTTAACCCTAATATTAATTTTGCATTTAACATTCTTTTGCTAGCTGTCCTTTTGTGTGACAGATGACGTCACAACGCTGTTATTGTGACAAGGTTCCATCGCAATATCATCGTGCGGGGCTTATAACATCAACAATCATTGTGCGGCGGCGTAATCGATCTATCACCAGTATATCAGGCTTATTTGCGACAATAGTGTTGTCAGTAATGATACACCGATCCCAGTACAACGTGACATGCCTTTTTCCAACAACAACAAACTGCCAACAACTACCTATAATGTAATCAGTCAACAAAAGATCGCAGTTCAGTTGTTAAACTAAAAAAAATAACATATTTTGTTTCGATAACAATATCAGTGATAGGGTGAACATTCAAAAAACAAAACATTGGGTTTAAATAATAATATACTTATTATGTTATTGCATAATCATATAATATAATAATGTTAAACACTGTTATTAAGAGCTATCATTGTAATATTGTAGTAATTAGTCGTACCTATTATCTTTTTTTTACTTAAGTTTCTGGCTCAGTTACTAGACCTCGTATTATCTATAAATAATAATCATTGCCTACACGCAACAAAATCACACAATTTTTTTTACAATATTGTTTCTAGTATTTTTGTACTCGTATGGTATTGCACTGTATGTTGATTCACAAGGCAGTGTATTCCGTTATAGACCTGGAAAGTACGCCGCAGACACAATAATTATAATTATCTACTAGTCAAGATATAAGTTTTATATTTTTATCTCCATACAAATCATAAATCCATATTAAGCATTAAAATAAATCGAAAAAAACAAAACAAATCAGTTTTTAACCAACTTCAAAAAGGAGGAGGTTACTCAAATCGACCGTAGGTATATATGTTTATTTTTTTATGTTGTTCGCGGATAACTTCGTCGTTTACGAACTGATTTAGATAATTCTTTTTTTGTTGGTAACATGACATTACCAAGGTGGTCCCATGATAACGACGTCAGGGTTTGATGGTGGAAGACCAGAGAAATCAAGGGAAACTTTCAAACATCCTAGGGACGGCTAGTGCATTTGTAAGTTTTTTCATTAGGTATAATAAACCACTACAATTTGATAAGGGTCATACTTTCAGTTTGAGCTCATAGGAATTTTATAGAACTCGGTTCAGTGGTTTCGTTTATGAACCAAAATTACGATTAAAAATTAAAGTAAACAAAATTACGTCGTTTCCTTACAGTACTTTTCACAACTAAAAAGTGTAAAATATTTTTTTTTACAAAAAAGCAACCGACTTCCAAAAAACACTACATAGAGAAAAATAACCAATTTCGGAAGTCGGTTTCAAAAACGAATATACAAAAACCAGAGACACCAACTTTCGAAATTAGTTATTTTTCTCTTTGTAGTGTTTTTTTTTTTTTTTTGTAAAGAAGTTTTTATATTTGTTAACACAAGTAAATACAGATATTATATGTAAAGCAGAGCGCTCAATTATTGCAGGTGGTTTACAAAATTGGCTATTAGTCTAGCTCAAGTAGTAAATTTTAATTTCAACAAATTATATTTTAAAATCATATAAAATCATTCTATTAGCAACAAAATTTAAAAATTATGTAAAATTAATTATTAATTAATTATTACATTGTTATGTAATATTTTAGTTATCAGACCTGTCAGACCTCAGATAAAGAATTATTTTTATAAATATGTCAAACATTTAGGTAAGTACGTACGTCAATAAATGAAATGTCCAAAAACAATGAATTGTGAATCTCGAAATCTATTATTCTAAATTTTAATTCCACATTTAAGTTTTAGCCATTGATATAGCAATGAAATCCTAAATCTATGGTTTTAGCGATGATCTCTTCGGCAGAATGCGTGAATTGCGTTGCGGACTTGAGGCTATGGGAAAAATTAAAAAAAAATTACATGATCCGCCTAGTCTTTTCCCGCCTATGTTAGGATCGGGTTCCAGTCTAACCGGCTGCAGCTGAATATCAGTATTTTACAAGGAGTGACTCCCTATCTTACCTCCACAACCCATTTCCTGAGTAATACGATACCCTTTAGTAAGACTGCCTGTGTTTTGTGCTACCTGTTGGTAGTTATGGGCAGCAGTGGAATAAAAGCGCGTGTGAATCTAAGGGTTCATTGCCTAACAAAGAATATAAAAACACAAGAAAAATAACACTCGTATTTTTCTTAGTAGGAACAAAACAGAAACTCATTGAAAGGTTACAACTTAAAATATTCCATATTAAAACTAAACTATGTATAATATATCTATAAAGAAGGTTTTACAACACCCTTGCTCGTAACAACTGCTAACGATTTACGAATGACAGCCAGGACTATAACCGGCCTAATTCTCTTATCGAGGCACAGAGGAGTCTCTATGATGATGATGACATAATCCGACCGATTTCGGCCACGGCGACCATCTTCAACTACGATTTTGCCGTTGATGTGCTCACAGGTGGCTTATGTAGCCAGTTTTGTTTATAACTAATAGCCGCAGGTGGCTTTCAGCTCGTCCCGGCTTACATTCAGCTCAAGAGGCCGCCGGTTTTCAAAGGCTTTGACGCTCGTGTCTTTATATGTAACTAGCAGCCGCCAGCGACTTCGTTCGCGTGGAGTTAGTTATGCTCCGCTCCTATTAGTTGCAGCGTGATGTGAAGCCTAAAGCCTTCCTGGATTAATGGGCTATCCAACGCAAAAAGAATTTTTCAAATCGGACCAGTAGTTTCTGAGATTAGCGCGAACAAACAAACAAACATACAAACAAACTCTTCAGCTTTATATATTAGTATAGAGTATTGATAAACCGGAAGACGTAGCGTGGGTAGGCCCCCGACAAGGTGGACCGACGAACTGGTGAAGGTCGCGGGAAACCGCTGAATGCGGGAGGCGCAGGACCGGTCGTCGTGGAGAACCTTGGGGGAGGCCTATGTCCAGCAGTGGACGTCTTTCGGCTGAAATGATGATGATGATAGATAAATGGGCACCCATTGCCGTACTAACCGCCGCAAGTGTAGAATAACTTCAGATCGACCCATTTTCTATTTAATCACTAGCCCATACTTTCGAACTTAAGTGCGAACACCCATTTTTTCTTGTTTTGGAGGGAAAATCATAAAATGACCTCTCCCGCTCTGGGCAAAGCGGAAGGGGGTGTCAAACTTTTACTGACTAAAACCCACCCGTGTGTCTTCATTTGCCTGTGCGCCGCCAGGGCCACGGTTTCTTTTTTAACCAAAAACTCTGGCCCAGAAGGCATCGGTCTTCGTGGAGCCCGTCACGATGAGCTAACTTTTCATTGAGGTGCGCGTGAAACACACCGCGACGGCGCCTCGGGCCTGGTCCTTACCGGGCGGTGAGCTGCCCATTGCCCTCGCCCGCAAGCCCGCGCCTACGGTGGCCGGGAGTTCGATGTTGTCTCCCGACCAGGGCGTCTCCTGCGATGGCTAAAGGCGTGAGGCCGCTGATATCCCGCTCCCTCACGCACTCCGCCTCCTCCTTTGAGTGCGAACACCCTTAGCTAAACAGATTGGTGAGTAGAAGATTGCTGCTTATAATGTGGCGAAATTAGAATAGTTACGTACATACCTTGCTGTTAGAAAAATATTATTCGTGACGTAACACGTCTGTGAGCGTCAAGAATTCAAGATACATCTGAAACTTGTTTTAAAACCGGTTTATCGCAACTAGATTTTTTTTAAGAAAATGAGATCGCCGCTATTTTAAATTGAAGTTGTATTTGAATTCTCAAAATGAAAGGCATTTCAATTGTCTATTATGCAATAAGGCTGCTTATTCACTTATTGATTGCAAAATCTTCCTGTGTAAAATGCTCCTGGAGTACAGTGGGTCAACTGTACAACTAGACCCGCGGTGATCAGGCCCCTGCCCCTTTTGATATGACATGGGCCCCAATTCCCGTTTGTTGACAAACTTTAAGTTCAGTGAAAATATTAGTTAAAGCTTGTCAAATAAAAATTTTCCATAAACACTTTGGACATGGTAAAAAACGTGGCGTCTAAAAATATATATTTACGTCAGGTGTTAATTTGATATGATTAAACTAATATTTATTTTCTGTCCCTTTCATACTGAATTGGAAAGAAGAAGACGTACTGAACTTTGTTTTGTTTTTTTAAGGGGCTTGTAGTAAATATTATAACAGCGGCACAGCTCCCTGTATGGACCGCCCGTTGGTCCGTTCGGTCCAAACGATCCCAACTAGTCGCAATCATTTGACAAAAATGTGTTGGTGAAAAAGGTGTGGGGCGGGTCTATTGATCAGGTTAAGCTACGTTTGCCCCGGTTGATCTATTGTGACAATCCTTATATACTTACCGAGACCTTTCCGTACCTCGGAAAGCTGATTAAGCCGTTGGTCCCGGCAATCTTTTGTAGATCTTTTATAGTCGGTACAGTTCGAAAGTCTGACCACCAGTCTTACCAATAACTGGGCTGTGGAGGTCAGATAGGCAGTCGCTATCGTGTCGTATTCAGCTGAATCCGGTTAGACTAGATTCCGACCCCAGCATAGTTAGGAAAGGGTTTTTATTTTATTGAATATATGTATGTACAGCCCCCTAATCGGCGAACACATTTTTGTCAAATGATTGTGACTGTAGTTGGGGTCGTTCGGGCCGCCCATTGATCAGTTCGGTCCAAACGATCCCAACTAGTGGCAATCATTTGACAAAAATGTGTTCGCCGATTAGGGGTCAGACTGAGACAACTGCACATCAAGCTACTACAATATGTCAGCTTTCTTTATTAGATTTACAACTTTATAACTAAAGCATTAAGGTTCAAGGTTTGGGAATAATTGACAGTTTTGGGCAGCTTGACCCTGTCGTCCGTAGGTACATATGTACATCCTTGTATGCACTACCACTAATAATGTCGACGTGTAAGACATTGTTTTGATTCTGATAGTGGTGCGGACTAGCGTGAGTTCAGTTGAATGTTATTGGACTATACTTTGCCGAATTACAACGATTTACTCTTTAGCAATAAAATCTATCCCTCGATATATCTATCGCATGGGATCTTAGCCTCTATAATCCGACAAATTAACTTTGGATTCGGATTTGGTTCAAACGGTCTCTAAAGCCTGGAAGCACATGCGTAGAGTAGCCAGCTTGTCGGTGTTCGACAGGAGGTATTTTGGAGAGTGTGCGCGGGAATTGCATGACTTAATTCCTCCATCTCCATTCCACCATCGGACGACCCGTCGTACGGCGAATATCCACCCTTACGTTGTTGACATCAATAGGATCCGGACGAAACGTTTCACTAGTCTTTTATACCACGTATATAGAAGGACTGGAACAGTTGTCCAGTGGCGGTCTTTCGAGGCTAGAGTGAATAGGCTCTTAATAAACTAGCGCGCTTTAACATCAACGATCGCATCACTGCTTACCATCAGGCGGGATTGCGGTCAAGCGCCAGTTTATAACTTATAAAAAAAAGCAGTAGGTCCACAGAGCCCTTCAAAATATTTATCGAATTACCGGGGGTCTACTGCAATTAAGTTCAGAGACAGTTGTAGGCTATAGATTCCTACTTTGCCTGGATTGTCATTATGCAGTGCTATAGACAGTATCATCTTCAGCACCCTAATTACGTAATGCAATATTACTATCAGTTGGAATCATTTTGAAGCATATTGCTAGTCCATTGCTCCATATGTTTGAAAATGTATCTGCTTAATAACGTAGACAACGCAATGAATGTTGTTGAACTGTCAAAATTAAATCCATTGCTACTGATAATGTGTTACGCAATTAGGTACCCTGCAGGTTATTTTTCTTTAATAGGAATAAAAAGCAATAGGCTTAAATCTGAAGTTGCTAGAAGAGGTTATCACCGTTCATGTTATATTAATACTTGTAAATAAAGGAGATGTTTCAGAAATGTGTAGAGCCTGGGCCAGCACATTGCACACTTAATGCTAGATATAGTTACGCTATAGTTAACTGTTTTTAATGTTAATTTCCTATATTTTGGCTTAGTTTTAATACAGATTCAATTTAACTCGGCCAAGGAGTGCAACAAAACTACTAATAAATATGGCGGTCAGCAATAAGCGAAATAAGATTTTGACAATGACATTTGATTGACGTGTCATTTATCTAAGGCTATCGTATCTATATTATCTACCATAAGACTGCGAAAAAAACAGAATATGAATTCCGAACATACGGCCCATTAAATAAACACAATCAACTCACATCAGCACTCGACACGAACACAACGGGAAAATAGAACTGTCAAAGTCGCCAATTAAACGTCATAACCACTGTCATGGCTACCTTAATAAAGGGTTGTCTCACTAAAAACGTTTCAAAAAATTAATTATGTATGCTTGTATTTTTAATCAAATTAATTTAGTAGTATTTTTATTAAAATCTTTTATTTCTTTCCTTTTATCTATATAGCGTACATAGTGGTGGCCCAAAATGAAACATCTCCTTTCCTTTTGAAAGTTTAATCGTGATAAAAAGTTTAGTGGAGCTAGAATCACGCGACATAAGTATCTGTAACATTGCACAACTTTATACTGTACACACACGTGACTAGTCATGTACCATTATCGTAGCTACCGATATTAAGGTCAGTGACTTTATTAGAAAAGCAAATCTGGTTTGTCCACCTAGCCAGCTAAGTTTATGTCAGTATTCTATCAAGGTTTAAGTTGGTCATTTATTTTTGTCGCAAGGACACACCTTTTTTTAATTTGGGATGTCTTGAAATGGCATCTCGCGCTCTGGTTGGAGTGGAAGAGCGTGTCAGATTTTTACTGCCTATAAAAAGTAAAAAAAAAAAACAAAAACCCAAAAAACGAAAGTATAAAACAGATTTTTAGAATACTGAACTGAACAAAGTTACTAATATAGTTGCAAAGTAAATGGACACAGTATAGACTCTACCAAGATGCCTTCGTTGTAAATTGACAATAATGTCATACAATACTATTCAGTATGCAATATTCACTACCTATGTAGAGACAAATTTTCATGTTTGGAAAACCGCAGTCACACGTTGTCAAAGTGCTATGGTAGGTAGGTATTGACTACGCCTTTCCAAACATGAAAAATTTGTCTCTACATAGTGAATATTGCATTGTTCAGAATAGTATTGTATGACATTATTGTCCATTTACAACGAAGGCATCTTGGTGGAGTCTACTGTGTCCATTTACTTACAACTACATTAGCAACTTTGTTCAGTTCAATATTGTAAAAAAAAAATATTTTATACTTTTTCAGGGTCGTTTTTTGTCGTAGTTGGGTTTTAGTTTTTTTTACTTTTTATTATTTGTAAGTACTATTTTGGTGTTAAAGTCTATTTGTGGGGCATAATATTAACGAAAGTTAAATTGATGAACTAATAATTATTTACAAGCATAAAGTACTCGTGAAGCTCTTTCAAGTGATACCAAACACGGTATATTTATTTTAATTTTATATTAACATAGAACTTTTTGTCCGCTAGAGAGCGCTTTAAGTAGGTACTGAATTTGGTGACAAGCTTTATAGCTCATAAGTAGTAAAGAAGCTATGAACGAAAAGATGTGAATTATATGAAATCAGCCCATGAATACAGGTAAAGTCACAAGCAAATGCTAGTAATATGAAAATGAAAATGTACAAGTAAAGCGCTTTCAAATGATACCAAACATATATTTATATTAACTTTATTTTTTCACTCTGTATGTTTTGTCCGCTAGAGGACGCCTCATTGGATTTTGTATAACCCCATATAACCTATACCCAGCGGACAATTAAGACGCTTCTAATGATATGTCATTTGTCGAATTCTGATAAGTAGTTTAGAAGTTACGAGGGAACAGATGAACATACATATATATATTGCCTGTCAAAATCATAACACCCCTTTTGCTTTGCCGTAGTCGGGTAAAAACCCATCCTTGTTCCTTCACATGCCTGTGGGCAAGGGCCTCGGCCCTGGCAGCCATAAAGACATACCTCTATGAAAGATTATATCTAACTACTTACTTAAGTACCAAATATTAGTTCCAAAAATTATGTATGTTAAGGTTAATTGCTAATTAATGATTAAGCAAACAAATTATCTCTAGATTATTGAGAGATTATTTATTTTTATTTACTTAATTATATTAAAGTTATTAGAATATGCGTGATTTAGATGAACATAAAAATATAAAATGAGCAAACTGGAAGTAGCTGTACGATATTTATGATTTATTAATATTTTGTGTGTGTTGCAGGTCACTCAAAAAGTTTTGCTTTTTTTTTTTTTTTTGATATGGCATCTCATAGTTGACCTAGAGAGGTCGTCACTATTTAACCGGGCTATCCTGTGGCTGCCTTAAATGAATTTAAAGCCTCCAGCCAGGGCTATTAAAAGCTAAGCGACTACGCTAAG
The DNA here is from genome assembly GCA_017933935.1 of Sesamia nonagrioides. NCBI lineage: Eukaryota > Metazoa > Arthropoda > Insecta > Lepidoptera > Noctuidae > Sesamia > Sesamia nonagrioides. The sequence goes on along the minus strand of JADWQK010000412.1, from coordinate 583,473 downwards.
GGCACCCCATAGTGGGGTACGAACCTCGGCTTAGGGTGTCACTAGAAAAACAGCAAGGGACGGCTGGATCGATTTCTTATATTTGATTCGGTTTGATGACCGCGGCGTTTCCTAGTACTAGCTCTGAGAAGAAACGTCCGAAACAAACTCAGAGGTCATAGTTGGGAGTTTATATTTACTGGCTCAGCTACGGCGCGGGCTGGCCGTCATCGGACAAGGGACGGGGGAGGGGGCTGCTACGTTGAACGCGTCGCGATGGACCTCGGCGGCGAGGTCGGTAGGTCGGTCTTTTCTTGTGTATTGTGCTGGTGGCCCTATTGGCCTCTTGGAGGAGGGTTATGGGGTCATCGGGGTCTGTGAGGGCATGCCGTGGACGGCGAAGCTTGGAGATGGTGGAGGGGGTATAGTTAGCAGCCGCTGCTATTAGGGGATTGCGGTGCTTGGCGGCAGTGTCAAAGAAGCGTTTGGAAAGATGTTTCATGAACTGCCGGATGGTGGGGATTTTGAGATCGAGGTGGAGGATCTCATTACGGACGAACCAAGGGGCGGTTGTGGCTTTACGGAGGAAACGGTTTTGGACTACTTGCATCCTATGGATATGACGCAGCTTGGCATGTGCGAAGACTGGACAAGCGTATGTCATAATCGGGCGTATGCATGCTGTGTACAAGCGCATTTTGCACCTGAGCGACAGTTTGCTACGCGGGTTGAGGAGGGGGTGGAGTCGACCCAGAGCGAAGGCGGCGCGTGAGCGGACCGCCTTAATGTGCTCTGAGAAGTTGAGGTGTTGGTTGAGAATCACACCTAGGTATTTGGCTTGCTTCTCCCAAGGGATCGGCTTGCCGTCCATGGTGATGGGCCGTGGAAGGGTGACTTTGCGTCGCGGTTTCATGTAGAGTACCGCTTGGCTTTTTGGGGGTTGACTTCGATCCTCCACTTCTTAAACCAGTCAGCAAGGTAGTTGACCGCTCTTTGAAGATGGAGGCGAATCCGGTCTGGATTGAGTCCAGAGCAGTAGATGGCTGTGTCGTCTGCGAACAGAGCGAGTTGTGCCTTACTGCTTTTCGGGATATCGCTGGTGAAAAGCGTGAAAATGAGGGGGGCTAATACAGAGCCCTGGGGGACACCTGCATGGATGGGGCGGGGGGAGGAGAGTGCTCCCTCGATTTTATAACGAAAGGTGCGGTTTGACAGGAAGTCCCGTAAGATGAGGACGAGACGATCAGGCACACCGAGTTGGTACAGCTTATAGATTAAGCCGTTGTGCCAGACTTTATCAAACGCCTTCGCTACGTCAAAGTAAACTACGCCTGTATACATACCACGCAGGAATCCTGCGTGTATATGTTCAGTGATACGTAGGATCTGTTGGGGACAGGAGTGTTGGGTACGGAACCCGAATTGCTCATTTGGAATGAGGCCCTTGTTCTCGGCGTAGGCTCTGAGTCGCTTGTATATAAGCCTCTCATAGATCTTACCGAGAACTTTAAGTAAGCTGATGGGACGGTAACTAGTGGGGTCGGCTTTAGGCTTAGCGGGCTTGGGAATGCCTATGACAGTGGCTTCTTTCCACGTTTGTGGGAAAATGTTATTCCCCAATGCACCATTGAAGATGGTGGTCAAGAGGATGATGAGGTGGGCTGGGAAAAGGCGGACCACTCGGTTGGTGATGCCGTCAGACCCTGGCGCTTTCTTGGGTTTAAGCCCTTTGACAATGTCCTGCACTTCCTCTGGAGTGATGGGAGGCAGGGGGTCCTCAGGGTCGTCAACGGGCGGGAGGGAGGTTCTACGTTCGACTTCAGCGTCAACGTCCAGGAGATGAGCTTGGTCTACTGGTAGGAGGCTGGGGGAGCACTGGGCTTCTAGACAGGAGGCAAGGCATTCCGCCTTGTCATCGTCGTCGAAGACGATGGTATTGTCAGGGCGAACCAGGGGAGGCATGGTGACGACTTCTTTGGATTTTAATTTCCTCTGAAGTTCCCAGAAGGCTAAGTGAGTCGGCTCTAACTCGTCCAGCATGCTATCCCAGGCAGCTTCACGCCACTCCGATACGCGTCTTTTTACAGTTCTCTGTAAATGGCGCATATGGGCTTTGTTAGCCACACAGGGGAAGCTGCTGTAGGCACGGACTGCCACGTTCTTCTCGGTCAGCAGTTCACGCAAGTCAGGGGGGAGTTTCCAGCGACGGTCTTCTGTCACTGTGACCTCCCTTGAACATTCGTTCAGGACTGACTGTACGTGATCCGTGAACGAGTCGATCGCGGCTGTCGTGTCAGTGATAGAGTCGAGGCGTGAAGGTATGGAGTCCAAGTGGGGGGATGTGGTGGATTTCAGCCGATCGCTTACTTTCCTCCAGTCCGTTACCACTTTTGTCAGGGGCGCTTGACCTGGGTCAGGAAGGCCAGAGCGGGGAGCCAGTCGAATGTTGACTGGGCGATGGTCGGACGATAGCTCTGGTATCGCCTCTATAGAGTCCAACCGTAGGTTGACGTTCTTTAGAAGCGCTACGTCGAGGACGTCTGGGGTGTGGTCTGGATCATAGGGGAAGTGGGTGGGGGTCATGGGCCCCACGACATCGAAGTTTAATCGGGTGGAGATGTCAAACAGGAGTCTGCCTCTGGTATTGATCCTGGTGCTGTTCCAGGCAGTGTGTTTGGCATTGAGGTCGCCCGCTATTATAACGGAGTCACTCAACCCAAGAAGTAGGGCAATGTCATCTGCTAGGAGTTGATGGTTCTCTGCAGAGGAACTGGGAGGGAGGTAGGCCGACACTATGGTAATAGGTTGGTGACCTGACATGCCGAGATGGCACATTGAAACTTTGAGTCGTGAAAGGGGAAAAGTTTTGCGACAAAGAGTTTTTATATATGAGAAACTGGCCAGTTATAATTTATTTAAAAAATATGATTATTTATAACTAATAATACGTACGTTCCAAATTTAAAACTTCCCTCCACATTTTTTTGCGAGTTAATTAAACTATCGTGTCTCTTTGAAAAATGAATTTGCGTCGAGACGATTTTCGTGCTATGATTTTTTACGATTTCAATATTGTCGCCTGAAACCAGACCTAAATCGATTACGAGAAACTGAGTAGCTACAAAAACACCATCTGTTTCTCCTTATTTTAGTAGATATATTACGAGAGTTATATAGTACGATATTTTTTCTCATACATTCAACACTCTTCTACCTTGACCCATTACTTAACAACACGACAAATAAAACTGACTAGAAATTGACACTCATCATTGGTCATTATGGGGACAGGTTCAACAGGTAGAAATTGACAACATAGCCACTCAATCATGGCAAGAGAAATCATTTGATGAAAAAAAAAAATTGGGTCTCGCCGCTATTTTATGCAATATAAAGACGACTCTTTACCCAATAATGGCCAATACTAGTCTAGAGAGAGAAAATAGGCGACAGCACCGGTGATATTCTCGTAATAATTGTGTACTCACGTGTGTGGGCAGGCAAAGGGGGCCTCTCTGCATTGGCAATCCTTCTCTTAATTTCATTCACATTTCCTATTCTTAATCTTTTAATTTCATTTACAACCTGAGATAGATCGGTTGACTCTTATGTCAAAATATATTGAGGTAACAATTTCCTAAGCTACAGAGATTTCGCCTTGTTCAGGTAATCATTAATTGTATAACCTAATGTCTCTTATGACATGTATCTATCTCACACATATGTAAGATACGACTTACACTTATGTAAGAACAACGAAGATATACGATGTGTGTGTGATAGATGGACTGATGTCCAAGTGGGTGTGTTATCACAAATCAGCGAGTGTCGAAGGGTCGTATTTTGCTCTTTGGAAGTTATCATGATAATGCGGTAATATAGTTTATTAGTCGAATATGTAATATATGTATATGAAAGTAAATTTATGTCCCCAAAACGGGCGGACAGGTATCACTAATCCGCGATAGTGTCCTTTTTACCCGACTACGGCAATGAAAAAGGAAGGTTATGATTTTGACAGGCTATGCATGTATGTATGTTCATCTATTCCCTCGTAACTCTAAACTACTTATCAGAATTCGACAAATGACATGTCATTAGAAGCGTCTTAATTGTCCGCTGGTTATAGGCTATATAGGGTTTCACAAAATATAATGTGGCGCCCTCTAGCGGACAAAATATACAGAGTAAAAAAATAAAGTTAAGATAAATATGCCGTGTTTGTTACCATTTGAAAGCGCTTTACTTGTACATATTGAATGTATATATTTATATATTGCTAGCATTTGCTTGTGACTTTACCTGTATTCATGGGCTGGTTGCATATAATTCACATCATTTGTTCATAGCTTCTTTACTACTTATCAGAATAAGACCACTGCAGTACCATTAGAAGGGCCTTGATATTCTGTTAGTTATGAGCTATAAAGCTTGTCACCAAATTTAGCACTGGGCCGTCTAGCGGACAAAAAGTTCTATGTTAATATAAATTTAAAATAAATATACCGTGTTTGGTATCACGAGAAAGAGCTTCACGAGTACTTTATGCTTGTACATAATTACAAAAATGCTTTAATGATGTTAAATATGAGCGATAAGAGTAAAGCGCGGATCACGGGAACTGTGAATCGCTTTATGCATTGTAGAACAGTGTGAACATTAATAGAATATGTAATGCACTAATGAAAACGACATAAGGTGGGAGTAACTCCACGCGGTAAAGGCGGAAACTCCCATAAAAATGTCCTCTGCACTATATGCCTTCGGGCTTATGTTGTTATATGTGCGTGTAGATGTAATATCTCAAGTACCTACCTAGTTTTTAGTTCATCAATTTAACTTTTGTTAATAATATGCGCCACAAATACACGGTAACACCAAAATAGTACAAATAATAAAAAGTAAAATAACTTTAAACCCAACTACGACAAAAAACAATGCTGAAAAAGTATAAAACAAGATTTTCAGAATACTGAACTGAACAAAGGTGCTAATGTAGTTGCAAGTAAATGGACACAGTAGACTCTACCAAGATGCATTCGTTGTAAATTGACAATAATGTCATACAATACTATTCTGAAGTATGCAATATTCAATATGTAAAGATAAATTTTCATGTTTGGAAAGGCGTAGTCACACGTTGTCAAGGTGCTACGGTAGGTAGGTATATGTAACGTGTGACTACGCCTTTCCAAACATGAAAATTTATCTCTTGTGGGTTGCAAAATAATTGGAAAGATGAGAAATGCGTACTGTGGGACTTTATCTGTTTTTCATCTCTTAATATATGTATATATGTAGATATATCTAGTAGATACTTACCTACATGTATTTTCCCACACTTGTGCGAGAATGTACAGCCTGCATTGAGAACCAAAAAATAAAGCGAAGTATGAAAGAGTACCTTTTTCTGGTGGGGGGAAACCTTCAAAAGGCACCCGATCTGTGGGGATCGAGGTCGGGGAGTGTGGGATTTTTGCCTCACTAAAACCACCCCGGAAGCCACCATCCGCACATAGGGGCTCTTAAAAGACCAATTCCGGAACTGCCCCTGTGCAACGCCTGTAAAGGAGTGCCTTTACAGGCGTGCGAGGCCTAGGCAGGGGTAGGCCCTAGGTAGTGACCAGGCCCTACCCCTGCCTAGGCCTCGCTGTGTACGGCAGCACGTGACCACTGTGCCACCGTCTTCTCTGGGGTCCCTTGATGAGTGCACAGAGTCCCCCCCACTCTATGCGCCTGCGACTCCAAAGGTCCACTTTTCTTTTTTAGGTACTTAAGCGGGTTAAGGCGTATTAGGCACCAAGGCGGTTGCCTCCTCGACGCCTCCTTCTCTGGGCAGGATCAATCCTCTCTCGATCGCGCTCAGCGGCCTCCTTCTTGACCATCACGGTCTCACAGAAGGAAGCTACTTCTATCTAAATTTTTATCGCTGCCAGCATATTCTTTACTACTGCTGGCAGTGACAGGTCTTGACCGATCCTGGCAACTAGAATCTAGAACTCCGAGGCCGCTCTGGGCACTCCTCGAGCGGGTGTTGTGAGGAATCTAGGATGCCTCCATAATTATGGCAATTTGTCGTGGCTTCTAGTCGAATTCTATTCAGGTACTCATCGAAGCAACAATGTCCGATGTGAGCACTGGGTGAGCCTAAAGGAGATGCGGTCCTCCCTTTTCAGCCAGGCTTCGAAATGCGTCAAAATGGCTTCGACTAGGCGCGCGCTTTTGCGAATATTGTGGCTGTTGTAGTCGCTCGCAACACCGCTCGATCGCGTGTCGCCGTTCCAGTTGCCTCAGCCTCTTCCTGGCAGGCTATTTTCTAGACTAAGTAGACCTTTGCGTCCATACGTACACTCTCTGCAGAAGAGTTGCCACCTCATACGATGTTGTTCGGTATCCTCGTGTGATTCGGTTGGCCATTTTCCGCTGTTGTCTATTGAAAGAATACCACATTTATTGTAAACGCTCAAAACTCTAGTGGCATTCTAAGGACTACTTTGCTATGAACTGCACGAGCGCGCAGCCTGTGCATGTGCGTGTATGAATGATTATATAACATTAAATTTCTGTTCTATTTACAGTGAGTGAGCTTTCAATAGTGTCAACCCTTTAACATTAGTTGCAATGACAGCTCACTCCACCGAGAGATAGTTATAGAACTGTCTTACCATTTCATTGTTAAAATTCCTGTAATAATGCAATGAGTTCCGGATCGTCGAAGTCTGTAAGTAGTAAGGTAGCATGGCATTGCCTAATACTTCTACATAAGTTGAGCTGTTGGCGCATGATGGATTAAAAGCCAGTTATAATTATTCTACCTAGAGAATTACATGCAAGTCTTCGCGTGGATGACACGGCGAATAGGCGCAGGTGCCAGTCACGGTGTTTACAATGAAGTGTCGAAGTTTAAGTTACAATTCATAAATAATATGTACGGTTTCATCTGATGTCTGTGTTGTATGAACACCACTTTTATGTTTTAATTACCTTCGCCTCAATATTATATTAATATTTGCCTCCCTTTTAAGGCGAGATAATTATACATATTTGTTCTCGAAATACAGACCCAATATATGGGAATGGGACTCATCCATCCCCACATATTAATTGTAATTCCTCCTCTAACTAAGTTAACTACCAATAGGTTATAAATAGTTACTAACTTAGTAACTATTTTTAACCTATTGGTACTCAGAGGTAGGGCCCTTATTTCATAGAAAATTATCTTTTAAGATTCAGAATAATATATTTCTATCCCATCACTTCTAATAAAATAGAAACTTTCAAAAACCCTATGTAGGTACTGCGTGAGATGTGAACTCACAGTACACTGATTCACGCATATACCTATTAATTAGTACGCGCCTAACCACTGTGTCTTTTAAACTCAATTTAACGGAACTTTGAAATTATGAACTACAATCTTGTTAAAGAAAATTATACGTGCTTATACATATTTCCATGAAACTAAAAGGAGGTAAGTCCAATTAAACGTCACCCTATTGCTATGTGAGATTGCCTATGGACTTATGGTCGGCACTGTCAACTTTATTGTGGAACGCGTATATCATGTATATTCGGTTGTATACTGGTTACCTATATAATTGTTGTATTAATAATGCATCTATAATTATGAAAATGCGAATCAACAATAAATTTTTAAAATCGACATACCAATCTGTATTTAATGTAAACTTGCCAAGCGTTATTATCTAAGAGATAACAGACAAACAAACAACTAAAATTACTCCCCGCGATTATTACGACATTATCGATTACTTGGATAAATAATATAAGTAATTTGATAATATTCTCTACATTTTTAAGTTTGTTGCTGGGAACCCCACCATCTAACTTTTATCGAGAGTGAGATAAATAAGTCATTAATTAATACCTAACTTACATAGTTAGGTAGATTCCAGTTTACGTATTATACGTAGGAGCCATGTTTTTAGTCGTGTCTAAACTGCCCATTCTAATTTGAAAGAAATAAACTAATATTCTACGAGCAACGTGCCCCGCCCACTGCCACTCAATTTTAGCGTCTCGAAGAGCTATGTCGATGACTTTGGTTCTTCCGCGGCCCGAAATAAGGTGGACGGATGACCTGGTGAAGGTCGCGGGAGCCCGATGGACGCGGGCAGCACAAGACCGGTCATTGTGGAAAGCCTTGGGGAGGCCTTTGTCCAGCAGTAGACCTCTACCTATAGGCTGAGAAGAAAAAGAAAGAAAAACCAAATATTTTATTTTCTGGCCTTTTCCTAATGACAGAGAAAGAAAATTATGATTGTACTTACCTAAGTTTAGTTTGTGAATAAGGGAAGGCGGGAGTTTTGGAGGGAAAGTTAAGCTGAGTGTCACGCTTATTTTTCGTTGGACTTTAAATTAATTATAGTTTTGTTTACTAAATAAAAGTGCGTGATTTATGTAGTAAAAAGTGCATACAGTAAATAATTCATAAAGAACATTGTGATATAGCAGCATAGTGGCCTCATCATGACTTTGCCTCAAACCTCCCTTGTAAACGGTTCACGTAGCCGTCTTTGTAGACATGAATACGTGACATGGGCTAAATGCACAAACCGTGCAAAGCCAAAAAAGAAAGAAGGAAGAACTTTTGAAGATTTTTATTTTACTTGAAATTGGCACAAAGTCATAACTAGTGCAACACTACAAAAAAAAAGGGAATAGGCACGAATATCTTGCTGCAGGGTACGAGCCGTTCGAGGTGCCATGTTTTTTGCAAGTGTTCGTAAAGTTGTTGTTCCGTCGTCGGAATTTCTCAAAGTTTTCGTTGTAACAAGTTGCGGGCATGCTCGATAGGATTTAAGCAGGGCGACTATGCAGGCCAATCTAAAACTTGAATATCGTGAGCTCTGAGAGGGGCAAAGTAAGTGTAGTAAGGAGCATTATCGTTCATCGCGACAATTACCGCCTAAGTATGAGTGGTGCTCCAGAGGGTACCATAAACTGCTAGCTCTTCCTGGAGTTCTCCAAACGCATGCTCTTCGAGAATCTACATGAAACCCAAACCGGAACTTATCGGTGAACAGCACCAAAGAACATTGTTCGTCACTCCATGGTGCTTTTTAGCCCTCGATAGCTGCCGACTGCAACTATCATGTCGCAATGCTGGAACACGTAGCGGACTTCTAGCATGAAGACTTCGTTGCCACGATTTGTTTGTGTGTGGAGCCTTTGTACTACCGTATTGCTGTGATACTGGGTTGTCTTCTGGTCGTCATTTGCAGAAACCAATCCTGCCCCTACGCAGTAACACGATATCTACTTGAGTATCGTTCAACCACATCGTTGGCCCTGGTTAGGTTAGGTTAGCCTTCAAATCCGTGCGCAGTTTCTGGCCTGCCATCGGACGCGTCCCCAGGTGGCGGATAGGGGAACGGCCCCCAGATATGGGGGTTACCGGTTTACCGGCGCGGACCAAAACCAGATGCGGGGACCGCTTCGGCGGTCACACGTGCGGCGGGTCGGCCACCACCCGAGGTGGCTGACGTGACCCGAACTCCGGGTCACCGTCGGGCAACCCGGTCTCCTCAGTGAGAGGAGCTGGGGGCCCCGTTTGCCTCCGGGCAAACGAGTGGGGCTAAGAGGAAGGACACCTCGCTAAAAAACCCTTGGCTGCTGCGTCTTCTCGCACAAAAAGACGTACCCAGCCCGGCCCCTCCCTGTGGAGTGGAGGGACCACTGTGGGCCCGCCCTAGGCGGGAATCGCCGGCGGGGGATTGGTAGTTAGGCTGTGCCATTTTCCCATGACCCCGCCACTCAGGCGATGTCGTTGTGCCGCTGTGGGTTTAGTGGGTATTCCCGGCTTCGGCTGGGCGAGTCCCACACACGCCCTTCGGGGTATGGTGCGTAAATGCATTACCACAGCGTCAAAAAAAAAAAAACAAAAAGGTTAGGTTAGGTTTCCGTGCGCAGTTTCTGGCCTGCCATCGGACGCGTCCCCAGGTGGCGGATAGGGGAACGGCCCCCAGATATGGGGGTTACCGGTTTACCGGCGCGGACCAAAACCAGAAGTGGGGACCGCTTCGGCGGTCACATGTGCGGCGGGTCGGCCACCACTCCAGGTGGCTGACGTGACCCGAACTCCGGGTCACCGTCGGGCAACCCGGTCTCCTCATTGAGAGGAGCTGGGGCCACCGTTTGCCTCCGGGCAAATGAGTGGGGCCAAGAGGAAGGCCACCTCGCTAAAAAACCCTTGGATGCTGCGTCTTCTCGCACTAGAAGACGTACCCAGTCCGGCCCCTCCTTATGGGGGGACCATTGTGGGCGCGCCTTTTGGCGGGAATCGCCGGCGGGGGATTGGTCGTTCGGGCTGTGCCGATTTCCCATGACCCCGCCACTCAGGCGATGTCGTTGTGCCGCTGTGAGTTTAGTGGGTATTCCCGGCTTCGGCTGGGCGAGTCCCACACACGCCCTTCGGGGTACGGTGCGTAAATGCATTAAAACAGCGTCAAAAAAAAAAAAAGGTTAGCCTTCAAAGACGACGCGCTGAACACTATTTTCGAAAACCCATGCGACATGACTCGTAACCTGAGAGTAAGTACATATATGTTAAATTAAAAACAAGCCTATTATTTAATTAATATTTATAAAACAACGTTAATATTCCTTAGCGTAAAAAGAACTTTCTAGATAAAAAAAAAATGTCTAATACTTAGTTACTACATTTAGGTACAGCAGTATCGGATGTTTTCAACTGACAACAAAGAAATTAGAATATTTTAGATACGCACATAAGTTACAAGTCATTATCATATATCGACAGATACCGAGTGGAAGTATTTACGTAATTATAATGAGTTAAAAGTAGGTATATTTGAACATTAAAAGTATATTTAAACATCAAAATCTAATTACCTACTGCGATTTGACCAGACTAGGTATTAATTCCGTTTACTTGAATTTCGTTAAGTTTCATAATATTTTATTCTATTGCAGTCTAAAATATTACATTTCGGTGTCGACGTGTTAAACTCACAATACACTGTTAATTTTTATATTAAACAAAACTATAACCGAACACGACAAGAAACGGTAGCGTTTGTAAACATATTTATCACCTCTATACTTAACGAAACCGGTAAGTTCGACCAACAGTTTTCAAAATATTAGTTTACGTGATGTGTGTGTACTTGTAAAATGTCATTATTGTCATCCACTCAGCCGTCCACAACTGGACATAGGCCGGCCCAAGAATCGGCACTTCAACCGGCACCATAATTACGTAACATATTATTATGTACTATCAATTGCAGTCATTCGAACGTTAAACATAATATCTGCTCATCAACATAAATAACGTAATGAATATTCTTGAACAGTCAAAATGAAAGCCATTGTTACTGGTGGCGTGTTACGCAATTACCCTGCTGTTCTGTGCTTTTTGCGTCTAGCAGGTTCCTATGGCTCTAGATGGGCCACTGGCCCAGTTTGTACGTTATCGTCTTCAAGTACCTACGCGTCTCATAATCTAGCGCAGGCTAGGAAGATAACAAGAACATTCAGTCCATAGGAAATACCTTGCCTTGCATTGGAAATAGGATGCCTCACCAAAAGTCACAATTAAAATACAATTAATGCATTTGACACTTATTTATTTTTAACGACTGTCTGATTTCAAGTAGGCATAGGACGATAGCTAACATTGACGTCAGTAATAAAATGAGAAGAAAATAAACAAAATATTGATAACCCAGATAATAGGTATGATTTCCCTTGTGTATATTCATAAAAAGTTATCCAAAAAACTGGTGAAGATACTGATTCCTGTAATAGAGGTTCCACATAGCACGGGATGACGATAGTCAGGGCTTCAAATCAAATGTAACTCGTTTCAATGTCCTTATAACTATAGTATTATTTTCTTTATTACTTTACTATATAATAATACACGTAGTATTCTGTAATCTGTGATAATACTAATACATGCTCATAGAAACTTGAATAAATGCAGAGATGAGTTCTAATTACCATCATAGTGAAATATGAAAACTCGTAATATCAACGTGATAAATTAATGAAATAAGTTTATTTCGCACCATTTTGGTTTACATTGCATATCAAGGAGTCTCCATTTAGGCATAGAAATGCCTGTAGTTGAAGGCTTCGGTCTTCTGTAGGTAATGAATAAATAAATTTCAATGAATTGACAGCTTACCTCACTTCTTGTTACTTTTCCAGGTGAATTTTTTACAGAATTGATCAGGTGATCACTTCACTTCACTTAAGTTTTTACGGTGAGGTGGTTACAGAATCTCACTGTAGCACTTATATTAGTGAGGTATATAATAGAAAACTTTTCAGAAGCATGAAAGTAAAATATTACAATGAATAAAAGCAAGAGAATGATGACGAAGTGGTAACTCTATTCCTGCGCTTGGCTTCTCTCTTTCAACATCTTGCCGAGTCTACCACTACGTCCATAAGATTACCGACGGTCTGGATTTATAGACAATTTGTTTGAGTCTTGCCTTACCATCAGTGAGGTTTAAATGTGCGTTTAACACAAAATAAAACAAAATACTTGTTTTCTTCTTTATAAGAGAAGTTCAATCGAAGACAATTTGAAGAGTTGCTAGGTAGGTAATGTTCTACTTGTGAATTATCTACCCTTTTGTCTATAACCAATTGCGAAATACACTAACAGTAGCAATGGGTTTCATTTTATAGTTCTACAACTTTCATTGCGTTATTTACGTTTTTGAGCAGACACATTTTCTAACATATTGAAGCAATGAATTGGTAATTTGCTTCAAAATGATTCCAACCTATAGTAATAACGCATAACGCAATTAGGCTGCTGGTCCACCCAAGTCCACTTTTTGGTTTATGGTCCAGTGTCTCGTACAGACATGTTGGCCTGCTTCCCAGCAGTGGGAACAATACAGGCTAATCGTTTTGGTTCATATAGGTACTAGTTAGGGATATTCAAAAATAATAAGACAAAATATTTGACAAGAATTGCAACACTTAAGCGGTAGTGGGCCGGACACATTGCCCGTAGGACCGATGCCCAATGGGGCCGACGGGGCAACGTGGGTCGGCCCCCGACAAGGTGAACCGAAGACCTGGTGAAGGTCGCGGAAAACCGCTAGATGCGAGACCCGTAGGCCCGGTCATCGTAGAAATCCTTAGGGAAGGCCTATGTCCAGCAGTTGACGTCTTTCGGTCATCTAATGATGATGATGATCAAGACAAAATATAATAATAAATCAGTCTACAGAGTTTCGGTAGCTAATTTAATTCGACCTTGTCTAAAGAATTCTGGAAATTATTCATCATCATTTTCATCCCAAATTAATTGCGATGGTCGCAAAATGACTTTCCAGTTGTCATCTCGACATTTACTCCTTTCTTCATACCATTCACACAAGCCTCCAATTGCTTTTTCCCCTAATCTTATAACCTTTTAGTTATTCTGGACTTCATTTCTTACACGAGACAGAGGTATATGTTGATAATGTCCACACTCCACAGGCATTTTTGGTCAAAATAAAATTGAGTGATAAAGTAATTAAAAAAAAAATCAAATTCTTAACCGTCAGGTCAGCTTAGCTCAAAGAAGGAAAGCCATAGGCTTTTCAGCTTTTGTGTCTATATAGGTAGGTACTGTGCTATAATACTGGTGATTGGATTTATATTTTGTAATTTAGAAAAACTTGCTGAGTGTTTAATTTGAATAAATGACTGGACTTTGGTTTTGGCCGATAAAACATAACAACCATTTCGCTAGTCATGTTTTAGATAAGCCATTGGTGCCGAATCCCTTGTTCATTAACTAAACTATAATTAAGATCAGTGCATCTTATACTTACTATTTTATTAAGAAAATGACAGAAGATAAATGTAAGTTTAGTCCTGAATATTACTAAACTAATATTTGTAGAAATATTACTTTAGGTGAAAATGGGTCATGTGGTGAATTTTATATCCAGCCTCCTAATTGCATAACACACCTCAATTTGAATTGTTTGCAGCACATTGCTAACCCATTGCTCCATAAGTTGGAAAATGTGCTTGCTCAACAACGTAAAAAACGCAATGAATGTTGACAAAATGAAACCCAGTCCTATTTTTAATGCGTTGCCTGTTCAAAAGAATGGTGAACTATGGGCCGTACTGGTCTCTGTTAACCATGAATGGTAAGGAGTATATTCCAAAAATTTAAACGGTTGCTTTTTGATTTGTCACTAATGAATAATTATTTTCATAAAACTTTCAAAGCAAAAAAGCGCCAAATGAAATGTAACAACAACATCACTGTTGAAGGGAATAGTTCCCAAAAGGTACCCAAAAATGTTTCATCATAGATTGATATTTGCATTTTCATTTTAAAAATTCACTTGACATAAACCTGACACGTCAGCTGTCTGTGGCCTGACATTGTCAATAAACTCAGTAATATTAACAGTCAAGTTTTTGTGAGTTTTTCTTTTAGATAGATTAAGTAAATTGGATTATAATAAGACTTAATAACGGTCTTTGACCGGTAGAGATAAGCAAGGACAACTGACAGATTTAGATGACTAAGTGAATTTGAAAAATAACCTGTGCTGGGACATTGTTATACTACTTTTAAACTGCGTATACATCTAGATATTTATATTTTATAACATATCGGTTACCTTCCAGTCGCACTTGTTTGGCATGATAGTTGTTTATCGCTGGAAATTCTATATAAGAGGGTCGGACGCTATTCGAGCGGTATTTGTCCGCGGTACGCGTCCAGTGAGCCGCTCCGTCCCGTTGCTATCGAACACTTCTACTAACCAAACCAAAATGGCTTCAAGGGATCCTGCCTCCGACCAGCTTGTTAACTTCAAGAAAAGTCATAAAGTAAGTTCCAGTTTTACTGTTAAAGTGATTATTTAGCCATGTAGGCAGTGAACAATATGTAATTAAGTGTTTCGTTTACGCAGACTGTTTACTCTTGTTAACTTGTGAGCTAATTCAAATAATGTACTTTAAACTTAATAATATTCAAATTGACTAGCTATTTGCATGAACTTTTTATTGTGTAATGCTGAGCATTGTGTGTATATTAGTAAAACTCTTGTCCCACGTCATTAATACACTGATCTTTGTACCTCAACTTGGATTATCGGAAATTTTGTGTAAACATATTTTGACGCTTTGATATAAGCCTGTGTGATTAGTTTTTCAATTTGATAAATCATACATTACTTTTATTTTGTTCTTAATTCAAATGTTGCAACTTGCAACACATGGTACCTACCCATTTGTAAATAATGAATGAATGAATTCATGCCATCTAGAACATGTTTATCTCAACATCAATTATACACCTCTAGGTGTTCACCTTGTAATGCATTGCGAATTAACATAT
Source organism: Sesamia nonagrioides (assembly GCA_017933935.1). Lineage (NCBI taxonomy): Eukaryota > Metazoa > Arthropoda > Insecta > Lepidoptera > Noctuidae > Sesamia > Sesamia nonagrioides. The sequence goes on along the minus strand of JADWQK010000412.1, from coordinate 568,127 downwards.
TACTTAATACTGTGCACATGTGACAATTTGCCTTACTCTTAGTTTTTATTTGAAAAAAATATATTTATGTAGGTATGTTGATTTAACCACCTATATTTTATTTTATAATGTTCCTTATTTGTTGTGTTCCAGGATTCACCTGGTTACATCACTACAAAAACTGGAGCACCTGTTGGAGTTAAGACTGCTATTCAAACTGTTGGAAAGACAGGACCAGCTCTACTGCAAGATGTCAACTTCCTCGATGAAATGTCTTCATTTGACCGAGAACGTATTCCAGAACGTGTTGTGCATGCCAAGGGTGCTGGAGCATTTGGATACTTTGAAGTGACACATGACATCACAAAGTACTGTGCGGCTAAAATATTTGAAACAGTTGGAAAAACAACCCCAATGGCTGTGAGATTCTCCACTGTTGGAGGTGAAAGTGGGTCAGCTGACACAGTCCGTGATCCTAGAGGATTTGCTGTAAAGTTCTACACTGATGATGGTAACTGGGACCTTGTTGGCAACAACACTCCCATTTTCTTCATCAGAGATCCCACTTTGTTCCCTAGCTTTATTCATACTCAGAAGAGAAACCCTGCCACTCATCTTAAGGATCCTGATATGTTCTGGGACTTTATCACATTAAGGCCTGAGACAACTCATCAGGTGCTATACTTGTTTGGAGACCGTGGTATTCCTGATGGATACAGGCAAATGAATGGATATGGTTCTCACACTTTCAAACTTGTTAATGCCCAAGGAGTGGCCCACTGGGTGAAATTCCACTACAAAACCAACCAAGGAATTAAGAACTTGCCTGCTAGCAAGGCTGCAGAACTGGCATCTACAGACCCTGACTATTCTATTAGAGACCTTTATAATGCTATTGCTAAGGGTGACTTTCCATCTTGGACAATGTACATTCAAGTCATGACAATGGCTCAAGCAGAAAGCTGCAAATTCAATCCATTTGACTTGACCAAGGTTTGGCCCCATTCTGACTACCCTCTGATTCCAGTTGGCAAAATGGTCTTAAACAAAAACCCTAAAAACTACTTTGCTGAAGTTGAACAGATCGCATTCAGTCCTGCTAACATGGTGCCAGGCATTGAGCCATCTCCTGACAAGATGTTGCAGGGTCGTTTATTCTCATACAGCGACACTCACCGTCACCGTCTGGGAGCCAACTATTTGCAAATCCCAGTAAACTGCCCCTACCGCGTTACTGTGGCTAATTACCAGCGAGATGGACCCCAAGCTATTAACAACCAGGAGGGAGTTCCCAACTACTTCCCCAACTCATTCTCGGGTCCTCAAGAGTGTCCACGAGCGCAGCGCCTGCAGCCCAGGTACACTGTCACCGGTGATGTTGACAGATATGACAGCGGCCAGACCGAGGACAACTTCACACAAGCTACAGAACTTTACAAGAAGGTGTTTGATGATGCTGCCAAACAGCGTGTGGTCGAGAACATTGTGGGCCACCTGAAGGATGCTGCAGGCTTTATCCAAGAGAGAGCTATTAAGATCTTTACCCAAGTTCATCCTGATCTAGGTAACAAGGTTGCTGCTGGCTTGGCCCCATTTAAGAAATATCATGCCAATTTGTAATTAAATATAAGGAAATAATGGGTGCTATTTTATGTTAGATACTAAGTAACAAGATTTTTTTATCATCTTGTGGGTAAACTTGGGTCTTTATGAAATATGGACATGAACATTATGGTACATATTGCACACAATTTCATTGTAAAATACTTTTTTTAAATATTTACACTTATTATACTACTTACTGCATAATAAAACAGACTGTTGTACTGATTACCTATATTATATTTAAAATATACCATTTCGGTAAATGCAATGTGTAAGTTGTTTTATTAAATTCCAAAATTATCAACATTCAGGCAGCCTGAGTATGTCACAGGTTCAAATATGAGGACCCCAGGACAGACTTGTACCTGTAATACATACACCCATTTCATAGTCTTCCACCATACCTCCAAATATTCATAGTAAATATTATTATGTTCAAACTTCATATCCTTACCAATCGTCTCATGTGACCCTTGATAGTTAATAATGACAGTCTTATCACTGGGTTATCTTTCGATTTTATGATTAAAAAAACTGCATTAAGTCCCTCTCTGGTGCAAAATATTAAATAGAAATATATGATGCAAAAATTTTACAATTATGGCTTAAAAATGTCTAAAATAAAGAAGACATGATTCCAATCGGAAATAATGTGTAATGGCTTAACGGTTCTGGCTTCCTTTTTTTTAAATTCTAAACCTATCTTGGACATTAATTTAAGAACCCCCACTGTTAGCCGGGCATCTGGTACAACCAGACAATACAAATTGAACAGTGTAAGGTTTGGTATGTCAGCGGTACAAGGTACAAATTGCATACTTATACCTACCCATTATAACATACCTATATTCTATCGTTTATGTCATAGGATGTAAGAATTAGGTAGGTACCTAATCTACACCTAAAATTAGTTATGAGGACTTGGGAAGGACTTAATAGACTAGTAAATCTTCAACAAAGTGAAAAAACTACTTTGATAGCAGGACATATTTTATACAATGGTTATACATGTAGGTACAATAAAAGTTGATTTAGCTGCATTTGGGAAATATTCGCGAAAAACGAAAACAAATATGAGTTTAGGGAATAATAAGTTCGAATAAGTATTTCAAACATTTTTATAACTTTTTTCAATAGTGATAGTCACTCTGAAATCAGCTTAATCGGCCTTGTAATAAAGTTCATATTAGTTCAACTAGAATGGATTTCTGTTAACACAATATGGTTTTATAACAATGCTAAGTAGATAAATGGGTAATGGGTGTAAGCGCGAGGTTATCATGATCAGATAGAAACATTATGGAAATTACATATAAAAATTACATAAAATTATTTAATGATTCTTCAATAACGATTCAGATCTACCTACAATTTTTACAGTTTACAAAACTTTTATTTTATTTTATTAAGTATATAAAGGGGCCAGTAGCATAATATCCACCAATGTCATTTATGTTAGTTTATTTAAGAATCGAAAGTTCTGGCAAAGCTATGATAAATACTTAATTATCATATGAATGAATAACTGAGCAGGTCAAAGGTACTTAACATTAGCATACTATTTACATAGTATTATGTTTTATATACCTTGACAGCCTCCGTGGCGTAGCGGTAGCGGACGCGGCCGCTGCCCAAGGTGGCGCGGGTTCGATCCCCGCACAGTGCAAGTATTTGTCTGCATGAATATGAATATTTGCACTGGTCTGGTCGTGCCTCGGAAAGCACGTTAAGCCGTTGGTTCCGGTTGCCATACGAACATCTAGTGGCAGTCGTTACGGGTTGTTGGAGCCCTCAAAATTTCAACAATTGGTCTAACTGCAATGCTTCGATGTCGCCTTCGGGTTGTGGAGGTCAGACGGCAGTCGCTTCACGGAAAATGTCGAAGTTTAGCCATATCAGCAGCTGGCCTGGTAAAGCGGACCCCAGACTCCAAAGCTGAAAAGGCTTCGGATGCGACTGGGATTAACGCTGGGATGATGATGATGATGATTATGTTTTATATACCTACATTTGACTAAGAATATCAAATTATTGTTGAAACTGATAATTGCATTACCGCCTTGCTTCTAAATTTCTTGTCACTTTCTTTACTTCTTCTTCTTCTTCTTTTGCGTATAGAGGTCCATTACTGGACAAAGGCCTCCCGCAAGAGTTTCCACGATGACCATCCATGATCCATCGGCTTCCCGTGACCTTTACCAAGGCAAAGGTCTACCTTGTTCGGGGCCTCCCTACGCTCCATCTTCCGGTACATGGCCTTTCCTACTAGTTCCCTACCTTTACTACTAGTTTTTCTTTTTCAATTTTTTTTCTTAGTTTTTCTTTTTTTAACAACATTGGCACACACTAGGAATTTCTTTTGTATCGTGGATGTGTTTACAAACACCTATACTCACATAGGTACACAAACACCCAGACCTAGAACAACTACTTGTAGGTCATACAAATATTTATTCAATGCGGGAATCGAACCCGCGACACTCAGCGCAGCAGTCAATAGCTTAACCACTGCGCTAACTGTGCAGTCAAAGTTTCAATCATGATTGACTCGCAGCGCCCGTGCTCGCCACGAAGAGTCCAAACTCAATGACTCTTGTTTGAAAGGCTCAAGGGAGTCCTAAGACCCATGGGCGTACCCACACTGGGGTAAGCTGGAGCGCTTGCCCCACCCTGGCTCTTATATATTTTTTTTGTTTAATTAGGTACCTACCTAATTAAACAAAAAAAATAAAACGTGCGGGAGGGGGATAGGTTGACTGCTGCCCCACCCTGAGCCCAAGGCTGGCTACGCTCATGCTAAAACCAACTAAGTAATTAATGAAATACATAAATGACATTGAAGGATTTCTTCATCATCATCAACCTTTTTTGTATTGTCCCTCCGCTGGGCACTGGCCTCCTCCCATACAGAGAAGGATTGAGCGTAATCACCACGCTTGCTCAATGCGGGTTGGCGATTTCAGACTTAAAGTCCAGGTTTCCTCAAAATGTTTTCCTTCACCTTGTAATCAGTCATTGCTGTCCAAGATATACTTAGAAAGTACGTTGGTATAACTTAGAAAAGTTACATTGGTACTTGCCTGACCTGGAAGTCGTGGTGGCCTTGTCGTTAAAACACCAGCCTCTCAAGTATGAGTGTGTGGGTTCGATTCCAGGTTAGACAAGAATGCTCTTTGATGCCAATGAATTGAATAGGAAGTTGAAAAGTGAAAACGCTCAGATATTCAATACACTGATGCCATAGTAGCCCAGGATAGGCTCGGGGTTTGCACTGGTCTGCTCGTGCCTCGGAAAGTACGTTAACCCGTTGGTCCCGGGTATTGGGGCCCTTAAAAGTCCAACAATTTGTCTAACTGCAATGCTTCGATATCGCCTTCGGGTTGTTGAGGTCAGACGGCAGTCGACGGAAAATATCGAAGTTTAGCCAAAATCAGCAGTTAGACCGGACCCCAGACCCCAAAGCTGAAAAAAGCTTCGGATGCGACTGGGATTAACGCTGAGATGATGATGAGTCACCAGTTAAAAAAATGTATTTAAAACACAGAAAATGGTTTAAAAACAAATTATTTATTAAAAATGTTAAACATAATATGGATAGGCTAAATTAACTTAAAAAACCAGATACGTACCTATGCCTTTAAATTGAAACAGAGTAAGTAGGTACTAGGAGATACAACATTGATACCTTGCAATCTGAACTTGGCTACGTAGGTACAGAAGAAACTTAGTTCAATGGCAAAAAAATATAATACTTCTGAAGATCTTATGAGGGAATATGAATATTGTGCAAGGAAGTTGAGTAATAAGGACACTATCATTCAGTAGGTAGCAGTGGGTTTAATTTTGACAGTTCAACAACATTCACTGCGTAGGTTATTAGGTTGTTGAGCAATAGTTATTTATGCCACTGTCAAGCAATGATAGCTATTGCAATAAGAGTGATAGTCTCGCGATCTATTGAAGCACTCAGCTTCGCTTCATGGCACAATATATCGCGAGTTGGTGCCACGAAGCGAAGCTAAATGGCACAATCAGCCACAATCAGGCACAATAGACCAGCACGAGTAATACAATAGCTCTTTGCAACAGTAGCATACAAAACTTTTTCTACGAAATAAATAAATACAAAAAGCAGTCAATGTTGAACTGAAAGTTAACAATGGCGCGAAACAGGGCGGCGCGCGCCATGTTTGTTATAATCCCGCACATGAAAGGCAAAGGCAATTCATCCATACAACCTAATAACATGCGATGTTTAGTCTTGACGCAAATACGCGCGCTTTTTGGCCTAATCATATGTTGATTTCTTGATGCCATAGCCATAAAAAAAGTTACATTGTAGTACGGTTTACCCGTGTGGCAATGGCCATAGTAACACGACTTGGCAGGAATGAGTACTACTTATTGAGATATGACTTATGGTTATGTATTAAGCAAATTACCAAATGGTCATAGAAAAACACATTTGTCGTACATATAGAGCACAGGATCAATTAGCAATACGTTTCAAAATGATACAAATTGATAGTAATAATGTGTTAAGCAATTAGGGTGCTGACCATTCATTGATAACATGCAATACCAACTTGCCGCAGCCTTGTGTTGATGTGATATTTCCTGCTATTACAAACTCGTTCCAGTAAATAGTGTGAAAAAATTGTAATGTTGACATAGTATTACCTACTTTGACCACTTATGAATTTCCAGGACACCCCACAATAAGTTATTGTATGCCTGGTTGTTCCTGATTTGATATTAAGAACGAAGTCATTAAACTTATGTAGAGTGAACTATTCTAAGTCATCAAATGTAACTTCAAACAAGAAATGGGTAATAGGGGAAATGTAAATAAAGGGGAATTACTACAATACTATAAATCATTGTGTAATCTTAGCCTAAGACAAAATATAGTGTTATTTACACTCCCATACAGTAACAGTTTACCACAAGATGGAAATAATTTCAGATTTGATGATTTAACAATGCATGTACAGACTACATCACACCAAGCTACTACAATCTGTAAAAATTTTTAAATAGTTTTTCAACTTTATCGCTAAAGCATTATAAGGCTCGAAGTTGATTGGGAATATCTGACAGTTTGGGGTAGCTTGATCTGCTGTCGTCCGTACAGTATGACATAATAATAATTTATTCCATATACTTACAATTATATTGGTACCTACCTGATAATTTGTTTTGACAAAAGAGCCATACATATTTTGTTTTTTACTATCTTTCTAACTATCATAATAAAAAGTAAAAAAAAACTAAAACCCAACTACGACAAAGAAGGACGCTGAAAAAGTACAAAACAAGATTTTCAGAATACTGAACTGAACAAAGTTGCTAATGTAGCGCAAATAAATGGACACAGTAGACTCTACCAAGACGCCTTCGTTGTAAATTGACAATAATAAATAATAATAGCAATACTATTCTGAAGTATGCAATATTCATTATGTAGAGATAAATTTTCATATTTGGAAAGGCGTAGTCACACGTTACTTATAGGTATATGTAACGTGTCACACGTTGTCAAGGTGCTACGGTAGGTAGGTACCTACCGTAGCACCTTGACAACGTGTGACTACGCCTTTCCAAATATGAAAATTTATCTCTACATAGTGAATATTGCATACTTCAGAATAGTATTGTATGACATTATTGTCAATTTACAACGAAGGCGTCTTGGTAGAGTCTACTGTGTCCATTTATTTGCAACTACATACATTAGCAACTTTGTTCAGTTCAGTATTCTGAAAATCTTGTTTTGTACTTTTTCACCGCCTTTTTTGTCATAGTTGGGTTTTAGTTTTTATTATTTGTACTATTTTGGTGTTAAAGTGTATTTGTGGCGCATAATATTAACAAAAGTTAAACTGATGAATTAAAAACTAGGTACTTGACATATTACATCTACACGCACATATAACGACATAAGCCCGAAGGCATATAGTGCAAAGGACATTTTTATGGGAGTTTCAGCCAGTTATCAAACTGTTTCCGCCTTCACCGCGTGGAGTTACTCCCAGCTTAGAATATGTCGTTTTCATTAGTGCATTACATATTCTATTAATGTTCACACTGTTCTACATTGCATAAAGCTATTCACGGTTCCCGTGATCCGCGCTTTACTCTTAACGCTCATATTTAACAACATTAAAGCATTCTTGTAATTATATACAAGCATAAAGTACTCATGAAGCTCTTTCACGTGACACCAAACACGGTATATTTAGGTACTTTAATTTTATATTAACATAGAACTTTTTATCCGCTCTAGCGGATAAAAAGTTCTATGTTAATATAAAAATAAAGTAAATAAAATTACTAAAAAAATAAAAATACTAAATTTGGTGACAAGCTTTATAGCTCATAACTAACAGAATATCAAGGCCCTTCCAATGGTACTGCAGTGGTCTTATTCTGATAAGGTAGTAAAGAATATATGAACGAAAAGATGTGAATTATATGCAACCAGCCCATGAATACAGGTAAAGTCACAAGCTAATGCTAGCAATATATATATGTAGGTACAATATGTAAAGAAAACCCTGTCCGACCCATAAGGATAATAAAGGTTAGGTAAACACGTGACCAAATATAATATAAAATGTTACATAATCATCATAGTAACAATACTAATGAATTTTGAAATAATCTTTTTTTCCCGGGGATATAATTCCAATGTCCCCGAAGTTTGGTAATTTTTAAAAAAGTGACAACACCGGTATTATTATGAGCGAATAGCGACGCGAAAACGTCACACTGTGCCGCGTGCCCTGCCCCCCGCCGCCCGCGGAAGGGTTGCGCACCGCACATTTATTAAGTTACCTCTTTTTGCGAAATAATATTTATTTTATTAGGGGGATTTTTTTTTTAAGTTTAGTCCGGCTTTGTATCCATTAGTAGAATTAGTAATCGATATCTAACAATACCTTCACGGATCGGACAGGGTTTTCTTTACATATTGTATATTCAAAATGTACAAGTAAAGCGCTTTCAAATGATACCAAACACGGCATATTTATTTTAACTTTATTTTTTTGCTCTGTAGGTATGTGTTGTCCGCTAGAGGGCGCCACATTAAATTTTGTGAAACTCCATATAGCCTATAACCAGCGGGCAATAAAGACGCTTGTAACGATATATCATTTGTCGAATTCTGATAAGTAGTTTAGAAGTTACGAGGGAACAGACGAAAATACATACATACATACATAGCCTGTCAAAATCATAACCCTCCTTTTGCTTTGCCGTAGTCGGGTAATAAAAGGCAAATAGCAATGTCGTTCTCATATTTATTTTTAATTTCAGCCATGAATTTGGCTAAGCAGCTGCCTCCTTTTGAGCAATGCAAATTCAAATATTCTGCCAATAGTTCGTAAATTAATTGAAAATCAATGTTATTATTGACATTGATTTTCAATTAAATTACAAATTAAGACAATAGAGGCAGCCTCTTCCAAAAATATAAGGAAGATATCATCATCATCATCATTTCAGCCGAAAGACGCGCACTGCTGGACATAAGCCTCCCCCAAGGATCTCCACGACGACCAGTCCTGCGCCTCCCGCATCCAGCGGTTTCCCGAGACCTTCACCAAGTTATCGGTCCACCTTGTCGAGGGAAGATATAATATGCTGGATGTAAAAGTATGAAAGAAAGTGTAAAAAAATTGAATATAAAAGTTGAAATTTTCCTGAATTGTAATATGTAATACAGATTGTTCTTTGTAACATTCTGTCGAACATTGACTCAAATGCCATCAATTAATGTTCAATTTTAGTAGATAATCACCAGGTTGGTAGATCGTCCAGCAAAGCAAACGGTACTCATGGTGGCCACTTTAACTATAATGCTTTATATTATTATTTGGTTATAAATAATTATTTGGTTTCGGGTAGCTTGACCTGTTGTCGTCCGCACATACAGAGTGGTGCTGACAATACGATAATAAATGAAAATACGAACAATGCTGGTTCATAGGAACAATCCTAAACCATAGGAAAAAACCTAGCATCAAAAATAATAAAATTTGAAACAAACTAAAGCGCGTAAAATAGAACATCTTTTAAAAATATTCGTTCACTGACCTCAGATAATGATGACTGATCGGCGACAGCGCGATCCTGTATCGACTTGGTTTTTTCGCGTCATTATTATTAAAGTTTGGTACCGCAGGATCCGGCGGTCATTAACCTGTAAGCGCTTCCTTATCAACATACAACATAGGTACATCATGTAGAAAATGTGAAAAATGATAAATAATTTCCTGCGACTAAGCTAATGGACATATTTATTTATGATTTCTTATGGGCAGAAACGATGTTTAATTTATTGTCGTATTGTCAGAACCACTCTGTATACCTCCAGCAGGATTAAAAGATTGTTTTGAAAAGGTCATGGATCAATGGGGTTGGACAAACTTTGTACTACAAAGAAATCCATCATCACTTGTGGTGATTTTAACTTTAATTTGTTAGAACATTCTGAGTTAAGTAAGTAAGTACCTACTAAAATTTTAAATTCGTTTCTGTCATACAATCTCGCCAACCAATTTCTGGTGCCTGCTAGGATAACTCCAAACAGTGCCACATGCCTAGTTAATATTTGGACAGATGCTATACCAAACCACAAAGAAAGTTTTAGTTTATTAAATTCAGGTCATTGTGGACAATTGGTTGCTATTCCAACGCTAAACAAAAAGTTAACCCAATAACGACTAATCGCTTATATTTTAACTCTTCTAGTTAATTACCACTTTGTAATTCTGACTAATGATGACGCTAATCAACATTATTATAAAGGTATTTTATATGTATTGCACAAAATTTGATAACACATTCATTCCAAAGAACTCATAAATTCAAAGAAATTTTTTAGATAACGTTATTTTTTGTCTATGCGAGATCTGAATATAGTTTGTTCAGAAGAATTAACTGAATCAATTCCAATCATTTTTACACCATGTTATATTTTTTTCCCAAATATATTTACAGTGAGACCGCAGAGTGGTTACCGAGCGGTTAAGATAGATCATAGCACTTGCGCCGCGTGCCACAGCTGACCAGAGGCCAACGAACCGCGCTCGCCCGCCTGTGCGAAAATTTGACTATATTTTTATTGGGACAACCAAGTATAACAGCAAGCTCATAACTTTAAGGTTTTTCATGATATATTTTGAAATTATGTACACAGATTCTTTGGATTCTTTACTTAAAAATACTGGACACGAGTTTCAGGTACCTATCGCATAAACAAAAAATAATGTCAAACAACTTTGTGAATTACATACCTATAGGTGAAATAAATGGCTTGTATCTATAAACACGTCATTTAAGAATAATTTTGCTTACTCCGTAAAGTATTCTATTATTTATTCTGAATATTGTGAACTATTGTGTGTCGTTTTATATATTTTTATTTTCTCTGTTCTGCCCCCTTCTTTTTCTCAGAGTACCTAGTCAGATAAGAAACGCCGAACTCATCTAGATAAAAAAAATACGATTAACTTGTAAAAGTGTTTATATAAACCTACACCTTACAGAAAAATAAATCATTTCATTTCATTATTTCATTTCTTTACAGTTAACAGATAAGCTGCAAAGATAATGGATATCATTGACCTTCGCTGGTATTCATTAGATAGCCAGGTAGGTACATAAGTACTTATTTTTATTGTTTCATTATCATTATTATGTAGAGATAAAAGTAATTGAAGTTAGTGTTAATTTTATTTTCTACCAACTATTAAAATCAAGAGTAAACACAACCCGTTTTTGTAGGTCTATAAACCTACTGGGGACTGACCACTTCCAGGACCCTAATTGCGTAATACACTAACCAGTAGAAACGGGTTTCATTTTGACAGTTCAACAACATTCATTGCGTTATTTAACGTTGTTAAACAGACACATTTTTTGAAAATATGCAGCATGTTATGTCATTATGCTACGCATATCTACATATCGGTGTAAAGTGTGATGCTTCTCTCTAAATTTAAGTTCAGTGCTCTTTCATTAAAAAAAGGACAGAAGACAAAATATATTAGCTTAGTTCTGTCAAATTAAGATACTCCACGTGATTAAAAAATTGGCTAGGTACTGAAATCCCACAAAAACATACTTACCTGATAAAAATTAAGCCAAGTTCTTATGGGCTAATAATTCGCCTAAAAAGGGTTGAAATCAAATCCAGTGCCAAGTTTGGATGCAATTTAAAAGCGATCATAATTATTTTCATCATCCGCCTGCAGCCTAATCGGCGAACACATTTTTGTCAAATGATTGCGACTAGTTGGGATCCTTTGGGCCGCAGTTGATATTAATTTAGTGTAAAATGTGTTCGCCGATTAGGCTGCTGATCCTAATACTGATAAAAGATATGGCTAAACGGTTGCCCCAGCTCGGTTAAACGAATAGGAATTTCATACAAACACGTTTGTTGGTTGTTTAAAAATTTCTTATAAGTTTCGTGAACTAATAAACTTAAAGAAGTTTCTCAATTGTTTTATGAATTATTTATATTTTGGTTTTACATGACAAGATCAGGGAGTATCGCAAATACGTTGTATCTAGTTCTTTTCTTGCAATTTACTTTTTGTACATATTTACTTCAAGTAGGTACATTAGCGCAAAATCACCAGTGAAAAAAATCGTCCAGACACGTTAAAATGCCTAGATAAACGTTCAAAGCAATGTTATTGTTTAAAGGTTTTGTACCTTTGTCATAGGAGTTACGCGATATTATTTTCAGTATTGTGCAGATATGAAAAGTTCCGAAATCTTTTTAATTACAAAATAGAAATTTGCACCTATTCAGCATTATATATTTCTAGGAACCATGTTTATACATGCATTTTCACTGCAGGGTCTCGCCTACACTTCAGATTAGCCATGTCCTTTGAACTTGACAGCTTAATTTAATTACATAAATATTATTTTTAATGATACAATTAATCAAGTGTTACGGTCAGCACAAAAACCTGCCAAGTTCAAATTAGAAGTTCAATTTTTATTAGGACAATTGGAAATGACCTAAAGGTTTTAATTAGAGGTCAGTGGGTGAGTCAGTGAGTGTGAAAATTAGCTATATTCACAGGGTCATATGTCAGGATCTACAGTAGCTATATCTATGAAATTTGCCATCCTGCTTTAGTACTAGTATATGATTTCGTAAATACAATTTTATCTCTGTACTAGGGTTGTAACGGAGGCTTGTTAGCGGAGGCGGAGGCGGATGCGGAGGCGACGCGTCTCACCTCCGCGGATGCGGAGGTTAACGGAGGCGGAGGCGGAGGTTAACGGAGGCGGAGGCGGAGGTGAAAGTACATATAGAAAAAATTGAAATTTATGGTTAAATAAAACATTTTTTTTATTTTAAATACGTACATTAATAGTAGTATACTTGGTAAAAAAAATGATGATGATGTTCCCGACCGATTTCGGCCACGGCGACCACTTCGACTCCTAGCCGATGATTTGGCGCTCATGCGCCCGAAGATGGCTTATGTAGCCTATCTTGGCGGCGAAACTTCGTGCACACTGAGGGCACGTAAGCACGCCGTCGACGTAGTTGTATGTGATGGCAGCAGATGGGCGGGCCTTTAATTGGTCGCGTTTGGTATCGAGGTCAGCTTTGGGCTGCTCCTCAAACTCGCGTACTTGTCCGTACACCATTCTGCGCCATTCTGACCTTTGCTGCCAAACGCTCCCATTCAGAGGGTTCTATATTGCATCTCTTCATGTGTCGTTTTAAGATATCCTTGAACCGGAGGAGTTGTCCGCCATGCTTTCGCTTGCCCTCCTCCAGCTCAGAGAAGAAGATGCGCTTAGCCACTCTTTCGTCCGCCATACGTGATACGTGTCCACACCACCGAAGCTGTCGACGCATTAAATAAGCCTCAATGCCACCAACATTGGCTCGTCGCAGGACTTCAGTATTTCGCACTCTGTCAGACCATTTGATCTTCATAATGGATCGGAGACATTTAAGGTGAAAACGATCTAGAGTACGTATGTGGTGGCGGTACACACACCACGTCTCAGCGGAATATAGTAGGTTTGGCAGCACAATTGCCATAGTTCTTGAAATGAAAATTAAGGAGAAACAAATTATGTTTGCTGCATTCCCGCCTCGCACTAGTTGATTCTTGACCATTTCGAACTCAAACGCGGCCGGACGGTTGTCGAGCGTCGCAGCTTGCGCGTTATTTATTTTTTAAATACGTAAATAAACCTCCGTTATAACTCCGCATAAAATTGTGCGGAGGCGGATGCGAAGATACGATTTCTTGCGGAACTTCCGCAGTAACGGAAGCGGAGGCGAAGCTCCGTTACAACCCTACTCTGTACTTACAATAGGCACTGAGCTACACGGGAGTCAAAAATAGGTCGAAACGGCTCCTGTAAATAGTGTACGGCATGCGCGCTTGCTGTTTCTGGAACTTGGCCTAAGCACTACCGTGCATTTAGATACCTATGTACATACGTCAAGTATTACCGCAGTATTACACTTTATTAGGTATGGGTAGCATTCTGACATCATTATGAAGGTAGCGTATAATGATGTCGTTATATCCATTATTATCGTAAACCAGATTTTTTTTATCTAATGAGGATAATGAATGACCATAATATGTTTTAGTATTATGTATTCTGTGCTACTATACTCCAGACATTTAAACAACCCTTTTTACAGTCCGTACAACCGATGTTTACTTCTACACTGTATTCATAAAGATGCTTATAAAAGAAAAAACGTGGCTACAATACCAATTGGGTATTTGCTGCAGCTCTATTTGTCATGCCGTTAAAAAAAAGGTTTCTTTAAATAACTGATTAAATTCCGAATGCTGTATAGTTGATAGGAAGATACATACTCAAGGTAACCCAAGGTATTCAAATTTCCTTACGCACGTACCAATTAACGCGAATAAGTCACATATATGAGAACGCACGGATTTAGAGTTTTGTTATTATTACCAACCGTACAGACGACAGCACATCAAGCTACTACAAATTACTACAAGTTAGATTTTCACCTTTATCGCTAAAGTATTAAGGCTCAAAGTTGATTGGGAATATTTGACAGTTTCGGGTAGCTTGACCTGCACCCTAATTGCGTAATACACTGTAGAGATGGTCGCAGTCGCTACAATACAACAATAACACAAAGGATTGTCCAACTATTGACGTCCCTACGATTGATGACTTTCCGCGAAAGGGTGCACAATAAATCATACCAGTGTCAAACAAGGATCTTGGAAAACAAAGGTGTATGTAAGACAAAGAGCGTGGGTCCTGACCGCCTCAGCGAGGGTGTCGCACATTGTCGCACATCTGTTCCATTGTTCGTTGGAGAAAGTTCCGCGGACGACGCGATTCTGTTAACCCATTGTGCGCCGCCGGAGAAAGCGCGCTGACCATACCGAACCGCCTTGCACGTGGACCGAAGGCGCGGGCCCGGTCCACCGGCCAATCAGACGGCACGTTCTCCCACGATCAACAAATCAGCATCAAGAACGCCCGATCAGTCAGCCCCACTCCGGTTTAGAGATAGCTGTATTAATGTTTAGTATTTAAGCTTGTGCATAGCTCGTAAGACATCCCCTTGTCCGATGTAGGCCAGCCCGCGCCGCAGCTGAGCCAGTAAATATAAATTCCCAACTATGACCTCTGAGTTTGTTTCGGACGTTTCTTCTCAGAGCTAGTACTAGGAAACGCCGCGGTCATCAAACCGAAATAAAAATAAAAATTCGATCCAGCCGTCCCTTGCTGTTCTTCTAGCGACACCCTAAGCCGAGGTTCGTACCCCACAGGGGGTGCCCTTAGCGCGTAGTCGCTTAGCTTTTAGTAGCCCTGGCTGGAGGCTTTAAATTCACTTAAGGCAGCCACAGGATAGTCCGGTTAACTAGTACAGGCCTCTCAAGGTCAACTAGGAGATGCCATATTAAAAAAAAAAAAAAAAAAACGTAAGACATCACATTATCACATTATCATATTATCATATTCATTAACACATTTTACATTGTAACATAGTCGCGTCTCTCCTCTTGTAATTAGGTAACTTATAGCATACATTGTACTTTAGACTTACGTGCAATATACAACGTTCAACCTATTCGCGTTTTAATTACACAACACGCCCTACGCGCTAAAACACCATTACTTTTAATTTGAAACATTTTGAAACATATTACTAATCCAATGCTCCATATGTTCGATAAAGTGTTTGCTCTACAATGTAAATCACGTAATGAATGTTGCTGAACTATCAAAATGCAACCCATTGCTACTAATAGTACCTAGTAATTACCTTGCCTAACATTCATATTCCCTTATAAGATCTCCAGAAGTACCAATTACATATGTTTTTTGGTCATTGAACTAAGTTTCTCCTGTAAGTAGTCAAGTTCAGATTGCAAAGTAGTTATGCTGTATCTTCATTTCTTTTTGTTGGAAATAAAAACAAGCAAATGACCACTCTCGCTCTGCGCGGGTGTTATGTTTTTTTTTTTTTTACACCTGGCCCCGCACTGGGAATTTCTCCTGTATCGTGGGTGCGTTAACAAACATATAACTCTCATACACAACCAGCCAGACCCGGAACAACTACCTGTAGGCCATACAAATATTGGTTCCGTGCGGAAATCGAATCCGCGACACACAGCACAGCAGTCGATTGCTCAACCACTGCGCTAAACGTGTCGTCATTACTCTGCTGCTGTCGTCCGTACAGGTACAAGGAATACCTATTAGCTAGAAGCCGTATCATCTCGCAGATAAGATAGGTAAGAACGTTTGTTGACTTGATTAATTTTGTTGATAATTAGTGGTTTTTATTTCAGTAGTCAATAATCTTGCATCACTTAAGTTTTTTAAGCGTCTTGTTCAGTAGGTCCCCTATAATTATCGAAAAAGTTTTTTTTTTTAATTTTGGCA
Organism: Sesamia nonagrioides; assembly: GCA_017933935.1. Lineage (NCBI taxonomy): Eukaryota > Metazoa > Arthropoda > Insecta > Lepidoptera > Noctuidae > Sesamia > Sesamia nonagrioides. Next base: position 551,594 of record JADWQK010000412.1, on the reverse strand, counting down.
CCACACGGTTTGTGCATTGGCCACAGACATAGGTATTTAAGTTTTTACAATTTTTATTTTGTTTAAAGGTACGAACGAAACGAGTAAATTATTTACAAAACGTGAAAGGAAAGTTTCCTCGGTGGTAGGCCATAACATCGGCTGCCGGCAGAAGTTACCACCCACCAGACAAAGTCTTGCCGCCAAGCGATTCGTCGTGTTTCGGCATGATGTCTGGTGAAGCCGTACAGAGGACGGGTCTGAGCGGTTGTGTTGCGATGTGTGCCGGGTACGATGCGCCAAATGTTGTTGTGTCGGAAGTTTGGTTGTGGAGAGTCTCCAGGTCAGTCTCCCTCTGGCGCAGCATCGTTGGTCGTGTTGTTGGGTTTAACATTGCATCACCTCGCTCAACTCAATTCACAGAAGAGGTCAATGAATCTCTTAATAATAAAAATAATGTACTTTTACTATTCATCGACTTCAGCAAAGCTTTTGATACGCTTAGACACGACACGTTGTTGACAAAATTAAATAATTCTGGAGTTCGGGGACCAATACTCAAATGGTGTGAGGACTACCTAAAAAACCGTAAATATAATGTCAAGATATGCAATGAAACCAGTGACGCCATTGAAGTCACTGAAGGAACAGCCCAAGGCTCAGTACTAGGACCCTTACACTATTTGGCATATGTAAACGATATGGAGCATGTGGTTAATCACTGCTCCGTCTATCAGTATGCAGATGACAAATGTCTTGTAGCTACTCACAAAGATGTAACAGTAGCGGCTCAATGGTTGCAAGACGATTTTACTCAAATTTGTAAATGGGCACATGATGCTGGACTTGTTCTTAATGCAAGTAAAACCAAAATCATCCATGTACACTCTAGCCATCTAAAGCACATGTCTTCTTTTAAAATAATTGCACACAGCCACAGTTGTCTTCACTCTTCTCTATCGGATACATGTCGATGTGAGGCAATTGATCAAGTCAAGATTGAACACCTACCTTGGATTAATAGTTGACAATCGATTTAGTTGGAATTTCCACGTGAACTCAGTCTGTGATAAATTGCGAGCTGTACTGGCAAAATTATACATCTTGAAACCTAAAGTTCCGTTCAAAATCCTGCTTAACATGTACATTGCTTTAGCGGAATCAATAATAGCATACGACATCACGAGTTATGGGCGAACATTTAAATCTTATATTGAAAGAATTTCTAATCTGCAAGTTAGACTTTTGAAACTGATCGTACCCAGAAATATAAAACACCAATATAAAGATAACGTCATGGAATTATTTAAATACTGTAAAGTTCTGCCAATACAGACTAGACTTAAAATAGCCCTCCTGATTGAACAGTTTAATAACAAAGGCATTCAAATACCTACCTATATCACACAAAATAATCACAAGAAGTATTACCAAAAATAAATTAATATTACCTCAGACTAGTAATTATTATGGCAGGCGAACAGTACAATTTTTAATACCCACAATAAATAATGAAATACCACAATCAATAAAAAACGAAATAAACTCGAAAAACTATAAGCAAACATACTATAAATATTATCACAACTACCTATTAAACTAAAAATGTAACAATAAGTTTTTATTTAACACACTAATAAAACAAATAAAAGCGAAGCAACCTGTATAATGAAATTTCTTTCGGATCGGTTTTATGTGGGTACTAGCAAAATTATTTAATTTTACTTATACCTTTATTTTTTAATTTACTCTTTTAACCCTGTTTTACTATTATTATTATTATTATTTTGTTTTGTCACAGTATAGTTATTTGTGTACTTACCTTATTTGGTTATATTATTAATAAGGAAAAAAAAATGGTGTGGATACATTGATAAATATGTTATGCTGTCTTTAGAGTAGATATAGCGAATGTGAGTACCAATACAAACCATTTCTGGTTTAATGGTACAAAACAAACAAACCTGTACTGAGTAAATATTAAAATAAATAAAAAAAAAATAAAAAAAAAACTGCCGTCATCCTTCCTATTCCTAAGTTTTTTAAGTGAATAGGCTTAATAAACTAGTGCGCTTTACCATCAATGATTGCATCACTGCTTACCATCAGGCGGGATTGCAGTCAAGCACTAGTTTATAATAATTAAAAAAAAAGGAAAGGAATTTAACAGGATTATATGAGTGGATGGAGTGGGAAGGGAGATAATATACAAATTATTAACACAGTCTAAAAATCATATAAAGTTAAAGCAATATATAGCGTTATTTTTACCTACTTTATGCGAAACCTGAATATGGTTTGTTCAGAATAAGCAACTGGATCGATTCCAATCATTTCAAACCGGCAGCAATAATAACATTGTAAAGTAGGGTAAATATATAATTCCACAGGTGAAGCATTATATCAAATAAATATTCATTCTGGAAGCGTTTCTTTTATAAATTACTTATAAACCAGCGCTTGACCGCAATCCCGCCTGATGGGAAGCAGTGATGCGATCGTTGATGGTAAAGCGTGCTAGTTTATTAAGAGCCTATTCACTCTAGCCTTGAAGACATTCAATTTGTAGTGTGACGGAAACACCGCCGCCGGCAAATCGTTCCAGTCCCTCGACGTACCCGGTATAAAAGAAGAAGCGAAACGCTTTGTGCGGATCGTAGTGGTGTCAACAACGTGAGGGTGGAAAGTCGCCGTACGACGGGTCGTCCGATGGTGGAACGGAGATGGGCGAATTAAATCATGCAATTCCCTTGCACACTCGCCAGAATGCATCCTATAGAAGACCGAAAGGCTGGCTACTCTACGCCTGTGCTCCAGGCTTTGGAGACCGAGTTTGACCGTCAAAAGTAATAACAACAGTCTGGGTTGGTTTCCAGACAGATGCACCATTAATAAATATTTTGTAGTTTATCTCCTAACTTTTATGATCTTGCCTACACCAAAAGGAAGACAAACATTGGCGATAACTTTCCCAGGCGACCAGTCTGATGGTATACCACTAACAAGCCTCATTCTAGTAACACTGGAAGTTGGCATAAATGCTTTCAAATTGTTCGTCTCTGAGGATTTAAGTATCTTTCATAACATTTGCATTCAAATAGTTTGAATATGCAATTGAAATGTTATTTCTGTCTATCTTTATAACACTGCCATTAACAATATTCTGAAAGGAATTCTTTTTCAAAAATCTGCCAAACGTGATCGGACGTAAAATTAAGTCATCATCAGAGGAGTTCGATGTTTTTTGAACATGATACTTATTATATTATGTGGATGCGTCAGATTGTTTATAACATTTTCGTCCAACGGGTATTGGTGCATTGGGCTGTACCTACCTTGTTTATAAAATTTTCGTCCAACGGGTATTGGTGCATTGGGCTGTACCTACCTTGTTTATAACATTTTCGTCCAACGGGTATTGGTGCATTGGGCTGTACCTACCTTGTTTATAACATTTTCGTCCAACGGGTATTGGGACATTGGGCTGTACCTACCTTGTTTTCAACACAATTTATATGAGTAATTTATTTTTCGTTTTTTGTTGTGGTAGAATTCTTGGGGGAAATTAGAAGGTCAATACAAATACAGTCAGATTCTCGGGTCTCCTACTGTGTTTACGTCTCCTTTTATTGTAGTGTTTGCAAACATTTACGCGTTTCAGACGCTTGGAGAACGGACGGAGGCTGAACCATCCGTTTCCACTTCAGATTTATTAGTCGATGGTAACGAATCGACCTCCCGAGGGCACAAAGTCCCCTGGAGGCGGGTCTTACATGTTGAGATGTAACAAAATAATACAACTTACCTAAATATTTCAGCAAAAAAACACTATCTACAATAACAAATTACAAATAAAAATTATATAACAATTCCACTATTCATCAGATCAGCCCCCTAATCGATCAGTTGGTATCGTTAGGGCCGCGCATTGCTCCGTTCGGTCCAAACGATCCCAACTAGTCGCAATCATTTGACAAAAATGTGTTCGCCGATTAGGAGGCAGTTTACATAAAAACAATAATAAACGCCAGAGAATTAAAAGCTCGCCCGATCAAGTCAAAAATTTCCCGCGCTTTTCCTAAAAAGAGTTTTGAAACAATTTGCATGTCAACTTCAGGATGTGAGTTGATTAAAATATTATTTTTTTGTCAGGCACTGGTTAATTTTACAGGACTAAATTAATATTTATTTTTTTGTCCTTTTCTTAATGATATAGGTAGAATGAAAAAAATACTGTGAACTTAACTTAAATTGTGAACAAGGGAGTCGGCGCGGGCGCCATTGACCAGGAAACGCAAAAGTCTTATATATTTTTTTTTTATTTTACGGTATATTCTAACAGTTTGAACGGAAACCATAAAAGTAGGAAGGTGAATGCAGCCCACTGCAGCCGAATAAAAATATTTAATGGCTCCCTATTCATCTTCATTTTGGCAAATATAATACACTTTTTATAGAAACGCCTTTTAATTTGTTTGTAGCAATGATTGCCTAGACTATGGAATGCAATGCAGATAGTGAAAACATGTTTCTACATCTGTCTTTTTGTCAATTCTTTACATATTTTGAAATTTTAAAGACGACTGAACCACAGTATAAATTGTTTAAAAGACTTATTGAATATAAAACCCAAATGTATTAAGAACTAGCTGAAAGAATGGAAACTTTACGCAATCCCGCCTGATGGTAAGCAGTAATGCGATCGTTGATGGTAAAGTGATGGTTATTGATGTACAGTGGAATTAGAGTTGATAGGTAGGTATATAAGAATTAGAAGATTATTGGTGCAACCTATCCAATATATTTCATTATCATCACCTCAGCGTTTATCCCAGCCGCATCCGTAGCTTTTCAGCTTTGGAGCCTGGGGTCCGCTTTACCAGACTAACTGCTAATTTTGGCTGAACTTTGATATTTTCCGTGAAGCGACTGCCGTCTGACCTCCACAACCCGAAGGCGATATCGAAGCATTGCCGTTAGAAATTTAACCCAATGGATGTAAAGTTCTCATAAATATAAGTGAATTAAGTCCAAACACAAAATGACTACTGTAAACTAGGGTTGTAACGGAGCTTCGCCTCCGCTTCCGTTACTGCGAAAGTTCCGCAAGAAATCGTATCTTCGCTTCCGCCTCCGCCTGCGCACAATTTTTGCGGAGTTTATTTACGTATTTATAAAATAAACAACGCGCAAGCTGCGACGCTCGACAACCGTCCGGCCGCGTTTGCGCGCGAAATGGTCAAGAATCAATTAGTGCGAAGTGGGAATGCGGCAAACACAATTTATTTCTCCTTAATTTTCATTACAAGAAGGTAATATTTTTTTTTACCAAGTATACTACTATTAATGTACGTATTTAAAATAAAAATTTTGTTTTAATTAACCATAAATTTCAATTTTTTCTATATGTACTTTCACCTCCGCCTCCGCCTCCGTTAACCTCCGCATCCGCGGAGGTGAGACTCGTCGCCTCCGCATCCGCCTCGGCATCCGCCTCCGCCTCCGCTAACAAGCCTCCGTTACAACCCTACTGTAAACCATTGAGGAGTTCCCTTAACTGTCCTTCGTCTTGTCCTAATGACAATCACAATACATCTAGTTGTAAAGCTCTTATCAATACAAATGAATCAAGCACAACCCCAAGGCAGCTGCTGTGAATCGTTAAGGAATTCCCTCGACTGTCCCTCGGCTCCATCATCAAATCTACTGCAGACCTTTATCTTAACCCTCACGGGTTTTAAGTTCTCATCAATATAAATGTATTAAGTCCAAACACAAAGTAGCTACTGTAAACCGTTGAGGAGTTCCCGGAACTGGCCTTTGTCTTCATCATCAGAGCTCTTCACAACCCATCTAGGTGTAAAGTTCTTATCAATACAAATTAATTAAGCCCAAACACAAGGTAGCTGCTGTGAATTGTTGAGGAGTTCCTTCAACTGTCTCCCGGCTCCATCATCAGATCTACTTCAGACCTTTAATAAATTGTAGTGCTTTAAAATACTTAATGAAAATACTAAGAAATGCACTAGCCACCCCTACGATTATTGAAAGTTCGCCTTGATTTCTCTGGTCTTCCATCATCAGATCCTGATGTCCTTATCATGGAACCACTTTTAAAATATCTTCTTTCCAACAAAAAAAGAATCATCTAAATTGGTTCATAAACGACGAAGTTATCCGCGAACGACATAAAAAAAGCATATCGACGGTTAAAAGGAAATAGGGCATAAGCGACATTTTGGTCAAAAATGAGTTATGTATGCCATCCTACGTAAAATTTTCCGCTCTATCGAATGCGCTTACTCCCATGGCTCTAAGGTGACTTTTTTGGCGTTTATGCCCTAGCAAAAAAAATCATTTTCCCTGTATTATTTTTCGTAACCGACGAAAATTCAGGCCGTTTTTGTTATAAAGGTGCTTGTACCCCTACAAAAATGATTTATTTTAAGTTTGTTGTCGGTAATGCTTTTTTACTTTATAAGGGTGTCAAGCTTTCGGTTGTTTATGCCTTTTAAGCTTTTCCTTTAAAAAGTACCAACGTTGTTTATAGCCTACTTCCATTTCGTAATTTAACATAGCAATGGCGCTTGTGCCCTATATACAAAATTAATTTTTATATTACTCTGTCGGTTATACCCTATTACCATTCAGTACTCTATAACAGCTTTGTCGGTTATGCTCTATTTCCTAAATTTATTTCAATATCACACTGTTGGTTATACCCTACTTCCGTATGCAATATAAATACAGTTTTGTCGCTAATACCTTATTACTTAAATTAAATTAGATCACATGGTGTCGATTATATCCTACTTCCACATTCTACAATCATATTCCCAATTATTTTCCTAGCTATATAGTAAAAAATTGTTAGTAATGATAATTATTGATCTACGACTGTCCTGTTCAATGTGATATACCAACTTCTGCAGAGCAGCAAACCACACCAAATTGTCACTTTTGATAACAATTTTATACATTAAGCTTTATAAAATTTGTTCCATTAAATTGTTCCTTTTAGTAATTGTTATTGATGTGATGGTAATTGTTATGGATAGTAATTGTTATTACCTACTAGTACTTATATGTCTCCACTTCATTCGCTTATTGACTGATTATTTAGGTTTTGAAGTGAGACTTTTTCTTTGTTTTTATTTGGTACAAACCATGACGCATAACTTCGCCTCTTTCTCGAAGTTGGACCTACCTAGTTGGACTTTCTGTCCCAGGTATATATACTCGTCAACATCTTCGAGTGCAGAGCAACCAACTACAATTGGAGTGGGTGCGACATGAGAGTTCGACATGATCTTCGTCTTATCCATGTTCATTTTTAGACCCACTTGTTGGGAAGCTCTGCTGAGGTCATTGAGCATTTTGCCCAAGTCTTCCAGGGTCTCAGCCATGACCACGATATCATCTGCGAAACGGAGATTAGTGAAGTACTCGCCGTTGATGTTGATGCCAAATCCTTTCCAGTCCAGGAGCTTGAAGACATCTTCCAACGCAGCAGTGAACAATTTAGGAGATATGACATCTCCTTGTCTCACTCCACGCTGCAGTTGGATCGGTTTCGAGTCCTGATCCTGGAGACGGACTGACATGGTGGCGTTTTTTGTACAAACACATTATCACCTCAATGTATCGATGGTCAATTTGGCACCGCTGGAGAGACTGTAGCACCGCCCAAGTCTCAATCGATTCGAAGGCCTTCTCATAGTCCACAAACGCCAAGCATAGTGGTTTGTTATACTCCTCGGACTTCTGTATAACTTGCCGCAGCGTATGAATGTGGTCTATGGTGCTAAAGCCTTTTCGGAAGCCTGCTTGTTCGGGAGGCTGGAAGTCGTCGAACCTGCGAGCGAGACGATTCGTGATGACCCTAGAAAACAGCTTGTAGACATGGCTCAGGAGGGATATCGGTCTGTAGTTTTTCAGGAGGGTATTGTCACCTTTTTTGAAAAACAAAACCACCACGCTCCTGTGCCACGCCTTAGGCGTTTCGCCTTTAAGAATGACGGAATTAAATAGCTTCTGAAGCGCTTTAAGAACCGGTTTGCCACCCGCTTTCAGAAGCTCAGCCGTAATTCCATCATCTCCAGCCGCCTTATCGTTCTTGAGCTGTTTCAGGGCCATACCAATCTCGTACAGGCTGACGTCCGGGATATCGTCGGTGTAGTGTCGGGTTAGTCTGGCTCTGGGCTCAGGCTTACAACAGGTGCGTGTGTTGATGTGTATAACTCTCCGTAGAATTTCTCCATCTCACCCAAAAGCTCGGGCTTGGAAGTGACGATCCTACCATCCCCAGTCTTCAGCTTCGCAAGTAGACTCTGTCCAACAGACAATTCTCGTGCGAACACTTTGGAGCCTTTGTTCCGCTCGATAGCCTCTTTAATACAATTTGTATTAAATTGGCATATATCGCGAGTCAGAGACTTTGAGATCTGTCTGTTAAGGCATCTGATGCGCGAAGCGTCATCAGGGGATTTTAAGATCACCTCCCGTCTTTCTTCCATTAGCCGGCGGGTGGGACCGGAGATCTTCTTCTGTCTTTTTGAACGGAGGGTTTTGTAGAACTTAGACCCTTCCGTTTGGAGAGTTTCCACAAACCTGTTGTTGTAGTCGTCCACATCTACGCATTCACTGAGGCATTCGAAGCGGTTTTGTAGTTCGATCTGAAAGCTCTCGGGGTTTTGGAGTTGTGTTGACGCTGGACGGAGCGTAGACTTCATAAGTCGAGAGCGTTCGAGCCTAATGTTGAGGTTCAAGATGCCTCTAACAATACGGTGATCACTCCCGGTTTTTACCGCATGGATCACGGAGACATCGTTGAACACTTGCCTTCTCGTTGTCATTATGAAGTCTATCTCGTTTTTGGTCTGATCATCGGGGCTGAGCCAGGTCCACTTGCGGTGCAATGGTTTCCTGAAAAAAGAATTCATCGCAAAGAGTCCTTCCCTTTCCATGAAATCCATTAGCATCTGACCTCTGGGATTCCGATTTCCAACTCCAAATTGCCCCACTTTCGTCTCGTCCGCCTCTCGCATGCCCAGTTTTGCGTTAAAGTCCCCCATGACAACGGTGTAGTGGGTTTTGGAGGAATGTATGGCTCTACTGACGTCCTCATACATAGCCTCCACCTCATCGTCAGAGTGTTTAGACGTCGGGGCGTAGACCTGTATAACCTTTAACGAATATCGTTTTGTTATTCTCAGTACAAGGTACGCCACCCGAGTCGAAAGGCTCCCGACTTTAACCACGTTGTTCACGAGGGACTTGTGGACAATAAACCCGACACCACCCTGGGACAGCTGGTCGCCTTCCCGGAAATAGAGCAGGTTGCCAGACTTCAGGATTATCGAGTCCTCTCCCTCTCTTCGGACTTCAGATAACCCCACAATGTCCCAGCGCAACCGGCTCAGTTCTTCCTCCAGCTCTTCAATCTTCTCATCGAGAAAGCGGTACTCTTCGAGAAAGAGGTGTCTCGGCGAATCCAGCTCGATTGGGCAGCGTTCGGGAAGCTACGCTACATCTTCTCGTCGTCCAAGATACCACAGTGTCTCAAGACTATAGTCTTTGACCAGTGTGTGTTGCCAGTGATGACTTACGGAACTGAAACGTGGTCGCTCACAATGGGCCTCATACGAAGACTCAGAGTCACACAAAGGGCAATGGAAAGAGCTATGCTAGGAGTTTCTCTGCGTGATCGAATCAGAAATGAGGAGATCCGCAGAAGAACCAAAGTCACCGACATAGCTCTGCGAGTCGCTAAACTTAAGTGGCAGTGGGCAGGGCACAATGCTCGTAGAACCGATGGCCGATGGGGCAGCAAGGTTCTGGAGTGGCGGCCACGTACTGGAAGACGCAGCGTAGGGAGACCCCCAACAAGGTGGACCGATGACCTGGTGAAGGTCGCGGGAAGCCGATGGATGCGGGCAGCACAAGACCGGTCATCGTGGAAAGCCTTGGGGGAGGCCTTTGTCCAGCAGTGGACATCTATAGGCTGAGGAAGAAGAAGAAGAACTTGAACTTTTTTTTTCTTTATTCCTGTTTCTTTGAACGTTGCTGCTCGACATGGATACCATGTTATGTTTAACAAAGCCAAATAAGTCTTAAGTTTTGAAGCTTTTTTTTATTTTTTATAATGGTTGTTACTTTTTAAATATTTAATATTACGGATACATACCAAGTTTTCGTCATTGATTAGGTTACCTACCTACTAGCTACAGTATTATTGTGTCCAAAAATGATTAGCAGGTTGCCTATATAATTACCCAATCTTTTTAGGTAGTTCTTTTTTCTTGATTAAAAAATAATATTAACAATACATTTATTTTTTTATTTAAAACATCCTACTATTCTGATGAAGGATCGTGTTGGTTGCGCTACTTCATTATTTTTGGGGTGTCTTTTCATCCATATTACCATAGACTCGCACAATGCCTAATGTTGATTATCCTTCTTTTCCTTTGGTTTCAAGCGACATTGTGTGTCACTAATGTGTTATATCCTGGTATTGTTTTGAAAGCTGACTGTTTCTTGTGCCCTATTATCTTTTATACAACCACAGTGAAAAGTACCTTATCCTTCTTTTCCTATAACACTTATTGAACTGCCTAGTCTCTTATACCCTTTTACCTTGCGATGTGAGAAATCGGTATGTCACTTAGGCTTCTTATTCATTAATATTTTATTTTGTCATTTGTATCTTAAGCCATATTTCCTTATTGTAAAATTAAAAGCTATTGTTATAAGCGACAAAAACTACGTTAAATAGCGTCAAATCGTTATAACTAAAAATACCGACAACGCCTCCATTTTTTTCTGATTTTATAACAGTTTCAGTTTTCACGATATCTTAATAAATGACAAAAATACGTCTGTTTTTCTAAAATTTAAAACTTTGAACGGCTCTCCTGAACATTTCATTTTTTGTCGCTTATACCCTATTTCCTTTTAACCGTCGATATACATATACGCTCGAATTGATTAACCTCCTCCTTTTTGAAGTCGGTTATTAGAAGTGCGACAAATAGAATAGAATATTTTTCATTATGCATTAGCATATAAATACAGAACATAAATATAAAGATTTTACAAATGGTGACATAACGGGCGGTCATAGCGCTAAAAGTGATCTTTTGCAGACAGTCTTTATATAGAAGGACCGAGACAAAAACAAAATTCTTTGTTTTTTTATTTTTTTTTTGAACTCAGCGCATCCAGATCTATATGATTATCTATAGTGGTGAGGGTTTTGAGCAACTTCGGGCACATACATACAGACAGACATACAAACATACGCACTTTATAGGGATGGATACTAAGGAGAAGGAGAGAGAAATAATATCAGTAGTCTACAGTGTACTATTTACATCACTACCTACATATTATAAAACAAAATCACTTTCTCTTTCCCTATGTCCCTTTGTATGATTAAATCTTTAAAACTCCGCAACGGAATTAGATGCGGGTTTTTTAAATAGATAGTGTGATTAAAGACGAAGGTTTACATGTATATTAACATCCATTAAATTGTGGAGAAATACTACTATTTTTGATGTGATGTCGTAAATAATTACATTTTTTCCGCGTTTGCAGTGAAACGTAGGTTTGAACTAGGGTTGTAACGGAGCTTCGCCTCCGCTTCCGTTACTGCGGAAGTTCCACAAGAAATCGTATCTTCGCTTCCGCCTGCGCCTCCGCACAATTTTTGCGGAGTTATAACGGAGGTTTATTTACGTATTTTTTCGGGCCCGTTTGAGCGCGAAATGATCAAGAATCAACAAGTGCGAGGCGGGAATGCAGCTAACACAATTTGTTTCTCCTTAATTTTCATTGCAAGAAGGTAATATTTTTTTACCAAGTATACTACCATTAATGTACGTATTTAAAATAAAAATTTTATTTTACTTAACCATAAATTTAAATTTTTTCTATATGTACTTTCACCTCCGCCTCCGCCTCCGTTAACCTCCGCATCCGCGGAGGTGAGACTCTTCGTCGCCTCCGCATCCGCCTCCGCCTCCGCTAACAAGCCTCCGTTACAACCCTAGTTTAAACCCTATGAGATTTATCAAAATATTGTACTCATTGAAAAGGTCTACAAAAAAGTCTGCGGAGGTATATGACTATATCTTGTGAATATACCACAATATCTTTTTGTCATTTACTTTTTACGACAAATAACGGCTAATTTTCGAAGCGATTTTAAAGAATACAGCATTAATCGTTATCGAATTTAACACCGGGGTGTCGCGTTTGCGGCGCTACACGGCGCGGCGTTCGCGGCGTTTTTAGTTCACAGTTTTTCTGTAGTGTATTTAGTATCAGCAATGCAACCGTGTGAGGCCGGGGCGGGTCGCTAGTAGATTATATAATAAATATGTAGATATTTACTAATACTTCTAATTAATAAACATCATACTTAATAAAATAGAATAAAGAGAGAGGAAGTGCTTTTTTTAATATACTTAGGTTTAAAAGTGGATAGAGTTTGAGCACGCCTTAGGCCGCTGCCTCGAATCTTGCGGGCAGCGTGGCGGCGGCGGCGGCGGCGCGGGAGCCGGGCGGGCATCGAAGACCCGTTCTCGAAACTAGCGGGCACATCGCGCGTCACTATAGCCGCGTAGTGTTGTGTTCACGATTGTGTCGACGAGATATTTGTTTTTATTCGCGAAAGAAATGTGTGAACAATGGCGGCAACATCTTTTTGATTCAAATTTATTCCTAACGCTCGATCACCGCTCGCTGACCGCAAGATTCGAGCGCGAGAAGTAGACCGCTCGCTAACCGCCACCGCCCCGCTGCCGCGCCGCTGTTTTCGAGAACCGGTTCGTTTAATTTTACGCATAAGATCCTGCCGCTCACTCGACGCCGCAGCCGCTGCCCCGCTGCCCGCAAGATTCCAGGCAGCGGCCTTACGGACACGGGCAAGTCATTCCATAGTCGAACTGCTTGTATAGTAATCACAGAAACGAGTGGAATGCATATTTAATCAACTCTAGCATCAGCAAGTAGGTATTAGGTTAAACCATGGTTAAACATATGTTTGCCTTTGAGATATCATACATTTCTATTGTCTCTGGCACAATTAATAATATTTGACATGTGACAAGCGCACATTACCATTACATATTTACGATGTATTGAAGTATTTTTTCTAGATTCTTATTTATTTTTAGTTTATTTTATAATGCGCTATATATTGTGCTTCTATACAAATTGGTTTTTATGTACGCTTTGTCGCAATTTATTGGTTTTTATGTATGCTTTGTCGCAATTTATGCGAAAAATATCTGAAGCAAATGTGATTTGTAAGAAAATTAAACTTTTATTCAGTCATTAATTTGCAATTTTGCGACTCGAAGTTCTTCAATGTTGGCTCTGTACTCCCAATTACGCCCACTGAAATTTAATAAAGGTATCTCATCATCATTATTATCTGTTATTAGGTTATTATCTAAGTCTACATTCAAGTTATCATAGAATATAAGAATACCGCGTGGGAATAGATAGATATCAATATTTTTAAATGTCTTTGCTTTATACCTACTTGTTGTCAACGAATTAGAAATCACTTTATGGTACAAAATTTAAAAGATTAAATTTAAAGAGACCGCGTTTGATTTTGGGCCTGGAGTACATGCAAGTGAAAGCACACGGGTGCGTTTTAGTCACAGAACAGATTGTCTATTCCGTGGTTTTAGGTACGTATTACAGAACGTCACTTAAAACTCAAGCTCTACTTAAGTCTCGTTTCAAGCCATTTGATTAGTTGAAACTAGTTTTAAGTAATGCTTTAGCAGAGATCAATGCTCGAGTTTCCTTCTAGAATACGGACCTAAGTCAATAAGTCTGACACGCCCTTCTACTCCGCTCACAGCGGGAGAGGTCAATTGATGATTTCTCATTCTCAAAAAAAAAAAAGAAGGCTATCTACGATCCACGTAAGGCTATTAGTAAAGCTAGGGTGTCCTGGGACTCCGGTGGCGGCCACATAGAGTAACCTTTTCCAACGACGTTGTAAGTAGGTGAAAATGTAGGTACTACTTTTTTTTGGCGTTCTCTATGGCGCAGCAGTTAACACGCCTGCCTGCGTGGAGGCCCCGGGTTCGATCCCGGCCAGGTCATGATGGAAAACGATATTTTCCTGATTGGCCTGGATTTTAGTTATCTATTATAAATATAGTATCGTTGAGTTAGTATCCCATAACACAAGTCTCTAACTTACTTTGGGGTTAGCACAATCTGGGTGATTTGTCCGTATATATTCATATCTATTTATTTTTATATTACTATTACTTAAATGTACCCATACGAAATTGAGATGGTGTTTTCCTTAAGAGTTTTTGTCGACGCTGTTGAAACTCAAAATGTACCATATCTTTCAAAAGCGGGCCGCAATGACGGCCTTTAAGAAAATTTGGCATTTCTTGTTAAAGTGGAAACAGAAAGATATCTTCTGTGAACCATAAAATATACTCTATATCAATAACATACGAGCTACATTGCAATGAATTGCTAGTGGTTTTACTCGAATTTGTCCGAGTATTACCGGCCGAAATTACCTTTTAATTACAGCAGGTTTTTTATTAAGTACCATTAGATTAGCCGTTACAAATCGACACCCCATCGTGTCTTGGTAAACACATTTGGTTTTTCCTGTCATTTATGTAATAATATATCTTTGACAGTCGTTGCGTATAATCACAAGATCAAAAGTCTGACGTATGTAAGTATGGTATTTCCCATTGATAAGGTAGTAGAGGTAAGATAAGCAGTCGCTCCGTGCATAATACTGTCATGCAATTGCGTTCGCTTAGAGTAGAAGTCGAATCGAACAAATTGTAGTCGCGAACTTAATAGTTGTGAAATGACTAGAAGGATAAATTCAATGATAACCTACAATTAGATTATCACAGCCCACAATACAAATGCCCTCTACAAATTTTTGGGTAAAACATGGACTGTGGCGTTCGGTGCTGGCATGGATTTGGACGAAACATAATGTCATCATGGCATGGGGTTATGAAGAGGAAGAATAAGGAAAACGTCATGAGAAAATGATTGACTAGCTATAAATGTGGATGGCTGTACCATAAATAAGACTATGTGAAAGATTATATGGATCGAAGGGGGATAACTATCGCAATGAAAGTACGATATACATGATATAGGTATGGAAGACAAATTGCGCTGAACCGAAATAATTTAGACAGGGGAATGCAGATTATGTTATATACTATCCTGAAAACTACAGGGTTCGGCACTCGAAGTGTTACTAATTTTACGTTGCTATAGCAACTAAACTGTTTACAATATGGCGCCCATTTTTTCACATTCCTTAGTGTATGGTATTGTTAATAAACTAACAAAAGCCTATTTTTCGTCGTTGTTAAAAAAAGTTTTGCAGATGGAAGTCAAACGAAACAGTGTCATTGCTTTGTATATGGCTGGAAAGATCTGACACTTGCACAAAAGACAGTTCATCTAGAAAGAGCTAAGAACTTAAAGCACTTGCACGTTGATAGCTTGCTTGAAAATTTGGTATTTTCCGATAAAAAAATTTTTACCGTTCAGCAATATGTGAACAAGCAAAATGATCGCGTATGGTTAAAGTGTAAATCAAATGACAATTTAGACCAATGAATTGCCTTGCGAAAGCAAGCACCAGCATCTGTGATGGTTTGGGCGGCGGTAACTGCCATGGGACGCTCACCTCTCGTTTTCATTGACCAGGGTGTAAAGATAAACCAGCAGATCTACCGTAAAAAGATTTTAAACGATGCTTTGTTACCTTGGGCACGTAAGCAATTTGGTAGAAATCATTGGACCTTTCAACAAGACTCGGCACCATCTCACAAAGCTCGTGAAACCCAAATTTTTTTTACAAGAAAATGTTCCGAGCTTCATTTCTTCGCAACAATGGCCACCATATTCCCCGGACTTAAACCCAATGGATTTTTCCATATGGTCAATTCTAGAAGCCAAAGTATCAACAAAAAAATATGAAACGGTCGACGCCTTAAAGATTGCGCTTCGCCGAGAATGGAACAAAATACCAGCAGACCACATTCGTGCAGCGTGTGAAGCCTTCTCGGTCAGACTCGATGCTGTTATCCGCGCTGAAGGTGGCCATATCGAACAAGCTTCTTTTTACCCGACTACGGCAAAGCAAAAGGAGGGTTATGATTTTGACAGGCTATTTTTATTTATTGTATATGTCTTTTTTCGATACTGAAGTTTTAAAATAAATATGCTCATATTTAACAGAATTACAGCATTTTGAATTGGTAATACTTCGAGTGCCGACCCCTGTAGATAGAAAGTCACAGCCCCTGTAGCCTGTAGGACATAAGTACGCGTCATCATTGGTAGTTGGTGCACCCGATTGAATTAGCTGACGGATTAGTGGTCCTAGTGTTTAAAACGTTGTCTCATCATCATCATCTCAGCGTTAATTCTAGTCGCATCCGTAGCTTTTCAGCTTTGGAGTCTGGGGTTCGGTTGCTTGTTTAAGACGTTGTATACTGTCTGAAAAGAGGCCATTGATTTCATTATCTTCGAATTACCATCTTCATCATCATAGCACCATTTTTTAATAAAAGATACAGGAGGTCCAATAGTAAATAATTATATCCTTATGCCAGTCATATAAATTAGGATATGCAATTATGATTTCAGAATGATATGTAAACGTTGTCAGCGGTCACTCAAAGGTAGCGAAGGTCTCAAATGTGGCATATGTGATTCCTGTTTCCATACGAGATGTATCAATGAACCTGTGAAGGAGCAGCGCGATGGTGGAGACAGAGGTTACCAATGGAAATGTTCCCTCTGTCAGAACTATGTCAATACACCCGCTAGCGGTTCAGACTTAAGTAAAGATAAAGACAAGGATAAAAAATGCCTAATGCAGGCCGTTAATGTAATAAGCGAAAAGTTTGAACTTGTAAATAAAATACAATTACCGAAATTAAACAGCGACTTGGCGCAAATTAAAACTATGGCAGATCGCATTATGCAACAGAATAATGATATATTGCGGAAAATAGATGAAATTGAAGAGAAAAGAAGGAACGAAAAGCAATGCATTATTTCCACTAGTAGATACCGAAGGAGGAACCTAAGCCTAATTACTAAAACAACGGACAAGCTGGAAAAAGAGGAAGGGCCATCTATTTGCCTGAATGAAAAAAATCTAAGATATAGGACACGAAGACGGTCATATCTTTTGAATAGAATATTTAAAATATTAAACAGAAAAGTGAACAGAACTCAGTCTCCGAAATAATAATACTTAAAATGACGTTCTAATAAAAATATTGATACCTCATTAACTGCCTTCTCTTATAACCTTTCTCCGCGATCAAGTGTCCAGCCTCAATTTTTCTAACAATGAGGTAAGATAAGTTTCTACGCCCGAGCGGACGCACACTGAAAAAGTCTTATATGCCTTTGAATTTGCTGATTTCCTGGATAGCGACGAAACTTTTTGCATTGCTCCATATGTAACATTACAGTGTATAATCACTTTAAAGGTTGCTAAAGTGATTATAAACCGCAATGTTACATATTATGGATCATGACGAGTCATGTCAGAATATGGTACTGCGTGATGGGCTTTCTTGTATCCATATCTACAGTAGCTATATCAATTTTCAATACTTATAATATTCATAATATAATCATCATCATAAGCCTATTGCAGGCCACTGCTGGACATAATCGTCTCCTATTTCACGCCATTCAATTCGATCCTCGGCAACTCTCATCCAGTTACTACCAGTTATCCTGTGAAGATGTCGCTCCACCTAGCTTGAAGTACGGACACAGCAGGTCAAGCTACCCCAAACTGTCAGATAATGGCGCCGATTTTCTTGTTCACAAACTAAACTGATTTTAAGTTAAGTGCATCTTTTTCTCTCCATTTCGTTAAGAAAAGGATAGAAGATAACATTTTAGTTTAATCCTGTCAAATTAAGATACTCCATAGACAGTTTAGACGCGATTATAAACATGGCGACTAAAAATACGCCAGTTTACGTCAGGAGCGCACTAATTTAACAGGTCTAAACAGACATCTTCTGTCCTTCTCATAATGAAATAGAAAGAAAAAGATGCGCTAAACTTTAATTTAGTTTGTGAACAAGGCAATCGGGGCCATTCCCAAACAACCTTGAACCTAAAGGCTATATAGATAAAGTCGAAAATCTAATAAGGAAATCAGAAAAATTGTAGTATCTTGATGTGCTGTTATCTATACGTCCTACCTTACGTTTACCAATTCGCGGACTCCACTCTAGAACACGTTTAGGTAATCCAACGGTCATCGGTTCTTAATATAGGAAGGTATTATTTACCAATTCGATGTAGTAATACTTACAATTGTATGTATATAAGAGGTAGCGCAGGGTGTTTAAGTACATTTTGTAGTCGGTTGGCGAATTAATATGTCAAACATGTGTTTAAGCCTCTTATAAAATCGCTTAGTCCTCACACAACCACCTTAACCTACACACACAAACATCATATTTAGTTTTATGTCATTTTCATGCAAATAAGTAAGGTGTCTGTCAACGATTTTTATCCTTGGAAGTTTGTCATTTTGTGGCACGTGATGACTGAAAAATATAGGAATGCCATCTGACACCCATTCATTCTTGAGCTTTGACACTGCGTTATTTCGGGATTGGGACAAGAAAATATAAGTTATTTCGTTTCGAACCTTCAAATCTCCACAGCGACACATATCTTCCTAATATTATAAAACCCAGTCCGATTAGACGATTGATTTCGTACTCAAACTTGGATTTACCAGACTCCCAGATATCTTATCTAGATGTCGTCACAAAAAAGCCGCGTTGTACATACTGTTTAAGTTATTAGAATATCGCAGATTTATGATTTTGCGGTATCACATTACCTTGGTAGAATGAACAGATATACATAGGTAAATGCACTGAACAGTAGGTTATTCTGTAAAAATTTCACCGTCAATCTTAGAGGTGAACTGAGCGTGGAGTACCTAAGCTGTCACTCTTAAACTCACTTCACCCTCGTGAATTTCAGAGCTACTATCTATCGTCACACATTCAGCGGTATATGACCATTTCTTAAAATGCTATTACGATGCAGTAAGATTATACAGACGACAGCACATCAAGCTGCCACAATCCGTCAGATTTCTTTATTAGACTTTCAACTTTATCTCTAAATCATTAAAGCTCGAGGTTGATTGGGAATATTTGACAGTTTCGGGTAGCCTGACCTGCTTTCGTCCGTGCCTAAGCTTGTGCGCAAAACACGCTGATGATAATTTTATTTATGAATTCCTTACGTTTCATACCAATACTCATACAAGCCCTCGTGGCTAATTTCGTGAGCAAACTAGCAATAACCAAACAGATCGTGCTAACATTTGTTGTGCCTCTTTAAGATTTAAATTGCTTAATAGTCTTTTGGGCTATAGGTAATACTCCATTCGTGATTGTATTACAAAGAAGTTAAAAAAGTTTGTTTTTAGGTACACTTTATATTAAAGTAAGGTGGGTGGACCATGGATGGCCACTCTAATGAGTAAATGCTTTTAATTACTTTATTTGTTGGATAAATGAAGGAAGTAACTGTTGAAGTGTTGAGTTGAGACTTAGGGACCCGTAGTGTCATGTGGCCCTCACTAAGCCCGAGGATTCGCATGACCTACATCATCAGCAGCAGTTCTTTCTACCATCTCGCATCGTGCGCGAGCACCATCACCCTAAACCCTCACGAAGCCCGAGGGTTTAACAACTTAAAAAAAAAAATACAAAACTTTTGAAATAAAAATCTATAACATTATAGTGTTATAGGTATTAATTTACAAATGCAACCGACTCCACAGCAATGACAATGCACCGCACCCCAGTCCTTTTTACCCGACTACGGCAAAGCAAAAGGAGGGTTATGATTTTGACAGGCTATGTATGTATGTATGTATGTATGTATGTATGAATGTATGTATGTATGTATGTTCATCTGTTCCCTCGTAACTTCTAAACTACTTATCAGAATTCGACAAATGATATATCATTAGAAGCGTCTTAATTGTCCGCTGGTTATAGGCTATATGGGGTTTCACAAAATCTACTGTGGCGCCCTCTAGCGGACAAAACATACAGAGTAAAAAAATAAAGTTAAGATAAATATGCCGTGTTTGGTATCATTTGAAAGCGCTTTACTTGTACATTTTGATATATATATATATATATATATTGCTAGCATTTGCGTGTGACTTTACCTGTATTCATGGGCTGGTTGCATATAATTCACATCTTTTCGTTCATAGCTTCTTTACTACTTATCAGAATAAGACCACTGCAGTACCATTAGAAGGGCCTTGATATTCTGTTAGTTATGAGCTATAAAGCTTGTCACCAAATTTAGTATTGCGCCCTCTAGCGGACAAAAGTTCTATGTTAATATAAAATTAAAATAAATATACCGTGTTTGGTATCACGTGAAAGAGCTTCACGAGTGCTTTATGCTTGTATATAATTACAAGAATGCTTTAATGATGTTAAATATTAGCGATAAGAGTAAAGCGCGGATCACGGGAACTATGAATCGCTTTATGCAATGTAGAGCAGTGTGAACATTAATAGAATATCATCATTCTCCTGCCCTTATCCCAATTTATTTGGGGTCGGCGCAACATGTCTTTTTCTTCCATACATCCCTATCAGAAGCCATCTCGGCAGTCACCCACTTCTTAGCCATATCATCCTTCACACATTCTATCCATCGTTTCTTTGGTCTTCCCCTACTCTTATAGCCATCAACATTCATAATTAAAACTCTCCTCACGACATTCTCCTCATTTCTCCGTAACACATGCCCGTACCATGACAACCGCTTTCCACACAACCTTTCAGCTACCGGTGCCACTTTCAGACTTCCTCTTATGTACTCATTTCTTATTCTATCCATTCGTGTAACACCACACATCCCTCTTAGCATTCTCATCTCGGCTGCATGCAATTGCCTTTCATTCATCCCTTTCAGAGCCCAACATTCTGATCCATACAAGACAGCAGGTCGGATCATGGTTTTATATATTTTCCCCTTAAGTTTAAGGGGAATGCGGGAGTCGCAGATTGTTCCCGTGACCTGCCGCCATTTCATCCACCCAGTGTTAATTCTGTGCTTAACCGTCCGATCTATTTCGCCATCGCTTTGCACGAGTGAACCGAGATACCGAAAGTCGGAGCAGATTGGGAGAAGTGCGCCATCAAGCGCTATGGCTCCAGAAGAGGAGAGACCGCCGAAATTGCAGAACATATATTCGGTTTTGGTTCTGCTGATTTTCAAGCCAACATTCTCCAGCTTCTGTTGCCATTTCTCCAATCTGCTCTGGATCTCAGGTCCATCTTCACCGACGAGAACAATGTCATCGGCGAACAGCATGCACCAGGGTGCCTCCTCCTGGATGTCCGACGTAAGAGCGTCCATAATCAACAGGAAGAGGTACGGACTTAAAGCCGATCCCTGGTGCAAGCCTACTGCCACACATTAATAGAATATGTAATGCACTAATGAAAACGACATAAGCTGGGAGTAACTCCACGCGGTGAAGGCGGAAACAAATCAAACCAAATCAAATCATTTATTTCAAATAAACCAGTTACAGGCACTTTTGAATTTTCAGAAGGTCGGTCAGTCAATAAGATGAAGCTAGTCGCCCATTCCAAAGAGTAGGTACCTATGGAGAAGAACAGGAAAGAAACTCCATGGACACTCTTTTAAATTTTGAAGCTATTGTTACAAATATTTGATTACATCATTCATGTTGAAATCAACCGTGTGAGAACGATGCAGAAATATATTGTACGCTGAGAGCGTACATAGAAAACACACAAAAATCAATTCAGAAATTAAAATACTCCATGGCAGCTAAGAGATGACCAGTCCCCACTGACGGCTTCCGTTCACGAACATGACGTATGGATCAGCATGATTCAGCTCAACCATATTGAAGGGAACCCAATAACCCAACACACACGCCACCATCAGCGAGACATTTGAGTGAGCATGACATACTCTCAACAGCCAGAGCACAATCAAGTTAATAAAAATGACTAACCCAACCAATAAATGCCTTACAGCACATTCGTACATTGTGCTCACACGTTTGCCATACAATTATACAATACTAAGAAATTGAATCTACACAATGCTAAGATAGTATTGTCCAAGGTTCAGCAGCTCCAACAGTGTTCCCGAATACTAAATTTAGCACCTGTACCAGTTTCATAACTGGCTAAAACTCCCATAAACAGGCCTCTGCACTATATGCCTTCGGGCTTATGTTGTTATATGCGCGTGTAGATGTAATATGTCAAGTACCTAGTTTTTAGTTCATCAGTTTAACTTTTGTTATGCGCCACAAATACACTTTAACACCAAAATAGTACAAATAATAAAAAGTAAAAAAACTAAAACCCAACTACGACAAAAAACGACGCTGAAAAAGTATAAAACAAGATTTTCAGAATACTGGGCGCACGTCCTCTCATTCCAAGTGCACCTCTCAAATGTTCGAGGTCTGCACTCCAATCTCATTGCAGTACATCACCACCTTGAGACTGAAAAGCCACACCTACTTTTCTTGACGGAGACCCAGATCAGATGTCCGACTGACGCGGCGTACCTCGGCTACCCGGGATACTCTTTGGAGCATCATTTCCTGCAGCGTGCCGGGGTCTGTGTGTATGTCCGCAATGACATCTGTTGCCGGCGCCTCCGTCACCTCGAAGACCCTCACTTCTCGTCCCTATGGCTGTTGGTTGACACTGGTGTGGACAAAATTGTTTACACCTGTGTCTACCGATCGCACAGCGGTGATCAGGAGACAACTCGTTTATTTGACCACCTCAGTGAGGCTGCTGACAATGCGCTGCATCGGCACCCTGACGCTCAGTTCGTCGCTCTGGGGGACTTCAACGCCTGCCACCAGGACTGGCTCTTCCCATACCAGAGGACCGACCACGCTGGGAGAGAAGCGCGAAACTTCGCGCTTTCTATGGGCCTTTCCCAGCTGGTAGAGCAAGCGACTAGGGTGCCTGATGTAGTTGGGCATACTGCCAACTGTTTGGACCTTCTGCTGACCACTGATCCGGACAGATGTGTTGTAACGGTTTCCTCACCGTTGGGAACTTCAGACCACTGTCTGGTGAAGTCTGTAACGTCCTTCTCCCCACCAGATCACGACTCTCGTGGTGAACGGCGAATGTGGCGATACAGGTCAGCGGATTGGGATGAGATGCGCCACTTCTTTGCGTCTTATCCTTGGCAGCGGGTCTGCTTCTCTTCTGACAATCCTTCGAGCTGTGCGGACGCTATAACCGATGTGGTGCGTCAAGCTATGGAGTATTTTATCCCATTCATTGACGTGCCCGTCGGTGGCTCGGCTCGCCCATGGTTCAATGCCGATTGTGTCCAAGCTGAACAGCGAAAGCACACGGCATTTCTCGCCTGGGTTGACGCTCGTGACCGCGGAGCTCCGGATCTAAGCTCAAGGAAGAGAGCCTTTAACCGTGCTGCCAAGTCCTACAAGAAGGCGCTCAAGAAGGCTCGCTTCGACCGCATTACCCATATTGGCAACAAGTTATCTGCGCAGCCATCCGGTAGCAGATCTTTTTGGTCCCTTGCCAAATCGGTTGAGGCGAACTTCTGTCGGCCCTCACTGCCTCCGCTGGTTAGGCCTGATGGAACACTGGCTCATACGGCGAGAGAGAAAGCAGGTCTCTTTGCATCTCTCTTTGCCCATAATTCGCGTCTTGATACTGGCAGTGCTACTCCACCTAATTTACCTCGTTGCGGAGCTTCAATGCCTGAGGTTCGCATTAGAAACAAGGAGGTTCTGAGAGTACTGTGTCGTCTGGACGTGAATAAGGCTAGTGGTCCGGATGGTATACCAGCGATTGTTCTTAAAGCATGTGCGCCCGAGTTGTCTCCTGTATTGACGCGCTTGTATCGCCTCTCATTTAGGACTGGTATAGTGCCCAAGTCCTGGAAGCTTGCTAACGTGCAGCCTGTGCCCAAGAAGGGTAGTCGTGCCGATCCTGCCAACTATCGGCCGATTTCGATCACCTCCATACTTTGCAAAATTATGGAGCGTGTATTGAACTCGCGCCTCTTGGCATACCTGGAAGGTAACGATCTCCTCAGTGACCGACAGTACGGGTTTCGCCGCAATCGGTCAACTGGGGACCTACTAGTGTATGCCACTCACTTGTGGGGCGAGGCCCTCGAGAGGAATGGGGAAGCGATTGCTGTCTCCCTTGATGTCTCGAAGGCCTTCGACCGGGTTTGGCACGCTGGCCTTTTGAGTAAGCTTCCAGCGTACGGCATTTCCCCTAGCCTGACTGGCTGGGTAAAAGACTTCCTGACTGAACGGTCCCTCCGAGTTGTTGTCGACGGATGCTCTTCTGAGCCCATGTCAACTAATGCCGGTGTTCCTCAGGGGTCTGTTCTCTCTGCAACTCTGTTTCTGCTGCATATTAACGATCTGCTGATGCCCGGTATCTATGGGTATGCAGATGACAGCACAGTTGTAGAGAGATACCTGCCGGATGCTCGGGCTAGTAGGGAATCAATCCGGTCCGAAAGAGAGGCCATGGTTGAGCGAACGAGTGTTGCACTGCAGGCAGTCTCCGAATGGGGCAATGCCAATCTTGTAGCATTCAATGCAGCCAAAACACAGGCGTGTCTTTTCACCGCCAAAAGGAGCCCGTTCACCTTGGCCCCTACTTTTCGGAATGTGTCCTTGGAGTGTTCCGACCGCCTTCAGCTCTTGGGAGTTGAGATTTCCTCGAACCTTAACTTTGGGCGGTTCATTGAGTCCAAGGCCAGGGTGGCTGCCAGGAAACTTGGCGTTATCGCAAAGGTCCGGCAGTACTTCACACCTGGGCAGCTTCTAATGTTATACAAAGCACAGGTCCGTTCGTGTGTGGAGTACTGCAGCCACATTTGGGCTGGTGCTGCCAAGTGTCACCTGGCCACTTTGGATTCAGTGGAGAGACGTGCAAAGAGGCTGATTGGTGACCCTGATCTAACTCGAGTTGGTCTCCAAAGCCTAGAGCACAGGCGTAGAGTAGCCAGCCTTTCGGTGTTCTATAGGATGCATTTCGGGGAGTGTGCGAGGGAATTGCATGATTTAATTCCCCCATCTCCGTTCCACCAGCGGACGACCCGTCGTACGGCTGGTTTCCACCCTTACGTTGTTAACACCATTACGATCCGGACGAAGCGCTTCGCCTCCTCCTTTATACCGCGTACATCGAGGGACTGGAACAATTTGCCCGCGGCGGTGTTTCCGTCGGACTACAATTTGAGTGTCTTCAAGGCTAGAGTGAATAGGCTCTTAATAAACTAGTGCGCTTTGCCATTAACGATTGCGTCACTGCTTACCATCAGGCGGGATTGCGGTCAAGCGCTGGTTTATAATTTATAAAAAAAATGTTGTTAAGTTGCAGTACAGTAGTATCACTATTCTGAAGTATGCAATATTCACTATGTAGAGATAAATTTTCATGTTTGGAAAGGCGTAGTCACACGTTGTCAAGGTGCTACGGTAGGTAGGTATATGTAACGTGTGACTACGCCTTTCCAAACATGAAAATTTATCAGAGACATAATGAATATTGCATACTTCAGAATAGTATTGTATGACATTACTACTGTGTCCATTTACTTGCATTTACATTAGCAACTTTGTTCGGTTCAGTATTCTGAAAATCTTGTTTTATACTTTTTCAGCGTCGTTTTTTGTCGTAGTTGGGTTTTAGTTTTTTTACTTTTTTATAAGGATGTTAAAAAATAATCGATTTTTCTTTTAATCGATTATTATTTTCATGTAATCCTTTTTTCTTTTAATCGATTATTATTTTCGTATAATCGATTTTCAAAATCATATTAATCGATTTTTTATAAATCGATTAAATAAATTACGGCACTAAATCTAATTTTATAAATAGCACCATTTATGAGCCGAATGAAAAAACTCTGAAGTAAGTTCATTATTACTTACAAGTTGATTACTTACATAAAAAACGGCGCCATCTGTATCTGTAGGTACCTATGTATGCGTGTAAAGTAATTTCAGTGTGTGAGTGCTGAGTGAGATCTCATATAATATTATATTAGAGTATTCTGTGGTTGTTGGTAAACAATAAATGTCTTCGAACTGTAAAACACCTGAAAGCGGCTGGCGAAAATATTTTATAACAAAGAAGGATAATACTACAGCAATATGCATATACTGTTCGAAAGATTTAAAAACTTGTAGTAATACTAATACTACAAATTTAAAACAGCACATAGAACGAAAACACCAGACTTTTTCTACATTTTTGTTTTTGAGATCATAACGTCATTGTTTAATTTTTCTATAATTGTCATTTTTTTCATGATCGGGAAACCTTTTAGATACCCCACAGCAAAACTCTAGGTACTAGTCTGACTGCAAAGTTTTGACGGTACGTCAGCTGCTTGTTTTGCGATCTATTCTCAGAGTCCATAGCTGTCTACTCCCACCTGACCCTAGAAAGCGTACCTATATATGTTGCCCGAGTGTACAACACAAAACCTCTTTTGCAAAACATCAATACTCCACTGGAGGGACTAAGTGCGGAAACCAAACCAGTAACATAGAACATCAATACTACGTGTTAAGTTCTCACGTATACAAAATTGTACAACAAAAACTAAATATTATAAACCTAAATAAATTCGACTTGAAATCTAAAATTTAGGACTGGCTCATTCAGCAGGACTACAATAACACTGAATCCCTATTGGAATATATCGCTTAACAATTACTGAATAACAAAACATTATTTAATTTGGAACTCAAACTCTACATATAACAATCAACTCATCACATACACTATCCAACAAAACTTACATTACACTTACGAACACACATACTCAAATAAACTGGAATTGAATGTTTATACCTATTTTTGTAATTAAATATATAATAACTTAAGTAACTTTAATTTATATTTTTATTTCTCTATGATATACAACGTGTAACATAAAGGGTATATACATAACAAAGGCATGGCATCTTTACATGATATCAAGCGATATTGGAAGTTTTTTAATCCTATCTCTTTATGTTAGGAAGTTATGAGGAAAAACACCGCCTGTGATAGGCTACTATCATACTAGTCGCACAGAGACATTGAAGACATTTATCGGATTTTGGCAAGTAACGTCACGGGTAACGAGTAGTTATTAACGTATGTAGTGTGCTGCCACGTTTGTTGTGATTTGATTTTAAGAAACACACGAAACCGAAAATTTGGTACCAATTTTTTGAGTATTTTATTTTGAGTTGAAACCCTTCCGATATCGTTTGATATCATCTAAAGATGCCATGCCCTTGGTATGTATATAGGTACCCTTTTTGTTACACGTTGTATACAGTATGTTAAATAACAGAGGGCGTTCCCTTAAACCCGTTAATATATGTCATTAATAGATTAAAATAAAAATATCAGCATAGAAAAATAAGCATAAAAAAATCCGAATAAAAAAAAATTCTAATTGGAAATAAATTTGAAACCTCCTGTTTTAAATCAAAATAGTAGTCGTCATGTATAAATAAATTGTGACGTTGCCGTCTTTCATGTTCGCGTGTACAGTGTGTTTCTTTTACATGTCAATTTAAAATTATTATTGAATATTTTCTTATTGGAAAAAAATTTAAAACATTTTGTTTTTGAATGGAAATATTTTTTTTAGCATGTATGTATGCTATACTATTTCGGGTTAACGGGAACGCCCTCTGTTAGTTAACATACTGTATATTTGTTAAGATAGGATTGGAAATAACATCGATACTCGAATCCAAGGGCCCAATATGTACCTATTGCCTATTGTACAGTTCAACTCAATCGGATCGAATTACTGTCTCCTAAGATACAGGTATTCCCTAGTTTAGGAGGTAGGATTTATTGTTTTGTTACATAGAAAATCACCTTTATTCTATTCTCTCTTCTTTTTACCTATTGTTAGTTTTTTTAAGGCATGTACTTGAAAACTTTATCTAGGTATGTATGTTCTTGCTCAATAAAGTAATTATTATTCTTTTATTTCATTGTATATACATATAAATTACATTTTTAATTATTTCTACATAAATAATACATTAAAAGCATTTCAAAATATAAAAAAGAGTAGCCCACCGGTATCGGGAACAGGGTTCAAGCAACCGGCGGTCAGGGCTCCAGAGAGAGGAATTTCCTGACAATGCGAGCCGTGTCCAGAATTACAGCTTTCTGAATCAAGCCCTTGATCCAGCTGCCTAACGAGAGCCTCCTGAGGTGTTGGTCGAGGCTCTTGGCTATTAATATAAGATATTCCTGATTATTATTAGTAGGTATTTGGTTTATTATTAGAATACGAAAAGCATGTACAATTTTAAGTAACAGGATAATCATTTTTTTTCGCAAAAATCGATTATTTATTTTGAATTAAATCGATTTTTAACAAATCGATTATTTTCCATTAATGCCACATCCCTATCTCCGACCCGGCGACAACCATCGACTCGCGACCAGAGAGACCTGTCACAGATCCACAATCTCTCACAAATATCTTCTGGCTGGCCAGGATCAAACCGCAAGCCGTTTGTTTCATTTAAAATGCAGAGCGCGGCTAAAGAAGTTCGACTTCAAAAAAGGAGAGCGGAGCTCCGGATGTATGCTTAAAGAAGAGAGCCTTTAACCGTATTACCAAGTCCTACAAAAAGGCGTTTAAGAAGGCTCGCTTCGACCACATTACTCATACTAACAACAAGCTCTGTCATCTGATAGCAGAATTTTCTGGTCCCTTGCCAAATCGGTCGAGGCGAACTTCTGTCGGCCCACACTGCCTCCGCTGGTTAAGCCTGGTGGATCACTGGCTAATACGGCGAGAGAGAGAGAGAGCAAAACTCTCTTTGCATTTCTCTTTACCCACAAATTCGCGTCTTAATATTAGCAGTGCTACTCCATTTAATTTACCTCATTGAGGAACTTCAAAGCCGGAGGTTCGCTTTAGGAACAAGGAGGTTCTGAGAGTACTGTGTCGTCTGGATGTGAATAAGTCTAGTAGTCCGGATGGTATACCACCATCATCATCATCACAGCGTTAATCCCAGTCGCATCCGAGCCTTTTCAGCTTTGGAGTCTGGGGTCCGCTTTACCAGTCCAACTGCTGAAATGGCTAAACTCCGACATTTTCCGTGAAGCGACTGCCGTTTGACCTCCACAACCCGAAGGCGACATCGAAGCATTGCAGTTAGACCAATTGTTGGACTTTTGAGGGCTACAACGACTGCCACTAGATGTTTGTATGGCAACCGGGACCAACGGCTTAACGTGCTTTCCGGGGCACGAGCAGACCAGTGCAAGTATTCATATTCATGCTTACTTGCGCAGCGGCCGCGTCCGCTACCGCTACGCCACGGAGGCTGTCGGATGGTATACCACCGATTGTTCTTAAAGCATGAGCGCCCGGTTTGTGTCCTGTATTGATGCGCTTGTATCGCCTCTCACTTAGACTGGTATAGTGCTCAAGTCCTGGAAGCTTGCCAACGTGCAGCCCGTGCCTAAAAAGGGTAGTCGTGCCGATCCTACCAACTATCGGCGATTTCGACAACCTCCATACTTGCAATATTATGGAGCGTGTGTTGAACTCCCGCCTCTTGGCTTACCTGGACAGACATCGCCCTGAGGACACGATGGAGTATACTATGCAGGTCTGCCCGGTTTGGGGAGAGCACCGCCGTGTCCTCGTGGTGGCGATCGGCGGCGATCTCTCGAGTCCGGCCCTGGTCCAGGCCATGGTCGGGAACGAGAGTGCATGGCAGGCCGTCACGTCCTTCTGCGAAGCAGTGATGCTGGCAAAGGACGAGGCGGAGCGCGTTAGGGGGCGGAATCCCAGCGGCCTCACGCCTTTAGCCGTCGCAGGAGACAACATCGAACTCCCGGTCACCATAGGCGCGGACTCGCAGACGGCGAGCGATAGGCAGCTCGCCGCCCGGCAAAAACCGCGTGCGTCTCAAAGAGATGTCAGCATTTTGTGACGGCGTCCACGAGGACCGATGCCTCCTGAACCTGGGTTGGTTAAAAAAGAAACCGTGGCCTTGGCCTACAGGAAAGTGAAGAAACCCGGGTGGGCTTTAATCAGCAAAAGTCTGACACGCCCTTCCGCGCCGCGCAGAGCGGGAGAGTTCATTTGATGATTTCCCATCCAAAACAGAAGAAAAAATATGTGAGTGCTATAGGCCATAAATTACGGTTAGCCACAAGTTATGTTTAGACAAAAGTTGTGATAGATAGCTAAAATGCATGCTGGGTAAATAGCAAGCATTTTAGCTATCACAATTTTTGTCTAGCAAGTTGGAAAGAAATATAATAATAATAATAAACGTTTATTTTTTTCCACCACACAATTAAACATAAGTTTAACACAATATTAAGTTTACAAAATATAACGATGTAGTGGAAATGGAGCCTGTACTAGGACAACCTGTGTTACAGGTCTCCAGAAATATGTACAGACCATAGAACATCAAGCTACTAACTGCTGTCGTCCGTACCTCTATTTGACTATTATGGAAATGTCATACAAATATGTACAGACCATAGAACATCAAGCTACTAACTGCTGTCGTCCGTACCTCTATTTGACTATTATGGAAATGTCATACAAATATGTACAGACCATAGAACATCAAGCTACTAACTGCTGTCGTCCGTACCTCTATTTGACTATTATGGAAATGTCATACAAATATGTACAGACCATAGAACATCAAGCTACTAACTGCTGTCGTCCGTACCTCTATTTGACTATTATGGAAATGTCATACAAATATGTACAGACGATAGAACATCAAGCTACTAACTGCTGTCGTCCGTACCTCTATTTGACTATTATGGAAATGTCATACAAATATGTACAGACGATAGAACATCAAGCTACTAACTGCTGTCGTCCGTACCTCTATTTGACTATTATGGAAATGTCATACAAATATGTACAGACCATAGAACATCAAGCTACTAACTGCTGTCGTCCGTACCTCTATTTGACTATTATGGAAATGTCATACAAATCCAATCTATTAGTATGTACCAGATGTCCAAATCTAGTTATTAAAGTTGTTTTGCATAATATAAAAATATTTTAAGACTACATGGTTTTGAAAAGTGCTTGCAATGAACGTTTCATAGAATTGGAATGAAAATATTTATTAGGTTTTGTGTTTTCCTTCACATTTGAATGTGTAGGAAAAGCCACAGGCCACAACGTAACGTGATACAACAGTGTAAGTAAGTTTATTAGCTACGGATCTCTATATAATAAAAACCTGAGGCACCGGCCTTTGTTATCATTTAGTGTTTGCATTCGAAGCGGCACGATCATTTGGATGCGCTCATAGCAAACAAGTTTCATTTTTTATTCAACAACTTTGAATAATGTGGAAGTCCAGGGTGACGTGCTTAACTTTAAGTTTACTTTTAACATTAAATGTTCCTGATGTGATCAGCCAGAAGCAGCCGGTGGTGCGGACCCCGCTTGGTGAAGTAGCTGGTTATTATATGCAAACTAGGGGAGGACGCCAAATATCCGCGTTCACCGCTATTCCATTCGCGGTCCCACCACTTGGTGATCTAAGATTTAAGGTAAGCACAGGAAAATTAGATATAGCGTTATTTTTTAATTGTCTCCTCAATCAGATAAATTGCTAATGCTATAAAGTGCCAGTGCTTGTGTTATTTTGTGTAGCTTGTTTTTTAATAATTTAGAATAATATAACTAAGTATAGTAGTTGTGAATTATTGGTAAGTAGTTCCTAGTATTTGATGAACAGCATAACTTTTACGTATTGCCCAGCATAATTTTTACTTTTTGTATGTGCCCATACCCACTTATGCAATGTACAGGTAAGGGTCAAAACTGCATTACCAGTTTTGAACTTTATTGCACTAACAATAAGTGTCAAAAGTGGTACTCCCCTATTGACCTACTGTACACACGACAGCACATCAAGCTACTACAATCTTTCATATTTCTTTATTCGATTTTCAACTTTATATGTAAAGCATTAAGGCTCGAGGTTGATTGGATTTTTTTGACAGTTTCGGTTAGGTTGACCTGCTGTCGTCGGTACAAGCTATTTGCAATTTGTGATACTAATGTATAATGAATTTACGACGTTTATGTAATCATGTAGGTAGTTTTTACAATGCCAACTTGTTCTTAGAGAAAAACACAGATAAAAACACGTCATCAACAAATTCAGGCATTAGATATAATTATGTAGACGAAGTATCTATATCTATTTTTAATTTAATTGCACCACCTCAAGCTGGTAACAGCTTATCATCAACATTATTATCTACTTAGTATATCAATAAATACTTACATAATAATGATAATATTGTTAACAAGTTGCCGTTATATTCCCTTATTTGTAAGCCTATTGCATTTATTTTGTATGATTAAGTACCTACATATCATAAACCATAAAGGGAAAAATGCGAAAATGTGGAATTTCAGTAGAAAAGTATTGCTATAATGCTTATACCTTGCTCTGCCTTTCGCTGTATACCTTCATTTCATTTTAGCTGAAATTGAAAAATATTTTGATAACTGTAATGAATTAGGAAGGAATGCTATGCGTTTAATTTCATGATATTGTTTAACCAATGCTGCGCTTTGAATGATACATAAATTAAGTACCTATATTACAACATAAATGATGTTTCACAGGCTCCAGTTCCTATAAAACCATGGGAAGGTACATTTGATGCGACCACCGTAACTCCTATATGTGTGCAGAAAAACCCTTACCTTCGCCAAAAGGACATCGTAGGACAAGAAGACTGCTTGTACCTCAACATTTACACACCAGTTACAAGTAATGTGAGTATTTTAATTGCTGACAAAATTCTTCAACAACGGATTTATTTACAAAAAAAAAACGTTTATTTTTGACACTATATTAACTGTGATTTTGGAATGAAGTCCCTAATCGCACTTTATACCCTGCACACTATAATTGTCGAATGAGAACTAGACTGAAAAAAGTTGCTTGTTTTTAATCGTTATAATACTAAGAAGTAAAAAGTATTAATATGTATTAAATATTACAGTAATAAGTCACTTAATAACGTATATACGTTAAATAACGTATATATGTATACTTACCTACATATTGCTATAGAATATTCTATAGCAATATGTAAGTATACATATATTACTGTATCTTACTAGATGTGTGGGATACGCGATTGCATTTTATGTTTTCACTTAGTTACTTTCAAAAGCTATTACTATATTTAAGTGCGCCTACGGTTATGTAATAGTGATTAAATTGTGTATTAAACAGGTTAATGAACTTTATTCCAATTCCCGTACCTATGTTTCACGACACTGTTCGACTTTTTTATAATAAGAACGTTACTTTGGTTGGAAATATCTGTATGTATCAAATTCTCGTAATTTTAAAAACTTTAACAGGCTGGAAAGTAATTACCATTCTTAAAAAACCTAGTCGCAATTTCATCTCAGCGACGATCAATAGCATAAACTTGTCAAAAATGCTGAAAAAGCGGACTGCGTTAATTAAGTCTGTGAACTGTTCTAAGAATTTAGGCAATTGCCCCCGTTTTTTTTTTTGTTTTGTATGGGAAATCATCAAATCACCTCTCGCGCTTTGGGCGGAGCGGAAAGGCGTGTCAGACTTTTACTGACTAACCGTAACCGTACCCAGTGTCTTTTTTAACCAACCTGCAACTCTGGCCCAGACAATTGCCCCTCTGATCTCAATCTTAATCAGTTTTTGACAATGATTGTCGCTGAGATGAAACTTAGATTTACAATGTCATACAAAAATTACGGGAATTGGTCAAACTAAACTTTGCTATAAGTATTCTGAATAAACTACGAAATTTAAATATGGCGCTATTGTTTAAACCTAGGCCTGATTAAGGATAAACCTTGATTTGTTAAGAGACTACTGAAGGAC
Organism: Sesamia nonagrioides; assembly: GCA_017933935.1. NCBI lineage: Eukaryota > Metazoa > Arthropoda > Insecta > Lepidoptera > Noctuidae > Sesamia > Sesamia nonagrioides. Next base: position 517,543 of record JADWQK010000412.1, on the reverse strand, counting down.
GCCAACGAAGTAAAACGAAACGTAATTAAAAGGCCATTGAGGTTTTTTAACACTGGCCGCTCAGATTCCGGTTCTGCGAGTTCATAGTTGAACACAAACATGAATTTAAATAATTTAATGACCTAGGTTGGTTTGCAGTAGACACTGACCTTGATTCCCGTGTTCACAATCTTAATTAAAGTTCAATGCATCTTTTTCTTTCTACTTTAATAAGAAAAGGACAGAAGATAAATAGAAGTTTAGTCCTATCAAATGAGTCAACGCCTATTGATGTATTTATGGTATAATCGCCATGTGTTAATCACATTTAAACTGTCTATGGAATATCTTAATTTGACAGGACTATACTAATATTGGAATGAGGAGATCCGCAGAAGAACGAGAGTAACCACATAGCTCGAGGAATTGCAACGCTAAAGTGGCAGTGGGCTGGGCACATTGCCCGTAGTACTGATGCCCGATGGGGCCGACGGGTTCTCGAGTGGTGACCACGCACCGGAAGACTTAACGTGGCTAGGCCCCCGACAAGGTGGACCGACGACCTGGTGATGATCACGGGATACCGCTGGATGCGGGAGGCGCAGGACCGGTAGTCGTGGAGAACCTTGGGGGAGACCTATGTCCAGCAGTGGACGTCTTTCGGCTGAAATGATGATGATGATACTAATATTTTATCTTCTGTCTCTTTCATAATATAACATGAACAGGGGAATTGGCACCGATATCTTGTCAGCTTAATTTATAATTATAAAATTCGCAGGATGTCGAAAAGAAACTTTTACCGGTCATGGTGTTCTTACATGGTGGAGGATGGATGTGTGGAGACTCCACTACACAGATGTATGGGCCGCAGTATATTCTGGATAGAGATGTTATATTAGTAACTACAAATTACAGATTAGGTTAGTAATATACGTAGATAGTGTTTATAAACATTCTAACAACGAATTTAGACAACGAATGATATTTAATTTACATATAATTACCTAGAACCACTTTATAATATGTGGATTTATTTATGTATCACTCTTACAACTGTCTTTACAGACCTTAACTTAATGCGACAGTCCAGTTATCCCCTAATACTTAAATATACACTAATTCTAAAATATAACTAACAATATTTAATCAAACTCTTGCGAGTTCACTCAAAGAACACGAAAATATATTCTAGTCTTTCATGGATTTCGTTCACCAAAATCAATTTTATTTTCATTATTAAATAAGAGAAGTAGTATGAATAGTACCTAGTAGTAGTGGTATTAATAATATCTATTTACAATAGACTAATTATTTGATAATAACTATATTTTGTTAAAATTGCAGGTCCATTAGGTTTCCTATCTACTCAAGACGAACATTGTCCTGGTAACAACGGTTTGAAGGACCAACAGGAGGCCCTGCGGTTCGTACAGAAGAACATTGAGAGTTTTGGTGGAGATAAAAACTCCGTTACAATATTCGGAGAAAGTGCTGGTGGAGCGAGTGTCCACTACCACATGATATCAGAAACTAGTGCTGGTAAACTATTGTTTCTTACCATTAGCCTGTGTGGTTGTGGTACCGGGCTTAGAATAGTACCAACCCATATCCTCCCGTGGGCGTCGTAAGGCGACTAAGGGAACTCTCACCAGGGAAGCGGGCAGCAGCGCTTCTCCTGTGGAATATCAAATTACTGCGATTCCCAACCCGTCTGCCAAGCGTAGGGATTATGGCAAACCCTCTCAATGGAATGAAAGCCTTGGAGGAAGATCTTTGTCCAGCAGTGGACCTCTATAGGCTGAAGAAGATTAGCGTATTAACAAGTACTCCTGACGATGGCTCTTATACCTGAAACGATCAACCTTGAACAGATAATGTCCTCTATGTTGTCCGCATTCGGTCCTTCATGTACGCGTACTCGTTGGTTATACCAACCAGTCCAACTTCCTACAGAAGTAGACTAAAGACTAAGTCTATTGCAGTACGATTATGTAACCATCTCATCTTGAAAACATAGGTGGAGGAGCTGCTATTCCAAGTAATGCTAGGGATTGACAGCTCACTTCAAGCTCCATTCACCTAACTTTTTACGATGAGATTTTTTTTTCTGTCTCGCATGTTTGGCCTATTCTGGGTGAAGTGTTTGTATCCAAAGATCACATGCTCAAAGGTTTCCTCAGCTAACATGAAAACCCCATTTAGGAAACTGTTCGTTATCTTAGGTATAGTGGTGATAGGGATATCAGATCAGATCTTTTTAATTAATCCCTTAAATATACATATAACACCAAGGCTGCAATCTTTACTAAAAAATCACAGCCTGGAGAGAATGAGGACTATGCATAGATCGGCCTTGTCAGAAGTTTGAACGATATAAATAATTGACAATGACTCATGTGCAGCTTAAACTTAACAATTCGCTCAGGGATATGGTGTTAGGAGTCCGGACATCCATGGCGTATGCGGACTTTAATGATGTCAGTCTAATCTAAATGGTATCTTTACTTAATATAGTTGACATGGGTTGAGTGAACGATTTGGGAACTATGTACAGTCAAGACCAAAAGTCGAGTTGCAATCTCACAAAACTATGGCCAAGCAATACTAGTTGTAGTTACGACCTTCTTCTATAATAAAGTTTGATACACGCTCATACACTTGCTGCCCGCTTATGATTGTTAGGTACTACTTATTAATTTCAACGTCTACAGTAAGTGTTTCAATGGCGTAACGGTTTTCGCCTTGATAGGCGTTCAAGGTGGTTCGAGTTCGAATCTAATAACTTACAAAAATATTTTTTAAATGTTTATGAGTCATTATAAAAAGATGACGGTAGACTTAAAAGAATCTGAATCACTACTTCACAAAAAATATTCCGCTACCTACAATAACTATTATTAGCTACAATAACTCAAATAATATTACTTAGCTGTTGTTGGTTGGTGAACATATAGTTACCAGTTTGTGTTATTAGTTTTACTTTTTAATCGATATGCAGGCATATGCAGCAATATATCTCAAATATCATATGAAACCGGCTTTTGTGTAAGTTGTTTTTATTATTATTTATGTAAGGTGCAAACCAATCGCTTGTAGCAAGTGCGTAATAAAATTGTTATTGTTTTAGATAAATACTGTAAGCCGTTGGAGGTCAAGGTCAAGAGGTTGGAGGACGAAGGTAGCTGTCGAGACAAGTGAAACGAAACGACAATATTTACCGTTGAATAAACTTTTAAATCGTGCGAAGAAGATAGGTTGCATTTGTGGTTTAAAAATAAATTGGCGAGGCTGGTGGAGTGTTATCGAGCTAAACAAAAAAAAAACTATTTATAACAAAAACAGTGCAGAAGTGTCCTACAGAGTGTTTTAAATATATACCAATAAATATCCTATTAACGGACTCTAAACCATCTCTAAAGTAATTTAGCTAAGTGACAGTAATATGTTCGGTTGGCTTAATGGCTAACAGATGTCGCCTTTTGCAATTTCAATACAAATTACTTTTGGTAAATTATAAAAACAATAATTTCGGAATTCGATAAGAAATAAGTTCGTTTACTTTTGAACTAAGAAAGCGCTTGAAGATTATAATCTCATGCCTTCAAACTCCGAAAAAAGGCATTGCAGGATGGCAGCACTAGTACTATGCTATACACGCAAAAAAAATATAAATGTAATAAGCACTATTATGTGTTCTAAGTATAGATTATTTTATGATTGCAATAATATTCAGGTTAAGCTTCAATCCTCTTTTCTTTAAGAAAATGAATAATTAAGCTATAACCTCTTTAATCATAATATACGTATAATATTATAATTTTCATATCTAACAACCAAAAATGTTTTTTGTATTTTTTACCATAACAATATCATAAGTTTGTCAAGGATTACTTTTATATAAAATATTACAATGCTGCCGTTTCAACGTTTGTTTCATTTGTTAGTATAAGTATATCTATACCGAATAATATATAACTTTATAATATATTGCATTATAATATGCGTATTGTTTTATTTTTATATATTTTTTATTATATTACCCCTATAGTAAACTAAAACATATAATAAAACCCTTTTTTGGAATAAATATTCAATAAATTTTCCTATTTGTTTAAATATTATTTGCAAACATTTTTACTTTAAAATACAAATCAATTATCATAATTTTAAATTATATGAAACAACAAAAAGAGTTGCCTATAATAAGGATCGAACCCACAATCGCTCGCTTTTGATAGCACCATTGTTAAGTGCGGCCGCTAACTCAACTTCAAATGAAGTAACGAAATTTTGCATTACTTTAAAGAAAGACGAAGACTACGATAAAAAAAAAATGCGGTAGTGTGCGTGGCCGGTTTAGCGCAGGCGACAGTAGTCTTTAAGGTGGAAATGGACTTCTACAGCTGATAGTACAAAGCTGTTGAAGCCACGCATCCACAATAAATCGTAATCAATATGGATTAACTTTAAACCTGAAATAACTTGGTTATGGGCTGTTATCGACGAGATAAAATTATTTAGAAGGTGTTGCGCACATTTGAGTTCGGATTGACGCTGTTGTGAGAGTTCAAAGAACCTTCAGCTATTGTGGTTGAGTGGAAAGTGTGAAAGTGTTTGCTATAGAGGGGACAAAGTTTACTGCTTCCTCCAAGAGTAAATTGCGTTCATCTCATGCACGCTTGTACTATAAGAAAAATAGAATTCGTTTGGTACATATTAATTGGTTTTTATTAATTTACCTATAGTAAAGGTGTGTGTGAAGCACTTTAAAAAGCAAGGCTAAAATTGTAAAATGATTTATGTTAAACCTTATTATATAAATCACTTGCGTAACAATTATGCATTGACAGAATTTAAAATCATCAATTCTGTTGATCTATCTAAATATCAATCAATTGATTATGAACTTAGAATTGCTGTATATTTTAATGATTATAATCCAGTGAAGCCAACGCCCGCTAATCGTTTTTTTATCAACATTTATCATGACCTCCAGACATCAAGACAAAGTATAACAACATAAAGTAAAGAATTTATAAATAATTTTTGAAAATTATTTCAGGACTATTTCACAAAGGAATATCGGAGTCAGGTACTGCTCTGGTGCCATGGGCGGAGGCTCCACCTGGTGAAGCCCTCCGAAAGGCGTTTCGCCTTGCTAAGTTTTTGGACTGCCCTCAATCGCCTTCAGAAAAAATGATTAACTGTCTTCGCACTAAGGACAGCTATGATATCATCAACACCGAGTTTAGTTTTTATGTAAGTTCACTTTGCCTGTTTAAATACCACATAAATATGCTTGCAGTGCCTACGTTATTAATTATACTTTTTCATCTATCATTGTGCAATGACCAATGATTTAATGGATATTTTCCTTTTGAGATCATATACAAGTCAACACTAAAATAACGGATGTACAATGATGCTTAACGAAGCCAATAAATTTTAATTATATAATTAGCAAATTAATTATATATTTTTTTGTGTCGAGTCACACCTGGGTACCTTTGGCTTATGGAGATATTGAAGGTTAAAATTCTAACTTTTACGGCGTTTTAACGTTTTCTTATGAAAACAAGTTTTTAATGTTATTACACAGATTTAAATAAGGGGTATTCAAACCCGTGTAACAACATCTTTATGACCACTTCGTTGCATGCACCCATGATGAGCACTATGTTTTGCGTGTCTTATAGTTTATACTGTATGCCTAGTATGAGTTTTGATTACGAGACTCGATCGTCGATGTCGAGCTCGTTTGGAGCTTTCATTGGTTGATAGTTCTTACAACCTTGAAGCCTTGGCCAATCAATGAGTCAAACGCGCTCGATATCGACGATCGAGTTTCGTAATGAAAACTCATACTAGGCCTACTGTGCATTATCGCCATAGATATCAGAAAATTATGCACAATCAACTCATATTCTCACCACGAAAAAAGTCCACTCATATTATAATTATGTAGTAATTATTGTTATGTTTGATGTATTTACAAGTTATTATAGTAGTTTCCGGCTATGTGATGTGTCTTTATACAACTTGTATGTGAACATTAAAATGTGACCTTTCTTTGAACTTTCTTGTACTCTGCCATTTTAGGAATGGGACTATGAGCCAATGACTCCATTCAAAGCGGTTGTGGAGCCAGACCTCCCTGGGGCATTCTTGAAGAGGAGTCCTCGTAAAATTCCCAACGTACCAGCAGTGCCTTGGATGACAGGCCTCACAAAGGATGAAGGGTGCTTGAAATCAGTTTGTAAGCTTTCTTACTTTTATTGATAAAACAAGCACGGTTGTGCAGCGTTGCTGCTGTATTTTTATACGTAGTTTGGATATATCATTTATATTAAGAATCCAAGTCTAAGTTCGATATTTCTAAATAAACGACAGACAAACAGTTCAACTAGGTAGGTCCAACTTCGAGAAAGAGGTGTCGCGTCGAATCCAGCTCGGCTGGGCAGCGTTCGGTAAGCTACTCTACATCTTCTCGTCGTCCAAGATACCACAGTGTCTCAAGACTAAAGTCTTTGACCAGTGTATGTTGCCAGTGATGACTTACGGAACTGAAACGTGGTCGCTCACAATGGGCCTCACACGAAGGCTCAGAGTCACACAAAGGGCAATGGAAAGAGCTATGCTCGGAGTTTCTCTGCGTGATCAAATCAGAAATGAGGAGATCCGCAGAAGAACCAAATTCATCGACATAGCAGGGCACAATGCTCGTAGAACCGATAGCCGATGGGGCAGTTAAGGTTCTGGAGTGGCGGCCACGTACTGGAAGACGCAGCGTAGGGAGGCCCCCAACAAGGTGGACCGCTGACATGGTGAAGGTCGCGGGAAGCCGATGCATGCGGGCAGCACAAGACCGGTCAGCGTGGAAAGCCTTTGTCCAGCAGTGGACATCTATAGGCTGAAGAAGCAGAAGATTATACGTTCTGTCTGCACAAAATAAAAGCGCGTAATGCACTCGGCCCTTACATAGTATTAGATATTTATTACGTTGTGAGAATCCTTTAATGGGAAAAACAATGTATTTGACTGGATGACGCAACCGTTTTTGCATTCGATAGTGTACTAAGCCGTTATTACGTAACAGTTAAAATATCATACCGGTTTATTGACACAAAACAAAATGTATTTTATTTTGCAGGGATCACAGCGAACTCGTCCAGATATGAAGAATTTATGTCAGCTTTCGATACTATTGCGCCAGTGACATTCTACTATGAGAATTCACCGTACGTTGACGAAATTACTCAGAAAATACGTCAAAAGTATTTAAAAGAAAACGACCCAGAGGCAACAAAGCAAGGAATCCAAGACGTAAGTTATTAAGGTCCGTATTCCAGAAGGAAACTCAAGCATTGATCTCTGTTTAAGTATTACTTTAAGCTAGTTTCAACCAATCAAAAGGCTTCAAACGAGACTTAAGAGAAGCTTGAGTTTTGAGTGACGTTCTATAATACGGACTTTAGTCTTTGTTATAATGCAATGTAGTGCAGATGCAATAGCAAATGCGTTCATTATGACAGCTCAAAAACATTAGATAACTGCCTTAACAGCGTTGTTCAGCAGACATTTTTTTTGAAGCGATTGATTTGCAGCCCTTCAAAATGATTCAGATTATAATTAAAAGTATCCCAAGCTGGGTGCAGTTGGACGTTTGATTATTATCATCGCTGTATTAAGAATTTTTATTTAAATAATTATAGCTAGAGAAAATTTATATAAAATAGATTTTTATATAAATTTATTTTTATTTAATATTATTTTTTTATTACCCTACCTATTAGACAAGAGCAAATTTATATTACGAGTACCTATCTGGCGTCATGGTGTAGACGAGATGGGAATTGATACTGGACTAAAAAAACAGAAACATTTAATGGCCGCCGCAAGTTAGCTACACTGGCGGCGGTCATTAATAAAGTTTTTTTTTTTTGTTTTTCTGCTTGCTTAAAATTATGAGGAAAATATATTTGTTTTGTTACCCATCACATCTGTAAAGTTTCGCTAGATTGTTTGACTCGTTATTATAACACAACATATGTACCTACTACCCGTGCGCGATAAGTTGGGACCTGATTGCGGTGACGTTGAGAGATGAGATAATGTAAATAATAGATAAAATAAATGTATAAAATTAAACATTGTATTTTTATTCATTACAAAACCATAGTCAACACTTTCGGTGATACATAATTAAATACCTAGAGTTCTATTTTATTCAAATAATGTGCACTCAGGTCCCAACTTATCGCGCACGGGTAGTACAAGTTTACCTAGAACTTTACATGATCGTGAAATAGCAGGTAATCTTTTGTTAACTTTCCTGTTATTTTATCAGCCAGTATCATATTATGTAGTCTTAATTACAGTGGTATTAAGTTTATTATACTTAATCCTACTTCGACATTAAGTATGTAAACTAATAAAGTCTTTTATTTAGTCGAGGTTCTACGCTAGTATAATTCAGAGTAAGAGCATACCTCATGTAGGTATGCTCTTCTTACCCTGAATTTTACTACAAGCATGCTAGATTCAGGGCGGTTTGCTCTATCCTGATCTCTATCTATGTATGTAGGTATGACGCAGTACCTACTGAGTTTCATTAAGTACTTGGGGTTCCCCTCATAGTCACAGTGTTGAGGTAAAACCATATAAAACATTTCAATTTACGCACGGAGGATATATTTTAAACGAGGTTGAAGATTACTGTAGCTTTTTTTTAGTCTATTTGATGTTCCTTTGCCTTCTGCTAGGCAAAGACATCCCCTGTTTCCTTCCAAATCTATGTTTCTCTAGCACTGTGATTTTTAACAAAAACAAAAAATGGTACTTATTTATTTACAAAGAATTAAAACGGATATTTTTTTTTCAATATTATAGTCACTCTGAAATCAACTAAATTAATTAATAAAAAATAATTTAAGTTAAAATAAGTACTAAGAAGGTCTTATAAGGATTGGGACGGGGTCGACTCCTTCTGGGAAGCAGTAATGCAAGCAAAGGAGACGGCCGAGCGGGAGAGAGAGGCACAAAGTACTCTCCCTTCTCGGCGACGGCGCGGGGGTCGCCGTCACAGGGCCGAGGCCGACCTACTGCCTCTATGATAATTCTTCCTTTTTAGGATAAAACATAAATTTTAGTCTGAGTAGACTTTGTATTAATGTTTGTATTGATATCGATTAGATTATAGCTATCGATTTATGTAAGATTCATGCTTGGCCGAAATTTGAAAATGACGTCTGCGAAGTATACCACAAACCGTCAAAACCCTTTACACCTTCTTAGTATGTATATAAAACTAGCTTTCCGCCCGCGGCTTCGCTCGTGTGGAGATCAGTTATATCGCGCTTTTTTGATTTCCCTCGGGAATATCATTTTTTTTTTCGGGATAAAAATTACCCTATTATTTAATCTGGACTTTTAACTTAACGTTTGAAAAATTTCAAAGCAATCTGTTCAGTAGTTACGGCGTGAAAGCGGAACAAACAAACTCACTTTCCCATTTATAATAATATTAAGGATTGAAGAAAGTGTTAGGTAAAAGCTGACTAAATCAAATTATTTTTTAAGTTCTCTGGTCGTGGTACTCATCATCATCATCAGCCCCTACTCGTCCACTGCTGGACATAGACCTCCTTCATGGCACGCCAACAAGCTCGATCCTGAGCAGTTCTCCGCCAGCCACTACCAGCCACCTTTTTGATGTCGTCGCTCCATCTCGCCCAAGGGCGTCCTACGCTATGTTTGCCGAGACGCGGTCTCCACTCGAGGACTCGTTTAACCCAACGGTTGTCGGTCCTGCGGCATATGTGACCAGCCCATTGCCACTTCAGCTTGCTAATCCTCTCAGCTATGTCGGTGACTCTGGTCGTGGTACTATCTACATGTTATAAATTTGTATTATTGCTTTTTATTTACAGATTTACACTGACTCATATTTTGCATATCCTGCCATAGAGGCTATAGAGTTGGTGTTTAATTACACGAAAAATCCAGTTTACTTGTATGAATTGACCTATAGAGCCACAAACAGCTTTTCACAAGTATTCGGTGACCCAGAAGGAAATTACGGTGAGTTAATTTAAGTTGTGCTAGATGGCAAGCATGGAATAAGTATTTATTCTAGAAAATAAGACTCTGAATGAATGAAAAAACACATTTACAAAAATGCGGGTTGTCATTTTTATTAAGCCTCCGTGGCGTAACGGTAGCGAACGCGGCCGCTGCACAAGGAGGCGCGGTTACAATCCCCGCGCAGTGCAAATATTTGTATGAATGAATATGAATATTTGCACTGGTCTGGTCATGCCTCGGAAACCACGTTAAGCCGTTGGTCCCGGTTGGCATACGAACATCTTATGGCAGTCGTTAGGGGTTGTCATTATCATCAACCTTTTTACTGCCCCACTGCTGGGCACAGGTCTCCTCTCATACAGAGAAGGATTGAGCGTAATCACCACGCTTGCTCAATGCGGGTTGGCGATTTCAGACTTAAAATCCAGGTCCTCAAAATGTTTACCTTCACCTTTTAATCAATCATTGGTGCCTTTTAAACAGCCATACTTAGAAAGTACATATAACTTAGAAAAGATAGGTACATTGGTACTTGCCTGACCTGGAATCGAACCTGCACACTCATACTTGAGAGGCTGGTGTTTTAACCACTAGGCCACCACGGTCACCTTGTAATAAAAGTAATATATGTATTACGCTGTGCTGAGCGTATGGCTTATTGTGAGAATTGTATAGTATAAAAATTGTATAGTATAGTATAAATAGTATACAAATAATGCTGTGTGCCCATTTCAGGTGTATGCCACGCCGATGATCTGATGCACCTTTTCCCGATCGAGTTCCTTGAACTACCATTTTCCGCTGAAGATATCAAAATTAGTGAAACTATTGTAACGCTATTCACTAACTTTGCTACTACAGGGTAAGTTTTTAGTAAATCTCTAATTTCTTATATTATAATTTATCTTTTTATAGAATTTAGTTTTGTAGGATGTTTATGCCTCTGAGATAATCTATCCATTTATGTTCATTTAATTTATTAACCAACCACCGAAAACTCAAGTTATCGATAAGAAGACCAAAAAGAAAATAAGATATTATAAAGATGTAGAAATTTCTATTCTACTTTATCCAATGCAGTTTTTGGTTACCCTTGGTAGATGATTTACCTCATTATCTATTATGCTTTCAGAAACCCCAACAAACCCGTCCAAGTGCCATTTAAATGGGATCCAGCAACATCAGGGAGCAAAATGGAGTACCTAGAAATAGCGAGTCCATCAAGTATGAAGAAAGACCTCGCGCCGCGGTCACGGTACTGGGGGACCCTGCCTTTGTGGCATAATGTGCGCACACGCAGATTTACAGACGAGCTATAAGTAATGTAACTTGTAATATAATAAAAAATGTAATAATAAAGTAATAAATATACGACCTTTATTTCTTTAAATAGTTTACTTGAAAAAACGGGCACAGTTCCATTCGACGGCTTTGTTACCTAAGTCAAACGGATTCTCAGTCAATACATTATTTCTTCCATAGACGCCAAAAATACTTAATTATTTAATCACCAATATCTGACATTATTAAAACTACTATGTAAATTTGATAAATTAGCGTTTACAATAAGCAGAGTCGATTGATTTTCTCTCGTATTGACCTTAATGATTTTGGTTTGGTTTAGACAGTCAAAATCAGTGGTATTTTCAGAATCCGGTATTCTGAGAAGGAAAATAAATGTCTTTGAATGGAATGGTTAAAATATCATTAATGCTGGGCTTAGTACACACTGGAATCTACCATTTAGTTGATTGTATCGTTTTCTACTAGTTGTTGGCACAAAGTTCGGGCGGTGTCCACCAAGAACTAAAGTTCTTATAAACAGTTTTTTCTGTCATCAGAACTTCATCATTAACCAAGGCACAGAACTTACAGTACTCATCAGTTTGCGGGTTCTTATGTCTCCGTTGAAGTGTATAGTATTTCCGCCATCTAAAAAATCGATAGTATAGTTCAAGGTTATCCATTATATCATATATCTCCTTGGCTAAATTCTTTGCTCCTAATTGCTTGGCGTCTAAGTACGAACCAGGTGGCAAATACCTGAAATTAATGTATTAAATTAATTATATACGCACTATAAAATTAATAATAATATATTAAATTACAGTATTAAAGTACATTTATTTACTAAGATAATACCTATTATCCGTATGTATTGTATAGGTAGGTACTTGCCTTGAATAATCAGCTCCACCGTAGACTATGGGTACGGTATAATGATCCAGGGCGTACAAAATCTTTTCCGTAACATAATCCTCGCTTAATGCATTTTCGAAGGCTAAATAAAAAAAGTACTTTTTTTCCAACAAGTCGAGGCATCGAGGCATTATTGATTTCGGACATTGAAAAGAACCGCATGAGCCATACACGTCAATACTCAAACTATAATCACTTATGTACGTTTGAAGTTCATTAACAAATTCCTCTCTTTTGCTTAATGTGTTACAATTAGAAACGAACCAAGCCGCCGCTTTGTTTTTCGACGCCAGTTTTTGTTTACAGTCTTTGTCAATAGGGGTCATTTCGTCCACGCTCATCCAGTCCATAGTCGTGCTGGGTCCAATGACGTGATTACTTGAGTTCATTACAGCGATGTATCCCCAGATGGCATCAGAATTCAATTTATACGTCCATGTCCAGTTAAAGAAATTATCCCAGGTATCTTTGCAAATGGGGTAGTTAGCTGCTGCTTCGACATTTGCATACACATATTTTTGTCGAAAAGTTCGCAATCGTGGAAGGTCATCACTGCTGATTATGTCTACAAGTTGAGGTCCGTTGAATGCAATAACATCGTATTCGGTGTAATCTCTTAAAAGTTGCCTGTTGCTAGTAACATAACAATTGATATATTCACAATTCTTCTTTTTGAAAACACTATTTCCTTCTCCGAAGTAAGCAAATGGATACGAATTAGGGTTAGTCCAAAGCAAGATATATTTGGTTTTAGATCTTGGTCTGACATTTTCTACAGCTTCAGTAGTGGATATATGGAAAGGCCTGTACGTCGTAACAGGAAAAATTTCACCTTCATTTTTCTTTAAATAACTAGTGTTATTTAAATAAAATATCACGAAAATTAATGTCACAGTTACGAAACAGGAGACTGAATTAATTTTAATACTCTTGAAATTGACGTGCATCATTTAAGTCTGTGCAAACATAATGCGTGTCGTCCACAGAGTTGTTTACCACTGGCGAGATGTTTACACACTACTTAGTCGTTTTTCACAAGAATTGTTGGAAAAACAATATGCCAGATTCCTAAATGTGAAATCATATCTTCATTATTCATCTTCATTATCATCTTTTGTCGTCCTCCGTGGCGCAGCAGTCAACACGCCTGCCTGCGACGTGGAGGCCCCTGGTTCGATCCCCGGCCAGGTCATGATGGAAAACGATATTTTCCTGATTGGCCTGGGTCTTGGATGTTTATTTATTTAAATATCTATTATAAATATAGTATCGTTGAGATAGTATCGTTGAGTTAGTATCCCATAACACAAGTCTCGAACTTACTTTGGGGTTAGCTCAATCTGTGTGATTTGTCCGTATTATATATTGTATGTATTAATTGTATTATGATTCAGAAGTTAATTTTATTGCAACATTGCCACTGAGAAGTGAGGCAGTTTTTTGGATAACTAACTTGTTTAGCTTATTGGAAACGGCAAACGATATAAATGGACGAGAAGTTTTAGTCAGAAGGTCGCATCAGGTTATTCTGTAGAATTTTCTAGTGACACGTGGAATCACACCTCGTTGGAATCACAGAACAGACAAAAACTATCTCTATTTCGTGGATGGAATGTATAATTTGTCTAACCACAGTTACTACAGTGGCTAGCTACAGTAGTGTTCCTTTTTTTTTGTTTTGGATGGGAAATCATTAAATGACCTCTTCCGCTCTGGGCGGAGCGGAAGGGCGTGTCAGACTTTTACTGACTAAAATCCACCCGTGTTCCTCCACTTGCCTGTGCGCCAGGGCCAGGCATCAGTCCTCGTGGACCCCGTCACGGTGACAGTAGTGTTTCTTAATTTAATTTAATAAAATGCTGATTGTGTTGAGAAACATGGAAGAATGCAACTTGGACTAGTCTATAGTAATATATAAAGCTGAAGAGTTAGTTTGTATGAACGCGCTAATCTCAGGAACTACTGGTCCGATTTAAAAACATATTTTTGCGTTGGATACCCCATTAATTCAGGAAGGCTTTAGGCTATATAACATCGCGCTGCGACCATTATGAGCGGAGCATAACTAAACCATGCGAATGAAGTCGCTGGCGGCCGCTAAAATTATTTACTTTTTGTTTGACCAGGATTATGTCGTTGCGACGAAGAGATCACCCTTGAATGACTGATGGCGACAGGAGGCGGGAACTACGCATTACAAATTCATTGGATTTGAATACCGTCACGCATTATAATCTACTGTCCAAGTGGTTCTGGCGGTAATGTGTCCCTGGGAAAATAATTTAGAGACCAATAAATTTTGCTTTCAATTTTGATCACGTAGTTTGTATAAGTAATGCTTCAATGTCACATATACGTATCAGTATCATTGATATGACTGCCTATAATTTAATTGTCTTCAAGTCTAGAGTGAATAGGGTCTTTTTTGGTATGGAATATCATCAAATGACTTCTCCCGCTCTGGGCGGAGTGGAAGGGCTTGTCAGACTTTTACTGACGAAAACCCGCCCGTGTTTCTTCACTTGCCTGTGCAACGGCCAGGGCCACGGTTTCTTGTTTAACCAACCCGCAACCCTGACCAAGGAGGCATCGGTCGTCGTGGACCCCGTCACGATGTGCTGACATCTCTTTGAGGCGCGCGTGAAACACAACGCGCCGTCGACTCGAGCCTGGTCGTTAACGGGCGGCGAGTTGCCCACTGCTTACCGCCCGCATGCCCGCGCCTACGGTGGCTGGGAATTCGTTGTCGTCTCCCGAGCAGGGCGTCTTCTGCGGCGGCTAGTGGCGTGAGGGCGATGGGTTTCCCGCTGCCTCTCGCGCTCCGCCTCCCCCTTTGCCAGCATCATTGCTTCGCAGAAGGAGGTGACGGCCTGCCATGCACTCTCGCTCCGGACCATGGCCTGGACCAGGGTCGGACGCGAGAGATCGCCGTCGATCGCCGCTACGAGGACACGGCGGTGCTCTACCCAAGCCGGGCTGACCTCCACCTTATGCTCAGAGTGAATAGGTTCTTAATAAACTAGCGTGCTTTACCATCAACGATTGCAACACTGCTTACCATCAGGCGGGATTGCGGTCAAGCACTGTTTTATAATTTACTAGCTTTCTGGCCGCGGCTTCGCCCGCGTGGAGTTCGTTTATATCGCGCTTTTTAGATTTCCCTCGGGAACATCAAATTTTTCCGGGATAAAAGGTAGCCTATGTTCTTTCTCAGGGTCTAAAGATTGTCTGTGTCAAATTTCATCAAAATCGGTTGAGAGGTCTAAGCGGGAAAGCGTAACAGACAGACAGACAGACAGAGTTACTTTCGCATTTATAATATTAAGTATGGATAATAAAAAAAAAAACTATGATTATATTCTCTTTAGTTAACTTTATGTTCACAATAAAGCAAAAAACATTAGTAGTAATTTGTACAGACGACGGCACATCATGCTACTACAAACTGACAAATTTCTTTATTAGATTTTTAACCTTGTTGTTAAAGCATTAAAGCTCAAGGTTGATGAGGAATATTTGACAATTTCGGGTAGCTTGACTTGCTGTTATCGGTACATTGTAGTAAGTAACAGGGTAACAACACGCTGTCAAGGCGTAGCTAATTATGAGACTACAGTTTAAATAGCGGTTCGATTAGTTTCACGGTTCTACCACAGACACACTGTTTTTGTTTAAAGTACTTCAAAGTAGGTAATTGAGCCAATGATCGATTATCGTACGGTCTATTATCATTTGGTTCTGTCACCTCTAAAAGAACTCATTGTCATGTTTGGTCATTACTAGATGATAATCTAGTTATACCTCATCATCATCAGCCTCTACTCGTCCACTGCTGGACATAGGCCTCTTCCATGGCACGCCAACAAGCTCGATCCTGAGCAGTTCTCCGCCAGCCACTATCAGCCACCTTTTTATGTCGTCGCTCCATCTCGCCCAAGGGCGTCCTACACTACGTTTGCCGAGACGCGGTCTCCACTCGAGGTCTTGTTTACCCCAACAGTTGTCGGCCCTGCGGGATATGTGACCAGCCCATTGCCACTTCAGCTTGCTAATCCTCTCAGCTATGTCGGTGACTTTGGTCCTCTGTCGGATCACCTCATTTCTGATGCGGTCTTTAAGAGAGACGCCCAACATAGCCCGCTCCATAGCTCACTGAGCGGCTTTAAACTTATGGACTAGTCTGACCGTTAGTGTCCACGTCTAGGCTCCGTAAGTCATGACGGGTAGGACGCACTGGTTGAAGATTTTGGTCTTCAAACATTGGGGTATGGGCGACGAAAATACCCGACGAAGTTTACCAAATGCTGCCCATCCCAGCTGGATCCTTCTATTTGCCTCCTTCTCGAAGTTGTTTTTCCCTAATTGCAACGTTTGCCCGAGGTATACATACTCTGAAACAACTTCGAGCGGCATTCCATTTACGGCAACCGGTCCCGGAGTGACCCGTTCATTGAACATAATTTTGGTCTTGTCTAAGTTCATACGGAGACCGATGCGTTGGGAGGAGTCAGCTAAGTTGGCCAGCATTTGTTCCAGCTCTTGCTGCGTTTCCGCCATGATGACGATATCGTCCGCAAATCGCAAGTGTGAGATGTACTCGCCATTGATGTTACTGCCCCGACCCTGCCAATCCAGCGTCTTAAACATATCCTCGAGGACATTGGAGAACAATTTGGGGGAAATAACGTCCCCTTGTCTCACTCCTCGCTTAAGGGGGACATCTTTAGTCTGCTGGTTCTGGACTTGGACGGACATTGTGGCGGCATTGTAGAGACATCTCATCACTTGGACATATCGCCAATCGACTTGGCATCGATTCCAGAACAGCCCAGGTCTCGATGGAGTCAAAAGCCTTCTCATAGTCCACAAATGCTAGACACAGGGGCTGATTATACTCTTCGGTCTTCTGTATAATCTGCCTCACTGTGTGTATGTGGTCTATGGTACTAAATCCTCCTCGAAACCCGGCCTGCTCAGGCGGCTGGAATTCGTCGAGTCTGCGCGCTAGTCGGTTCGTGATCACTCTCGAAAACAGCTTGTAGACATGGCTCAGAAGCGGAGCTATAGTTCTTCAATAAGGTTTTATCACCTTTCTTGAAAAACAGAACCACTACGCTTCTGTTCCATGCCTTAGGAGTTCTCCCCGAAAAAAGAGCAGAATTAAATATACGCTGAAGCTCTTTTAGCACAGGCGTACCTGCAACTTTCAAGAGCTCCGAGGTAATCCCGTCTTCTCCCGGGGCCTCCATTTTTAAGCTGTCCAAGAGCCATCAAGATCTCGGCTAGGCTGATCTCAGGGAGGTCTTCGGTGTAGTGCCGTGTGAGAGTGGCTCTGGAATCTTCGGTGCGGGGAACTGGTTTAGGCGCTTGCGAGGTATACAGCTGACTATAGAAGGTTTCGACTTCCGCAAGTACCTCCGGCCTCAAAGTAACGACTCTCCCATCCGATGTCGTCAGCCTCGTCAGATGGCTCCTCCCAAGCTTTTGTACGAAGACTTTCGACCCCCGGTTTAGCTCTATCGCTTCCTCTATGGAGCGTGTGTTGAAGCTCCGGAGGTCTCGCCTTACCGCTTTTGAGATGGTCTTATTGAGGGCCCTGAGTTCTGACGAGGTTGATGGTCGATCCTTCATAAGCCGGAGAGTCTCTTGTGAAAGTTTAGACCCTCTGCCAGTTCGTTTCATCCCGCTGAAATTGGCGCCTTCTTCCCGCAAGATTCCAACAACCCGATCGAGGTCCTGGTCAATGTCAACATCGATTGTGGTTTCCAAGGCTGCGAATCGGTTCTCCAGTTTTAGCTGGAACGCTTCAGATCGAGCAATGGTTCGGTTCAGGTTGGGTCGGAGCGTGGACTTCATCAAGAAAAGACCCTCTTTTTCAAGAAAGTCGACGAGCATTTGCCCCCTATGGTTTCTGATACCGAAACCATGTGATCCTACTACCGACTCGCCACAAGTCTGTACTCCCACTTTAGCGTTGAAATCTCCCATGACAACGTTGAAGTGGGCCTTTGTGGTGTTGTGTAAGGCCTTGGATATGTCCTCATACATATCTTCTACTTCCTCATCCGAGTGTGTCGACGTTGGTGCGTACACTTGTATTACCTTCAGGGTATACCTTTTGATTAGTCTCAGCACAAGGTACGCTACCCTCGTCGACACACTCGAGATGTCGACAACGTTGTCACAGATAGATTTATTGACCAGAAATCCTATACCTCCCTGTGATGGCTGGTCTCCCTCCCTGAAATACATAAGATGGCCTGAGTCCAATGTGACCGTATCCTCCCCCTCTCTTCGGATTTCGGACAATCCCAGGATATGCCATCTTATGTACTTCAGTTCCTCCTCTAACTGCTCGAGGTGGGCATCGAGCCGCAGCGTGCGTCCGTTAAATGTTGCCAGGGTCAGTTAGTTTTGGGTTTGGCGGCCTGCCGTAACCCGGGGATTCACCCCCTGCCCTGACGTTACCATGGCCGCCGCCTTGGCCAGGGATATCAAGGCCGCCGGGAACTAGGGGCCATCGATTCGTTGTGCCTGTCATGAAGTGTAATGGCCTACTACTATCACGCTGGCCAGACGGCTTGGTAGAGGGTTTTGTTTCGAGTTTTCCTTCTCTCGCACAGATGTAAGTGCATAAGTGCCTCTTAGTCGCCTCCTACGACATCCCGGGCAAGTATTGGAGTGGTGACCATGGTCCGGAGCGAGAGTGCATGGCAGGCCGTCACCTCCTTCTGCGAAGCAGTAATGCTGGCAAAGGAGGAGGCGGAGCGCGTGAGGCAACGGGAATCCCAGCGCCCTCACGCCACTAGCCACCGCAGGAGACACCCTGGTCGGGAGATGACACCAAACTCCCAGCCACCGTAGGCGCGGGCCTGCGGGCGGTGAGCAATGGGCAGCTCGCCGCCCGGTAAGGACCAGGCCCGAGTTGACGGCGCGTCGTGTTTCACGCGCGTCTCAAAGAGATGTCAGCACATCGTGACGGGGTCCACGAAGACCGATGTCTCCTGGGTCAGGGTTGCGGGTAGGTTAAACAAGAAACCGTGGCCCTGGCCGTCCCACAGGCAAGTGAAGAAACACGGGTGGGTTTTAGTCAGTAAAAGTCTGACACGCCCTTCCGCTCCGCCCAGAGCCGAAGAAGTCATTTGATGATTTCCCATCGTAACAAAAAAAAAAAAAAGGCCGTCACCACACGGCATCTAAGGCCGTCACCACACGGCAAAGGGGACTACTAATGAATTTATAAAAAGAGCCTCATTTTATTCCATTAATATCCATCTTCTTGGTTCTATTTTTGTATACCTATATCTTCTGAGAAAATTCCTATGGCTAAAGACTTGTTTTATTTTGAGAGTTGCTAAGGCCCGGCGCCCACTAGCGGCACGGCACGGCACGGTAAAGGATTTTTATGCATCGAATCTATATACTAATATATAAAGCTGAAGAGTTTGTTTGATCGCGCTAATCTCAGGAACTACTGGTCCGATTAGAAAAAAACCTTTCGCGTTGAATACCCCCTTAATCCAGGAAGGCTTTAGGCTATATAACATCACGGTCCGATCAATAGAGGCGGAGCATATAAAAAACATATCCAAACTTACGCGGGTGAAACCGCAAGGCGCAGCTAGTAGAAAATAATACTTAAAAATATGACAAAAAAAAAATTACATTTCATCGGCAATGATGCCCCGGTGTCCACAGGCATCCCTCGGTATCCTTTAGTATCATCATTGAAAATTAAATTTTATTGTCATGAGTTTATGATATATTTCTATTTGACACATAAAAATGCTTTAACGTGTCGTGCCGCTACTAGGGGGCTAAGGCATCACTAAAGACGGCATCAGCGAATTATGTGTGATTTTATTGGATGGGTACTCTGCGTAACGAAAATATCAGTACCTACCTACGCTAATCAGGTTTTCTGAGAGACTTTGAAAGGTCAAGGCAAATAATGCTAAATAACATACTTACTGGTCCAAGTCATCAATGTTTTTTTATGTAAATTTTTGTTATTTCTATAGGTATGTATTAGGTTAATATACAATATGTAAAGAAAACCCTGTCCGATCCGTGAAGGTATTGTTAGGTATCGTTAACTGATTCTAATAATGCCTACAAAGCTGGGCTAAACTTAAAAAAAAAATCCCCCAAAAAAAAAATATTATTTCGAAAAAGCGAGGTAACTTAATGCATGTGCGGTAGACAACCCGATAGCCCCGCCCCCCTTCACCCGCGCATGTATGCGCGGGTGAAGGGGGGCGGGGCATGCGGCACGTGGTCGCATCGCTATTCGCTCCGTCACAAATGGTGTTGTCAGTTTTTTTAAAATGACCAAATTTCGGGGAAATTGGAATTAATACCCGGGAAAAAAAGATTATTTCAAAATTCATTATTATTGTTACTGTGATGATTATGTAAAATTTTATATTATATTTGGTCAAGTGTTTACCTAACCTTTATTATCCTTATGGGTCGGACAGGGTTTTCTTTACATATTGTATACATATACAGAAAAGACATTCGCCTTTCCTTTTTAAAAAAAAAACCGGCGGCAAGGTTTTTTTTTCTAGGAATTCCTCCTGTATCGTGGGTTTACAAAAGTAAACTCACATACACAAACAACCAGACTCAGAACAACTACTATGTAGTAGGTCATACAATTATTTTGTTCCGTTCAGGATTCGCACCCGCGACATGCAGCGTAGCAGTCAAACATTTAAGCAGTACGCCAACCAAGCCTTCACTTGATATATGTATAATAGATTGTGCGCTAAACTTATAAAGGTGATTAACTGGGAGAAGATTCATTGGCAAGGTTCATTGAGTCCAAAGCCAGGTTAACACCACTACGATCCGGAGGAAGCGTTTCGCCTCCTACTTTATACCGCGTACATCGAGGGACTGGAACAATTTGCCAGCGGCGGTGTTTCCGTCGGACTACAATTTGAGTGTCTTCAAGGCTAGAGTGAATAGGCTCTTAATAAACTAGTGCGCTTTACCATCAACGATTGCGTCACTGCTTGCCATCAGGCGGGATTGCGGTCAAGCGAAAGTTTATAATTTATAAAAAAAAATAGTTAAATTATCAACAAAAAACCATACGGTAACAAACAAGATGGCCGTCGTTGGAAGTGATGACCTTTAAAAGGTGATTTCAATAAAACAAATAGATAATAATAAATTTTTAATCAACAGGAAGTGGCAGAGTATTTAATGGGATATAAATGCTCAAAGCAAGATGAAACGATTCTATATCTTCAAAATGGGTAAGGTTTTAGGGTTTCATTGTCGGATTCTAGCCCCAGACCCTGACGCTGTTGTCCCAGGAGCAGCTGGCCAATGCAACGCCATTGGGAGACATGGAGATGGAAGTCACGCGGTTCTCGTGACCGTGTAGGGTACCTGAAATTAACACAATTTTGTAAATAGGTTATTATGATAGATGTAAGTACACATATTTCTTTGTGTATCTTCAACTATGTTTGGTACAAGGACAGCTTCTAGATTGCGTAATTTTCCTGTATACGTTCTTATTCACAACAAGTAACCTAGTGAGCTTTACCATCAATTACTGCGTCACTGCTTACCATCAGGCGGGATTGCGGTCAAGCGCTAGTTTAACCATCCATACTAATATTATAAATGCGAAAGTAACGCTGTCTGTCTGTCTGTTACGCTTTCCCGTTTAAACCTCTCAACCGATTTTGATGAAATTTGGCACAGACAATCTTTAGACCCTGAGAAAGGACACAGTCTACTTTTTATTGAAAACCTTGATATTCACGAGGGAAATCTAAAAAGCGTGATATAACCTCATTCCACGCGGGCGAAGCTGCGGGCGGAAAGCTAGTAATTTATAAAAGAAAAAACACATCTACAACAAAAGATTATCCAGTTTTATCACTATGAAGTTCAGGTGGTCTCCTTGGCCACTGAGATGCGCATGCAACAGTATTTTGCTTTCACGACTCCATTAGACTAAATAAAGCTTCGTCTTTTCTGAAGCAGCTCAGATCATAGAAACTATTTATTGGCGACTTGATTTATGTTTATATGTAATTTCATTACATTTCGCCTGAGACCATGGGCGTAACCGGGAGGGGAAGGGGGGGGGGGGATCAGTGGGAGGGAGCCCCTGGAAATATCGCACAACCTGTATGAACTCATCTAATAACTAAAAAAAGTATAAACGAGGACTTATCTCGAACTTTTAAATAAACCACACAGTAGACACTAACAAAACGTACGATGTAATTGCCCAAAGCGCATAAAAATTACCCACTCTAAAAACTTGACTTGCCCCCCTAGGCCTGACTTGCCCCCCCTGCCTTGCCCTAGGCCAGAAGCTGGGTACGCCTATGCCTGAGACCTTAACCCGCATGGAATTGATTACTCCCCTGAATCACCCTGTCGCATCGTATTGTCTGCCTGCGGTATTCCTTCATTATGGCTTAGTAATTATTCTGACAATTCTTGTTATTGTGCGGCACCTAATGGGCTTAAATTTATCCCCACTGGCCCTCAAGAATTATGCAATCAAATAAAAAAGTAAAAATTAAAATCGGACTGGTAGTTCTAGAGATAAGCGCCTTCCTCTAGGTTTTATTAGTATAGATAAGATATAAGATTATCCTGGTGAAGTTTCCCCTTCACCAAAGATTTATATAAATCTTCGCCCTTGATATAATGTACGGGAGACCTTCTCAATATGCTCAAGCATTAGGCATGTACATACATTCCCACCTATGGAAAATATTTTCGACAATTTTATTGACGGCAATAATTACTTATGATGAATTAATGATCGCTCGTTGTAAATAGCGGCAATGTCAATATCGATGGGAGAATATACCGTAGATATTAGGCAATAGAAGGCATAATTAATTACCTGCAGTATTATAAATACGTATGTATTCATTGCCATGATTTTGTACCTACCTAGACTTAGAGACATTTGTAATTCTTGGAGTGATAAATAAACTCTTAATATTAATTTATTAACACAATCACAATAATGGTATTGCCTAAGAATGCTAAAAGAATAAATATTCTTTATTATGTTCACCATATGTATAAATAGAACATACAACACACATACACACGCACACACACACAAGTGCATACTTTTTTGGCACTAGTATGAAAATCAAAAAAATAATTAGTCCGTCTTATAGATAAAAAAAAAACTTTAATAGGTGCCCGTATTTTTTATTTTGTTGAAATTACTAAAAACTACTAAGATATAGCTAGCGTATTAAAGTTACGGAGTGGGGGCTAATTACGTCACGCCGTGGTATATTTTGTACCACGGCATTTCAAATCAATATATCTTTCTAAGTATTTGATTGAAAGAAAAAAATAAAAATTACGTGTTCAATATTTTCTATAAATCTATCTGATGGACATTAAATTATATTTTAGCAAAGTATTTTATGATACAACCATTAATAAAATATTAAACTAAGGTAGATAAGTCACTAGCGCACTGAAAATGAAGCGTACAAAAGGAGGTAAGTCCAGTATCTCGCTTTAGTCACTCTCGATACACTCGTAAAAACAAACGACAAACACTAGCCTTCTTTTTCTTCTCTATGCTTTAGATTGCGCCCCATCTCACTCACACTGTACCAACGTGTGAAATGTACGCAGAATAAAAAAATTGCATGTGTGTGCTGCTGCTCCGATCGGCACATTTATTTTGGTTAATTTGTTAGAGCATATCATATTTGTTTAATATTATATATCAGTGGATACAACCCAATTCTGTCAAAAATACACTAATCCGTTTATAATGCTTCCACTGATGTGAGAAGAAGTGAGTCGTACCTCTCACACAAGGTTTTTTGCGCTCCCTATTTTGATGCAAAACACGCGGCCGCTAGTGCTAATCACACGGAATTAGGGTTGTAACGGAGGCTTGTTAGCGGAGGCGGAGGCGGATGCGGAGGCGACGAGTCTCACCTCAGCGGATGCAGAGGTTAACGGAGGCGGAGGCGGAGGTAATAGTAGTATACTTGGTAAAAAAAAATATTACCTTCTTGTAATGAAAATTAAGGAGAAACAAATTGTATTTGCCGCATTCCCGCCTCGCAATAGTTGTTCTTGACCATTTCGCGCCCAAACGCGGCCGGACGGTTGTCGAGCGTCGCAGCTTGCGCGTTATTTATTTTATAAATACGTAAATAAACCTCCGTTATAACTCCGCAAAAATTGTGCGGAGGCGGAGGCGGAAGCGAAGATACGATTTCTTACGGAACTTCCGCAGTAACGGAAGCGGAGACGAAGCTCCGTTACAACCCATGGTTACAACCCTACATAGAATTAGTTCTTTGAACATTTTATTTTAACTCCAAAATATACAGCTTAAATTTTAATTTTTTGTTATACTCCGCTCCTATTGGTCGCAGTGTGATGTACGTGTGTGTATAGCCTAAAGCCTTCCTGGATTAATGGGCTATCCAACGCCAAAATAATTTTTCAAATCAGACCAGCAGTTCCTGAGATTAGCGCGTTCAAACAAACAAACAAACTCTTCAGCTTTATATATTAGTATAGAAGTATAGATAAGTAATTGTTTTACCAGTGTGGCTGACTTTGAGAGTGTCCCAGGAATGTACGTCGTTGTCGTCTGATCCGGCGAGCAAATATCTCCCGCTAAGTGATAGACCTTAACAGAATTATAAATAGAATTATTTCCAGTTCGATCAAAGATTAATTACATTTACCAGATATTGAATATGTTCCGATTGGATGGCAACAGGCTTTCTTAAAAATAAATAGTAAGTTGTAGTAAGTTGTTTTATTATTATTTGGGTAAGGTGCAAACCAATCGCTTGTTGCAAGTGTGTAATAAAATTGTTATTGTTTTAGAGAAATACTGTGAGCCGTTGGGTCAAGAGGTTGGAGGACGAAGGTAGCTTAAAGTGTCGAGACAAGTGAAACGAAACTACAGTATTTACCGTTGAATAAACCTTAAAATCGTGCGAAAAAGGGAGACTTCTGTTAATAAACAGAAGTTGAACAATTTCCGTCATTTTAATGTCTCTAAAGTAAATCGATATTTAAAGAGTGTTTTAAGGAATGTCTATTCTCCATAAACATTTACTTAAAAATGTTTGTAAAGACGACAGCACATCACGCTACTACAATCTCTCAGATTTCTTTATTACATTTTCAGCTTTATCTATAAAGAATGAAGGCTCAAGGTTGATTGGGAATTTTTGACAGTTTCGGGTCGGTTGACCAGCTGCCGTCCGTAGAAATCTACTTTCAGAAAATAAATCATTTACAATAACGTAATATTATCTCACCGTCATAAGTTAGGTCAAGTGAGCTGTCAAATATTGTCAATGCCTAACATTAGCTGGAATGACAGGTCACTCCACGCTAATTTCATCTTTACTAAGTTGTCGTGGTGAATTGGTTACAGCATCGCACTGGAGCACTCTTCAGTGGCGCTGATTCCCTTGTTGACAATCTAAATTAATTTTAAGTTAAGTGCATCTTATTCTTTCTATTTCAAACGAAAAGGATAGAAGATAACATTTTAGTTTAAACCTGTCAAATTAAGATATGCCATAGACAGTTTAGATGCGGTTACAAACATGGCGACCAAAAATACATCAATAATACGTCAGGCGCAGACTAATTGCGTCCTTCCTTTTATATATTTACAATTTAAAATGTATGTTTTGTCCCAATAAAATATTTTTATTTGTATTTTGTATTTCGTGGCGCAGCGGTTAACACGCTTACCTGCGACGTGGAGGCCCCGGGTTCGATCCCTGGCCAGGTCATGATGGAAAACGAATGCCTGATTGGCCTGGGTCTTGGATGTTTATCTATATATGTATCTATTATAAAATATAGTATCGTTGAGTTAGTATCCCATAACACAAGTATTGAACTTACTTTGGGGCTAGCTCAATCTGTGTGATTTGTCCGTATACAATATGTAAAGAAAACCCTGTCCGATCCGTGAAGGTATTGTTAGGTATCGATAACTGATTCTACTAATGCCCACAAAGACCGGCTAAACTTAAAAAAAAATCCTCCTAAAAAAATAAATATCATTTCGCAAAAAGAGGTAACTTAATACATGTGCGCTAAGCAACCCCTTCCGCGGGCGGCGGGGGGCAGGGCACGCGGCACCTGTGACGTGGTCGCGTCGCTATTCGCTTATAATAATACCGGTGTTGTCCCTTTTTTAAAAATTACCAAATTTCGGGGAAATTGGAATTAATTCCCGGGAAAAAAGGATTATTTCAAAATTCATTAGTATTGTTAGGTATTATGATGATTATGTAAAATTTTATATCATATTTGGTCAAGTAATTACCTAACCTTTATTATCCTTAAGGGTCGGACAGGGTTTTCTTTACATATTGTATATTTATACAATATGTAAAGAAAACATGTGCGGTAGACAACACGTTAGGCATACATGCGCGGGTGAAGGGGGGCGGGGCAGGCGACACGTGGTCGCATCGCTATTCGCTCCGTCACAAATGGTGTTGTCACTTTCTAAAAAAATACCTAATTTTGGGGAAGTTGGAATTCATTCCCGGAAAAAAAGATTTTTTCAAAATTCATTAGTATTGTCACAATGATGATTACGTAAAATCATATTTTATTTGGTCATGTGTATACCTAACATTTATTCTTTTGGGTCGGACGGGGTTTTCTTTACATATTGTATATTTAATTTGACAGGTCTAAACTTACATAAATTATCTTCGGTCGTTTTCCTAAAGAAATACAAAGACAAAGATGCCCTGAACTTAAGTTTAGTTTAGTTTGTGAACACGGAAATCGGGGTCAATGACCGTCAAATTTAGTTTACTTGCTCAACGCCTGATAAAAGTTACTGGCAACGTACCACAGCTGGTGAATCCGCCGGCACCGGGTGGGGTGTAATGTCCAAGCTGCTGGTCACTGCGTATATCGAATAGTCGTGCTGTCTTGTCTTCAGATGCCGTAGCGAAAGCATGACCACTGTTGTGGTACTGTGAACATTAGGACTTATTAATCATCTGGATGAGTTGACTTATTTGGCAAATAAAAAACGCTACAGCATTCCATCTTGGTCAGTGATAGTGCAGAAGAGACAGAGAAATTGAGGCCTATTTTTTAAACTGCAATTAAACTAAACTGTAAGTAATAGTAAAATTTTTGCAAAATTTGTTTTTTATGATGGTCAAATTCATTAACAATTACTTAAAAAATAAGTAAAAAACTATTTTTAACAATTTGTTAAGTTCAATCGCCCTCTGACTTTTCATCGCTAAATAACTGTTATTTGAAAAATAAAATTGATGTGACAGTTTTTAATTTTATAACTGACGGAATTTAATAATAATTCCTGTAATAAAGTTACTAATAGATTGAAAAATTAGCCCTAAGACATTGATAGTACGCACCAGGCGGATTCCTTCAGGGTTTCAGGAGAATTGTAACGCCCATATTGTGACTTCAGTACCCGATTAGTAAATTTGCACAGTCTTTTAGTTTATGGCAACTACGAAATTAATTTGTAATCGCTATGATATTTATTTTATTTAATAAGTACAGTTACAGACTACAGACCAAGACAATCAACACAGTTAATAAAACATACAGTACATAAATCTGAAGTTCAATTATTCCTGTACACAATATTCAATGATTAATATGCTTCGTTAGAGACGGATTAATATGGAGAAGTTACTAAATGACACACAATACTAATACAATACTAAATACCATACAAACAATTACAATTTATACAAACAATTTCTAAATTCGTTAGAACTGTTCAGGAACAAGCCTACCTTAGGGCATATTGTACAATATTGATTGCACATTCTGGATAGCGGGTTATTCTTAGAAACAACATTGTTACTAAGAATCATCATCATCATCGTCTCAGCGTTAATCCCAGTCGCATCCGTAGCCTTTCAGCTTTGGAGTCTGGGGTCCGCTTTACGAGTCCAACTGTTCATTTTGGCTAAACTTCGATATTATCCGTGAAGCGACTGCCGTCTGACCTCCACAACCCGAAGGCGATATCTAAGCATTGCAGTTAGACCAATTGTTAGACTTTTGAGGGCTCCAACAACCAGTAACGACTGCCACTAGATGTTCGTATGGCAACCGGGACCAACGGCTTAACATGCTTTCCGAGGCACGACCAGACCGGTGCAAATATTCACATTCATCCATACAAATATTTTCACTGTGCGGGGATCGAACCCGCGCCTTCTTGCGCAACGGCCGCGTTCGCTACCGCTATGCCACGGAGGCTGTCAATATTGTTACTAAGAATAACCCGTAAAAAAAAATCTTTTATGATACGAGAGTGATCATAAATCCATGTATCACGTAAGAAGTAATGATGTATAACCTTCGCAGCTTGATTGTCATCCTACCATTGATTTATGAATGTTTGGAATGCAACATGGAACTTACGCAAACGCTGTTGACATCGGCGTCGTGGCCGAAGAAAGTTTGCTTCGCTTTCTCATCTCGAATGTCCCACAACTTGCAGGTCTTGTCCACCGAGCCAGTCACGTACGTCTTCATGTCTGATATACATGAATATTGTTACAAGTGTAGTTCACTACTTCGTATACAAATAAGGTTTTTCAGGATAAGCAACTGATAAGATTCCAATAATTTTTACATCATGTTATACTTATTGTTTCCCAATTACATTTAAAAATTGTTGCAGTGTGGTTACCGAGCGCGCCACGCAGCTTACGGTAGATCATACGTACGCGCAACAGCTGACGCCACAGGTCAACGCACCACTCGCCCGCCCGAGCGGAGCGTTGGCCATATTTTTGTTGGGACAACCAAGTAGGATAACAAGCTCATAACTTTGTAGTTTTTCATGATATCTTTTTGAAATTTTGTACATAGATTTGACTATTTGCTTTTATTATTTTGATTTTGATTAGATTTGCTTCGGGTTTCGCATAATCAAAAAAATATGTTGTATACGTATACTTAAAGGAAACTGTGCCAGCATACAATCTTCTCTATGTGCGAAGGACTGAGGTAAGATAACAGTTATCTGTTTGTATTTGTCCGGGGACCTATTCGGATTTTTTGAAGAGTAATGCAATGTTTTGTTGAAGTGACAAAATTATTTTAATAAGAATTACGCAAGTAAGTTTTACTGTTTCTGAAATATTACCTGCCGACTGTAGCTTAAAACGTTGTTTGAATCGTTTTCATCCAAAGAGACATTAGTAATTGTGATTTGGAAATATCTTAATCATAATGATATTTACCTGGTCCCAGTGAAATAGTGACAACATCGCCAGCGTGAGCATCAAACTCCATCTCTCGTTTGCCTACTTCCAAGTCCCATACGCAACTGCGACGAAAATTTGATTTTAACATATCTGCCTACTTTATACAGGGTGTATCTGACATACGACGCAACTTAACGCAATCTTCGCGAAAAGGCTAGACCGCATGCCACTAATAAAATTATGATAGTAATTTATGTCGTTAGTGAGCGGTTACAGAAATCACAGTGTTTAAAAAAAGGGTCGGCTCGGCCTTTGAACTTTGCAAGCGTGCCGCCGTGCGTGTTTGTAGGTATGATGTTGACCCCTGATGTGAACTTTATCAAAGCAGCTGATTAGACACATAGTTTTTCGAGTTTTGTTGATAATGTGCTTTTTTGTGTAAGTAGCGATTAATTAATTAATTAATTTTTCCTTTAAAATCTTATTGGGTTATAAAAGTATAGCAATTATGAACAGCCTAAAGTGAAAATACTGCATATTTTTTTTCAAATCAGGTAAAAGCCGACGAAAAATTCCACCACTGGGTGGTTCAGAATCATGTGCTGGATCTATGGTACTTGTTTGTGCGTCGATGTCAGATACACCCTTTGTAATAAGGACATAAGTCTATGTGATCTGTTGGGATGGGTCAATATCTACACATCGAGTATGTTTTAAGGAACTATGTCGTCAATTTTAGAGCATATAAAAACTACATTCTAAAATTCTCGACTTCGATATACTTACATTATACATAGTAGGATTGGAATTTATAGGTTTATGAAAGTTTTATCGTAGTGATCACTCACATCTTCATGTCACCGGAGCCTGTAAGAATGTGGGTGTCGTCGAGGAACCGGCAGCTGCTGAGAAAGCCCTCGTAGCCAGCCAGCTCACGGACCATCTTGGCAGCGCCGGTGGAATCGCGGTTGTTTACGTCATACACAGTACACATGTTGTCCATCCCACCACACGCTTCAAATACAACAAAAAGTCTTAGCAGGAAATGCCAAAGATTTAAGACGCGTCCTAGGAATTATTATATATATGTCCTAGGAATTATTATAGGCAATCCACGACTTGTCAAGGAATGGATATCTAGGTTTAAATAAATAGATATTCAATCTGTCTTTAGTGTAAGGTGCAGACACGAGACGGCAAATTCCTGTTATAAAAAACGTTAACAATACGTGAAGATAATCAATGTCAAAATTTGTAAAAAATATTGTTACGTTGTTAACACCACTACGATCCGGACGAAGCGTTTCGCCTCCTCCTTTATACCGCGTACATCGAGGGACTGGAATAATTTGCCAGCGTCGGTGTTTCCGTCGGACTACAATTTGAGTGTCTTCAAGGCTAGAGTGAATAGGCTCTTAATAAACTAGTGCGCTTTACCATCAACGATTGTGTCACTGCTTACCATCAGGCAGGATTGCGGTCAAGCGCTAGTTTATGATATATAAAAAAAAAAAAGAAAAAAATATAGCGCAAATAGAATGAGACTGAAGATAGAGGGCAAATCTCCTATTTTTTTGGTTCACTCTTTCACTGTCTGATTTCTTTAAAAACCCTCGATTTTCTGTACATGTCGACAAGTTTTGGCATTTACTTACTTGTCGCCGATAAGAGACTATGGTCCGTATTACAGAACGTCACTCAAACTCAAGCTCTACTTAAGTCTCGTTTCAAGCCTTTTGATTGGTTGAAACTAGTTCTATGTAATGCTTAAGCAGAGATCAATGCTTGAGTTTCCTTCTGCAATACGCACCTATGACTACGAGAATTCTCCTTCAGACTTTGACCGTTATCAAAATTGCGAGATCTTTGTAAATAGGGGAGCGTTCCAGTATTACGTAGCGCAATTTGTGTCTCGTAAAACGTTACGATGGGTTACAGGGACGGGAGGGGGTCTTTCTTAAAGAACGTTAAATAACTTTGTTTAAAAAAATATATTATTTGGTAAATTAAAACTATACCAAGTGTAAAAACTTTAACATAACTGTTTACGACTAGGATAAAATTGATCACTTGAGTGTTACGTAACGTTTAAAGAAGGGGGGGTTACAGGAAAATGTTACGGTGCGTTACAAGGGGGAGAAGGGGTGTCAGAAATCTCCAAAAATTGCGTTACGTAATACTTGAACGCTCCCTAGAAATAAAATATTGATATCTTTTATTTACGAATATTATAACATAGCAAAATGCCGTATCATAAGACCAAACCTTGACAGGTTTGCTATATTAAATTGAGAGTTTGAAAATGGAATAAACTTCTCTGTACGGACGACAGCAGGTCAAGCTACCCCCAAACTGTCAGATTTTCCCAATCAACCTTGAGCCTTAATGCTTTAGAGATAAGGTTGAAAATCTAATACGGAAATCTGACAGTTTGTAGTAGCTTGATGTTCTGTCGTCTGTAGTCTGTAGATAACATTTATTTCGCGCTTCTGCGTTATACCTAAACAGAAGCAGGGACAGTGGGATTGAATAAATACGGAAGGTGATATGACCTACTTTTGTGTTGGTACAAAGGCTATCAAACCTAAAATAATACGAGTACCTATACTATATTATTTTAGGTTTGATAGCCTTTGTACCAACACCCTGATCCTGTATCCCTGGTCCTATTGGTACCTACTAAATTACTATATTTTTAAGAAAAAAATGTTGCAGGTTAAACTACTTACTATAGGATTAGAAATAGGACCATTATTCATCCCTGATCATCATCATCATCCCAGCGTTAATCCCAGTCGCATCCGAAGCTTTGGAGTCTGGGGTCCGCTTTACCAGTCCAACTGCTGATATGGCTAAACTTCGAGATTTTCCGTAAAGCGACTGCCGTCTGACCTCCACAACCCGAAGGCGACATCGTAACATTGCAGTTAGACCAATTGTTGGACTTTTGAGGGCCCCAACAACCCGTAACGACTGCCACTAGATGTTCGTATGGCAACCGGGACCAACGGCTTAACGTGCTTTCCGAGGCACGACCAGACCAGTGCATATATTCATATTCATGCATACAAATACTTGCACTGTGCGGGGATCGGACCCGCGCTACCTTGCGCAGCGGCCGCGTCCGCTACCGCTACGCTACGGAGGCTATCAGATTAAAGAGAAAAAATGTTGCAGGTTAAACTACTATAGGATTAGATATAGGACCATTATTCATTCCTGATGATGAGTTATAATAAAGCCGTATATTTTGTAATCTTAGATAGTAATTTTATTGTTATGGCCACAAGATATGACCATAAGGACTTATTAACACTCATAAAAAACCTGTGTTTTACCAACAAAATTTCCGGATGGCGCAAATGCTACGCTCATGACCCAAGCCGAGCGCAGGGGTATCACTTGCACCTTGTTGCCGCTCCAGGTGTCCCAGATGATCAGTTTCCCGTCCAGCGAGCCAGTGACGCAGTGCCTGTATATGACAGCAGTCTTTTTCAGTAGGTACCTACCCACATAAACTTACAATGTTACAACACGTGCAACTAGCTACAGATACCATTTTTACTTAGTACAATAATAATAAATACTTTGGTAGGGTTCACAGTAAATAAAAAGATCTTCACCACATAGGTATGCATATTAACTATCTGCTAACGCCCGGTATCTATGGGTAATATGGGTATGCAGATGACAGCACAGTTGTGGAGAGATATCTGTCGGGTGCTTGGGTTAGTAAGGAATCAATCCGGTCCGAAAGAGAGGCTATGGGGGAAGGGTGGATAGAGCGTACGAATGTACGCACCACAGGCAGTCTCTGGGGGTCTCTGAATGGGGCGAAGCCAATCTTGTAGCATTGAACGCCAACAAAACACAAACATGCTCTATTCACTGACAAAAGAAGCCCATTCACCTTGGCTCCTACCTTTCGGAATGTATCGTTGGATTGCACCGACCGCCTTCAGCTTTTGGAAGTCGAGATTTCCTCGAACCTAAGCTTTGGGCGGTTGATCGAGTCCAAAGCCAAGGTGGCTGCCAAGAGACTTGGCGTTATTGCAAAGGTCCGGCGTTACATTACACCAGGACAGCTTCTAATGTTATACAAAGCACAAGTTCGTTCGTGTGTGGAGTACTGCAGCCACATTTGGGCTGCTGCTGCAAAATGCCGCCTGGCAACCTTGTCAACAAAGGCCTGTGAAGGGACTAATTGGCGACTCAGATTTAGTTCAAAGCGGTCTCCAAAGCCTGAAGCACAGGCGAAGAGTAGTCAGCCTGTCAGTGATCTATACTATGGATTTTTGGAGAGTGTGCGAAGGAATTGCATGACATAACTCCCCCATCTCCGTCCCACCATCAGACAACCCGTCGTACGGCGATTATCCATCCTTACGTTGTTGACACTACTATGATCCGGACGAAGCGTTTCGCCTCGTCTTTTATACCGCGTACATCGAGGGACTGGAACCATTTGCCAGCAGTGGTGTTTCCATCTGACTACAATTTAAGTGTCTTCAAGGCCAGAATGAATAGGCTCTTAACTCTTAGCTTTTAATAAACTAACGTACTTTACCAGCAACGATTTCATAACTGCTTACCATAAGGCGGGATTGCGGTCAAGCTACTAGCTACTAGTTTATAATTATAAATAAGGTAGGTTTATTTGTTGTTTCGGTATCGTAATGCTCTCTCCTAATTAAGTTTGTACAGACGACAGCACATCAAGGTACTACAATATGTCCAATTTATTTATTCGATCTTCGACTTTATAACTAAAGCATTAAGGCTCACGGTTGATTGGCATCCGTACAACGCTAACAGCGGAGTATCACGGACAGAAATAAAATACACGTCATCAGCTACTGCGAACGACCGATCATATCAACAAGCTACAACAAGTAAAACATGATGCGCCGATCCAGATGTAGGGATAGTAAGAGAACGATGGCGATAGCAATTTTGATAGTAAAATAATACGTTTAGATCCATACTAATATTATAAATGCGAAAGTAACTCTGTCTGTCTGTCTGTTACGCTTTCCCGCCTAAACCTCTCAACCGATTTTGATGAAATTTGGCATATACAATCTTTAGACCCTGAGAAAGAACAAATTGAATCCCGGAAAAATTTGATGTTCCCGAGGGAAATCTAAAAAACGCGATATAACCGAACTCCACGCGGGCGAAGCCGCGGGCGGAAAGCTAGTACACTTATATTTAATACTATTTGCATTTGTATAGAACGTAAAGCCAGAGTTTTTAATTAATGCTGTTGGGAGCTGCAGTTATAGGCTATGATTATATTACATAATATGCATACAACAAATCCACAAAATTAAAATGAAGCCGGGTAGTTACACCATTCGTAACTTATGAGCGGGTTCACTGGTATTTATGATCTTTGATTCGGCTCGAATAGCGGAATATCTATCAAAATATGGGCAAATTTCATGAAAAAAAATTATGAAAATTAATTTTAAGACTGTACGAAGTGGGTTGCGGTATGTTCGAAAGAGACTGTGGTCCCACGCCGTGGCGCGCAGACAAGTGAAGGAACTCGGGTGGATTTTAGTAAGTAGAAATCTGACACGCCTTTCGGCTCCGCCCAGAGAGGTCATTTGATGATTCCCCGTTAAAAAAGGCTGGACGAAATGGCGATCTTCGTTCTGACTCGGCCGGTCCGCCACGCTTTAGCATATTAGTTTTACCTTCCCCTTCCGAGTGATAAAGCGTGTAGTAATATATTATATATCTGAAATAATCCATCTAAAAAAGGTGAAATGATGAGCACTTTTAACAGCTCAGTTCAATCCCTACCGTCAGGCGAAATAGATCATTTGCTAGTTTTTTATTTGCATTAATGAATATGGCTTCGGGAAGGAAAATGTTCAAAACATAGGTAGGTACTAATAAAATGTTTAGTCACTAACGCACGTGTTCGAGGAATAACTATTAAAAGCAAACATGTGTCAAATCTAACGCTTAATAGCAAGCCAAATGGTAACATCGCGCTTAGGTATAGGTACATATTTATATATTCGCGCAGCTCAAGAATAAAATAAATGATTAAGGATATCGTCAAAGTTGTCCCTAACACATTTTAAATCTCGCCGTAATCGAAAAAACACAACAGGATGCTGTGGATGAAAAAACACTGTCTATCAAACAGTGAGATAGAGAGACAATGTTTTTTGCATGAGATTTCAAATTCAAATCAGGCACCGCCAATCAGAAAATAATTGTTATAGAGCCTGTAAGTATATGTTGGTACTCACCTGGAATCTCCGCTATAATGCACAGAGTTGACCTTATTGATATGTCCTTTCAATGTTTTCTTCGTCACCAGTCTTATCTTGGGCACGTCTCCTAAATCTCCACATTTTTCAGCGAGTTTCGCATCAGCTAGCTTTTCTTGATCAGCCTGATTAGAGGGATTACAATCAATTGCTTAATATTTTCAAAACAATACGACCCATAAAACTTGTAGAGAAAAATATTATTGTCTTGTCTTGGCAAATACCTTAACTTTGGCGATCAAATCAGTTAACTCTTTTTTGAGAGCCGTGGTCTCCGGATCTTCCTTCGGCATGTTTCCCGTTGTCCACTACAAAGGAATAGTTGTACGACTTACTCCCACGACTGGTATGAGCCACTAACAGAACCGAGCTCTGGCTTTAATCTCATTTGCGTAAATTGGATTTCAATTTACTACTGCTCCACCGAAGCTTTATATGTGCCCACTAATGTGCTGGTAACCATAATTTATTTATGTTAGTGGTTGAAGTAATGGAGTGAGGACATTATCCAGGATTTTGATCCTAATACATCCAGATTTAAGGTAAGAGGTAGCGTGCCAAGGAATGTTGTTATCACACAGTTAATAAGCTGAATGCATTCAGTAGGATTGGAAGGCAACCCGAACACAGCTGGGTAAAGGCTAAGTTGTGATGCTGATGAAATGGAAAAAAATCACCTTATATCTATTTAATCCATTCGGGCAAATTTAGATAAAACTATGAATGTCGGTTTCGTTCGAATGTACAGGCGTCACCCAAATTAGAAGTAAAACCACAGGGGCACCAAGATCTTACACACATGTTCTCAACTAGCTGAAGGGAGGTGGGCTGGTTGGAATAACGGCCACCGGCTGCCATGGCCCACGCACACGGTTCCGCACTCAGTCCCTACAGTGGACCATCCACTGGAGGGACTGATTGCGGAAACCAAATCCGTAACATTGAACATGTCGGTTTTAGTCTTTAATTTTAAATTTTTAAAAGGTGACACAAATTATAAATAAAAAGTTGTGTGCCACGCTCGCCTCAAAGAGATGCCAGCACATCGAGATGGGGTTCACTAAGACCGTTGCCTGCCAGGGTCGCAGGTTGTTGTTCAAAGGAGATACCGTAGCTCCTAACGCACAGGCAAATGAAGGAACACGGATGAGGTTTAGTCGGTTAAAGTCTGACACGCCCTTTCGTTCCGCCCAAAGAGGGAGAGGCCATTTAATGATTACAAACGATCAAAAAAAAAAAATGAAAAAAACGGGTGACACATTTTGATTTTCATCATCATCATCATCATCAGCCCCTACTCGTCCACTGCTGGACATAGGCCTCCTTCATGGCACGCCAACAAGCTCGATCCTGAGCAGTTCTCCGCCAGCCACTACCAGCCACCTTTTTGATGTCGTCGCTCCATCTAGCCCAAGGGCGTCCCACGCTACGTTTGCCAAAACGCGGTCTCCACTCGAGGACTCGTTTACCCCAACGGTTGTCGGTCCTGCGGCAAATGTGACCAGCCCATTGCCACTTCATTTTGATTTTACTCAGTAGGAATTGTACAGTTCCTAATTTGGTATTTTAGTCCAATACCCAATCCAATAAAGTGTTTAATATTTCGTATGTGTATAAATTTACTTTATGCTTCCCTAGATTAAAATCCAAATCAAAAGGCATGAAGGGTATTATACTGAGAATCTGAAGTTTTATAACAATAAAATGAAAAAGACAGTGCCCCAAAATACTCGCCCTTTACCACTTCCTACTGCTTTCGCTGGGAAAAAGTGGCGCAATAAACTCCCCAGCAACACAGCTATCAGTTAGAAAATACTAAGTACATTGTTTACAATATTAGTTATAAACACGGAGAAAATCACACAGATTGAACTAGCCCCAAAGTAAGTTCGAGACTTGTGTTATGGGATACTAACTCAACGATACTATATTTTATAATAGATACATATATAGATAAACATCCAAGACCCAGGCTAATCAGGAAAAGATCGTTTTCCATCATGAACTGGCCGGGGATCGAACCCTGAGCCTCCGGGTCGCAGGCAGGCGTGTTGATCGCTGCGCCACGGAGGACAACAACAACAAGATACAACATAAAATTAACTTATTTGTCTTATCGCAGCGAGCCAGGCCAATATAACAATATACAATTATATCTATAACATAGCCAAATAAAAGCCCACAGACATTTTTATTTTTGTTGGGTTGGGAAATCATGAAATTACTTCTCCAACTCTGGGCGTGTCAGACTTTTACTGAATAAAACCCACCCATGTTTCTTCACTTGCCTGTGCGACGACCAGAGCCACGGTTTCTTTTTAAACTAACGCGCAACCCTGACCCAGAAGGCATCGGTCTTCGTGGACCCTGTAGACATTAAGGGCGTGATAGCTTAGGTACGGATGACAGCAGAACAAACGTCGAGACTGTCAAAAATTCCCAATCAACCTTGAGTCTTAATTCTTTAGAAATAAAGTTGAAAATCTAATAAAGAAATCTGACAGATTGTAGTAGCTTGATGTGCTTTCGTCTGCACATATTTATGCATTGCTGGAT
This sequence comes from Sesamia nonagrioides, assembly GCA_017933935.1. NCBI lineage: Eukaryota > Metazoa > Arthropoda > Insecta > Lepidoptera > Noctuidae > Sesamia > Sesamia nonagrioides. The sequence goes on along the minus strand of JADWQK010000412.1, from coordinate 479,196 downwards.
TCTGTCAATCTACTCGGGGTTAAGTGAGCTTAGAACGAGCTGTCATTAGTGTCAACATCTATCATCAGGTGGAATGACAGGTCTCTTCACTCAATTTTGACCGATAAGCATTTTACAGAATAGCATCGTGTTCACTTAGCAGTTACTTGAATTGACCAATCATAAAGTAGGACCATGTAATTCTAATAAATAAACAAGATTACACTAATACCAACAATGCCAACGCCAATGCCAATGCCAATAAAACCATGATCAGCAAGACGGCCGGTGACCATAAGCAGCTACCTAGTTCACGAGCATAACGCAAAGGTCATTCTCATTATTCATTGTCTCATAAGATACAAGATTAGGTACGTAGTTTAGGATACAGGCTGACATGATCTTTAAATAGATTCGTGTAGATATAATAGATTCATGTTATACTGTATTTGTGCCCTTGTGTATTATAAATCATGTGTGTTTATCATAATAAAGATTATTATGACAAAGCCGTCCTCAGATGCTACCGCAAGCAGTGACATCATAAGGGAGCATGATGAACTTGCTGCTGGTTGCTTAAGCAGGAATAATATAACAATGGTCGAGGCCTCTAGCTCAACGATTATTTTTTAATGTTGTCCCACTCTAGGTATTTAGGTATCTTGTATCCAGAGGGGGGTTATAAACTACAGCACATACTCGTACACTACAGCCAGGTCCGAAAGAACTACTCGTCATAAAAAAATTTGTTCCGTGCAATTCAGACTCGCGATACCTAGCGCAGCAGTCAATCGCATAACAACTGCGCCAGCCGTTGCGTCGAGAAATGCGATTTGAGGCACTTATGTCAGGATTGTTTCTGGGGATCGCATCTGGTATAAATGACCGCTAATGTGGATAGGGTAAGTGACCTCATAACATCTGACTCCGCTTGTTTTATTTGTCACTTAGAATATTAAACGTTCATCATTTTTAATATAACAAAAAAACGTGATTTCTTTTATAATTTGTTGCCTCTCCAAGGAGCTATATTTATTCGCAAGATCCATTAAATTAAGCAGGCCCTCTCGGCTCTCCCTGAAGATGCAGACAGGATCTCACGGCGAGGCATCAAATCACCGAACATAGTATTTGCTAAATCAGAAACTAAAGGCGCACCGGGCAATCACTGGCCTCGATTCTCTTATTCACAAAGTAAACTAATTTTCAGTTACGTGCATCTTTTTTTCTATATCATAATTCAATAAGAAAAGGACAGAAGATAAAATGTTAGTTTAGACCTGTCAAAATAAAATTTTGGTCGCCATGTTTATAATCGCGTCTAAACTGTCTATGGAGTATCTTAATTTGACAGGATTAAGCTAAAATGTTATCATAATATCGTAGTATAGTGGCCACATCATGACTGCCTCAAACCTCCCTCATAGACGGTTCACGCGGTCGTCTTTTTCAAATGTCATTGGCGATATCCACCATTATTGTGAAATAAAATTTTCAGAGAATTTCTATAATTTGTTACACGTGTTATTAGCAAAATTGTGGTATATATTCCACAGAGGCCATTGATCAAGAGTTGAGGTTGAATCTCACCTTGAAAAAAGAAGAAGAATGTTATTTTTTTCTCGGTGGTAGGCCATAACATCGGCTGCCATCAGAAGTTACCACCCACCAGACAAAACCTTGCGCCAAGCGATTCGTCGTGTTCAGGGCATGATGTCTGGTGAAGCCGTACGGAGGACGATTGATGAGCAGTTGTGTTGCGATGTGTGTCGGGTACGATGCGTCAAATGTTGTTGTGTCGGGAGTTTGGTCGTGGAGGGTCTCCACATCTATCTCCCTCTGGCGCAGCATCGTTGGTCGTGTTGTTGGGTTTAACGTTGCACCACCTCGCTCAACTGCCGTCTTCCTTACTATTCACTATTTTTTTAAGTGATTGGTCTTAATAAACTAGCGCGCTTTACCATCAAAGAATGCATCACTGCTTACCATCAGGCGGGATTGCAGTCAAGCGTTAGTTTGTGAACAAGAGAACCGGGGCCCATTGACTGCCCAGCTTTTACCCAAATATCAGTATCAATATCAGGCCAGGTTCACCTTCACCAGTAGGGTCGGGTTCAGCAATACGATTCTGCAACCAACTCACCGTGATAACTTTGGTGAACTGAGCATGGAAAGAGCTGGCATTTCAACTAATACTATAGATGTCACTATTGACAGCCTCCGTGGCGTAGCGGTAGCGGACGCGGCCGCTGCGCAAGGTGGCGCGGTTTCGATCCCCGTACAGTGCAATTGAATGAATGAATGTGTTGAATGTGTTTGTATGAAGAATATTGTGTATTGAAGAATAATGTAAGAATATTGACCTTTGCCCAGCAGTGGGACAATACAGGCTAAAGAGAAAAAATAATATTACTATGGTAACAGGTCGTCATCGCTATATCTGTATACTTAGATTACTTAGTAATAAATAATATACACATACATATCATCATTATCTTTAAGTACTTCATCGCTTTAAGCAGAGAACTAACAGTAAACCACAAACCACGTGACTTAGTTATCCGACTAAACGTAATACCAATAAGGCAATAACGAGTTGCCATGCTATTGTTTCCTTTGCCGTCATGTTGGCACTACTGCAACTTAGTCTGAGAGAGAGAGAGACGCAGAGTGCGTCTACCTTGTTTACGATAGTGACAAAAAATTAATGCCAACATGACGGCAAAGGAACTATTAGATGAAACGCACTCTACAGTTGTACGAACGATAGCAAGTTAAGCTACCCGAAACTGTCATATAGATAATTCAAAATCAGCCTTGAGCCTTAATGCTTTACAGATAAAGTTGAAAATCGAATAAAGCAATCTGACAGATTTTAGTAGCTTGATGTGCTGTCGTCTGTACCTACTTTTCAATGTAGCAATGTTATAAATCTTATTATAACGTTGTTATATTAAAGATTACAACTATGACGTATAATAACCCCTTTGACCCCTTAGGTGCGTATTACAGAACGTCAATCAAAACTCAAGCTCTACTTAAGTTTCGTTTCAAGCCATTTGATTGGTTGAGACTAGTTTTAAGTAATGCTTAAGCAGAGATCAATGCTTGAGTTTCCTTCTGGAATACGGACCTTAGACTGGTTGAACCTGGTTATTAGACTTTCTGCCTTCTTACTACTCGTAACAGTTGTCAATCTGGCAAAGAAAAATCAAGGATATGATATGACATAGAAGGATTAACAACACGTTGAAATTGATAAATTTTATATAAGTACTTTGTTGTTTCTTATTTTTTAATTAATAAGTTTACTTATTTACGCGCACATTGTCCGTAGGCCCGATACCCTATGGGGCCGACGGGTTCTCGAGTGGCGACCACACACCATAAGACGCAGCGTGGGACCAACCGTGGACGACCTGATAAAGGTCGCGGGAAACCGCTGGATGCGGGAGGCGGAGGACCGGTCGTCGTGGTGATCCTTGGGGGAGCCCTATGTCCAGCATTGGACGAAATGATGGTGATGATGATGATACCAAAGAAAGTTGATAAAATACCCAATAAAACATTTTTATTTTAAATCTAACTTCTATAGTTTAACAAAATTGAAATTTTACTTAAAAGTGGATAGGTTTTCAGGTTTATTGACAGCCTCCATGGCGTAGCGGTAGCGAACACGGCCGTTGCGCAAGGAGGCGCAGGTTCGATCCCGCGCAGTGTAAATATTTGTATGCATGAATATGAACATTTGCACTGGTCTGGTCATGCCTCAGAAAGAATGTTAAGCAGTTGGTCCTGGTTTCCATACGAACATCTAGTGGCAGTTGTTACGGGTTGTTGGAGCCCTCAAAAGTCCAACAATTGGCCTAACTGATATCGTCTTCGGGTTGTGGAGGTCAGACAGCAGTCGCTTCACGGAAAATACCGAAGTTTAGCCAAAACCAGCAGTTAGACTGGTAAAGCGGACCCCAGACTCCACCGCTGAAAAAGCTTCGGATGCGACTGAGATTAACGCTGAGATGATGATGAGTTTTTCAGGTTTAATAGTTGCTACGATCGATCTGTGCGACTGTAATTATTTATCACTAATGAAAATATAAGATTTTATAGAAAATCAAGAACTATTCTTTAGTGATTCAAGTGAAGCGCGACGCCACTGTCCCAGAACCGTTCACTTTCACTCGTTTCACTTATTTTTGATCAATTTTAACTGTTTGCAACAACCAATGATGAAAAACCAAGACACGAAGCGAACATTTATTCAGGTAGATACAGTAACTGTATTGTATCGCAAATTGAACTGCTTAAAAAAGCATTATCCGCGAGCACGAATCTGCTAAGATGGGATGCTCAGTTACCTAACGGTGCTGGGGTTGAAATGGTAGACTGTACCACTAGTGCACGAAAGAAATCATATTACCTCAAGTCTGTGTATATCCTATCATGGACGTAGCCAGCCTTGGGCTCAGGGTGGGGCAGCAGTCAGCCTATCCCCTTATTTTCTTTTTGGGGTAATTAGGCACCTTATATAGATCAGAGTATAGTTAGGCATCTTTCTAAGTATAGGTTGGACACCAATGACTGATTGCAAGGTGAAGGAAAACATTTTTAGGAGACCTGGACAAGTCTGAAATCGCCAACCCGCATTGGGCAAGCGTGGTGATTACGCTCAAATCAATCCTCTTCTGTGTGAGAGGAGACCTGAGCCCAGCAGTGGACAATAAAAAGGTTGATGATGATGATGATAGATCAGAGCCAGGGTGGGGCAAGTGCCCCAGCCCATGTATCCTATGAGAGGATAGTTAAGTCGAGGAATATAATGGCTCATTTACCCAATTGCATTTTGCTTCGATGGCAGAAAAAAAAGTCAAGCATTTATAATTCTGTAATTTTTTCAAAAACAGTATTTCTTCATTTATTTTATTTTTAATCCCTAGTTCGTCATCATTTCAGCCGAAAGACGTCCATTGCTGGACATAGACCTCCCCAAGGATCTGCACGACAAATCCTTAGTTAAACTCAACCAATTGTAAGGTAATTAAACAACTCTTTAATACTAATTAAACTACAAATTATTTAAAAATATATATAACTAGCTGCGCCCCGCGGTTTCACCCGCGTAAGCTTCTAGCCGGATGAGCTCAGTTGATAAATAATAAGCGCCTGATAAAATAATGGGAGCAATATGTAGTACGTCCGCGTTTGCTCCCGTTTCCGCAACATTTTTTGTTCCTGCTCTACTCCTATTGGTCATAGCGGGATGTTTTATAGCCTCCTCCTTTCTCAGGCTCTAGACTATCTGTGTACCAAATTTCATTATAATCGGTTCAGTAGTTTTGGCGTGAAAGCCGGACAGACAGACACACAGACAGAGATACTTTCGCATTTATAATATTAGTATGGATAACTAACATATGATGTAAAACACTTTCGCAAAAAATTTACGATTCATTACTATTTTTAATAATTATATTTATGAATTTAAAAACCGTACCCAAGGGCATCAAGTCCCAATATACATACAAATGTCAGACACAGAAAACAAAAGCTTCACTATCTGTCAGTATGTATTTGTTTAATTGATTAGAAACTGAATGTTGTCTCATTTTTTTTTACATATATCTCGATCTAACGCTTATAAGATCGAGATAGTTTCAACGAAGCTCTGCGGGTTGGCATCAGCCCCTCTTCTGCCTACCAAATAAAAAAGTAACAATTCAATTACAAACCCATTATTTCGTACCTACCTATATATACGTAGCATTTGTTGATCGAGAATTCGAGACTATTAAAATCTGTGGCTACGTAAGCGATCTATATTACTGTTACTTAAGTTTTCTTTTTAACATTCGTTGTCCGCCGCTTTCATTTCACGCTATAACGTTTTTCTGAAAGCAATAAAAATAGAGAACAACTCTCACCTTCCCGTTGTAACCAATTTGATAGATTGTGTTGGCGGTTTGATTGCAGTCGATCGTCGGGAGCTTTGAGGAAAACATGGTTCTTAAACGTCGGAGTTTCCCGTTCAAATGTTGCTGGCTGTTGGCGATATTTATTGCACTCAGGCAAGGCACATTATCACAAGAATTTTGCGAGAAAAATGGTGAAGACGATACCTGCAAACAACAGTTCCTGTATTCCAAAGGTAAATAGCTTTTTTTTTGTATTCTGATTTTGCAAAGCGATGCGAAGTTGTATGTACATACCAAGTATGTAATTTGTTTATATAAAATAAGCGTGCAGTTAAGTCTCTTTTGTTTCATTTAAGTATTTATAATTTTTTTTTTTTTAGTTATAAGTAACTTAAACATTCTTCATTCTTTCTGATCGATTCATCAACACCAGATATACGTATCTAACTTATTTGCTAAAATAGCCCGTAATGTATTTTTTAGCCAATTTTATAGGTACATGTAATTATATCCATACTGACTGCACGGCATATATATATACATAATCTAATCGAACTCTACGCGGGCGAAGCCGCGGGTGGTAAGCTAGTATTACAATAAGTACATATAATTTAATGAATGATATCAATTATCCTATGAATTGCGGCGGTAATTTAAAAAAATACTTAAATAAATGGTGATTGAAGCGTAATCGCGCGAATGTTGCAAAATGGTATGTAACGTATGAGTGTATGACTTTTAAAATAAGATAAAAGGAACTTTGCTTTGCTTTCGTAAAGTGGGGTGAATTAAGTTATAAAAGTTCTCGTTACGTATCACTCGAATGACCCCTAATTTCTTTCTAAGTTCTGTTATTTTATAATGTACTAGCGGCCGCCTGTGATTTCGTTCGCGTGGAGTCGGTTATGCTCCGCTCCTATTAGTCGCATCGTGATGTTATATAGCTTAAAGCCTTCCTGGATTAATGGGCTATCCAACGCAAAAAGAATTTACAAATCGGACCAGTTGTTCCTGAGATAAGCACCGTTCAAACAAACTGTTCAACTTGTATATTAGTATAGATAGATAAGCGATTACCAAAGAGATAAATATGGGTATGTACACTCAGTCGTAAAATACCGGTTAAGATGACTAAGCGCAAGGTTTATCCCCTAGTACCGACTTCGAAAATGGCTGGTAAAGCAATAACACATGATAATGGTTGAAGTGTAAATAGGTATTTTCCCTGCAGTGAGCGACCCCTGGCTAACCTTGGTCAATTTATAGATGCTTACTTATCTATGTACGGACGACAGCAGGTCAAGCTACCCAAAACTGTCAAATATTCCCAATCAATTTGAGCCTTAATGCTTTACAGATAAAGGTGAAAATCTAATAAAGAAATCTGACAGATTGTAGTAGCTTGATAAGCTGTCGTCTGTACATTGTACAGTCCATAACAAGTTTATTAACAGTACACAGGCCCGAAGTAGATTTGGTAGCGATTAGCGTAAAGTCAAATGTGGCTTAAGTTGTGTCCTAAAAAATAAGTTAATCTCCATCAGATAGATTTATAAAAAATATTGAACACGTATTTTTTATTTTTTCTTTCATTCAAATACTTAGGAAGGTATATTAATTTGATATGTCTCATGACGGCGTGACGTCACGCCGTGGTACAAAACGTACCACGGCGGCGTAACGTAATTAACCCGCACTCCGTATCTTTAATACGCCATATCTCAGTAGTTTTTGGTAATTACGACAAAATAAAAAATACGGGTCTTAATTTTTTTTTTTATTCTCTTTATGACGGACTAATAATTTTTTCGATTTTCATACCTTGGACACATCCCTATTGTCATACAAATTAGCGTACCTACGTACACGTGTTGTTGTCGTTGTGGCAAGGGCGGATCCAGCTTTTGCGCCAGGGGAGGGTCACATAGTCGTGGTCAAGTCATAAGAAGTTTTAATTAGACTTTGATAATAGGGACAATTAAAAAGAAGGTATTTAATTAATAAGTAATATGTAAGTATTGAACTTATAAATACCTAATTAAATAACGAAATCATTTTTTTTTTCACGTCTTCTTCCGAAACGTCTTATCACTTCATCTACTTCAATGGATAGGTACGTTTTTATGGACGTGGAGAAGTGCCAGTCCGCTTAGACGTTCTTCAAACATTTAAGCTCTTTACCATGCTTTGATTTTTCGTAACGTCGACGACGTACGACTGGATGCTGAGGGGTTAGCTCAGACCGGGGGTAGACCTGACATGTTATGCGGACGCCACGCTGGTCACCACTCGGGGGAGCTCGCACAGGGAAGCAACGTTGCTGGCGATGGCTGCGGTATCACAGGTGGTGGGCCGCATACGTTGAATAGGCCTGAAGGTGGCCCTTAACAAGTCTAAGACCATAGTATTTCATGGTCCCCGGCGGGCGCCGCCACCGGGCTCACACATCGTGGTCGGGGGGGTTCGGATCGCTGTCGAGTCCACCATGAAGTACCTGGGACTGGTGCTCAACAGCCGGTGGGATTTCGGCCCCCACTTCCGGCGGCTGGCGCCCAAGTTAGCGCCAACGTTGAAAGCTGTGGCGCTTTCAACGTTGCTTCCCAATCTGGCAGGCCTGACCGCCGCCTGCAGGCGGCTCTTCATGGGATTTGTGCGATCGATGGCCCTGTATGAGGCCCCGAAGTGGGCCTCTGACCTGACGGCCTGCAGCATCGCTGTACTGCGACAACCGCAGAGAGTGATGGCCATCAGAGTTATACATGATCATGAATTATGCACGATCTCTTATGAGGCGGCCTGCCTACTGGCTGGATCCCCACCTTGGGACCTGGAGGCGAAGGTCCTCGTTACTGTTCCGGTAGCGTGAAGAGTCTCGGGAGCGAGGCGAACGGCCGATGCTTTGTCAGCTCGAGCAGCGTCGGTCGCAGCTCCGAGAGATCCTGGTGGCTTTCACGCCCTACCACGCCTCACCACCATCGAATCGATCCGGCCGGTACTAGCGGACTGGCTCGGGAGATGACACAGCTACCTGACGTTTCGGATGACACAGGCACTTTCGGGGCATGGTTGCTTCGGGAACTATCTGTGTCACTAAACAGGGAACCGAACGCCCGCTGTCACCACTGCGTCGTCAGCCGGGAGGACACGGCGCGGCATACGCTGGCAGAGTGTGCCGCTTGGGTGGAGCTGCGCCGTGACCTCACCTCTGAAGTAGGCAGTGACCTGTCGCTACCGGCCGTAATCGAGTCGATGGTCGGCAGCGAAGAGTCCTGGGATGCGGTGGTTTCCTTCTGCGATACAGTCGTCTCGTAGAAAGAGGCTGCGGAAAGGAGATCTCGTCTTCTCACCCGGCCCGCAGCAGGCGCACCGGGCGTCGGCGGAGGATGGATAGCGCCCTCTTTCAGCCCCCTAAAAATGGGTCCAGGGGCGATAGACTCGGTAACATTTGTCGCCCCCAAACATATGGACCCGAGGTGGCGGCGCGAAGTGTTCCACGCGCGCCACTCTTAGACGTCATACACCTTACTCCGCTCCCTGACCGAAGGAGACCTACAGTGGCGGTCCAGCATCAATCGGCGTTTGCGGAAGCAGTGTTTGTTCTCGCAACCCCCGGTGTAGACCTATGAGATGGAACACCGGGGTGGTTTTTAGTCAGTAAGAGTCTGACAGACACCGCCGCCCACCCCAGGGCGGCGGACATTCATGAGGATTTTCCACCCCGGAAACAAAAACAAAAAAGTGAGCTTAGGACTACCGTAGAATTGGGAGAACCCAGAACCTCGGAAAGGCAGAGGACGACCGCTTGGGTGGTTTTTTAGCCGGCACACCCCTCCGCGTCTCCGAGCAGAGGATAGTCCATGAGGATTTTTCTACCTTCGGAAAAAAGTACCTTTAAACTCCCTCGCCCAATAACGAAATACGTAGGTATGTACAGACGACAGCACATCAAGCTACTAAAAACTATCAATTTTATTTATTAGATTTTCAACCTTGTTGCTAAAGTATGAAGGTTGAAGATTGATTGGGATTATTTGTCAGGTTCCGGTAGCTTGAACTGCTATCGTCCACATACATATAAATCCCCCTCTTTCAGTAAGTAGGCACCTACTTATTTACCTACGAGTTATTTTAAGAACATTACAACAATAATATTTGAGTTTGAACACACACACTGGCATAATGAAGAAATTACTGATTAATAAACAGACCGCGCGCAAGTGTCTTAAGAAATGCGGCCGTGGCGGCGGTGACGCGGTAAACTTCAAATTTTGGATGCGTTCATTCTCGAATATTGCGTTTATGTCAAACAAAGTATGTATTATATAAACTGATTAAAAATTTAAAGTACTTAAATAAAATCCTCCTGTGCTGGGTCCGCCTGGACTCAGCCCAGGGGGGGGGTCATGACCCCCATGACCCCCCCCCTGGATCCGCGCTTGCGTTGTGGGACGTGTGATGACCTTTTACAGCATCGTCGCGTCATGTGACCTCGGAGTCATCTTCATCATCACCATCATACCATAGTTGCAACCGCGTAAAGGCTATCGCGTTGGAGCCCGCCCTTGTCCGATGAAGGCCAGCCCGCGCCGCAGCACTATGGGAAAATCGCGTATGTTTCGTCTCAAAACTCCGTATCTCAGTTATTTCAAAACTAAATGATCTGTAATTTTGCATACATATACGTGAATGTATAAGGTTTAAAAGAAAAAATAATAATTTTGAAAATTATGTTTATTAATTTATTTAAAAAATAAAAAATAAAAAAAATACATGCATTTATAAGAAAATATACTTTTTTTTAAATTTACTTACATAAAATAGAATTAAATATCATTGTATAAACAGTGTCTAACGAGAAAAAAATAATGTACAAAATTCAACAATCTCCTACAGATTTTCGTTGACAGCAAGAAGGGACTTGGCTTCATCGAAAAGTTCTTTCGATAGGTATTGTTTCTGAGGTATTTCTCAAACTTGATATATATGGATCAGAAGTGTACAATAAGGTATGGAACACGTCTGTATTGGTAGCCGCTCTTGAACATTTTCTAGAATGATGAAGTCTAAACTTTTTGTAATCCTTGTTGCGGGATTCTTGAGCGTCTTCGGACAATTGTCCGATAGGTAATATAGCATAGTACTCAATGATTTTTCTCCGTGAATAAGTATTTTATGTACGGAGGAAGGCATATAATACCAATTATAATTATTTACGTACAGTTGGGCGGTACTATATGCGTATTCACCGAACTTTTTTGAATCAATAGCCATTCCAGATGACATAGTTTGTAGTATAATGTACATTCGTTTTATAAGTTCTACGTCTACACCTGTAATGTCTGCAGAGCAAGAGTAATTCTGAAAAAATCTCCGAGCTGTGTTGCCGTCATTACTATTTCCAGTGCCTTGTCGAGGTTTATCGATATGCAGTCCCATTTCCTCCCTAAACCGCTTTTGTACCAGTTTTTTCTTTTCGTCTTTGTTTTTTTTATTTTCTGGTGTAGTGGCTGACCACTTTTGGAAAGACAAGTTATAGGAAATGTGTAAAATCATCTCCATACTTCTAATCCAAGCGTGTAGTGTTGACAGTCCATATTGAAATGAACTTTCATTCACATCTCGTGTCCTAACTGCCTCTAAGTTATTCATTTGCCGAGGAGTAGCACCACAAATTGTACAAGAAGCGCTCGAAGGAGTTTCAGTTAAAACTTGTGCTACTTTACCATCAATCATGGTTAAAAATAGGTTATGAGTAATTTCAATTACTTCACCATTCTTATTTATCATGGAAGGAGACAGGTTTTCAATTTGATTTTTGATATCAGCCACAACAGAAGCGGTTTCTTCAGGAGTTTCTTTGGCAAATTCTATCAATATAGGTCTGCAATATCTTACGGATGAGCAAGTTTCATTTTTCCAAATAACAATATTAGTTGTCTCATCTATGAGTTTAATGGGTACAAGTGAAGAAATAAAAAGGTTCGCATCTGATGTGAAATCGCTTTCTTCGGGCAAAACTTGCTTGTATTCACTTTGCCCTGATGACCCGTCACAACCCCATTTGCAGAAAAGTTTCAACTGTCTTAAACCGTTTTTGTAAACTGGACCAATTTGTAATATACGTGCCACAGTATGATCCAATAAGTCTTGCAGATTGACTTTTGCACTTATGTTAGTAATGGTTATGCTCGAATCTGGTGGGTAACACATCTTCTTCGCTTCGGCTAAAGTTGGATAAGAAGGAAACACTGAGCAGTTTTTGTCCGCCAAACAAATACGAAGTTTCCCATACTGTTCTTTGTTAAGGTCTAAGTCAATAAATATCCGCAGTGCTTCTTCCTTTGTAAAAGGTATAACATATTCAGGGTTCTCAGTTATGAATTTAAGAAACTTTTTCTTATCATTTTTTGACGCAGTTCGTATAATATTAACAATTGTGGCCTCCTCCGTCTCACCCATAGACCGCAACTCCTGAGTATATGCATTGAGCACACAGTCCAGTCCGTACTCTTGTATTAATTGCATGTTTTTTCGTTTCTTTGTTTATTCTGAAGATGCTTCGTATGGTTTCGATGGTCTGCCACCTGCACTGCTTCCAGACGTATTAGGGTCATTAACTGTGACTCGACACTCCAGTGGAACACGAAATTCACCATTTAACCAGTCGACGTTATTACTTTCAAAGCGTTCTGTTTTCCGGGATGCATTTCTCCAGCGTTCGTTACATTTAGATACCAAGTTTCTTTGAATGTAGGAGACCACAGTATTCATATCCTCTGGTGACAAATTGAAATTTTCTTGCAAGTAGTTTTCTATATTATTCCCATTTATCAACAAATTGCACAACTCTCGTTTACTACAAACAAATTCACCTATTATTTTCAAATCAGATAACTTCTGTGAATATTTGAAAATAGGTATTAACTGCTTTTTTAAGGCAACTGAATTTCTGATGAACAACTGTGGATGTTTCAGGGTTCGCCTTTCTTTTATAGGCCAATGAATTAGTGCTATGTGCAAAAAGATAAGAAACTAATATTTGCACTCTTCCCATAACCAACCTGTTTTTAATTTGACCCTAATTGATATAGTGACCATATTTTATCAAATATGGTGGTCAAAACTATATCAAAACCACAAATAACTATAAATAATAATGACCATTTTATCAATTTGACCTTAATAGATAACAGATGATTATGTGAGCAGTAAAAAGATATTGGAAAAAAATTATCTCGCGATATGTTTTGGTACCGTGTCAGAAAAGGCGCAAGTATGCGCAACTTTTTTTTTTCTCCTTATATAAACTAATATATAAAGATCGTAATACAACAAATATCTCGACAGCGGCAAACAGCGGTAAACGGGTAAGCCTCGTTAAAAAAAAAGTAACCTGAAAATTATACCATCTTAAACTACATTGGTTAATTTTAATTTATTTATTATATATAATATTATTTAAGAAACGTTATGAGGAGATTATAAGCATTTCAAAAATGTACAATACTTATACATTTATAAGAAAAACTTTCGAGTAATGTCTCGTTGAATTGTAGTAATGTATTGTGCCAAAATCACATCATTGAACATGAGTTAGCTTTGATGCCTTTTTATATACATTATGGTTAGCAAAAAATAATTTAAAAAATATAGAAAAGAAAGCTTATTTATAAGACTAAATTAATTAATTAGTTCTACTCCATAACAACGAGTTTCACGTGAAACGGTTTTGAGACGGCCTTGTATGGGGCTTTCCCATAGTGCGCAGCTGAGCCAGTAAATATAAATTCCCAACTATATGACCTCTGAGTTTATTTCGGCCGTTTCTTCTCAGAGCTAGTACCTACTAGGAAACGCCGCGGTCATCAAACCGAAATAAAAATAAAATTTCGATCCGGCCGTCCCTTGCTGTTCTCTGCAGCGCCTCCCTAAGCCGAGGTTCGTACCTGAGAGGGGATGCCCTTAGCGTGTAGTCGCTTAGTTTTTAGTTGCCCTGGCTGGAGGCTTTAAATTCATTTATGGCAGCCACAGGATAGTCCGGTTAAGTAGTCATGACATCTTGTAGTTGACCTTGAGAAGGTCAACTACAAGATGCCATATTAAAAAAAAAAAAAACAAAAACGTTGGAGCTCGGGATCCGCTTACCTACTACATGTGACCTCGTACCAAACTATAGAAATGCCATCTTCCGTATCTATGATGAGAACTAATCATAGTTACAAGTTTTTTTTTATTAATCTATGGCTATCACGAGAGTCATCGCAATGATTGCTGAGCCAACATAACAAATAGGAAATTAGGACACCCCTTCTTCTTCTTTTCAGCCTATAGACGTCCAGCACTGGACCTCTATAGACTGCGATGACTCTCGTGATAGCCAATGATTAATAACACTAGTTTACATAATAATAATTCACAGACCGACCACGAATGATACATACATACCTACGTATTTAAAAATGGTAACGGAATCATCATCAAGTTTCCTCATCATGTTTTCTTTCACCTTGTAATCAGTCAATGGTGTCCAAGATAAGTAAATTTAGAAAGTACATACAAACTTTGAAAAGTTACATTGGTACTTGCCTGAACACAGAAGAGATTGACCATTCCGTGAGACAGACAGACTTGGCGAAACTATAATGGTTACAGTTGACAACGGAATCCTAAAAATTCAGTAATTATCTGTACATGTGAAAAGTTTCGTATCGGCCTCACTAGATGGCGTTATCAGTTGAGAGGCGATTCCTAAATCACGCTATGGTTTCGTTACCAGCAAAGCTATAAGTACCTCGAATGAATACATCTGTAGGCACGCCACAGTACCTACCCATGCAGCTGACCATGGATAGGTACTGCGGTGCTTACAGAAAAACACATTGCAAATAATCATTCACAGACGTGCGCAACTCACGCACGTCACTAAATCTCACAGGCCGCCTGTGAGTGACAGGCCATTGCAGCCGTACAGAGTGAGATGTCCGCAGTAGCGGACCGATAAAATCGAGTCTGCGACCAGGGGGCCAAAGCCCTAGGCGTCGCTCGCCACGCCCCCACCGTTCCGATTACTACACTGTCGGGGCGACGGGTTACGTCTACATCTGCTGAACTCTGACATGCATTTGGGTAATTTTTTGAAAGATTGTTTTTGTCAAACAATCTTTTGATCATATTATGTACTTTTATTTAAGTACTAATTGCGTCCCGCGGTGTTATTCGCATTAGTTACGATCCCATGGGACTATTGGGGTATAAAGTATCCTGAGTTGATCCCGGTTATAAACCACATGTCTGGCAAACTTAATACAAACCCGTTCAGAAGTACCTACTATTTGCTTGAAAAAATTTTGTCTTATTGACTATTCCGTGTGCCTGACGTAGAATCGAATCCGCACCCTCATGATTGAGAGGCTGGTGTTCTAAACACTAGGCCACCACGACCGAACCAGGATTAACACACAGAATACTTTTATCTCGGTCGACGTCGAGACCTCACGGATGTCAGACTAGCCGGTACGATTCGAAAGAAAATCTACTCAGTTATCGGGATCTTTATTACATAAAGTGTTAACTTGCAGTGAAACATAAACTGAAACGTTATCCAGTGTGCAAGTACAGTGGCTACAAATTCATCTTAAACCTAGAACTATATATTGGTCACTAAATCTACCCTAAACCAAAAATAAATAAAAAACATTCAGTGAATCAGCTAAAAAAACTAGTGGGGAAAAAGTTAATGCAAGTCTGTTTACCCCTGCGTCGACTTATGGTGTCATCCATACTTCCATACTAATATTGTAAATGCGAAAGTAAGTCTGTCTGTCTGTCTGTCTGTCTGTCTGTTACGCTTTCCCGCTTAAACCTCTCAACCGATTTTGATGAAATTTGGCACAGACAATCTTTAGACCCCGAGAAAGAACATAGGCTACCTTTTGTCCCGGAAAAATTTGATGTTCCGGAGGGAGATCTAAAAAGCGCGTTAGAACCGAACTCCACGCGGGCGAAGCCGCGGGCGGAAAGCTAGATAAATCATATTAACACCTCATAAAACTATAGATGCAGATATTGGGAATAGCGCCATCTGTTGACACGAAAAAAATAACGCTTTGTTTTCAACACTACTTGCGGAGGATACTCAAGTAGGTAAGTAATTAAAAATGCCCAGAGTTAGCTCTGGGCATTTTATTTTATTATTTTTGATTTTGGGGTGTAGAGCGGACAATGCAATGTATGTTACCACCGACTTTGCGTCAACTTGCCTACAATAGGTTACATTACTCCAACCTGGCGCTGTCCTGAGTGCGTTAAAAGCGTGATCAGGGATAACAAGGCGGAGACACCCGTTCGAGGTAGAATTCTGTGCAGGCGGAGGAAAACAGCTCGGAGGAGCTCATGGATACCAGCCTAATAAACAACGCTGTGCTGGATGCCACTATTCACTTCTCCCCTGGCATGACTGATGAACTGCGCTTGTTTAGGGTGGAGTTGCGTGCAGAGTTTCGTATTTTCCATCAGGAATTTGAGCAGCTGCGTACGGAGATGGTTGGTCTGAAGGACACAATAAAAGCGTCCAATGAGAGAATGGACAACCTGGAGTCACGAGTGAGCGCTCTCGAACCAAAGTTAGAGCAAAAGAAACTCGTATCAGGAGATGGTAATATAGAAGACACTATCGCTGAGCTGAGATGCCAACTAAATGAGCGGGATCAGGAACTCCTGTTAAACGACATTGAAGTATCTGGGATTCCTGAAAATAAGGATGAGAGCGCCCTGCACCTTGTCAGAGTTATCGCATTGAAACTCAGTGTCGACTTCGATGACAGGGACATCGTGCATGCTGAGCGGGTCGGGTCCACCAACCGTAATCGAGTTGAGAACAGTGATGGCCCCATCTCCGCCGTTCCCGCTGCGCAGCGGCCGCGGAGTATATCTGTCCGCTTTGCAAGGCGTTCAACGCGCGATGTACTACTGCGCGCAGCTCGAGTTCGTCGTGGTTTGAGTACGGACGACATTGAAATGACGGGACTGCTTTTTTTTTCATATGGCATCTCGTAGTTGATCTAGAGAGGTCATCACTACTTAACCGGGCTATCCTGTGGCTGCCTTAAATGAATTTAAAGCCTTCAGCCAGGGCTACTAAAAGCTCAGCGACTACACGCTAAGGGTACGAACCTCGGCTTAGGGTGTCGCTAGAAGAACAGCAAGGGACTGCTGGATCGAATTCTTATTTTTATTTTTATTTCCGTTGTCGCGCCGTATTTATATCAATGAGCGTATTACTCGAATAAATCGGCAGCTATTCTATCACGCTCGTCAGGCGGGCAGTCAGCGCGGATGGAAGTATGTTTGGTCAAAAGATGGAAGAATTTTGGCTCGTAAAGAGGACCACCAAAAGGCAGTAAGACTACGATGCCTTAATGATATAGCTAGAATTTTTGGCTAATTATTGGTTTGCAACTTTGCACTGTGCGTATTGCCTGCTGGGCCACATAACGCTTTTATCAATTATTTGTAAATGTCATAAACATTGTTTATATTTTTTAACCGACTTCAAAAAGGAGGAGGTTACTCAATTCGACCGTATATATGCTTTTTTTTATGTTTGTTCGCGCATAACTTCGTCGTTTATGAACCGATTTTGATAATTCTTTTTCTCTTGGAAAGAAGACGTTCCCAAGGTGGTCCCATGATAAGGATATCAGGGTTTGATGGTGGAAGACCAGAGAAAACAAGGGGATCTTTAAAAAATTGCAGGGGCGACAAAGACAAAGGCCAGTTCCGGGAACTCCTCAACGGTTTACAGTAGCTACTTTGTGGTTGGACTTCATTCATTTATATTGATGAGACCTTTGCACCCATTGGGTTAAAATAATGGTTTGCAGTAAATTTGATGATGAAGACCATAGGCAGTTGAGGGAATACTTACGGGTAAAAATTAAAGTGAACAAAATTACGTCGTTTCCCAACTATATTGGCGCCAGCTTCCAGTCTGACGGATGCAACTGAATACATAGTATTTTTAACAACTAAAAAGTGTAAAATAAAAACTTTTTTACAAAAAAATAACCGACTTCCAAAAACCACTACAAAGTGAAAAATAACTAATTTCGGAAGTCGGTGTCAAAAAGGAATATACAAAACCAAAGACACCGACTTCCGAAATTAGTTATTTTTCACTTTGTAGTGGTTTTTGGAAGTCGGTTATTTTTTTGTAAAAAAGTTTTTTCTTTTGGTGTATGAGCATAATATTTTTTATAAGGCGGTATGTGTCTCTTGTGGCAACAAATTGGAGTCCAATCGGGTCACTGTTTGTATTTACTTGTAAAACGACTATTAATGATTTCCCTTTGTGCCCCCATATAATTGGTTACAATAATTTACTAGTCCATTACGAACATCACTTAATTCCTATAACACAGATAGACAATACTTTTAACAAACACATGAACAGTTTTATTATACCCACAATATTATTTTTTTACAAATTAAAATTAAACCTATTATCCTTATTACCCACTGCAGATTGCGTTTGCTTCTTTTAAATTTTTTACATTGATCATTTCAATTACCAGATGTATCTGCAAAGTTATTTTTCTTTATGAGAGACTTAGTGTAAAAATGTTAATGAAACTCTGCAGCACGTTTAAAAATAAACAACTATTTCAACATGCTTGGGAAACACATAAAAGTTGGTTTCTTGAATGTGGGTTCCCTTGGCACTAACCACGATGACTTTATAGCTGCAGTGGAAAGGCATTCTTTTGATATAATGGCAGTCAATGAGACATGGCTACGACCGGGCGAGGACGGGCGTGCGCCGAATGTGCCCGGCTACCGTCTTCGACACACGCCACGACCGCTGTCTGTGCACGGAGGTTGAGGTGGTGGTGTGGGTTTTTATCTTAAGAGAGGGCTCACCGTTCGTACTTTGTCTACCACAGCGGACCCCAAGTACGAAGCAGTTGAACAAATGTGGATTACCCTCACATTGAAGGGAAATAAAATAGCTGTAGGCACAGCGTACCGGCCCCCATGGCTGGACTTGGATCTCTTTCTCGATGCTGTTACTGAGGCTATTACTTGCCTAGTTAAATGTGATTACTATGTACTATTAGGCGACTTTAATGTCAACTTACTGGCTGCTAGTGGACAAACAAGGAAAGTACACGACTTTTTAAATAGTTTGAGTCTTAGGCAGCTAGTTAGTTCCCCCACTCATTTTACGGAACATAGTGAAACATTAATCGATCTGTTGTGTACTAACCTCAAGCTCAACTACAAAAAGCTTCTGTTGAACCTTGTGGCTCACAAATTGGCCATTCACTCATCGCTTGTGAGTACAGCATCAAACGTAGCAAGTATAAGCCTCACGCAGTTTCGTACCGACCTATTAATCAGATTAATAAAGAAATGCTAAACAGCGACTTAGCGCGCATAGACTGGGATAAAATCAGTGAATTGGACAATGTTAATGAAATGGTTGATGTATTTAACAAAAAGGTGCTAGATGTTTTTGATGTACTATCAGCTGTAGAAGTCCATTTCCACCTTAAAGACTACTGTCGCCTGCGCAGCCTGCGCTAAACCGGCCACGCACACTACCGCATTATTTTTTTATCGCAGTCTTCGTCTTTCTTTAAAGTAATGCAAAATTTCGTTACTTCATTTGAAGTTGAGTTAGCGGCCGCACTTAACAATGGTGCTATCAAAAGCGAGCGATTGTGGGTTCGATCCTTATTATAGGCAACTCTTTTTGTTGTTTCATATAATTTAAAATTATGATAATTGATTTGTATTTCTAAGTAAAAATGTTTGCAAATAATATTTAAACAAATATGAAAATTTATTGAATATTTATCCCAAAAAAGGGTTTTATTATATTTTTTAGTTTACTATAGGGGTAATATAATAAAAAATATATAAAAATAAAACTATAAGCATATTATAATGCAATATATTATAAAGTTATATATTATTCGGTATAGATATACTTATACTAACAAATGAAACAAACGTTGACACGGCAGCATTGTAATATTTTATATAAAAGTAATCCTTGACAAACTTATGATATTGTTATGGTAAAAAATACAAAAAACATTTTTGGTTGTTAGATATGAAAATTATAATATTATACGTATATTATGATTAAAGAGGTTATAGCTTAATTATTCATTTTCTTAAAGAAAAGAGGATTGAAGCTTAACCTGAATATTATTGCAATCATAAAATAATCTATACTTAGAACACATAATAGTGCTTATTACATTTATAATTTTTTTGCGTGTATAGCATGGTACTATTGCTGCCATCTTGTAGTGACTTTTTTCGGAGTTTGATGGCATGAGATTATAATCTTCAAGCGCTTTCTTAGTTCAAAAGTAAATGACCTTATTTCTTATCGAATTCCGAAATTATTGTTTTTATAATTTACCAAAAGTAATTTGTATTGAAATTGCAAAAGGCGACATCTGTTAGCCATTAAGCCAACCGAACATATTACTGTCACTTAGCTAAATTACTTTAGAGATGGTTTAGAGTCCGTTATTTAGATATTTATTGGTATATATTTAAAACACTCTGTAGGACACTTCTGCACTGTTTTTGTTATAAATAGTTTTTTTTGTTTAGCTCGATAAGACTCCACCAGCCTCGCCAATTTATTTTTAAACCACAAATGCAACCTATCTTCTTCGCACGATTTAAAAGTTTATTCAACGGTAAATATTGTCGTTTCGTTTCACTTGTCTCGACAGCTACCTTCGTCCTCCAACCTCTTGACCTTGACCTCCAACGGCTTACAGTATTTCTCTAAAACAATAACAATTTTATTACACACTTAACAAGCGATTAGTTTGCACCTTAACACAAATAATAATAAAAACAACTTACACAAAAGCCGGTTTCATATGATATTTGAGATATATTGCTGCATATGCCTGCATATTGATTAAAAAGTAAAACTAATAACACAAACTGGTAACTATATGTTCACCAACCAACAACAACTAAGTAATATTATTTGAGTTATTGTAGCTAATAATAGTTATTGTAGGTAGCGGAATATTTTTTGTGAAGTAGTGATTCAGATTCTTTTAAGTCTACCGTCATCTTTTTATAATGACTCTAATATAGAAAAAATCTTAAAAGAAAGTATCATCTTTAAGTTGCAGATCGGTATTTTTAGATATTTTTGTTGTCAGCATTCATAACTCACCAATAAACATTTAAAAAATATTTTTGCAAGTTATTAGATTTGAACTCGAACCACCTTGAACGCCTATCAAGGCGAAAACCGTTAGGCCATTGAAACACTTACTGTAGACGTTGAAATTAGTAAGTAGTACCTAACAATCATAAGCGGGCAGCAAGTGTATGAGTGTGTATCAAACTTTATTATAGAAGAAGGTTGTAACTACAACTAGTATTGCTTGGCCGTAGTTTTGTGAGATTGCAACTCGACTTTTGGTCTTGACTGTACATGCTCCAGTCAAGAAAAGTATAATAAAAGAACTGCCATATCCGTGGATAACTGACACCATTAAACTTATGATGAGCTTGATAAATAATGCCCTGGCTATGTATCGTAAAGTGAAATCGGAGTCTAAGCACGCATATTATAAACAGTTGAAATCTCTCGTTTCAAGCTCCCTAGTTAAAGAAAAGTCTACTTATTTTAATTATAACATAAACAACAAAATTAAAGATCCAAAACAATTATGGAAAAATTAAAAAAATACTGTATTGCCATCAAAGCAGACCGGCGACCTTCCTTCAGATTTTAGAGATGCAAACGTACTAAATCGCCATTTTCTGAGTGTACCCGGCAATCCAAATTGTAATTTATTGCAGCGTGCTTTTTTTGAGTCTAACCGCTTCAGCGATGTAACTTTCACTTTACAACCTGTTAGTCGGGAACAAGTTTTACAATATCTTGGCCAGCTGAAAACCAATGCTGAGGGCTGCGATAAAATCACCCTAAATATGCTGATGTTAACCATTCCGCAAACCCTAAAAGCCATCACAGATATAGTAAACCACTCAATAGCGTCCTCACCTCAACGTTCCCCGACATTTGGAAAGTAGCAATTGTTAGACCAATCCCAAAAAAGCAGAACCCTACTGAATTAAAAGACCTTAGACCTGTAAGTCTTCTACCTTGCTTATCCTAAGTATCTGAAAAGGTAGTGTGTCAACGTGGCACGTGTACGGCTCTGTTGGATGTGACAGATAAAATTCTTGCTGCACAGGATAAAGGCCTATGCACGCTGTTAGTCCTCCTTGACTTTTCGCGGGCGTTCGATTGTATAAATATTGAACTGTTCTTAGTCAAACTACATTACTATGGATTTGACCACCATACGATAGGATGGTTTCACAGTTACCTCACTAACCGAGAGCAACGCGTTGAAATACTCCTGAGGGATGCAACTACCCTTAGCTCGGCACCAGCCTCTGTTAACAGTGGCGTTCCACAAGGCTCCACATAGGCCCCGTTATCTTTATTTTATATTGCGCTGATATAACAACAGCTCTAAAGCGCTGCAGATATCACATTTATGCCGATGATATCCAAGTTTATATCTCGTTCAAGCCTGACGAAAATGAGAGAGCTTTAAGGGATCTAAGCGAGGACCTAGATAGGATAGCCAATTGGGCGGAAAACAACGGTTTGGTACTTAATCCTACCAAAACCAAATACATGCTACTTGGAACCAAGCACCAAATAAATGCCCTGCCTTCTCAGCTCGATGTTACTTTACTGGGCGAGCCAGTCAGCCGAGTCAGGGAGGCACGAAATCTGGGTGTGAATATGGACGCTGAATTGAGATACGAGGGTCACGTGGCGGAGTCGGTGCGCAATTGCTCTTAAAGGCTCCTTTACAAAATAAGGCCGTATCTGTCGGAAGAGCTACATATTCCACTGGTTGAATCTTTTTTAGTATCTTTAACTTAAACTACGCAGATACAGTTTTCGGTAAAAATAGTATATTATTACTAACACTTATGTTGTTCATATAATCATAATTGTACATAACTAATTATCATAATTTGTGGTCTAGGTGTAAATAGGTTTTTGTCCCGCGCCGCAACCGACATTAAACACTTTTTGGATTTTATAGTTCAACTATAAAATCCAAAAAAACTTCCAGATACGGTATAACTTGTTTAGGTACTGCAGCAGCAGAAACTGTCGCATTAACATTCAACAACTAATCACGCTAGAAACAACATGTAGGTAGGCAAGTACCGCGTGACGAGGGAACACAACAAACAATACCTATACAACACCCTACAGCTACACCGTGGATGGTGAACACAGCGACAGCCTCCGTGCCGTAGCGGTAGCGAAGGCGCGAAATCGATGTCCGCACAGTGCAAATATTTGTATGCATGAATATGAATATTTGCACTGGTCTGGTCGTGACTCGGAAAGCACGTTACGCCGTCGCGTTGGTCCCGGTTGCCATACGAACATCTAGAGGCAGTCGTTACGGGTTGTTGGAGACCTCAAAAGTCTCCAGTCAATTGGTCTAACTGCAAAGCTCAGATATCGCCTTCGGGTTGTGGAGGTCAGACGGCAGTCGCTTCACGGAAATTTCGAAGTTTAGCCAAAATCGGCAGTTGGACTGCTAAAGCGGACCCCAGACTCCCAAAGCTGAAAAAGCTGCGGATGCGACTGGGATTAACGCTGAGATGATGATGACCGTGGATGGTGAACCAATGGCAGGCATGCCGTTAGTGGTAACAGAATAATTTCAGCACGACATGATTTCAAGAAGAGAAAGAGATATAAAATAGTAATATGCAAGTATAGTTTTGGATGTTAGCACGTCATGGCCACATTAAATGTTTTGTTGGAAAAAACGAACGTTAGCTATCTAGGGTTAAAATATATTATTTTAATTTTAAATTAATTTAATTGCACAAAAAAACTCACACAATATTAGGTGGCATCATCATTATATGACATCTTAATTTCGCAACTCCCAAGAATAATAATTTTTGACCTAACCATATACCGTAGTTGACGATCTACATAATTATATACCCCCTTATTTATAAACGCTGCTTGAAGTTAACTAGTGATTAGCGATTTTTTAAACTTTAAACATACGGTTTTGATGTTGGCACGTCACTTATCCATCCATACTAGTCCATACTATCCATAATAATATTATAAATGCGAAAGTAACTCTGTCTGTCTGTCTGTCTGTCTGTCTGTCTGTCTGTTACGCTTTCCCGCTTAAACCTGTCAACCGATTTTGATGAAATTTGGCGCAGACAATCTTTAGACCCTGAGAAAGAACATAGGCTACATTTTATCCCGGAAAAATTGATGTTCCCGAGGGAAATCTAAAAAGCGCGATATAACCGAACACCACGCGGGCGAAGCCGCGGGCGGAAAGCTAGTCTTTAATAATCGTTTATGAATAAATCCCTTAAACACTGTGGTTTTTATTCTTAAAGGATGATTAAAGTTAAGTGACGTTAAAAGGTCAAAAATGTATGGTTAAAGAATCGCTAATCACTAGTTAACTTTAAGCAGCGTTCATGAATAAGGGGGATTATGTCTACGTCTGATAATTTGACACGCCTAGCGTGTAAACAGCAGCAAAGTAGGTAAGTAGGTAGGTAGTTTATAAAATATTAAAACTGCCTCAATACTCGAACCACTTCAAACATTAAAAATATATGAAATTATAAAACCATGCTATCATTTTCAGTAGAAAATACAGCATCAATAAAATATTGAATACACCCCAATCGTGTTGCCGGCACCTCGAGAAAATTAACGAAAACACGACAGTAAATTGTCAGTGGCAGTAAAAGTGTTAATAGATTTTTAACTTTAGTAATGAAACATTAAGGTTCAAGGTCAATTGAGGAAATTTATCAATGGCGCAGATTCCTTCATTCACAAAGTAAACTATATTTAATTTAATTTAATTTTCTTTCTATTTCGTTGAGTACAGAAAATAAAATATTAATTTTGCAAGGATGTGATGGATGTCCTACTAATATTATAAAAGAGAAAGTTTACCGCGGGACGCAGCTAATTATGAAATTAATAAGTTCGAAAATTAGTCACCTAACCCTTAAACTACCTACTTCTAAACCTACACGTAAATATATCTGCTGTTGAAATTAAAGTATGTCGCTGACTATCAGCGATCCGAATGCTTAAGATTTTCCGGTTCAAAGTTTTCACTTCAAAAATCTGCACGAAAAATTAAATAAAGTATGCCAGTCACAGTGTTGCCAACAGTATGATTTAATTCACATTTATACGTTTTTTAACTAAAGCCGGAAAATATATGAACGCAATTTGTATACGATTTTCATCACAACATGATTAGTAATTTTACCAGTACTCGAAATGTAAAAGTGCTATATTTCTTATGTACTTAGCCATAATGATCCCTCCGACCGGATGGAGACTAAACCAGGACTTTCCACATAGTGACTGCCTATAATATGACTTCATGACCCAGCTGCTAGGTATGTACTACGATAGTTAGTATTTCTGCCAAATATTACATCAGACACACTGTTTATATTTTGCAGTTTGTTTAGTAATTTCACATTTGACCTTTGATTATTTCTGTAACATCATTGTTTTGTAAATCGATAAAACAGAAAAGTGACAGTGAAAAGAGACAGATACATAAAATCAAATGATTTAACGTGGGAGAAGATGAGATAGGAAGCATTATACTTAAAAACAAAAAAATCTATCAAAACTTTAAAAAAATTACTAGAGGAACAAAACCGATAGCTGTAGTTTCGATCAAATAATTCAAATAAAGAATACAGGGACCAAGGTGTCAAGTTTCAATTTTGACACGGGAATATTTGACGTTTTGACTAGTCTGTTATTTCAAGTAGTAGTTTTCGTGGCATTGTTTTCGGTATTCACGAGTATTATATAAATCATTGAAAATTAGGTTAAATAGCGTAGAAAATGCTATAAAATCCTACATATACAATAAACCTCTTGTTATTGAAAATCTAAGCTCTAAGTATGAATAAATCTGTATAATATAAAATATATAGGTGTACGAATAAAATATAAAATCTAACTTTGTATCATTATGATTAACCTTTTTTAACTATGTTGGGGTTGACTTCCTGTTTAGCCTGATGCTGCTAAAGGAGGTCCTCTTTTTTACTAGTACTTTTAAAACAATTGATACAATTTTTTTAAGGATATTTTATACATGTATTTTTCGTCAATTTGTTTACTAACCGACGCGATCGACATTTCGGACTGACGCCTATACGAGATTGCGGTAGCTCTGAAACAGCTCTAAAAACAATAAGGCGTCGGGTTAGAAGCTATGGCCAAAATCTCACGCGCCGATTTGACGACTTTCATTCACCCGAACAAGCTCTATGCAATACAATGCATTCTTATTAATAGGGTCCCATCTTTACTCTTTGGGTACCGAACCCTCAAAGGTATTCATTGAACCATTTAAAAAAATATTCCATAAAAATAAAATTTACAAATGTATTTTCACTTTCGTCATCAAAATGTTTTACTTTTTGACAAAAATTGTTTTACTTTTGACAAAAGTTGTTTTACTTTTGACAAAGGGCTCTGGCAACACTTACTCAAGTCCGTCAGTCCGTCGCTCACGACGGCTAGGGATGTGACATTAATGGAAAATAATCGATTTATTTAAAATTGATTTTTCTTTATTCAATATTAATCGATTTGTTAATAATCGATTTTAATGAAAATAAATAATCGCTTTTAGCGAAAAAATCGATTTTTCTATGATTTAAAATCCTATATGCTTTTCATGTTCTAATAATAAACCTACATATTCCTCTTAACAATTCATCATCATAAATTCAAATAAATGAATCTGTACTCTATCTAGTATCTATACTAATAAAAAGCTGAAAGCTAAAGAGCTGAAAAGTTTGTTTGTTTGAAGCTGAAGAGTTTGTTTGTTTGTTTATTCGAGCTAATCTCAGAAACTACTGGTCCGATTTGAAAAATTCTTTTTGCGTTGGATAGCCCATTAATCCAGAAAGGCTTTAGGCTATATAACATCACGCTGTGACCAATAGGAGCGGAGCATAATTAATTCCACGCGAACGTAGTCGCTGGATGCTGCCAGTATGAAATAAAAAATAACCAATTCAAAACTAAAAAAATGAATTTTCAGTATCAATAAACGTGTCATTATAATAAAAAAGAAATGAGCAACCCAAGAAAATGACAATCTTATGTCCGTATTACAGAATTTCACTCAAAACTCAAGCTTTACTTAAATCTCCTATGAAGCTATTTAATTGGTTGAAATTAGTTTTAAGTAATCTTGAGTAAGGTTCTGTAATATGGTCCATAGTATCTCAAAAAGTAAAATATAAGCAGCATAAAACAAAATTGACACAAATGTCCAATCTTATTTTACATTTGACTGGTATTAAAATAAACAACTTTAAAAATTAATCGACGACGCTATGGTCCCAAAGACGAAAATATAATATTTTCGCCAGCCGCTTCTAAGGTGCGTATTCCAGAACGAAACTCAAGCATTGATCTCTGCTTAAGCATTACTTAAAACTAGTTTCAACCAATCAAACGGCTTGAAACGAAACTTAAGTAGGGCTTGAGTTTTGAGTGACGTTCTGTAATACGGACCAAGGTCCGTATTCCAGAAAGAAACTCAAGCATTGATCTCTGCTTAAGCATTACTTAGAACTAGTTGCAACCAATCAAATGGCTTGAAACGAGACTTAAGTGGAGTTTGAGTTTTGAGCGACATCCTGTAATACGTGCCTAGGTCTTTTACGCTTCGTAGACATTTTTATTGTTTACTGACAACCACAGAGTACTATAAAATAAAACCAGCAACTATATTATATCAGATCTCACTCACCACTTATGCACTGAAACTACTTTACACGTATACATACCTAAAGATGGCGTCGCTTTTCGTGTAATCAACTTATAAGTAATAATTAATTTGTTTCGAGTTTTTTCATTCGGTGTATAGGTGGTGCTATATAAAAAAAACGGTTTTTGACGAACGACGAGTGATTTAGTTAATAGATTTTTTAAAAATCTATTAACTAAAGACTTAAGACTTTAAAAATCGATTAGAAAAAAACGATTATACGAAAATAATAATCGATTAAAAGGAAAATTGATTATATTTTAACATCCCTAACGACGGCTCTGTTGTGCATGTGTGTGTATTGTGTATAAGCCCCGCACGATGATATTGCGATTGGCGGCCATCTTGGTGACGTAGTCGAACTCGCACCGTCGGTACCGTTCGCAAGTTCAGTCCGCGCTTACCCACTTACGCACATCGAATATTTTTGTTAGCTTTTTGTTTTTGTTATCCTGTTTTATTGTTGTTCTTGAGTTTTGTTGTTTAGTTTTGTTAACTGTTACTCGTTAAAATGAGTAAGAAATTAATTAATAGTCGTGCTCGTGAAATTATAATTAAAGTGGACAATTATTTTGTTAAAGAGAAAGAGGATTGTAAGTTAGTTCTTGAAAGTATAAACCGTGCTTTAAAAAGTGCTTCGGACATTTTAATACCGAAGCAACTGCTTACAGTTATTAAAAATATTTTGCAAAATTCTATCAAAGTCACGGAGTGTGTGGCATGTGCCACAGGCGTTGCAAAAAATACTGTGACGAAATTGAGACGAGAGCATGAGTCAGCAACAGCCAGTGGCAGCAAAATGAGAACTCCTACTAAAGGAAAAAGACAAAAGAAGAAATATTTCGACGGGTTTTCCTTAACAGCTTTAAGAAATATTATAGATTCAATGTGTACGGTGAGGAGAGAAATACCCACAATGCGCAAAATCTTGGCGGCTTCAAAAGTAGACCTTAATTATACTGGTAGTGAAACTACATTAAGAAAAATAATTAAATGTGATTTAGGCTACCAATTTAAACGATGCTACAAAAAAGACTGGCCCTAATTCAAAGACCCCAAATTCAAGCGTGGAGGGCTAAATATTTACGACGTATGAAAGAAAATGACTCGCTTGGTAATAACAAAAGACCCGTTATTTATCTCGACGAAACGTGGATACATGCACACTACACGGTAGAAAAATGTTGCCAAACAGCAACCGATGGAGTGAGACGGAACGACAGCCCCGGCCGCCGATGGATAATAGTTCACGCGGGAAGTTAAAGCGGTTTTGTTGACAATGCCCTTTTAATGTTTAAAGCAGACACCAAAACGGGGGATTACTATGATCAAATGAATGCTGAGTATTTCACCAAGTGGCTTACAGACAAAATAGTACCCAACATACCACGCAACTCCAAAATTGTGATGGACAATGCCACTTATCACAGTAGGGGTGAGAATAGGCCACCAAGTATGAACAATAAAAAACAGTTGATTGTTGAGACTTTCCCAACGACAGTACAAAACCTGAACTGTATTTATTAATTAAACGGCACAGACCACCGAAACATTATAAAATTGACAATTTATTAGCTGGCAATGGCCATGAAGTCGTTAGATTACCACCTTACAACTGCGACCTCAACCCCATTGAGTACATCTGGAATCTGGTAAAGATGAGGGTGTCAGAAAAGAATGTGGAGCAGTTGGAAAGTCGCATTGAAGCTCTGACGTTGGAGTCGTTGGCGTCAATAACTCCAGATGACTGGCGAAAGTAAGTCAATCATGTTAAACGGCTTGAAGAGGAATACCTATTGGAATAAAGATCGAATAATTGACGAGTTATTTGTCATAAATACGGCGACGACAGTGAATCGGAAACGACAGACACAGAAAGCAGTTATGATTCGGTAGACTATATACATTTTTTTACATATTATCCTGGTTTTATTTATAAGCTGATAGATGTAGGTAGTAATTAAAACATGACTACTACACAGTGGACTCTGGTTCAATTCCCGCTCGCAAATTAACAGAAATGTAGTTAGAAAAACATAGTATACATGTAAGAAAGATATACGAATAAGTATATTTTTCTTACGTCTACAAAAATTATTTCCTTGAATTTTTTAATAATGAAAGTTTATTTGTCAGAATATGGGTGAGTAAGTATACCTAAGAAAGAATATTAAATGCAAAATTAATATTAATTTTAATATACATACACTCTTTATAAAGAATGTAATAAAATTATAAAATACAAATAAACCCTTAACCCTAATATTAATTTATACATACACTCTTTATAAAGAGTGTAATAAAATTATAAAATACAAATAAACCCTTAACCCTAATATTAATTTTGCATTTAACATTCTTTTGCTAGCTGTCCTTTTGTGTGACAGATGACGTCACAACGCTGTTATTGTGACAAGGTTCCATCGCAATATCATCGTGCGGGGCTAGTACGGGCGATTTCGTTATATTTTAATGTGAGTGTACTAGCCCCGCACGATGATATTGCGATCGGCGGCCATCTTGGTGACGTAGTCGACCTCGCACCGTCAGTACCGTTCGCAAGTTCAGTCCGCGCTTACCCACTTACGCACATCGAATATTTTTGTTAGTTTTTTGTTTTTGTTATCCTGTTTTATTGTTGTTCTTGAGTTTTGTTGTTTAGTTTTGTTAGCTGTTACTCGTTAAAATGAGTAAGAAATTAATTCACAATCGTGCTCGTGAAATTATAATTAAAGTGGACAATTATTTTGTTAAAGAAAAAGAGGACTGTAAGTTAGTTCTTGAAAGTATAAACCGTGCTTTAAAAAGTACTTCGGACACTACTGAGGACATTTTAATACCGAAGCAACAGCTAAACCAAAGTCACGGAGCGTGTGGCATGTGCCACAGGCGTTGCAAAAAATACTGTGACTAAATTGCGACGAGAGCATGAGTCGGCAACAGCCAGTGGCAGCAAAATGAGAACTCCTACTAAAGGAAAAAGACAAAAGAAGGAATATTTCGACGGGTTTTCCTTAACAGCTTTAAGAAATATTATACATTCAATGTATACGGTGAGGAGAGAAATACCCACAATGCGCAAAATCTTGGCGGCTTCAAAATTAGACCTTAATTATACCAATAGTGAAACTACATTAAGAAAAATAATTAAATGTGATTTAGGCTACCAATTTAAACGATGCTACCAAAAAAGACTGGCTCTAATTGAAAGACCCCAAATTCAAGCGTGGAGGGCTAGATATTTATGACGTATGAAAGAAAATGACTCGCTTGCTAATAACAAAAGACCCGTTATTTATCTCGACGAAACGTGGATACACGCACACTACACGGTAAAAAATGTTGGCAAACAGCAACCGATGTCGGAGTGAGACGGAACGACAGCCCCGGCCGCCGATGGATAATAGTTCACGCGGGAAGTGAAAGCGGTTTTGTTGACAATGCCCTTTTAATGTTTAAAGCAGACACCAAAACGGGGGATTACCATGATCAAATGAATGTTGAGAATTTCACCAAGTGGCTTACAGAAAAATTAGTACCCAACATACCACGCAACTCCATAATTGTGATGGACAACGCCCCTTATCACAGTAGGGAAGAGAATAGGCCACCAAGTATGAACAATAAAAAACAGTTGATGGTTGAGTGGCTACAAGCTCACAACATCGACTTTCCCAACGACAGTACAAAACCTGAACTCTATTTATTAATTAAACGGCACAGACCGCCGAAAAATTATAAAATTGTCAATTTATTAGCTGCCAATGGCCATGAGGTCGTTAGATTACCACCCTACAACTGCGACCTCAACCCCATTGAGTACATCTGGAACCTGGTAAAGATGAGGGTGTCAGAAAAAAATGTGGAGCAGTTGGAAAGTCGCATTGAAGCTCTGACATTGGAGGCGTTGGCGTCAATAACTCCAGATGACTGGCGAAAGGAAGTCAATCATGTTAAACGGCTTGAAGAGGAATATTGGAAAAAAGATCGAATAACTGACGAGTTATTTATCATAAATACGGCAGACGACAGTGAATCGGAAACGACAGACACAGAAAGCCGTTCTGATTCGGAAGACTGTATGAGTGGAATTGAATAAATAGGGTAAGATTATATTGAATTATATATAAAAAAATTTTACATACTATCCTGGTGTTATTTGGTACTCTGGTTTAATTCCCGCTCACAAATTAACAGAAATGTAGTTAGCAAAAGTTAATAAACATGTAAGAAAGATATACGAATAAGTATATTTTTCTTACGTCTACAAGAATTATTTCCTTGAATTTTTAATAATGAAAGTTTATTTGTCAGAATATGGATGAGTAGGTATGTGTATGTATAATAAAATTATAAAATACAAATAAATCCTTAACCCGAAAGAATGTTAAATGCAAAATTAATAAACTATAATTTTGCATTTAACATTCTTTTGCTAGCTGTCCTTTCGTGTGACAGATGACGTCACAAAGCTGTTATTGTGACAAGGTTCCATCGCAATATCATCGTGCGGGGCTTATAGCAGAGATATTTATGTGCTTTATTATAATGCGATAATAAAATGATAGCATCGCTGAAATATAAAACCATTTGCGTGGCTCGCCTCGAATGATCTCATACGAAAACTCAGTGACCAGTGTCGTGAGCTCGAGGCGGCCGGACGTGGTGCATATTGATATTGACTTTGAATAAATGAATTGTATTTGAATACCTACTTATATAGTGAAGCTTATCGCTTCGGAAGCGGGAACTCGTATCTGGAACAAGAGGAACGTTGAACAAGTTATTATTTAGCCGAGTTTAGTTTAACGACTACAGTTTTATGTGTATGTCGACGGAAGTCCAGTGAACCCAGTCGTCATGCACCGTACTGGGATTCCAACAATGTTCTTGCAAGCTTTAGGTTGTGTTTTACTGCTAGGTGGTCTGATTGAGGCGAAACGTGAGTATTTAACTATTTAATTTTAAAGTGAAATTTTTTTAATTAAAGCTAGCGAATTAAAAGCTGAGCTGTATTCAAAACTGTTACATTTGTGTTTTATGTGTAGGTAACATATATTCCTTTTCTCTAAATAAGTGTTCTGATTTTGAATGTTTTATCCATTAAGCTCTGCGTTTGTTTCTACTCATAAATTCTTATGTCTGTTTAACTAATAGAGACCTTTGTGGAGGATGCTGACTCACTACACCAACTATATTTAGCTCTATAGGTAGTGAATTGAGACTGATTGACTACAATATTGCTGAGGTTTTTTTAATATAAATTATTGTTATTTGTGAATTATTTGATTAAGCATTTACAGACCTTCCCTGGTACTATATTTCTTTTGTATCATAAAGATGATCCACTTTTATTATATTAATTATTATAATATAATTACTAAATAATAGACAAATACTGAATATGCAGAATTGTTGTGTGTGTTTGAAAATACTAATATTTCTATTACATTTTCCCTCATGTTTTTTATTACCTTTTAATGTGTCTCTTGTAAAGACTGAATGAATTTTTTGGGTATTTTTAAATTAACCTCTGACCTTATCCGTTTGTTGCAGATGACATTAAAGTACTTACTGTTGCAACCGATGAAAATCATGGCTTGGAGAGGTTTTTAAGATCAGCCAAAATATATGGCATTGATGTTGAAGTGCTGGGCAAAGGAGCAAAATGGACTGGAGGTGACATGAACCTTCCTGGCGGAGGGCAAAAAATTAATTTGCTGAAACAGAAGTTAAATGAACTGATGAAGTCCGGAGACAAAGAACAAATTATATTGTTCACCGATAGGTTTGTGCAGAAAAAATCTATCTATGTAAAAATTTATCCCTTTTTCCCTTGGTCAAGTAAAAATTTGACGATGACTTTTACTTTGGCGATCCATCTTTCTTTATTAAGTACCTATACTGTGTAGCTAGAAAATTGCTTCACACAGACATGTCGCATTAAATGTGTTTGTGTTTACTGTGTAACAAAGTTGCTCTCATAATTATAATATATATACAGTAGAACCTCTATAAGTCGAATATCAAGGGAGACCAAAAAATTCGAGTTATAGAGTTTTCGACTTATAGAGAATTTCGACTTAGACAGATTTTTATTCGACATAAAGAGGTTCAGATTCATTCTTATAAATTTTTGCAGTATTTGAAATAATTGCAGTAGAACCAAAGTACTTACTTTGACATTATTTCACTCAACAACAAATGAATTGCTTCGCTAAAATTCGAATGAAATAAAAACTAATAAAATTATACCCCAGACACCAAGCAAGTAATCACGTGTTAACATAAGTAATAAATTCATGGTAATTCTATCCATTGTCATAGATGAAACACCTGACACCAAACAAGCAAACAAATTCGGGGTAATTCTATTCATTGTATACTCTTAAATTGCTTTCAACAAAACAATGGTTTACCTACACTGACCGTGAATTCAAAGTCGGTAACTTATTTTCATTCGAACTACAGAGGCAATGAGTCTGAACTCTGAAATAATCGAGTTGTAAGGGTTGTAAAATAAAACATTGCTTTGTTTGAGATACAGAGGTAAAATTTAATTTTTCGAGTTATGAGGGAAAATATGTACCAAAATGGCTTTGGAGGGACTCACTATTATTTCGACTAATAGAGGGCTGAGATTTGGAGTAATGGAGGTTTGGATATTTTAAAAGAAGGGAACAAAACATTTTTTCGAGATTTGGAATTTTCGAGTTATCGAGGTTCGACTTAACGAGGTTCTACTGTACTTGTAAAGAAATATTACTAATTCCATGCCTTTCTTTTAGCTATGATGTTTTGTTCTTGTCAAGTTTAGAAGATATAGTGAAGAAATTTCGGTCGTTCCCTGACACTCGAGTGTTATTTGCTGCAGAACAATTTTGTTGGCCAGATACCAAACTGGCAACGCAGTATCCAAAGACAGAGGTTGCTAATCCATACCTAAACTCTGGTGGTTTTATAGGTAACTAACTGACTATATTATAACATCTGAATAGATACTAAACTGTCATATTTAAGCGCAGCCGATCGAGTCTGTTAAAATCTCACTGGGAGATGTTACGTGAAGTGAGCCCTCAGTATTGACCATATTGGCACTTCAGATAACTTCATCCTTTAGTTATATAAACTTTTTAATTTGTACATTCATATTGATTAGCAACTGTCGATTGTTTTGTCATTTCTTATGTGAATATTTAACACAATGATCTTCTCATAATAAGTGATTGTGTACAAATGACAATCAAAATATTTATATACATTCTTATTTCCTTCTGCAGGTTACTTGCCTGAGATATATGAAATAGTTAATTTTAAACCAGTCAGTGATAAAGATGATGACCAGCTGTTTTACACAAAAGTCTATTTAGACAAAAACTTAAGGGAATCTCTTAAAATAAGTTTGGATCACAATTCTGCTATATTTCAAAATCTAAATGGTGCTTTATGTGAGTATGGTTTTACTAGAATATTAATGACTTCACTTTATACAAGATACAATTACTAATCTTAAATGTTTTACAGCTGATGTTCAATTAATGTCGAACTCAACTACAGAAACTTGGCCATACATAGAGAATGTCGTTACTAAAGAACGACCTCTTATTGTTCATGGGAATGGTCCATCGAAGATGACATTAAACCACTTCGGCAATTATTTAGCTAAGGCGTGGTCAGCCTCTGAGGGCTGTGCTTTGTGTGAAGAAAAGCGAATTCAACTGAAGGTAAATCTAAATACACCAACTAACATCAAAATCAAAAGCCATTTATTCAAATTAGGCTGAGAATCACACTTTTTGAATGTTAATTTTACATAAGAAAGTCCCCTAAAACGCCCGCCCTTAGGCACTTCCTAGTGCTAAGAGTGAGAAGTTGCGGAACAAACTCCCTTAGCAGAAAACAAAAATATTAGGTATTTGTATGTGTCAATAACTAATTTTATAAATCTGGTATGCTAAAATGCAATAATTAACGTGTTTAGGATGATAATCTGCCTACTGTGATGATGGCGGTATTTATAGAACAAGCTACACCATTCCTTGAAGATTTTTTGGATCAAGTACTAACAACTGATTACCCGAAAGAGAAGATTCATTTGTTATTGAGAAATAATGTGGAGTACCATGAAACCGAAGTTGATGAATTTTTCCAAGCACATTCTAAGAAGTATGCTACTGCAAAGCGGATCAAACCCAGTGATTTTATCTCAGAATCTGAAGCTAGGAACATTGCCAAGTGAGTAAAATTTTAATGGTTCTATTCTAATTATTAGTAAGAAATAACGCTGTAGCGGAGATAGCACCGGTTACTCGCGGTCGCACGCTGGAGCAAGAGCGGAAATTCACCGCACTCGACAGTCGTTCGAGCATACAACGTGCGCTCGCGCAGTCTCGCTGTAGGTAAAAACTTCGGCTATATACTTACTGGGCATAAAATTGACTGAACAATTTGAAAACCTTTGTGATGCTCGCGGTGGCTCAGATGAGAGGAATATTTATGGAACGCGTTCAGCACGGGCGACGATCGATCTTGAGGTTTTGACCTCGTAGGAATCATCATCATCCTTTTTATCGACTCACTGCAGGGCACAGGTCACATACAGAGAAGGAATATCAGGATAAAAATGTGGGAATATCCTACATGTTCTGGACTCCGGATTTCGGCCTCCTAATCGGCGAACACATTTTTGTCAAATGATTGCAACTAGTTGGGATCGTTTGGACCAAACGGACAATGGGCGGTCCAAACGATCCCAACTAGTCGCAATCATGTTCGCGTTCGCCGATTAGGGGGCTGGTTGTAAACCATCTTTGTATCAAATTTAATCCAAACCTTCCATCCTACCATCCATCCGTACATACATACTCAGAAGCTTTCGCGTTTATATTAATAGACTCAATCGACTTTCTATCCACTGCTGTATCGCTGACTGATCAGCGTGTAAACCTAACGCGAATTACGCGAATTGCGACTTCAACTGTTAAATTTTTCGATGTTTCTAAGTATTTTTAAGTTTTTTTTTTCAGTCATCATTACCTATATTATGTATATAATTATTATGCCATAGGACTTACCGGCTGCCATAATTTGTAGTAAGTCGTACTAGTACTCGTAGTACTCGTAGTACGTAAAGTCGTAGTAAGTCTGATAGCCAGCTATCAGACTTACTACGACTTTGGAACCACAGAGAATAGAGTGAACAAAAACCGTTACTAAATGAAATTATGAAATTTTTTAGGGGAAAGCGAATATTAGAAAATAGTCACTGATGTTTCTAAATAAAATCTGAGTTTTGAGTTCTTTTAAGATTTAACTTAACGTGTTTAGAAAAATAAGTGACTTTTGGTTGGTTGGTTTTACTTTAAAGATGCGAAATGACAATTTTGACAGTTAGGATTTAATACCTTAACTTAGTGCATAGTCTAGAGGGGCTCATGGCTAAACAATAACAGCAGCGAACCGTCGGTCGTTCAGGTTAAGCCACGCTTACCGCGGGTGGTCTGTGGATTGGTAACGATCGTTACATACCGAAATCCCTTCATGCCTCAGAGAGCTCATTAAGCTGTTTGTCCCGGTTGTCATTCATAGATCTTAGACAGTCGTTACGCGTCGTCACATGGTCCCAAATTCTCTCCCTCGGTCTTACCAAGGAGTAAAAGCATTCAAGTATTACGTAAAGCAATTTTTGAAGATTTTTGACCCGCCTTCCCCCCTTGTAACGCACCATAACGTTTTTATGTACCCCGCCCCCCCTTCTCTAAACATTACGTAACACTTAAGTGATCAATTTTATCCTAAAGTTGTAAAAAGTTATGTAATAGTTTTTACACCTGGTATAGTTTTAATTTACTAAATAATGTTTTTTTAGAAACAATGTTACGTAACCTGTTTTAAGAAAGACTCCCGCCCGACAGCCTCCCGCCTCTGTAACGTATCGTAACGTTTTAAGAGACCCCCTTCCCCCCAAATTGCGTTACATCATACTTGAACGCTCCCTAAACTGGGTTGTGGAAGTCAGATAGACTATAGGACTATGGGTTGGACTGGAACCCGACAAGCCAATTAAGTGGAAAACGCTAGGCAGATGATATTAGTGCATAGTCTAGTTTGTAATGTTTGTTTATTTTTACAGGGATCGCTGCATAAACAGTGCTTGCGACTATTTGTTTTCAATAGACAGCTTGTCCCGGCTTGAAGCAAACGCATTGCGTCACTTATTGTCTTCGGGCTTTGACGTCATCGCTCCCATGCTGGTGCGGCCAGGCCACGCTTGGTCCAACTTTTGGGGTGCCATCAACACAGCTGGCTTTTACGCTAGATCTTCAGATTACATGGAAATAGTCTATCAAAACGTGAAGTGAGTATATTTATTATTATAGTTTTACGCATGGCTGGTTCTACGCACTCATTGAAGATATTAAGCTCACTTGAAACGTTTTAAATAAGTTTAAAGCATACAAAAGATAGTAAGCAGTTATAATTTCTTAATTCCTATGTATTCGCAATATCACAACAGTGCCACAGGCGACTGCAATGGACTTTAATGAAGATAATGTTTGAACCGTATTTAGTACATAAATACGGATGTACATATGTTTTTGATAGTAAAATAGTGTTTTTATTTTTTGCAATATGTGTCGTCTTCAATGTTTCTAACGTTCACCAAGTCAGTCTATACATAAATTAATTTCAAGATAAGTACAAAAATTAAATAACATATGTAGTAAAATTATTTATTAGACAAATCATACATTTTATTATAATACTGCATTATTTTCTTAATCTAATGTCGGCTGTAGGACAGTTAAAATGGATTTCAATTCTATTAGACAAGCTTGAACGAAGCAAGACGTCACAACTAATAACAATCTTGTCAGTAAAATGGTCTGCAATATGGTAAAGCATTCACTCAGTAATCGCCTAAACAATGATACATCTATTAAACACGTGGTTCAGTTTGCTACATCTAACTGTCAATTGATAAAAATAGGTTAATGTCAATTCCTATTGAAATTTAAAATGTCAGTAGTGTATTATTAGTTCAGTCGAAGGCAATGGAAAAGTCGGTCTTGAAAGAGCGTCTGTCTATGGAATACATGTTGTCTGCTGTGCATTCATACACACCGGCGTCCATCTGAGTCGCTGGGTCGATCTCGATCTTGGACTTCACACGGTCGTCGCCGATCGGCCACTCGTGGATCTAAACAATAAACACTCGTTAATTCGGCGATTTAAATGATTACACTTCTTCCTGCTACGGCGAAGCTAAACGAGGGTTATGATTTTAACAGGCTATGATACATTAGTTTTCTATTAACTCCTAAACTATTCATCGTATATTGAAAAACCGGCGCTGAACCGGCAAGATATTTCGCAGTTTGTAGGTTAAATGACGTCGTGTAAAATCCAACATGGGGCTTATTAAGCAACTTAATAAATTATATGAATCTTATATAATAACACGAAAGCCAAAATAAATTAAATAACATAGAAAGTGAACGACCCCGATTCCCTTGTTCACAAACTTAATTAAATATAAGTTTATTGCATCTTTTCTATTTCAAGATTTAAGAATAAGACGAAAGATGAAATGTTAGTTTAGACCCATTGATATAATATTAAACATATATGATATGCTCTAACAAATTAACCAAAATAAATGTGCCGATCGGAGCAGCAGCACACACATGCAAATTTTTTATTCTGCGTACTTTTCACACGTTGGTACAGTGTGAGTGAGATGGGGCGCAATCTAAAGCATAGATAAGAAAAAGATGGCTAGTGTTTGTCGTTTGCGCTGTTATTGTTTGTCGTTTGTTTTTACGAGTGTATCGAGAGTGACTAAGGCAAGACATTAGAATTATAATGTTTTGTACGCTTCATTTTCAGTGCGCTAGTGACTTATCTTCCTTAGTTTAATATTATATCAATGTTAAGACCTGTTAAATTGTCCGCTCCTGACATAAATTGGCCTATTTTTGGTCGCCATGTTGATAATCGCATCTAAACTGTCTATGGAATATCTTAATTTGACAGGATTAAAGTAAAATGTTATTTTCTATCCTTTTCTTAATAAAATAGAAATAAAAAGATGCACTGGACTTAAAATTAGTTTATTTGTGAACAAGAGAATCGGCGCCAGCCTAGAACCTAGGCCACGAAGAAGCCGCCAACTAAAATGTTATAATGAAATAAAACATTACTGCTGATATTTTATACAAAACCATAAACTTCAACCATAAACCGGCGTTGAACCGGCAAGATATTCCGCAGTTTGTAGGCTAAATGACGTCGTGTAAAATCCAACATGGGGCTTATTAAGCAACAGCATCAGTTTATAAAATAAATTTCTGTTGACTTCTATTTCTTATGGCGCTAACGGTTATAGACATGACATGTCATTTTTAAATTAAGAAAACAAGTATAAACAATAAATAATAGCTACCACGTACTCTGATTTATCTGCTCATGATGAAACTGAACTTTGGGCGACCTATTCAACGAATCCATTACATTCTCCAATTGAAATTTTTGCCTCGTGTCAAATAAATTTTAAAGATGCAAATAGGTCAGTGACCAGTCTAAGATTTTTAATGAATAAACATTTCTGGCTGTCCATTTATTATAGGAACTATAATTTATTGTCATGAAAGCCTCAATTAACTATCTTTGCGGAAAAAAAAAACAAGTAAGCAGTCACTGATAAACTTTTATCTAAATAGGTACATTCCGCCTTTTTTTATAGGCAATGATAATAGTTTACAATGACTATGAATAAGATATTATAAATTATGTTAGCGTATAATGATTTAAAGGACCAGGCCACACACAGTAAGAACATTCGGTTGAGATGCCATCAATATAATCAGTATAATAAAGAGTAATCATGTTTGTTTAGTAGGTATTTCTTTAATGGAATTAATTTTATCTCCAATGGTGGATAAACTTCGGAACAAAAGGTATATTCTGAGAAAGATTAATCTGATGATGATAAATTAAATGTCAGATCGCTATGCAGGATAGCCTATAAATGTGAGGTACTCACGTGCAGGTAATGATGAGCA
Source organism: Sesamia nonagrioides (assembly GCA_017933935.1). NCBI lineage: Eukaryota > Metazoa > Arthropoda > Insecta > Lepidoptera > Noctuidae > Sesamia > Sesamia nonagrioides. The sequence continues at coordinate 438,324 of JADWQK010000412.1, read as the reverse complement.
AATATCTCAACTCCATCTTTAAACCACGTGATATGCGGTCTCGGTGAACCTTTGGCGATGCAGAGAAAAGCGATCTTGTGCCCCAAAACATACTCAAGGTCAAAGTGTGAAGCAAGTAATATTTTAGCTCCCTGAAAAAAATGGCTTGTTGTATCTATAGGTTACAGAATGGACGTGTAAAAAATACTGTCGCTACAGCTTATAAGTTGAAACTTACGTCATTATTATTGTAATACTGATCCGATTCAGGATCTCTATACTTTCCAGTGATGGGTAATCCAATTTGTACCTGGAATTAAATCCGAAATAATTTCAATAAGTGTTTTTGCACTAGGTAGGCATACCCATTAATTTCGTCGACTGTATACAAGTATGTAGTAAGTAGGTCACGCAAAACGAAAGTCCAACGACTTGAACTGATAAATGATAACTGGAGCATCATTATCATCATCTACTGGAAGGACATGGCCAAGCGACGCCGAAATTGAACACTTAATATATAATAATATCTATTACTTTCAAGTTATATAATATTTTATATCCGATAAATGTAAATGCGAGCTTGTTAACTAAATATTTAAACATATGAGTACCTACCTTGGATTTGGTCCTACTCCTGGTGCGTCCACGCCTTGCGTCGGTTAAGCCGAGCAAAAATGAGTACAGTAAAAGCAAACACATAAATACGTTAGCTTTCATGAGTAACATTTGCGTGGTGAGGTGTAAATTTCACAGTTATAATAATCCCATACAAAAAGGTCGATAGGTTCGGGTCAGGACTATGCTGGATGTTCTTGCGCGGTGCTCTGAGTGCAACTGGTGGTGTCGGCGATTCCTGTTGCGCCAATCTCTCAATTGGCTAATGACGAGGTGCTAGCAGGAGGGCCCTTGTCTCCCCTACGTGATGTACGACACTCGTCATTTCCTTTCGCATTTCGTACGACGGTACTTTAAATGTGATATTAATAAATTTAAACTTGGGTCAATGGATCGTGATAACGTGTGACCTAAAAATTTTATTTACTGTTTAATTTTTCTTATCAATTCACGAATATGAATAAAAACTTTAGGATATGCTTTTGAATATTTGTGATACTGGGCTATCAAAACCAGTTCTACGCTTACCAAATTTTTCTGATGTATTTTGTTTTGTCAAAAGGAGCAAACGGTATCCCATAAAATGAATGAAAGCTAGTAACCGTCCAATAGGAAATGAAAAATATATAATTAGAAAGTTAATACGTTTTTATACCAGAACTATTCCAACGAGGCTTGTCTTGATTCCTTGTCCGATCCTTGTAATATTGGATGGAAGTTCTGACGAGGCGGTAAGCGATCTATCTACCTTAACTGTTGCAGATACACAAAAAACGTTATAGGAGACTGACATTAATTTTGCTACACGCTTTCTTCGACTTGGGAAAATTGAAAATTCTAATTTCATTTTTATGCTCCCAATGCAGATTCGTGTAAAGATTCAAAGACATCTTTGGAACAACTGATTTTAAGAGTACTATAAAAGTCGGAATGGTAGAAAATTTTTCCTATACTTTCATTTCGTAGTGGATTATCCAGGATCTTTTACGTCTACATACTAGTGTCGTACAAAAGGGCAAAAAACATCTAAAATCATTATTTTGTAATCATCATCATCATCATCAGCCTTTACTCGTCCACTGCTGGACATAGGAATCCGTCATGGCACGCCAACAAGCTCGATCCTGAGCAGTTCTCGGCCAGCCACTACCAGCCACTTTTTTGATGTCGTCGCTCCATCTCGCCCAAGGGCGTCCTACGCTACGTTTGCCGATTTTGTAATGCCAAAAACAAATTATTTGTTACAACATAACTTGGAACGGATTAGGTTTTTATTCGGTTTAAAAATACCACTACAACGGCGTTGAATTTGAGAGGGGTACCAAAATATGCATCATCCTTTTACATTGTTAACTTTGTATAAATGTATGTATGTATATATTTTCAGAGGAGCTTGGAACGTGCCGTTCATTACAAACTGCTACCTAGCTAAGATGTCCGTGTTCAGGATGCCGGTTGCCAAGTCAGTGACTTACTCTCGAGACGGCATCGACCCAGACATGGCTTTCTGTGCTAGTCTAAGAGATGCTGTAAGTCATTGCAACACCAAGCAAAAGTTTAATTATTCTGAAGATTTTATTTAAGTGACTTACCTGATATGTTAATTTTTTCAGGGTATATACATGTATGTTAACAATGAAATTGACTTTGGTCATTTAGTGAATCCAGAGACATATGATATCAGCCGCACGAATCCCGACATGTATCAGCTTTTTGAAAACAGAATGGAATGGACTACACGCTATTTGCATGAAGATTATCATCTTAGTTTCGATGAAGATAGAAAGCCTTTGATGGTTAGTACATTTGTGTATTCTTTATTTTCCTTGTATCAATAATGAAAGCAGTGTAAAGTATGCTAATATTTATCGTTACAGCCCTGCCCCGACGTCTACTGGTTTCCGTTGATGTCTAGAAGATTTTGTACAGAATGGATTGAAATTATGGAGGCGTTTGGCCAATGGAGCGACGGATCAAATAATGTAATAATAATTTATTTTTCGTATTTAATAGATAACTTTTTGATTTTAATAACCTTAAAAAACACCTCTCTTCTGACGTCGTTGCAACGTGGAAGCAAGTTAATTAGTATTAATACTGGTGGTATTAATACTTATTAACTTGCTTCTGACGTTAGTATTAATACTGGTGGTATTAATACTTATTAACTTGCTTCTGACGTCGTCTCTGATTACCTAAACAGAGACGACGTCAGAAGCAAGTGAATCGATTTATTCTATTGAAAATCGATCCCTTTTTGTAAGTATCGTAAATGTCTTTTCAACCAAAAACAATTCAGCAGATAACACGAGCATCTCACGCAGACAAACTACACGCTTAGGTACCTACAAGTAGGTAGCAAATGTAATCCATCAAATATTATGAAATAACAGTACTCTCACACAAGAAACAAATACTCCAGCAACAGCATATCAAGCTACTACAACCTGTCAGATTTCTTCATTAGATTTTCAACTTTATCCTTAAAGCATTAAGGCTTAAGGTTGATTGGGAATATTTGGCAGTTTGGGGTAGCTTGACCTGCTGTCGTCCGTACTATAATATTTAGGTACACGCAGCAAATTATCTTAGAAAATGTCATATAAAATTTATGCACACTATGCTTTCTGTTGGAAGGCTGTAGGAATGTATGCCAGGCGGAGGTACACGTCTTAAGGATAGTGTTAAAATTGAGAAACTGGCTTGCTGTTATTACCTCGCAGGTTTTGTAAAAGTCGATAGTAGAGGATTGTAATCAAATCAAATCAAAATTATTAATTTCAAATTAACCATCACTTGGTACTTTTGAATACAATGTCGGTCAGTCCAAGAAAAGTGAAGCTAAATTGCACGTTCCAAAGCGAGAAAGAGACGTGAAGAACGCGTGATTGAGCGTTCTTCTCTATGGAAAAGAACGTGCAAGAAACTCCATGGACACTCTTTTTTAAAATCATAATATGGGTTACATTTCTTCGTTACATATTTATATCGCTTCTATCATGTGAGCACAATGTATAATTATAAAAATTAATTAAAAGATAGAAAATGAATGAAGCCTAATGACTTATTTGCATTCGTTTCTCTTGATGTAAGTTCAAAATTCAAAACCAGTCAAGTACGGACGGCAGCAGGTCACGCTACCCTACTGAACTGTCAAATAATCTCAATCAACCTTGAGCCTTAGTGCTTTAGAAATAAAGTTGAAAATCTAATAAAGAAATCTGACAGATTGTAGTAGCTTGATGTGATGTCGTCTATACCAAGGTTATTAAGTTTTTCTTCATAAACTTTACAGTCATGTCTCTTCATATATTGTCTCATGCTAGTTTTTAATCTATGCAGGATAAACGTCTCGAGAGTGGATATGAAGCAGTTCCCACACGTGATATTCACATGACTCAGGTCGGTTTGGATCGACACTGGCTGCATATACTGAAGGACTACGTGCGCCCATTACAAGAGATGGTTTTCACGGGTTACTACCACAATGTAAGTACTGTTTTTATGATTTTTTCTGCTCTTGGACTCGAACACAAATGGAAAGCGATAGATGAGGTCTATGATGGACAGAGCGTACCCAATGCTTATTCACTCTTGCTTTGAATAATTAAGAACTAAAAGTGGTAGGTACCCAAGGCAGACTGAATGCCACGAAAGGGTTTTCTCGGTGGTAGGCCACAACATCGGCCGCCGGCATAAGTTATACCACCCACCAGACAAAGTCAGGCCGCCAAGCGATTCGTCGTGTTCCGACATGATGTCTGGTGAAGGCGTACGGAGGACGGCCGGGTACGATGCGCGAAATGTTGTTGTGTCGGGAGTTTGGTTGTGGAGGGCCTCCAGATCAATCTCCTCTCTGGCGCTGCATCATTGGTCGTGTTTTTGGGTTTAACATTGCATCACCGCGCTCAATTGCCGTCTTCCTTCCTATTCACTCAGTTCCTTTGAGTGAGTAGGTTTAATAAACTAACGCGCCTTACCATCAACGATTGCATCACTGCTAACCATCAGGCGGGATTGCAGTCAAGCGCTAGTTTGTAATTTATAAAAAAAAAAGGTTCTTCGAGTTAATAATTAGAGTTAGTAATTAGATTTTTTTGTGGAAGGCATATGATATTGTATTTCATGTATTCTGTGTTTCACTGAGGAATATTTGTAACTAAATAATAATAATAATTTATTTGCATCAAGTTATGTAGTACATACAGTTAAATGGATGTAAGTTAAAGTTGCCATGACAACTTGTGTTAAAGATAAATAGGTACAGTAAGTTTGGCACTCCATTGGAAAATTAACAAGTATGAAACGTATTGGCAAATTATCCTCCATCATAATAATAATAGTCTCCCGACGGTCACGGTGACCAATTTCAACGGAGACTAGCCAAATGCGCAGGAGATATAGATATAAGACACGATTGGTGCAGTGGCTGAGCGATCGACTGCTGCGCACGTGTCTTGGGTTCGTTTCCCGCACGGAACAAATATTTGTATGCCCTACAAATAGTTGTTCCGGGTCTGGCTCTTTGTGTATGTGAGTTTATGTGTTTATAAACGCACCCACGATACAGATTCCCAGTGTGCGACAACGTCTATTTCGAAAAAACAAAAAAAAAAAAATAGGTGTAGTACAGAAGTGTATGCATGAACACATCACCTAGTTTAGAAGTCAGTACCTGCATAATGTTAATTAATAATAAGCCTTATATTTAAAAATGCTAATGTTAATATAGGTACTTCCAAATGTTTGTTTATAACAATGCAAATCTTTGTAGAGTAAGATGTAAATTATAATTATTATTATTTAAAAAAAAATCCACTCTCTGTTAAAAGTAACAGAGAGTGGATTTTTTTTACGAGAGTAAAGACTCTCGTAGTCCGATGGCACGGTAATTTAACACTCCCGGGGAGAGATTGGGCGGTGGATCAACTTCTTTACGTGCTCTCCGAAGCATGTGAGTATTTATTACTAGCTTTCCGCCCGCGGCTTCACCCGCGTAAAGTTCGGTTATATCGCGCTTTTTAGATTTCCCTCGGGAACATCTAATTTTTCCAGGATAAAAGGTAGCCTATGTCCTTTCTCAGGGTCTAAAGATTGTCTGTGCCAAATTTCATCAAAATCGGTTGAGAGGTTTAAGCGGGAAAGCGTAACAGACAGACAGAGTTACTTTCGCATTTTTTTCATGAACTCCCAATAATACTGTGCCCGGGAATAAATCCCAGGATCCTATGCTCAGCAGTTCCGCTTGTAACCATGACACCAATTAGGCAGTTATCCTCAATCATAGTGGAACAGCCCCTGTATCATCATCATCATCATTTCAGCCGAAAGACGTCTACTGCTGGACATAGGCCTCCCCCAAGGTTCTCCAAGACGACCGGTCCTGCGCCTCCCGCATCCAGCGGTTTCCCGCGACCTTCACCAGGTCATCGGTCCACCTTGTCGGGGGCCTACCCACGCTACGTCTTCCGGTGCGTGGTCGCCACTCGAGAACAGTGGCAATGTGTCCAGCCCACTGCCACTTTAGTGTTCCAATTCTCCCCCTGTATCATACCTACTAAAAATAAATACATTTGATAAGCCTGGTATATGTAGAAATAAACACGTCGTAAGTGGTATGAAACTTATGAATGTATCCCATTAATAATATTTCTTTTCCACAGCCGCCGGTGTCCATTATGAACTTCGTGGTACGATACAGACCCGATGAGCAGCCATCCCTGCGCCCGCATCATGATTCCTCCACATATACCATCAATTTGGCTCTTAACTCACCTGGTAAGTTATGTAATATTAATAAGACCCAAAAATAAGTAGAGTCACAATCGATTTTGCTTGTGGTTATTGTGCTTGGAGACTAGAGGCGAGAGAACTCCCTCTAATTACTAATCAGTAAAGTGGGGACTTACACAGGCTCATTTGCGTCTATTTGCCCAACACACTACACTACAAATACCTAATGTTTCGCGTAGATATAATTGTGTAGTTTGTGACCCTAAAAACCTGAGTTGCCTCCCCTAGCGCTAGCTTGCCCCCCTAGTCCAGAAGCTGGGTACGCTCTTGTGGAGCAATAATAGGGATGTTTCCTGGGTAAAAAAGAAATTATTTAGCCCGTCATTCAGATTATAGAAAAATATTGGATACGTATATTTTGTTTTATCAAATCAATAAAAATTTACAAATATAAAAGGCATCTGAGATCAGGAGTGGTGGCTGGTGACATCACTGGTCGCTAAAAAGTGTAGAGTGCGGTGACGTCACACGAGTTTTCAACGCGCTGTGTCGTCTTCACTTTTTGTTTATATTGAAAAAGAAAAAATACTCTGGTTGGCGGACTAATTAGTTTAATACAAATAACCTATTTAGCAATATGATTAGAAATGGTTCCAGCTGATAGTAATAGCACAGTCTAAAAATCATACAGTCGTCCGACGAAGACGTCTAGACAGAGCAATCGTGCGGGGTGTGAGGGGCGAGACGCGGGTAAGCGGCACCCGAGCTGCGAACAAAACGATGTTTGTAGCCCGGTATCTATCGTTAAGGGCTAACACGTGTTTGTTTTTTTATTTGTTTGTTTTATAATTTGATATGAGTATAAATTTTGAGTATAATTAGGGTGCTTGTAACGAAGAAGCCATCCTTTTTGACATTCAAAATGGCGGAAGTCAATTTAAATGTATATCAATATGATATGGGTGTTAATTCCGAGATCGATTGGGGTACTGGTTACGAAAATGCCATCTAAATAACTTAAATCTGTCTCGAGTTATTCCCGTAGTAAAAATATCAAATTAATTAAATATAATACAGCTATCGATGTTGATCTGCAATAAATAAATAATTTCATAAATATTGTTTATTTGTGACAACCCTGGCCGATGCATAACTATCTAGACGATGTCGGCATTTTACAGGAGATCAAAGGCGTCAACCTACTGTATGATTTTTATACTGTGGTAATAGTGTGTTATGCAATTAGGGCAATGTTTTATTAATTAATGGTTAAACTTTTAGAAGTGGACTTCGAAGGCGGTGGGTGTCGTTTCATTCGGTACAACTGCTCCGTGCGCGACACTAAGCCTGGGTGGCTGCTGATGCATCCTGGCCGACTGACGCACTACCACGAGGGCTTGCTGGTCACCAAGGGCACAAGATACATCATGATCTCTTTTGTGGATCCGTGAACTAAGCCCTAATATACTCATAATGTTTTATTTTCAAAATAAACATTCAAATATAAGTTTTTAAGTTCAAAGAAGTATCAGAATTAGTTTTAAGTAACATACTGATGTTCTTTTTTAGATTATAAACATAATAATTTTGATTTGTTTAATGTTTTTGTACAAATACATTGACATAATTTTAGCTATTTTAAAATATACATAGAATCTCATATTACTAAGGCGACAGATAGACATTCTCTTGTAACTTACGCACAAACTTTCGGTATATACTAAAACCAGGTGGTGATTGACTTAACTTTGTTGAACTGATTATAATATATGTTATTTACTCATAGTATGTTGTATTTTTTGTGGCAATTTCCATCTGGTTCTAAAATCAATTATTAATATATTAACAAATAATTTAAACCAAAGATTCATTGTGTTAGTGCTAATAAAAATGTAATATGTACTATGAATGATAAAAATGCAAATAAAGATTTATCTCAATTTATTCCGTGTTATTATTGTATGTGTATGAATACCTTTGAAACTCTGTCTATATAATGCGTTGTCCTCTGCCTCTTTCTGACCAAATCTTATTCGCTGAGCACACCACAGTACTTGGCTAAACAATATTGATGTCAACGGGAAATATTCGTTTTTTTGAACATTCATTCAGACACATATAAATGATTGTGGCAGTAAGTATCCAAGCTATAGAGACCGTTGGATCTATCGTACATGCATACATAATCAGCCTATAATGTACCCTCTACTGGGAAACAGGCCTCCTCTCAGCGAGAGGGAGTGGGCCGTAATCTACCACGCGGGCCCATTGCGGGTTGATCTATCGTATTTTGAAATAAAAAAAATATATCGCATAATGAGAGAATTTAAAAGAAGTAATATTTTGAATTTTCGTTAAACTAAAAAAAAAAAATCATTTCAAAAGTGTCAAAATTAGGTATATGCAACGTTATTATTTTCTTCTACGAACCTGTCTAATTTGTTCAGAATAAGCAACTGAATCGATTCCAATCATTTATACACCATGTTATATTTTTTTCCAAATACATTTAGAAATTGTTGCAGTGTGGTTACCGAGCGCGTAACACAGCTGAAAGTAGATCATAGTACTAGCCGCGTGAGACAGCACCACCCGCGCCGCGCCGCTGCAGGCGCGGGCGAGCGTGCGGTAGGATAACAAACCCATAACTTTCTGTTTATTTATGATATCTTTTTGAAATTTCGTACATAGATTCTTTACTTAAAAATACTGGACAGTAGGTTACAGACACAAATATAAGACACAGATATACATATACAATTACGGATTATACAAATATAAATTACAGAGAATATTTACAAACTTATAAGCCTAATGCAGCGGCAAGTTATACAGAAGTCCGAGGAGTTTATCAAACCACTATGCTTAGCGTTTGTGGACTATGACAAGGCCTTCGATTCGAACGAGACTTGGGCGGTGCTACAGTCTCTCCCACGGTGCCAAATTGACTGTCGATACATTGAGGTGACGAAGTGTTTGTACAAAAACGCCACCATATCAGTCCGTCTCCAGGACCAGAACTCGAAACCGATCCAACTGCAGCGTGGAGTGAGACAAGGAGATCAGTCAGGGCACGTATTTCCGCAGCTTGGGCGAAATGGCGTGAGGTGACAGGTGTCATTTGTGACCCCAAAATTAGCTAAGCTTAAGGGGCAGGTCTATAAAATCATCATTATACCTGTTCTCCTGTATGGCAGTGAGGCGTAGCCTGTGCTTGAGCGACACAAGCAGGAGCTGCGTGTCACGGAGATGAATATGCTGGGGTGGATGTGTGGAGTTACGCGGAAAGACCGCATCAGGAACTCCCGCATCCGGGGCAGCCTTCGTATCCGTGACATTGCAAACAAACTGCAGGAGGGTCGCCTACGCTGGTACGGCCACGTCTTACGCAAACCGGCATGTTACGTGGGCAAGAAATGTCTTGCCATGGCGCCTCCGCCGCGCACCGGGCCGGAACAAGCGGGGTAGACCAAAGAAATGCTGGCTTGACGTTTTAAGAGATGACATGCGTGCCAACAAGCCCTTACCACAGGATGCTAAAGATCGTGCGAAATGGAGGAGAAAGTGCGGGAAAGGGGACTCCAGATATGAAAGCCGCGGATGCAACCGGGATAAATGCTGAGATGATGATGATGACCTGGGACAAACAGTCCAGCTTGGTAGGTCCAACTTCGAGATAGAGGTCTCTCGCCGCATCCAGCTCGGCTGGGCAGCTACGCTACATCTTCTCGTCGTCCAAGATACCACAGTGTCTTAAGACTAAGGTCTTTCTACGGAACTGAAACGTGGTCGCTCACAATGGGCCTCGAAGGCTCAGAGTCACACAAAGGCCGATGGAAAAAGCTATGCTCGGAGTTTCTCTGCGCGATCGAATCAGAAATGAGGAGATCTGCAGAAGAACCAAAGTCACCGACATAGCTCTTCGAATCGCTTCAATTAAGTAGCAGTGGGCGGGGCACATTTCTCGCAGAACCGATGTCCGATGGGGCAGTAAGGTCCTGGAGTGGCGGACACGTACCTGAAGACGCAGCGTAGGGAAGCCCCCAACAAGGTGGACCGATGACCTGCTGAAGGTCGCGAGAAGCCGATGGATGCGGGCAGTACAAGACCGGGCATCGTGGATAGCCTCGGGGGAGGCCGAAAATTTCTTCGCCATCGCTGTCGACTGGTAATGTACCCAAGAGACTGGCGGCATTGACGCGTTGAATGGCAATGCTTAGCCTCTGGTCAAGATAAAAGCCAGCCCTTAGGTCACGTGAAATATCAACAAGTCGCTTAGAAAGTTCAATGAGGAAGCTGACATATTAGGGGTTAGGTATAGTATGAAATTGCCGTTTTGTTGCAATAAGTTCTTTGAATTGACATAGAATCTTCATGGTTTGAGGTTTTCGAATAAAACTTTTTTCACGTGGTTTCTATGATGTTCTTGTTTTAAAAAAATGTGAAACATTTGAATATCGACTTTCAATAGTTTTTTATTCAACTTAGACAACAAAGATGGAAATTCGAGTGATTTTTGAACATGAGTTCCGACCGGATTACGCGGCAGAAACAGACCGCAATATTTGTGACATGTGTTGAAAAGTAGATTCTTTATGATAACCGTAAAATAAAAAATGCGATGGCTGAGCCCGGGTCAAACGCCACAAGTGTCCTAAAGTAAAACTTACCAATAAAAAGGTAATGGTAACTGTTTGGTGGGTTTTCTCCGATCTGGTCAAGCAATAACGACAGGTGTCAATTGCGCCGAACTACGAACAATGCTGGCAAAGCTAGCAGTAACACAGCCCCATGAGCCAGACTCATGAATCGATCTTCATCATTATTGCTCCATGATAACGCGAGACCTCATACAGCACGAGAAACTATTTGAGCCTTCAGGAACTGCAGTTAGAAACCATTCGTCATCCTCCGCATTCGTATACAATTTTTTTCGTGATTTGGGCAATTATCTACGTGACAAGAAGTTTTCTTCCCAGGAGGCAGTACAAAATGCTTTCCACAGTTTGTGCATTCTAGATCCTCAGAGTTCTATCGCAAAGGCTTATTGACCTTCCTGTTAGCCGGCGGCAATGTATAAATGATAATGGTAACTATTTTGCTGAAATAAATTAGGTAGTTAAAATTAAAAAAATAAGCAATTTTCAATTTATACAAATCGGCAATTTTATACTTTAAGCCCTATTTTCAAAATTTTCAATACTTAGCGTGGAGCGGCATTAAACACTTTCACTTATGTACTACTTTCCTAGCTTTCCGCCCGCGGCTTCGCCCGCGTGGAGTTCGGTTAAATCGCGCTTTTTAGATTTCCGGGACAACAAACAAACAAACAAACTCTTCGCTTTATATATTAGTATAGATAAGCAAGGACCAGGGTGTGTGTGAGTGTGAGTGTGTATAATGTGGGTGAATACGTGAGTGTGTTTGTGTGGGGGGTGTGTGTGTGTGTGTGGGTGCGTGTGTATTTCGTGAATATGTCACAGTACAAAGCAAATATTGCAGGAGCAATTTAAATCTGATTTTAGATATGTACCTAAGGTACGTTAGCAATCTTTTTTTGCAAAGAGTTTTTCAGTCTCTTCGTAAATGGGTTGCGGATGTCCGAAAGAGAGTTCCCCAATGTAAAATATTGGTATTCAGCCGCATCCGGTTAGACCAGAAGCCGATCTCAAAAGAGTAGTGAACAGGCTAGACAGGTGATGACTTTGCTACACAATAGGAAAAGTAAAGTAGTTTTTTTTTTCACCGCGCTATAAGGCCGTTGATGAACTGTTTTGCCAAATAAGTATATATTTCAAAAATTGGGCCGCTCTAATACGCACAGTCGCACACGCCAATCAAAGCCGCGCCCAAAATTGTTATCTATTAATAAAAGACTTCAGTATTTCCGTAACACAACTTGCTTTATTTACAAAAGTTCCAGCATCGTTTATAAACAAACTTTGTAGAAGACACGGCTTATGAAAAAAGAAATTTTAACAACCAATACAAGATGCTATGCGCAGTCGGCACAAAGTGACAGTGTTGGTTTACGAGCTCATTAATTTTAAATAATCGAAAGTTCAGAAACTTCATGTGGGTCCTCTATGGTTTCGACAGTCTCAAACGATTTGAATTTATTAAAATGTTTCGTCGGGTATCGGTAATGTTTACCGAAAGCCGGTTCGGCGTATTTTTTGAATCTTTGGTATTCCAACAGTTCTTTAGCCCATTCTTCTTTTTTCACATAAAAAAGAGCAGATTGTAACCAAGATGGCATAAACTCATCCATGTAGTAGTAACGCCTTTTCCACACTCTATGGGTGTCACAGTAGTTGCCGCCTTTGCCTCCTATCCAAAATGGAAGACTGAAGAATTACAAAATATTTTAGTGAAATGGAAAATTACAAGACGGTAATAAACAGGTACCTACTACAGTCTACACAAATAGGCAGGGAAGTAGCGCATTGTTATGAGTTTTTTATACGTCTGAAATTAAATAATTAATTAAAATGGTATCTATATGTCGGCCAAATTCGATAAAGAATATAGGTAGACAAACTGTTGCTAGGCAACGGGTAGTTTACGCCTAAAAGACAGATGTTAACAACCTTTTCTAGATTGATGATTTTCATAAAAGTAATAATTGTACTGCCTACTAATATAAACAGTTTATTTGTTTAGATATTTATGATTTACATAGAACGCTTAACGGGGTTTTTGGCGGGAAGCTGAGTGCCACGCTCATTTTTCATTGGAGTTTTAAATTATTTATAGTATCGTTTATTAAATAAAAACGCGTGATTTATGTAGTATAAAGTGCATTCAGTGAATAATTCATAAAGAACAGTGAAATATTGTAGCATAGTGGCCACAACATGGCTTTGTACGAAATCTTTCTCCTAGTGTTCGGTTCGCGCGGCCGTCTTTTCGACATGAATAATTCATTACGTGACATTGCGAAGCCATAAGAGAAAGAAAGAAGAACTATTGAAGATTTTTAATTTACTTGAAATTGGCACAAAGTCATAACTAGTGCCACACCACAAAAAAAAAAAAACGCTTAACCGATTTGAATAAAATATGACACACATGTAAGCTAAAAGCTTCGAGCAACACAGTGTTGCTCGAAGGCTAATAGGCTATTTCCTAAGTAGCTATTTCCTAATAGGTTAAATTTTTTGACACATATACAATATGTAAAGAATACCCTGTCCGACCCATAAGGATAATAAAGGTTAGGTAAACACTTGACAAAATATAATATAAAATTTTACGTAATCGTCATAGTAACAATAGTAATGAATTTTGAAATAATCTTTTTTCCCGCGAATTAATTCCAACTTTCCCGGAAATTAGGTAATTTTTAAAAAAGTGACAACACCGGTATTGTTATGAGCAAATAGCGATGCGACCACGTGCCGCGTGCCCTGCCCCCCGCCGCCCGCGTAAGGGTTGCTAACCGCGCATGTATTAAGTTACCTCTTTTTGCGACATATTATTTATTTTTTTAGGGGTTTTTTTCTAAGTTTAGCCCGGCTTTCCATTTCCATCCATTAGTAGAATCAGTTATAGATACCTAACAATACCTTCACGGATCGGACAGGGTTTTCTTTACATATTGTATATTATACTTAGTCCATACTTGTAAGTATTACAATGCATGTGTTATGCAATTGATTTAAAAGTAGTTAAAATACTTAGAATTGTATTAACAACTAACAAGTGCCTCAACTTTGTTCATAGGCTGAATTCCGCAAAATGTGTTTAATTAATACCTGGATTTCATCTATACAATATGTAAAGAAAACCCTGTCCGATCCGTGAAGGTATTGTTAGGTATCGATAACTAATTCTACTAATGCCCAGAAAGGCTAAACTTTAAAAAAAAATCCCCCTAAAAAAATAAATATTATTTCGCAAAAAGAGGTAACTTAATACATGTGCGATAAGCAACCCCTTCCGCGGGCGGCGGGGGGCAGGGCACGCGGCACCTGTGACGTGGCCGCGTCGCTATTCGCTTATAAAAATACCGGTGTTGTCACTTTTTTAAAAATTACCAAATTTCGGAAATTGGAATTAATTCCCGGGAAAAAAGGATTATTTCAAAATTCATTAGTATTGGTTCTATGATGATTATGTAAAATTTTATATTATATTTGGTCAAGTGTTTACCTAACCTTTATTATCCTTATGGGTCGGACAGGGTTTTCTTTACATATTGTAGGTATATGTTTCTTTTTTGTAGGGCTATCACGTAAAATTAATGTCAACATTTTAATGGTTTTTCGAAACAGCAATTAAATATGCATGTTATTTTAGTGATTCTATACAAATATGCTGCAATAGGAATTGTTTATAAATAGTTAGCATGTAAAAGTCGATAATCATGTAAGTTATGAGTATGTAAAATGTGATAACCCTAAATTGGTTTGTTTACTTCTATTCTTTATCGAGCTTGGCACAAGTATAATAACCGTGTTTTCTATTTTTAATACATTTTCACATATCACTCGAGTGTAACTCCTGATATTAGTTTATATACGACTATTACTTAAACTTACAGGCTGATATATCTTAGTGCCCATCTGTAAATATTAGTGTAGAAATAAGCTGACATCGGGTCCAAATGTGGATAAGTAGGTCCACTGGATAAACCAGCAGCAACAGCTATGACAGACATGCCGGCTGTATACCCATCAATCAGTACACATAAACCTGCTCTAATGTTTTCCTTGTTCCGCAATGAAACTGCCATATTGAACTCTGAAAAAAAAAAATGTTTGTCAATGAAAATATTACGAAGAGAGTTTTGGCGGGAAAGCTAAGATGAGTGTCACGCTCATTTTTCATTGGACTTTTAAATTAGTTATAGTGTGTATAGCCACCGTCGTGGCTCGTACGTCCTCGTGGCTCAAATATTAACAACTGTACAGGTCGATTGATTAGTATAAGATAGATATGCTTGCCGCGGTTGCTCTGTAACTGGGTGAGCATCTTTATGTACCGAGACTAGGGTTGCCAGATAGGAACTTATCAAATCCGGGACAGTTCTAGAAAAAAAAATGTAGGGTCGAGGCCATAATAGAAAATATATTTTTTTTTTATATTCAGAGGATTCATATTTAAAAGGAAAAATGCAATTTTTTTCAAAAAACTTACTTTTATTAGTCATAGGTCATGTACATAGTACGGTCATGTACTTAGTAGGAAATTAACGCCAGTTATAAAGAATTGAATAATTAGCTTAAATTGGCAAATTAAAACTTTGGTAGACAATGAATACTAAATTACAAATTAAATAGTAATAATCTGAAGAAAAAAAAGACTAAAAGACACTCTTTAAAATTGGGATCGGTGATCCACTTATCATTAAATCCTGTAAATCTTTTTTTACTTGTGGATGGATACACCTCCATGTCCGAGACCCCTCCGTGTCTCGGAAAGCACGTTGAGCCGCTGGTCCATGGTGTCATTTTCAGATCTTTGACAGTCGCTACAGGTCGACAGGAGACTCAAAGTATAACCACCAATCCAGGGGCGTACTCAGCATCTGGCCGCTCCCTTATAATCCATTGGCGTTGTCGGCCACCCAAGTTTTTAATCGTGTGAACCTTCTCCCTCCTAGTGACGGCCAACAATAGGTAGTTGGTCCTGCCTCGCCAAATGCAACCTTTTCGACTACGATTTTGTGGCGGATATTATGTTAGAGCAGAACACGGGCTCTAGCGGATGCGGGTTCACAAGGTTGCACCAAAACGGCAAATTTGGCGCGGTGGTTGGGCCTAACTATTGTAAATAATAATATTTCGGTTCGGGGACTGGCGACACGTCAGTTGTCAACTCTCAATAAGAGAAAAGACATGACTGCGTATGGACGCGTTATTGTAATCGTTACAATATGTTAAGTTAAAAACTATCGCGACGGGCGTATGGTATTCGGTATAATATTGTAATTTCTACCCAGCTGTATTCGGAAGCTGGGTCTCCTTTTCGCGAAGGTGTTTTGTAAGGCAGTTTGGACCGGCCACTGCGGAGCGAAAGAATATTCGGGAACTTACATACAGCTCAATTAATTGTATTTGTATTATATATTTATACTACAGGTTAGGGCACCTGTCGAACTCACCACATAACACTAAACAACGTCTTTTTATTAACTCTTAATTTTGTAGGTTAGTCGGGCACGTGGAATTTTCTTGTTCGGTATATTTTTTGTTTCGGTATTAAAAGTGAGGAAGCATGGGCTTCCCACACATTTCTTGGTACCTACTAGTGCGCGATTATCGCATATTTTTTAAAAACTCTTACATTACAGACAAAAACATTGTCTTTTTCTTCTTCAGCCTATAGATGTCCATTGCTGGACAAAGGCCTCCCTCAAAGCTTTCCACGCTGACCGGCCTTGTGCTGCCCGCATCCATCGGCTTTCCGCGACCTTCACCAGGTAATCGGTCCACCTTGTTGGGGGCCTTCCTACGCTGCGTCTTCCAGTACGTGGCCGCCACTCCAGAACCTTACTGTCCCATCGGTCATCAGTTCTAGGAGCAATGTGCCCATTGTCTTATTACTTATGAATATAAGTTTCTTTCTTAGTGATAGCAGCGGTGGCCTAGTGGTATCGGCTGCGATTTACAAGTTGTAGGTCGTAGCTTCATCCCCATCAGGTACTAATCCAACCTTTATGTAAATTATTTCATCACTACTACTCTCAAAACGGTGAATGAAAACATCGCGAGGAAAGCGGTAGGTCATACAGTGAAAAAAAACAATTTAAGACATGTGACATCTAGGTACCTACCAACAAGCACTGAGCCAGCGTGGTAGATCACGGCCCACTCCCTCTCATGGAGAGGAGGCTTGTCTCTCAACAGTGGTAACGTTATAGGCTGACTATGATGTTATGATGATAACTTTCTTACCAGTTGTAGGAATAGCTAAGTCGAGACCCAAGCGGGGCTTCCAAAAATATGTGCCTGGTATTGCACCCTGAAATCAAGAAAATATTACTTTAGTCCGACTTACACTTTACAATGAACGATTATTATTTGAGGCGTTCTGAGAGTACAGTGTCTTCAAGGAAGTTCTGAGAGTAGGTACTGTGTCATCTGGACGTGAATAAGGATAGTGGTCCAGATGGTATACCAGCGGTTGTTTTGAAGGCATGTGCACCCGAGTTGTCTCCTGTATTGACGCCCTTGTATCGCCTTTCATTTAGGACTGGATAGTGCCCAAGTCTTGGAAGCTTGCGAATGTGCATCCCGTGCCCAAAAAAGGGCAGTCGTGCCCCTCCTACCAAATATCGGTCGATTTCGATAACCTCCATACTTTGTAAAATTATGGAGCGTGTGTTGAACTCGCACCACTTGGTATACCTGAAGGTAACGATCTCCTAAGTGAACGGGTTTCGTGGCAATCAGTCAACTGGGGACCTACTAGTGTATGCCACTCACTTGTGGGCAGAGGCCCTCGAGAAACTTGGGGAAGCGATTGCTGTCTCCCTTTATGTCTCGAAGGCATGACCGGGTATGGCACGCTGGCCTTCTGAGTAAGCTTCCAGCGTACGGCATTTCCCCTGGCCTGACTGGCTGGGTAAAAGACTTCCTGACTGAACGGTCCCTCCAAGTTGTTGTCGACGGATGTTCATTTGAGCCCATGTCGACTAATGCCGTGTGTTCCTCAGGGGTCTTTTCTCTTTGTAACTCTGTTCCTGCTGGCTATTAACGAGCTGCTGATGCCCGGTATCTATAGTTATGCAGATGGCAGCACAGTTGTAGAGAGATACCTGCCGGATGCTCGGGCTAGAAGGGAATCAATCCGGTCCGAAAGAGAGGCTATGGTAGAGCGTACGAATGTTGCACTATAGTCTCCAAATGGGGCAATGCCAATCTTGTAGCATTCAATGCCGCCAAAACACAGGCGTGTCTTTTCACCGCCAAAAGGAGCCCGTTCAACTTGGCTCCTACTTTTCGGAAGTCAGAGTTGAGATTTCCTCGAACCTAAACTTTGGGCGGTTCATTGGGTCCAAGACCAAGGTGGCTGCCAGGAAAATTGGCGTTATCGCAAAGGTCCGGCGGTACTTCACACCAAGGCATCTTCTAATGTTGTACAAAGCACAGGTCCGTTAGTGTGCGGAGAACTGTAGCCACATTTGGGCTGGAGCTGCAAAATGTCACCTGGCCACTTTGGATTCAGTAGAGAGACGTGCGAACGAACGACGTGCGTTCCACCATCGGACGACCCGTCGTACGGCGAGTTTCCACCCTTACGTTGTTAACACCACTACGATCCGGACGAATTGTTTCGATATATGATATGTAATACAAATGTATTCCGCTGTTTTCTTCGTGGATAACGATTTTAGATTGCAATTATTTTTTTTCTACAATTCCACACCTTGATCATACGTGCCCCTATCATTTGATTTTTTCCAAAACTTAATTAATTAAAGAAATATGATATTTAAAAATCCCGAAACTTAATTCATTTTTACCGCGATGTTCAGACGACTATTACACAAATGTTCCTTTCCTTTTCCTCTAAATTTTGATATAAAAATTATTGAGATCAGTCATGTTTTGAAAAGTAAACGGCGGAATACGAAACGTCTAGGTCAACGTTTTTGTAGGTAAAATCAGCCTGAGCTGCAACTGTCCCTTTCGCACTTTACGGGAAGAGGTTAGAAGCGGCGCGATGGCAATAGTTTCTTCAAATACCTATTTTTCAAATTCCTCGGCACTAGAGTCCCCTCTTAAGAGATGTTTTGGACACAACGTATAATAACGTCCGAACGTGTCAGTACGTTCTGGCATGTCGTATTATGAAAATGGATATTAGTAGCATCACAACGACATTATACGTCAAACGTGAAAGTGATATAACGTTCTGTCACTTTCAGTCATCATCATCATCATCTCAGCGTTAATCCCAGTCGCATCCGTAGCTTTTCAGCTTTGTAGTCTGGGGTCCGCTTTGTATATGTCCGCGATGTATATTATACATATGTCACGACTTAAATTCTTTAGGCAACAGAAGAAGCGCTCCTTCAACGATGGCTTCATGTCAGCATCGTTGCTGCCTAATGCTTCCAACATCCCCAAATATTTATAGCTTTCGAATGAGAAGTGAAATTTAAGGCGTGTGAAGTTTGAGAGTGAAATTATCTCGGATTCCTCAATCTTCTCCTACTTGACTATGACTAATCTACGGTGGATTATTAAACGTTTTAGTTACTTTCAGTAGCTCCATCAGATGCAATTCGTTGGGGGCAAAGAGTTTCAAATCAGTTTAGCGGAGTGGTTCCTTAATACCGCGGGACCCATTCCTACATCATTTTAAGAGGCAAACTTTTATTATTTTTATTACAGGGCTTGCAGCCGGTCAGCTAATACACACATTCCGCGTAATCCAATGATACCAACGGATTTGTTCATATCATTTAAGAGGCTTCAGTTCTCGGTTAAAGTATCATTTGCACTAACTATTCTAGTATATGTATATAAGCCTCAACGGACAATCGATTGCATTCGTCGGCATTCACTTAAAAAAAAGAGTGTGTGAAGATTTTTCTGCCATGGACGATATGTCAGCCTGTCTAGGTGGACTCTCCGGAATGTCAATTTATTTTGCTTCAGACGAATAGTACATTAAATATACATAGTTTACAAAGAAGCTTGTTTTTTTGTTTGGGATAGGTAATCATAAAATGATCTCTCCCGCTCTGGGCGGAGCGGAAGGGCGTGTCAGACTTTTACTGACTAGAACCCATCCGCATTCCTTCACTTGCATGTCGCTGCCGATCGCCGCTACGAGGACACGGCGGTGCTCTATCCAAGCCGGGCAGACCTGCACCGTATGCTACACAATATCCTCTTACAAAGAAGCCTTACGAGGCACATTTATAGGTATTAACTTTTTTACTGAACTTAGAACTTTTCATGTGAAACTAGATGTAATTTATATATAAGCTGCTAACTCACCACAAACAACTATAATCTATAGACTAGTTTTTTAAAAAGAAAAAGTTATGATAATATTATCCAAATCCGTTTAGTCGTTAAAGCTTGATTGACTCATCATTAACCTTTTTATCATCCGTCGTCGTCTTTATTGATTTATTAAACTAATTGGCATGTTTAATAGTAGTATAATAATTATACTACTATTAAACATGCCAATTAGTTTCACTCACTCTTCCTCGTGTTATAGGTACTGTATTACACGAGGAAGAGTGAGTGCATGGCCATTAACCTCTAACGAATACAACGCAGATATTGAAAGGGAACGAAGGATGCTGTTTGTTCGTGCGAATATGATAGCCCGCACTGTGGAGGTATGAGGAACAGGGACTAAAATTCACTTATCCTCCATAGAAAAGGGAGGATCCTCAGACCAGACTGGTGTTATGTCTGGCGGGCACTTACCCAACGGTGAAATTATGAAGTTGTATTATATGCTAGTTGCACGGTAAACTCTGATTGCGAGATGTAGAATTCGTGTGATGTTAGTATGACGCGTTGTTTATTTTTGGCATTTGTAGGTACCGCTACATTTGCTCGATATTCGAGGGGCGTCGAAATAGCACTATTTAGGGCATTTCGTGCAACCTTTTATACGGGCACTCTGTGAATAGGTTACACGCAGAAACAGTACAGTGCACTTATCACCACAATACAACAATGCGTTCAGGTTGCTCTTGGGGCCGATTAGCTTTTGCAGCACGTTGGGGATGCTTAATAAGGTGCGTGTGGATTGTTTTTACCAAAGCATGGGAAAGCGGTGTACATTGATACATTCATGGTTCACGTACTGACTAATGTTAATTAAGGCATTATTTTAATTGTTTTCAAATTAAAATTATTACAACAAGTATAGTTTTAAGACCTTAGCATTGCAACTAATAATTATCATAGATGTATTAAAACTACTGTTGTAAGTTGTGTATGTATCTACTAACAAAATCGATATTATGATCTGGATAATAAATGAATTGATAGTTGCTAAATCTTCCTAAGTTTATAGTATTTTCAAGGCAGCGCGCTGCAGAGATTTCGCGTATAATATCGCCATATGCAGTGACGGATTATTAATTTAAGGTTAAGGCTGTAAGGATTTCGCCACCCTTTTGCCTGTATAATTGTCATGTACACTAATTTCGTTAAAATATGTGTGTGTACAAGTAAAACATCAGAAAACAGAAAACCGTCATACTGAAATCTTTATTTCTTGAGGTGTATAGCAAAAAAAAAAAAAACGGTCGGTAACTCCGCCACTGGTCGTGTGCGTAATAGGCTCTAAAGTATGAGGTGCCGAACAAAATATATAGGTAGGTACCTATGTGGTAAAATTGCATAATATATTATTAAAAGTCCACTTACCTTTGCCATTGGAATAAAATATAAAACCGCAACGTAAACAAAATTCATATTTATTTTGTTAATCTTAAAAGAAGACCAGTACATCTTTGCTAGACGAGATATTGCACGATTCTGTTTACTTGAGCTATGTAAGTGTTTAACACAATTTTGTTATGATGACAGTAAATTCCATCGATGGAACTTGCTTGTAAATACTGTATCCTCCCTGTTTCTTTTTTAGTGAATCATGTTACGCAAAAGCCAAATATTCGGTATTTCGGGGTTCCGTAGTGGAATTTAATCTTCGTTGCCACATTAGATAACAGTTCCATGATCTCCATCATGGATTGTTATGTAATGGTAATTGATAATGTTTATTTAAACCAATAGCTCCATTTTTAAAAGAATCTGAAAATAATGTAACTAATGTTAATTATGTTATCATTAGGTAGAAACATTTAGTTTTTATAATAATTTTATTCAGTAATATCAAAAAATACCTATTTCTCATTGTTATCAAAATCAATCGACTTTTATTCAGGAGTGTACCTCCAAAAATATATATAAAAACAATAATAATCAGCCCATAATGTTCCCACTCCTGGGACACCATGTCTTCGAAGTTTTGTTTTTCTACCACCAGGCCACCACTGTTCTCACAAACTTACGTATCATCACTACATATTATAAAACAAAGTCGCTTTCTCTTTCCCTATGTCCCTTTGTATGATTAAATCTTTAAAACTGTACAACGGATTTTAATGCGGTTTTTCAATAGATGATTAGAGAGTGATTAAAGAGGAAGGTTTATATGTATAATAACATCCATTATATCGTGGAGAAATACTAGTATTTTTCAGGTTTCTATAATTATGTGATGTCGTAAATAGTTACTTTTTTTCAGCGTTTGCAGTGAAACGCGGGCTGAACCCTACGAGATTTTTCAAAATAATGTACTAAATAGTATACACATTAAAAAGGTCTACAAAAAAGTCAGCGATGAAATATGTCTATCTCTTATGGTTACCCCACAATAACATATTTTGTCATTAATTTTTACGTCAAATACCGGTTAATTTTCGAATCAAATTTAACCAATACAGCATTAATACTTATCCAATTTAATTACAATGTTGAACCTTAAATACGTTGTTAATTTAATATAGATCTATGTATATCGCCCCTTTACAGCATATGATTTAAATGGATATTTTCGAAGATATTACAGATGCCATAAGCAAAATTCTTACTGTGCCAAAAGTCTACGCTGAAGCCAAATCTATCCTAAAAAATGGTTGCTGGGCCGGACTTATGACGAAACAGAAAGTTTACTCTGCTCTTAATACCCACCACACTTTCTGATGACACACACACACACACACACACACACACACCCACACCCACACACACACCCACACATACACACACAAACACACAGACACACACACACACACACCCGCACACACACACGCTCACACACCTTAACTGTTTTTGGATGTTAATTTGTGTTGTTCCTCTCTTTCAACTCTCTTGTAAATTTTGCCTTTCAAATTGTCAAGTAAAACTGTCAAATAAGAAGCCTAAACTTTTAATATTTGATAATAATAATAAAGCATTCATCCACTGAGTGATCAATGAATGTAGGTATACAATGTGAATGTCTTTGCTGCGCTAGCAGAACTTACCTAGTAACTATGTGTATTGTTGGGGTCACCAAGATACAGGCTGCGCCTAGTTTGTGACCCACTGTTAACTCAAACTAAATAAAAAGCTGTTCTACTCTTATAATTGCATGCTATTTCTTGTAATTGTAACAAAGTGTAAGCCTAATAAATATGCATTTTTTTTTTTAAATTGCGGGGCGTCGCGTTTACGACGGTACCGACCAGCCGCGGCGGAGCAGGAGCAACGAGCCGCTGTTTTTTTTTACAACTTTCACAGTTTTTCTGTCGTGTTTCCCCGGCTTCGCACGGGTGCAATGCTGATATTGTTCGTGCGAAGCCGGGGCGGGTCGCTAACTCGCTAGTCATCTATATAAAGAAAGATGGAAAGTAAATTCCAGAATGTCCGATATATCAGATGGAATAAATAGTGTTTAAACCAGTTCATCTTCAATCCTTTTTAGGAGGCATATTGTTATCCGTCTCCCTTTTAAACTTGAAGTCATCTGTATTCATTATGCGTTCAGGCATTCAGTACACGCTCAACGTATTTTGTCTAAAAAGCAAGGAAGAGATCCATAAATATACCACCTTGAAATTTTACCTGATAATAATTGCATTTAGGCTTCAATGACGCAGAATTTAGGTAAATTCTGTACGTTGTGAGCATTGCCGATAGTTCTGCAGATTATTTATATACATACTTCATTAGCATTGCATCATCAATACCTAAAATTTGTAACAGCTGCAACTGCTTTATTTTTTTTCTCGACAATTCTTGACAATTCTATAAATATTGTAATGTCAGATTTCAGAGACATTACAGTAAAAGCTAAAAAAATTCATTGCAAATAAATAGTAAAGGAATTTTTTCTTATCACTGGTTTGTTGACTTGGAATAATTCATATAAGGAACCTGACCTGAAACCAAATTAACCGAAGCTTAATGGAACAAACAAAACACCCACACACCCTCGCCAACATCACACACTTACACCTCACAAGTATCATACATAGACACGTACCATAGCAAACCTGAAATCATCTCTCTAGTCTCCAATCTGGAATTCTGTTTTCGATTCCCAAGATACCAGGTCACTCAGAAAGTATTGGGACAAACAGTTTTTATGTAGGTATGAGAAACTGGCCAGTTATAATTTATTTAAAAAAAAATGATTTTTATAACTAACTAGCTTTCCGCCCGCGGCTTCGCCCGCGTGGAGTTCGGTTATATCGCGCTTTTTAGATTTCCTTCGGGAACATCAAATTTTTCCGGGATAAAAGGTAGCCTATGTTCTTTCTCAGGGTCTAAAGATTGTCTGTGCCAAATTTCATCAAAATCGGTTGAGAGGTTTAAGCGGGAAAGCGTAACAGACATACAGACAGACAGACAGACAGACAGACAGACAGACAGACAGACAGACAGACAGACCGACAGACAGACAGACAGAGTTACTTTCGCATTTATAATATTAGTATGGATAATAGGTCCGTGTCGTGGTGGCCTAGTGGTTAAAACACCAGCCTTTCAAGTATGAGTGCGCGGGTTCGATTCCAGGTCAGGCAAGTACCAATGTAACTTTTCTAAAATTATATGTACTTTCTAAGTATATCTTGGACACCAATAAATGAAGGTGAAGAAAAACACCTTGAGGAAACCTGGACTTTATAATTCTAAAATCGCCAACCCGCATTGAGCAAGCGTGGTGATTACACTCAATCCTTCTCTGTATGGGAGGAGACCTGTGCCCAGCAGTGGGACGATAAAAGAGGTTGTTGATGATTTTATTAATAAGTTATAAGTACTGAACTTAAAAATACCTAATTAAATAACGAAATCAATTTTTCTTTTACGTCTTCTGCCGAAACGTGTTATCACTTCATCTACTTCAATGGTTACAATCAGCTGTAGAAGTCCATTCCCACCTTAAAGACTACTGTCGCCTGCGCTAAACCGGCCACGCACACTAACGCATTATTTTTATTATCGCAGTCTTCATCTTTCTTTAAAGTAATGCAAAATTTCGTTACTTCATTTGTAGTTAAGTTAGCGGCCGCACTTAACAATGGCCTATCATAAGCGAGCGATTGTGGGTTCGATCCTTAATAACGGCAAATCTTTTTGTTGTTTCATATAATTTAAAATTATGATAACTGATTTGTATTTTAAAATAAAAATGTTTGCAAATAATATTTAAACGAATAGGAAAATTTACTGAAAATAGGTTTTTATTATATGTTTTAGTTTACTATAGATGTAATATAATAAATAATATAATGCAATATATTATAAAGTTATATATTATTCGGTATAGATATACTTATACTAATAAATGAAACAAACGTTGAAATGGCAGCATTGTAATATTTTATATAAAAGTAATCCTTGACAAACTTATGATATTATTATGGTAAAAAATATAAAAAACATTTTTGGTTTTTAGATATGAAAGTTATAGTATTACATGTTATCATTAAAGAGGTTATAGCTTAATTATTCATTTTCTTAAAGAAAAGAGGATTGAAGCTTAACCTGAATATTATTACAATCATAAAATAATCTATACTTAGAACACAAAACAGTGCTTATTACATTTACAATTTTTTTGCGTGTATAGCATGCCATCCTGCAGTGCCTTTTTCGGAGTTTGAAGGCATGAGATTATAATCTTCAAGCGCTTTCTTAGTTCAAAAGTAAACGAACTTATTTCTTATCGAATTCCGAAATTATTGTTTTTATAATTTACCAAAAGTAATTTGTATTGAAATTGCAAAAGGCGACATCTGTTAGCCATTAAGCCAACCGAACATATTACTGTCACTTAGCTAAATTACTTTACGAGTTGGTTTAGAGTCCGTTATTACGATATATAATGACATATATTTAAAACACTTTGTAGGACACTTCTGCACTGTGATTGTTATAAATTGTTTTTTTTTTGTTTAGCTCGATAAGTCTCCACCAGTATCGCCAGTTTATTTTTAAACCACAAATGCAACCTCTCTTCTTCGCAAGATTCAAAGATTTATTCAACGGTAAATATTGTTGTTTCGTTCCACTTGTCTCGACACATAAGTCACCTTCGTCCTCCAACCTCTTGACTTTGGGCTTACAGTATTTCTCTAAAACAATAACAAATTTATTACACACTTTCAACAAGAGATTGGTTTGCACCTTACCCAAATAATAATAAAAACAACTTACACAACAGCCGGTTTCATATTATGATATTTGAGATATATTGTTGCATATGCCTGCATATTGATTAAAAAAGTAAAACTAATAACACGAACTCGTAACTATATGTCCACCAACCAACAACAGCTAAGTAATATTATTTGAGTTATTGTAGTTAATAATAGTTATTGTAGGTAGTGGAATATTTTTTGTTCAGTTTGTTTCAAATCTACCGTCATCTTTTTATAATGACTCTAATATAGAAAAAATCTTAAAATAAAGTATCATCGTTAAGTTACGGATCGGTATTTTTACATATTTTTGTAGTCAGCATTCATAACTCACCAATAAACATTTCAAAAATATTTTGTAAACTAGCTGTGCCCCGCGGTTTCACCCGCGTAACCTTCTAGCCGAATGAGCTCAGTTGATATAAAATAAGCGCCTGTTAAAATAATGGGAGCAGTATGTAGTACAACCGCGTTTGCTCTCGTTTCCGCAACATTTTTTGTTCCTGCTCTGCTCCTATTGGTCTTAGAGGGACGTTTTATAGCCTATGTCCTTTCTCAGGCTATAGACTATCTGTTTACCAAATTTCATTACAATCGGTTCAGCAGTTTTGGCGTGAAAGCCGGACAGATAGACAGACAGACAGAGATACCTTCGCATTTATGAAATTAGTATGGATAGCGGCCCGTCCCGGCTTCGCACGGGCATTAAACATTACATTTAGATTTGTTAATTTTAACACATTCATCTATACAAATATTATAAAGAGGAAAGGTTTGATTTTTTGTTTGTTTGTTTGTTTGTATGAATTGAATAGGCTCCGAAACTACTTGGCAGATTTGAAAAATTCTTTCACTGTTGGAAAGCTACATCATGCTTTACCTAAAAAAACTCGTCAAACATAAAAAAAAAACTTAACTTATAACGTGATACGACTGACAGCTAATTATTATGAGTCAAACGCTATCAGCGACATCTGCAAATAGCTTTGCGATTTCTTCCCCATTGATGCTCACACCCACAGAAGAGATGATATTCCGTGAGACAGACAGACTTGGCGAAATTATAATAGTTACAGTTGACAACGAAATCCTAAAAATTCAGTAATTATCTGTACATGTGAAAAGTTTCGTATCGGCCCACTAGATGGCGTTGTCAGTTGAGAGGCGATTCCTGAATCTCGCTATGGTTTCGTTACCAGCTAACCTATAAGTACCTCGAATGAACAGAATGTGTTACGATTGCATGTGTTAGAGTGGTTAATATCCACTTTATCACCAATTTTTTGAAAGATTGTTTTTGTCAGACAATCTTGTGATCATATTATGAATATGTACTTTTATTTAAGTACTCTAATTGCGTCCCGCGGTTTCATTCGCATAAGTTACGGTCCCATGGGACTATTGGGGTAAAAAGTATCCAGAGTTGATACATGATGCTGCCAAACTTAATACAAACCCGTTCAGAAGTATTTGCTTGAAAAATTAATAAAGATTCTCGGTGGTAGGCCACCAGACAAAGTCTTGCCGTCAAGCGATTCGTCGTGTTCCGGCAAGATGTCTGGTGAAGCCGTACGGAGGACTGGTCTGAGCAGTTGTGTTGCGATGTGTGCCGGGACCAAAGAGCCAAATGTTGTTGTGTCGGGTGTTTGATCGCGGAGGGTCGCCAGATCAATTTACCTCTGGCGCAGCATCGTTGGTCGTGTTGTTGGGTTTAAAATTGCATCACCTCGCTCAACCACCGTCTTCCTTCCTATTCACTCGGTTTTTTTGAGTGAATATGCTCTTAATAAACTAGCGCGCTTTACCATCAACGATTGCATCACTGCTTACCATCAGGCGGAATTGCCGTCAAGCACTAGTTTATGAATAGGTATATATAAAAACAAATAATAATAATCAGCCCATAATGTTCCCACTCCTGGGACACTATGTCTTCGAAGTTTTGTTTTTCTACCACTAGGCCACCACTGTTCTCACAAACTTACGTATCATCACTACATATTATAAAACAAAGTCGCTTTCTCTTTCCCTATGTCCCTTTGTATGATTAAATCTTTAAAACTGCACAACGTATTTTAATGTGGTTTTTTAATAGATGATTAGAGAGTGATTAAAGAGGAAGGTTTATTTGTATAATAACATCCATTAAATCGTGGAGAAATACTATTATTTTTGAGGTTTCTATAATTATGTGATGTCGTAAATAGTTACATTTTTTCCGCGTTTGCAGTGAAACGCGGGCTGAACCCTACGGTATTTTTCAAAATAATGTACTAAATAGTATACACATTAAAAAAGTCTACAAAAAAGTCAGCGATGAAATATTTCTATCTCTTATGGTTATCCCACAATAACATTCTTGTCATTAATTTTTTACGACAAATACCGGTTAATTTTCGAAGCAAATTTAACCAATACAGCATTAATCCTTATCCAATTTAATTACAATGTTGAACCTTGAAGGTTATACAGGTATACATGCCGACCGGAAAATACTCAGACGATGAGGTCGAAGTCGTGTATGAGGATATAAGTAGGGCCATACACGCTTCTAAAACCTAATTCACGGTGGTTATGTGGGACTTTAACGCAAGTCCGGGTGAACGGATCGATGGAGAGTTCAGGCTGGGGAAATTTGGATATGGGACGCGAAGCGACAGGGGTCATATGCTGGCTGACTTCTTGGAGAAGGAGGGACTCTGCGATGAACTCGTTCTTCAAGAAGCCACCCCAGAGAAAATGGACCTGGCTAGGTTCCACTAAACAAGGACAGGCCCCCATAAAACGGGAGATGGACTTGATTATGTCGACGAGAAGAGAGATATTCAACAATGTCTCTGTGATCAGCAAGATCAAAATCGGAAGCGATCACCGCATGGTAAGAGGCATCTTGAATATCAATCTCAAGCGTGAAAGACGTCGGCTGGTGGAGTCCACTCTCCGACCATCTCGTGCCCATATCCAAAATTAGGAAAGTTTCCAGCTTGAGCTCTCCAATCGGTTCTCATGCCTAGAGGACTGCGCTTCTGTGGACGAGTTAAATAATAGGTTTGTAAAAATTGTCCTGGCGGTGAGATCAAAGGTATTTAAGTCCCGACCCAAACAAAGGCCTCAAAAAATCTCTTCCCAGACCCAAAAATTGATGGCTGAGCGACGATCCATGGTATAGCAGACCTCCGAAGAAGCTGACGCATATTGGCGGCTTAATAGACAAATCCAGAAGTCCTTGCGGCATGATATTCGCTCCTTTAATACTGAACGTATAAAGGAGATGATAGAGCAGAAAAAGGGCTCCAAAGTGTTCGCAGTCTATTGGTCAGAGCCGATTGGTTAAGCTGAAGATGGAGGACGGCAGGGTGGCATCGACAAAGGCCGAGGTATTGGGACTCTGGGAGAGATCGAGAGGTTTTATGGACAATTATATACATCAGTCGTTTGTTGTTTTTTTCCGGTTCCGCCGCTAAACTGTACAAACGTCACCAAGTGCGATCTGCAAAGAAAACCATAAAAGTGTTTAAAACCTTACATAAACTATAAACTGTGGAAGTGAAACGAAGATTGAGGACTAAATGTGCAAAAATAATAATAAACATTGTGTGTGTTCAGTGCTTAACAAATTAACAACAAGTTTTATTGTGTCTATTATAACCTACAACCAATATTTGACATTGACATTGATCCATCAAGCTGATCAAGCTTATCAACAACAGAAAACGCACGAAAACGTTTCGTTCCAAGCAAGTCATACACCAAGTGTTGCCATTTTACAAAATAATATTCTACTATAAAAACTTTTTTACAAAAAAAACAACCGACTTCCAAAAACCACTACAAAGTGAAAAATAACTAATTTCGGAAGTCGGTGTCTTTGGTTTTGTATATTCGTTTTTTGACGCCGACTTCCGAAATTAGTTATTTTTCACTTTGTAGTGGTTTTTGGAAGTCGGTTGTTTTTTTGTAAAAAAGTTTTTATTTTACACTTTTTAGTTGTTAAAAGTACTATGTACCTATTCAGTTGCATCCGTTCAGACTGGAAGCTGACGCAAATATAGTTGGGAAACGACGTAATTTTATTTACTTTAATTTTTACCCGTAAGTATTCCCTCAACTGCCTATGGTCTTCATCATCAAATTTACTGCAGACCATTATTTTAACCAATGGGTGCAAAGGTCTCATCAATATAAATGAATGAAGTCCAACCACAAAGTAGCTACTGTAAACCGTTGAGGAGTTCCCGGAACTGGCCTTTGTCTTCATCATCAGAGCTTTTATGACAGTCACAACCCATCTAGGTGTAAAGTTCTTATCAATACAAATTAATCGAGCCCAAACACAAGGTAGCTGCTGTGAATTGTTGAGGAGTTCCTTCGACTGTCTCCCGGCTCCATCATCAGATCTACTCCAGACCTTTATTAAATTGTAGTGCTTTATAATACTTAATGAAAATGCTAAGAAATGCACTAGTCGCCCCTGCAACTTTTGAAAGTTCCCCTTGTTTTTTCTGGTGTTCCACCATCAAACCCTGATATCCTTATCATGGGACCACCTTGGGAACGTCTTTTTTCCAACAGAAAAAGAATTATTAAAATCGGTTCATAAACGACGAAGTTATGCGCGAACAAACATAAAAAAAAAAAAGCATATATACGGTCGAATTGAGTAACCTCCTCCTTTTTGAAGTCGGTTAAAAAATAAATCAGTCTTACCGCCACCACAAATTATTTTGTACCAAAGTAAGCCAGTGTTGCCAATACTGAAGCTTAAAATTACCCGAGATGGACGACCAAATGCAACTATTATTTTCAAGTCTAAAACTAGAGATGGAAAAACAAACGAAAATATTAAAAGATTCTATCAGAGCAGAAATAGACGAGAAATTGAAACCTTTAGTAGAAGAAAACTTGTATCTAAAAAGTGAAGTGAAGAAATTGAATGAGAAATTAAAACATTTGGAATCGGGGAAAAGGGAGAATAATTTAATTTTCTATGGTTTTGAGGAGCCCACAAAACACAATACTAACACAATTAAAATGTTAATAAAAACACTAAACGATTCTGGTATTGAAATGAACATGCGTGATATTAACAAAGCATTTCGAATTGGAAAGGCAAACGGCAAAGCACGCCTGATTTTAGTTACTTTCTTAAACGTATGGAAGAGAAACGAAATTTTGAAAAACAAAAGAAGGCTACCTAAAAATATATTTGTTAATGAAGATTTCAGTAAAGAAGTTTTGGAGAAGCGAAGAGAACTTATAGCTCAGCTGAAAGAAGAAAGGAAAAAGGGACGTATGGTATACATAAAATACGATAAGCTGATTATAAAAGACAAAGAAAGCGATGTACGGGACAAACGGAAGAGAGAACAATCTAACTCTCCAAATGAAATTAACGAAAATGGTAGACCAAAAGTTAATAAGATAAATGCCTTCGAAAGAATGTACAGAAATAGATCTCATTCAACATCAGAATCAAATAAAGAATAGCCATTATTAACACACACCGGTAACCGGAAGATCAGAAAAAATATTGAAAAAACACATAAGGAAAAAACAAAAATTACTACATCTCCCCCAAGCCGGCTGGTCCCCGTGGGGGATAGCGACCAATCCCTTCCAGCTGAATAGTCAGAAAATATCAATAGGGACAGTATAAGAACAAATGGAAAAATGAAGCTCTATATTGCCACTCTAAACTGCCTTACGCTAAGAACGCAAGAGAGACTTACTGAGTTAGAATTAGCACTCTCAAATATTAAGTGGGATATACTAGGTTTGAGTGAAGTTAGAAGGTTAGGAGAGAGCATCGAAGGCCATAAATAATACATTTTATATTATAAGGGTGTAACAAAAGGAAGCTATGGAGTTGGCTTCATGGTTAAAAAATACCTAGAAAGACACATAGAAGAGTTTAAGGGTATATCAGAAAGAATAGCTGTTCTTAATATGCATTTGCCATCATATAAACATAAATGGTCAATTATTCAAGTGTACGCTCCCACGGAACAACATGATCAATCGACCAAAGACCTCTTCTACGACCAATTGTCATCAGTCATACAAGAATCGCACAAGAACGTTATGGTAATAGGAGATTTCAATGGCAGAATAGGAACGCAGCGAACTGAATAAGAAAATGTCATTGGTAAATTCGGTTTTGGCAAAAGAAGTAAAAATGGAGAGAGGATGATTAACATGGCCTTTGAAAACAATCTTGCATTTATGAATAGCTTCTTTAACATAAATATAAAGAAAAAATGGACTTGGCAATCTCCAGATGGATCATACAAAAATGAAATAGATTACATAGCAACTAATAACGGAAAACCTTTTCAGAACATAAACATTCTAAGCCAATTTAATTTTAACACCAACCATAGAATGGTCAGAGCAACAATAAATAGTACAGAACCAAAAAGAAGCAGAAATAAACATAAGGTAATAACTAATACTACCATACAGCAAATAGTGTCGAAAAACAAGATAGTTAACGATTATGACAAAGAAATTAACGAAATATTTGGATTATCACAAAATAACGTGACGAAACCTAAAACAAGCTATACCGAAAATGAAACCAAAACTCTAATAGAAGAAAGAAAGCTACTTTTAAAATTGAAAAAAGACAAACATAACCTAAAAGCCATTTCAGATATAAGTAAAAAAATCAGCAACAGTATCAAGAAAGACAGAACTATAAGAAGAATAGATACTATCAACTACCATATAAAAAAGACGGGAGGAGTCAAAAAAGCTTTGAAAGAACTCGTAGAGTCAAAAAAATGGATACCAAACATTAGAAATAAAACTGGAAAGCAGGAGACAAAAAGAAGAAATATAATCCAAGTAGCAACTGATTTCTACAGGACACCCTATGCAGCAGAACCGAACACCAAGAAAGTAGCTATAAACCTTGATGACGATGAGGTAGAAGATATACCAGAGTTTCTGCAAGCAGAAATAGAAAAAGCAATACAGAGTCAAAAAACCGATAAAGCACCAGGGCCAGATCAGATAACAAACGAAATGTTAAAAATTGCTTTAACAATACCTGGAAATCTAAAGAAACTTACAGACATGTATAACACCATCCTAAAAACAGAGTTAATACCATCGCAATGGACCAAAAGTACAATCATACTTCTACACAAGAAAGGAGATAGCATTGAAAATTATAGACCCATAAGTTTGATGTCAAACATATATAAGGTGTTTTCTAAACTGATTTTAAACAGACTTACAGGGCTATTCGACCAGCAGCAACCAATTGAACAAGCAGGATTTAGAGCAGGGTTTTCTACGGTTGATCACATGCATGTCTTAAAACAATTAATAGAAAAATGTGAAGAGTACGGTAAAGCGTTATATATAGCATTCGTAGATTATAGCAAAGCATTTGACTCAATATGTCACGACTCGCTTTGGAAGGCCTTAGTCGACCAAGGAATTCCTAAAAAATACATACTCATTCTAAAAAACATATATGAGAAAAGCACTGCACAAATAAAATTAGAAACAACTGGGGAAGAATTCCAAATAGCGAAAGGTGTAAGGCAAGGAGACCCGCTATCTCCAAAACTTTTCTCTGCAATCTTGGAAAGTGTATTTAAGGGTCTGGAGTGGGAAGAAGCTGGCATAAACATAGACGGCAAAAAACTCAACCATTTAAGATTCGCAGACGACCTAGTCCTGACTACTGACAACGCTACTATGCTTCAACATATGCTGCAACAGTTGGCAGAGGGAAGCAGAATAGTAGGGCTTACTATGAATGGATCTAAAACAAAAGTAATGACAAATAGAGAAGAAACAGCTATAAAAGTTGTAGTGTTATTTTATTAACCTACATATACTTACTTCTTCATACTCATATATCATTCATTTCTGCAGGTCATAATGCGCATTCCAGTATTATGAGGCGCTGTTCTGATAATATTTTTCCTACACAACACAACGCTATAATTTAATATCTACATACATTTACAATAATATTTTTATTGTTATGACAGTTTTTGACAACGCTGTTGATTATGTCTCTATGACAACCTTTTTTCTTCTAAATTCTTAACTGCCCGCTATCTTTCTATCGGATTTGTTATGCCGAACTCCTTTACGGTATTTTATATTACTTTTAAATATTCAAATATTCAAAATTTTGTGGAATGCTGTTCTGCGAGGTTTCTTAGGAAGCCCTCGCAGAACGTTGACAGTTTTTGGGTTCAGCTTGAGTTTCGGCCTGGTGTTTACATGTGTTTACTAGTATATTTATAGTGTGTTTTATCCCTGCAGAGCCCTCCTATGGTTACCCTCTCCCTCGCGGAGAGGGGACCCTCCTATCGTGCTGCTGCCGGCTCTCCGTTGCAGGGGCCGGTCCTGCTGTATTTCTGCTTCCTGGTACTGTCTCTGTTGGCGGCGCCACCGCCTCTGATGGCGGCGCCGCTGCTGTAGCCGGACCTCTGCCGCGGGAGCCGCTTTTCGCTGCAGTCTTTGGATCTCCGCTGCTGTTGTCGGCCCTCTCGGCCGCCCCGCTCCTCTACAACTCTTCTGCGACCCTCAACCGCCTGCCTACAGCTGACGCCGGCCCTCAGCCGCTGGGCTTCAGCCGCCGAGCCTCTGCGCCGGCCCTCTTCGCTGACCCTCAACCGCCTGTCTTCAGCCGTCGGGCATCTGCGCCGGCCCTCTTCACCCACCTTCAGCCGCCGGGCCCTCTGCGCGGCCCTCCGCCGCCGAGGCCGTTACAGAAGCTTTACTTTTATATTTTACCTTTTTTATATTTTTACTTGTACTTCACCTTCATTCATCATTTTTATACTTCTATTTTTATTTGCTATTTGTTATATTATTAAATTGTGTGTGTCCCTCTTCCCTCTTTTACTGTCTAATACGACAGTTTGGCGCCCAATTCGCTCTTACCCACTCCCTTCTTTCTAAATTCCAAAAAACACTTTATCTAGTGTCTCAATTCTTTGGCTTAACATTTTGGCATTTATCTCACACTTTCTCATACTAACCTTTCTTTCTATCCTTACAGGAATTCTCTAATATTTTATTTTTCTTTTCACAGCGTTGTTTCTACTGTCTAACACACTAATTAATCTAATTTTCCACAGCTTCACCTACACCTTCATTTCAGCTTCACCCTTTCTTCTTCTTGGAGCGTTTTGCTTCACTCTTCACTTCTTCCTGGAGCGGATTGCAACTCTTTAAATAAGCCTATGCAGGAGCGGCTGGTGACTCCTTAAGTAAGCCTACACCAAATGTCTTTTTTTTTTTCCATGTCTGGAGCGGCTGACAACTCCGTAAATAAGCCTTGTCGTCATTTTAAAACTCACTTCTATGAGTGGCAGTCATTGATTGTGAACTCCACCCATACCTGTATGAAGAAGATTGCTTGTCAGAGATAGTATGAATGGGTGAATGGGGATGTCTGAACCTGTAAAGTGAAGTTTTACGGTCCCTTTAGGAATTCTCTATCAAAATTTTCTCCAGGTGAAAATTTTTCCAGGGTCGGGGGGAAAATGTAGTGTTATTTTATTAACCTACATATACTTACTTCTTCATACTCATATATCATTCATTTCTGCAGGTCATAATGCGCATTCCAGTATTATGAGGGGCTGTTCTGATAATATTTTTCCTACACAACACAACGCTATAATTTAATATCTACATACATTTACACATTTACAATAATATTTTTATTGTTATGACAGTTTTTGACAACGCTGTTGATTATGTCTCTATGACAACCTTTTTCTTCTAAATTCTTAACTGCCCGCTATCTTTCTATCGGATTTGTTATGCCGAACTCCTTTACGGTATTTTATATTACTTTTAAATATTCAAATATTCAAAATTTTGTGGAATGCTGTTCTGCGAGGTTTCTTAGGAAGCCCTCGCAGAACGTTGACAGTTTTTGAGTTCAGCTTGAGTTTCGGCCTGGTGCTTACATACGTGGTATTAGTTTATTTATCGAGTGTTTTATCTCTGCAGAGCCCTCCTATGGTTACCCTCTCCCTCGCGGAGAGGGGACCCTCCTATCGTGCTGCTGCCGGCTCTCCGTTGCAGGGGCCGGTCCTGCTATATTTCTGCTGCCTGGTACTGTCTCTGTTGGCGGCGCCACCGCCTCTGATGGCGGCGCCGCTGCTGTAGCCGGACCCCTGCCGCGGGAGCCGCTTTTCGCTGCAGTCTTTGGATCTCCGCTGCTGTTGTCGGCCCTCTCGGCCGCCCCGCTCCTCTACAACTCTTCTGCGACCCTCAACCGCCTGCCTACAGCTGTCGCCGGCCCTCAGCCGCTGGGCTTCAGCCGCCGAGCCTCTGCGCCGGCCCTCTTCGCTGACCCTCAACCGCCTGTCTTCAGCCGCCGGGCATCTGCGCCGGCCCTCTTCACCGTCCTTCAGCCGCCGGGCCCTCTGCGCGGCCCTCCGCCGCCGAGGCCGCTACTTGAAGCTTTACTTTTATACCTATTTTACCTTTTTTATATTTTTACTTGTACCTCACCTCATCACTTCATTTAATCATCATTTTTATACTTTTATCTTTACTTTGCTTTTGTTTTATTATAATTAATAAATTCTTTGTGTCCCTCCTCCCTCTCTTTAACTGCCTTAATACGACAAAGTGAATGATTTAGATATCGAATACGTGGGAACCTATACATACCTGGGACAAGTAATTTCATTTAGAGACCAAACAAACATAGAAATCGAAAGAAGAGTAGCTAATGCATGGAACAGATATTGGTCACTTAAGGAGATATTTAAAAGCGATCACTTTCCCATGGCAGCGAAGAAAAAAGTGTTCAACTCATGTGTCTTGCCATGCCTGACATATGGATGCCAAACCTGGGCACTGAGCCAAAAACATCTTCTAAGACTGAGAACATGTCAGAGGGGTATGGAAAGAAGCATGATCGGCGTTACAAAAAGAGATCACATCAGATCAGAAGATATACGATCCATAACAAAGGTAGAAGACATAGTAAAGAAAGTAAGACAGTTGAAATGGAGATGGGTAGGACATATGACTAGAGATAGCAGAATGAAGTGGACCAAAATCATAACGGATTGGCAACCACGTGATGGTAAAAGGAAAAGAGGCAGGCAGGCAAAAAGATGGATGGACGATATAAAGAAAGTCGGAGAAGCTATCTGGTCAAGAAAAGCCAAAGACAGAGACGAGTGGAAAAAGTTGAAAGAGGCCTATGTGTCACAGGACACGCTGATCACTGAACAGGTTTATCGAAGTGTTAATTTGTAAATTAGGTTAAGTACTTAATGTTAGTTCAGCAATAAAGGCTTATATATATATACATCAGTCGCCAAACCCACTGCTAGCTAAGATAAAGAACCTAGAGCTAAGCTTATCCGACATCATACGGAGGACATTCCGGACATCAGCTTGTACGAGATTTGGATTGCCCTCAAACAGCTGAAAAATAACAAGGCGCCGGGTGAGGATGGAATCACAGCAGCTAGAGCTTCTGAAAGCGGGTGGAACGCCTGTACTAAAAGTCCTTCAGAGGCTCTTTGATTCCGTCTTGCTCGAGGGCGTGACGCCTGGGGCGTGGAACGGGGGCGTCGTGGTCCTGTTCTTTAAAAAAGGTGACAATACCCTTTTGAAGAACTACAGGCCGATCACGCTCTAGAGTCACGTCTATAAGTTGTTTTCGAGGATGATCACGAATCGTCTTGCAAACAAGCTGGATGCCTTCCAGCCTCCCGAACAAGCCAGGTTCCGTAAAGGCTATAGTACCATAGACCACAAACATACGCTGCGGCAAAAATGAGTATAATCGGCCACTATGCTTGGCGTTTGTGGGCTATGAGAAGGCCTTTGATTGCGTCGAAACTTGGGCAGTGCTCCAGTCTCTCCAGCGATGCCGCATTGACTATCGGTATATCGAAGTGTTGAAGTGCTTATACAGCAACGCCACTATGATAGTCCGAATACAGGAGCAGAGTACGAAGGCTATTCCACTACAGAGAGGGGTGAGGCAGGGAGACGTTATATCTCTGAAACTGTTCACCGCTGTACTGGAAGATGCCTTCAAGCTCCTGGAATGGAAAGGGCTGGGCATTAATATCAATGGCGAGTATATCGCTCACCTTCGATTTGCCGGCGATGTTGTCATTATGGCGGAGTCGCTGGGGGACTTGAGTATCCTGCTCAACGAACTCAATGGTGTTTCCCAACAGGTGGGCCTTAAAATGAATATGGTCAAAACGAAGGTCATGTCAAACGTCGATGTTGTGCCATCACCGGTTTATGTAAGCAGCTCCATCCTTGATGCTGTAGACCAGTATATATATCTGGGACATCTGATCCAGATTGATAGTTCCGGCTTCAAGGACGAGGTGTTTCGACGGATCCGACTCGGCTGGGCAGCGTTCGGGAAGCTCCGTAGTGTCTTCTCGTCCAAAATACCTCAGTGCCTAAAGACAAAAGTCTTTAATCAATGTGTGTTACTGGTGATGACATATGGATCAGAAACGTGATCCCTCACTATGTGTCTCATAAGAAAGCTCAAGGTAGCACAGAGAGATATGGAGAGGGCTATGCTAGTTGTTTCTTTACGTGATCGAATTAGGAATGAGGAGATCCGTAGAAGAACTAAAGTCGCCGACATAGCCCAGCGGATTAGCTCTCTGAAGTGGCAGTGGGCGGGGTACATTGCTCGTAGAGCCGATGGCCGATGAGGCAGAAAGGCTCTTGAATCGCGACCGTGTACCGGCAAGCGCAGCGTCGGACGCCCACCGACTAGGTGGTTGGATGATCTGACCAAAATCGCAGGGAAGCGGTGGATACAGGCCGCATCCAACCGCTCTTTTTGCAAATCCCTGGGGGAGGCCTATGTCCAGTAGTGTACTTCATGTGGCTGAGATGATGATGATGATTCAACTTTCTATTCCTTTTAAATCGTGGATTTTATGCATAAATATGTCAACAAGTTGGCTACCTCTATTATAATTCGTCTCCGCCTTGGTTTTGTTTACTCTCCAGTATTCTTGGCTAAAATTAGGGTCAGGGACCATTCTCTTTGTGAATGTGGTCTTGAAGAGGGATCTCTAGAACATTTATTCTTTTCCTGTCCCAAACTATCTTATCCTTTATATTATCTGCTTCCTAAACATATTCCTCGTCCTGTCAACCTACCTTCCCTTTTAACCTTCACTCATACCCCATTTATTAGAATTTTATATAAGTTTATTTCCCCTAACAAAATAAAAATTTAATCTTTTCCAACCTTTATGTTTACTAATATTTGTGTCGTCTTGTGTTTGTTTTTAGCCCAAAGATGAACCATCGCTAATACTACCTATCAACAGTCGATATCCCACTACGTATAATATTATATTACTTTATTTTTCTCCACCTTGACGTTGGCAGAATCATCGGTCATCGATGGAGCCATACTTATAAAAAAAAATATCTTCTGTCCTTTACTTACTGATATAGAAAAATCTTCACTGAACTTAGTTTTTATTTGGAAACAAAGGAATCAGCGCAATTGGCGAATAAATGAAATGCAAAATTTAATTCAAACTTTTGTATAATACCTACTTATTAGTGTACTTGCAGGCTTATGAAAATGCAAATTAACTCAAATCTGAGGCAGCCTCGGTTTCAACTGGAAGGGGCTAAATAACATTATTAAAGCACAGTTTTTACTGCAATCCTTAGCCAGTCGTACAAAAATGCCTCCTTCGGAGCAGGGCTGCACAACTCTCTTGCAATCACAACCCGAACAATTATGAAGGAAGTTCATGAGCTTCACATGTTTGAACAATTCGTCTGCTCGGTCATGTAAATAACGTGTTGAATTGCAAGACATTGCCAGTGTGTGTGAAGGTGCAAGACGTTTTTGTAATTGATGTGGCCGAGTGCAGCTGTAAGGCACCCTCTCTTATTATTTGAAGGCACTTAAATATAGTATCCCCAAGACTGCCTCTACATAGAAACTAAAAAGAAACTATTACATCTACACAAAATAAGTAATTGGATACAATTACAATTCTCATCATAATAATTATCTAAAAATAATAAAATCTATTATAATAACTGAACATGATGTCAATATTTACTAAAAATGAGTAATACTAACGAAGAGAAAGTGCTTTCTTATAATGATTTGTAAGTAGGTAATTAGGGAATACGGCGGTCCTTTGGGGAAGTCTTTACTTAAGCGATGTTTTCTTCAGAAGACTATATTTTGTAAGCTGGAATATGTTATTGAATATAAATATGAACACCTCCCCACATTTTTTAGAGTAAAGAAAACAAAACTTTGTTTGGAAAAGTTCATTCTTGATGATTTTAGTCTCAAATTTGTAACAAGATTTAGTTCCTTATTATGAGAAACAGAAATGAAGCTATCCAATGCAGATAGCGCCATTCTGCTCTATTCAACGTAAAGTATTATGAAAGACGCACAAAGCATGAATATTGTATTCAACCAAAAGTTTCATGCTTTGTGCATCTTTCATAATACCTACATGTATTCAAGTTTATGCTATTTATCCGAAAAACCTCAATGGTCAGTCAAGCATCAAGATTCGCAGTCTAAATAGGAAATCTTTTTAACATGGCAATATTTCAACTTTCCCAAGAGTCCTATATTTACTTTCCCTACATCAGTTCTGCAACTGCACCCCACTCTTCCTTCTCCTAGTCGACTGCTTGGTGGTCTTCTCTTCAGCGACGTTATCTTCTGACTCATGTAGCTGCACCTTCTTGCGCGAAGTCTTCCTCGGAGTAGCCGCGTCATGGTCGCCATCTAACAGTGTTGATATTCTTGCGCCGACTACTCGTCAGTACCGGAATCTTCAGCAACCTGCCGTACTAATTTGGGCCTTCTAGAATTTTCTTTATTTTCCACCTTTTCGAGATCCATGGAGGAAATTGCGCTATCATTTTGTATCTCATCCGTTTTCTGTTCATTTGTCTCACTTTCTGGGGTGTTGTAGGTTTCATCTTGTAACTCAGCATCTGATCGATTGACCATTTTGGTTGTCTTTCTGGAGGATTTCTTTTCTCTGCTGGTATTTTTGTCTATGCTATGGCCCGATGTTGCTTGCGCTTGGGTTTGCTGCGGAAAAGTTAGGGTTTAGTGAATTGAACTAATCTTCTGTTTTAATGAATGCATAAAACTAGCAAGTAGGTATAGGCACAGAGTTTATTTTTCTACACCTACCGGTAGGAGAGAGGATCCGTCACACTCCACATTCTTGCCTAATACCGATGCACGTAGCATCGCAAATGATGTTGAATTCTGAAACAAAGTTAATAAAATTATAGATTTACTTCACATACAGTTTCCATATACAGAAATGGTTTCATGTTTTTGGATTGAATAGCTTTCCGCCATCAAATTCTTCTCTCATAATTTCCGAATTTCAAATTTTTCCGGGATTAAAAGTACCCTATTATTTAATCCGGTCTTCTAACTTTATGTCTGCAAAATTTCAAAGCAATCGGTTCAGTTGTTACGGCGTGAAAGCGGAACAAACAAACAAACTCACTTTTCCATTTATAATATTATTGAAGATTAGTAAGGATTTCAAATATATTTTTTTTTTTTACATATTATAAACCAGCGCTTGACCGCAATCCTGCCTGATGGTAAGCAGTGACGCAATCGTTGATGGTAAAGCGCAATAGTTTATTAAGAGCCTATTCACTCTAGCCTTGAAGAAACTCAAATTGTAGTCCGACAGAAATACCGCCGCTGGCAAATTGTTCCAGTCCCTCGACTCGAGTTTGTACGCGGTATAAAGGAGGAGGTGAAACGCTTCGTCCGGATCGTAGTGGTGTTAACAACGTAAGGGTGGAAACCAGCCGTACGACGGGTCGTCCGCTGGTGGAACGGAGATGGGGGATATAGATATTTGCCTGTTCTATTAGCCATTCCCATCAGCTCCTTAGTAAAGTAATTTTTATAATGCGTACCTTGATAGCCGAAGCCCATTTCGACCTGCGGGACAACACAGCCTTCAACGGACTTCTGGTGCTGCCGGGAGTGAGAGCGGGCGAGGACGGCACGCTGTCGGGCGTGCGGACGAGCGAGCTCACGCTGAAGAAGCCTGCCTCGAAAGTCTTTCTGTCGCCTGAGGGGGGCTGGGAAGTACTTTCTTGTTCCTTCTTAGCTTTTCTTCCAGCTAGAAATAATATATATTATATTATAGAATTACATACATTGTTATAGCTTTTGTGATGTGCTATTTCTTTCATAAATCGTTTAAGTATACAGTGGCGATTGTGCTGCCGGGTTTTGACGCCATATTTCGGCACCAGGTATTACTGGTACATGAGACGAGGATTTGAACGCTACATAACGATTTCAACTTAGGTAATGCTGAGCAACGGGGCCTAGTGATATCGGGCGCGACTTACAAGTTGTACTTAGGTCATAGGTTCAAATCCCTTCAAGCACTTCACTTTGTTAGCAATGCTTTCAAAACAGTGAAGGGAATCATCAAGAAGAAACCAGCATGCCCTAGAACCAATCCTATGAAGACATGTGTCTACCAACCAGCACTAGACCGGCGTGGTAGATTACGGCCCGCTACCTCTCACTGAGAAGAGGCCTGAGTCCCAGGACTGGGAACAATATACACTGATTATGTGTGTATGTATATAATGATGTAATGGTAATGCGTCAAATTAAAGCTTTTAACTGTTTATAACACTGCAAATTTATTGCCACAAAAACAATTATTGCTACCAATACTTTACCAGCAATGATCTCCTTCAGCAGACTAGAGCCAGCAGTAGGCTTGGCAGCTTTCTTCACATTAACAACAGGTCGGACTACTTTCTTCTTGACTTCAACAGGTTGGTCCTCCACCCAGCCACAGAGACGTAACTCTTCGAGCTTCTTGAACCTCATGTCTACACTCTGAACCTTTGGAGAAAGCAAATTATTAAAAGGTTTTTGCGGAGAAACATCTTCACATGAAGCTATTGCAACATGTAGTAGCTATTTAACTTTATATGCAATGCAACACAACCAGAAAGGAGCTCATAGCATAATTTAAATTCGCATTTGTTAGGCAAATAGAAGACTTAGATATTATAAGTAGTTAGTTGGCATATTTATGACCAATTTCAGAACTAAATTAAGAACATAACTTCACACGATAAGATTGAGCAATGCTCTATTACTATCAGTTGAGTTTTTCTCGGTGGTAGGCAACAACATCAGTCGCCGGCATAAGTTACCACCCACCAGACAAAGTCTTGCCGCCAAGCGATTCGTCGTGTTCCGGCATGATGTCTGGTGAAGCCGTACGGAGAACGGGTCTGAGCAGTTGTGTTGCGATGTGTGCCGGGTGCGATGTGCCTAATGTTGTTGTGTCGGGAGTTTGGTCGTGAAGGCTCTCCAGATCATCCTCTGGCGCAGCATCGTTGGTCGTGTTGTTGGGTTAAACATTGCATCACCTCGCTCAACTGCCGTCTTCCTTCCTATTCACTCAGTTTTTTGAGTGAATAGGCTTAATAAGCTAGTGTGCTTTACCATCAACGATTGCATCACTGCTTACCATCAGGCGGGATTGCAGTCAAGCACTAGTTTATAACTATTAAAAAAAAAAAAAAAGTTGAAATCATTTCGAAGCATATTGCCAGTCCATTGCTTTGTGTGTTCGAAAAATGTCTTTACTCACTGTCTACCCGACAATGTAAATAACACAATGAATGTTGTTGAACTGTCAAAATCAAACCCTTTGCTAGCGATGGTGTGTTACGTAATTACCCTACAGGTTCATTTGACAATAGCAGTAAGCGTGCCCCAGATAACCCTCCTGAACTATGGTTCAGCTACTGCTATTGAGAAAGACACTGAACACTCGAATACCTAAGTATAAGGCGGCGTCTTAATTGGGAGTGATCATATGATGGCGCGATACGTTTTTCATCTCACGATCAAAGTTATCGTGCGATGACCTAATGTGGTGGTAGGCGTCATCCTAATTGTCAAAGATCGCACGAGCGCGATCGTACGATCGTCACGAACATGAGTTACATACAGATTTCATCAATTTGAACCTCCCAACTAATCCTGCGAGCACAGGAAATGCTTAATAACGATCGCATGGACACTCTGATGAATTCTGTATGTTTGAACTCATCGCACGACGAGCGTCGCGCATCGTGTCATCGTGCTATCTACGCCAATTAGGACGACGCTAAAAGAGACAAACCCTACA
Source organism: Sesamia nonagrioides (assembly GCA_017933935.1). Taxonomy (NCBI): domain Eukaryota; kingdom Metazoa; phylum Arthropoda; class Insecta; order Lepidoptera; family Noctuidae; genus Sesamia; species Sesamia nonagrioides. The sequence continues at coordinate 393,603 of JADWQK010000412.1, read as the reverse complement.
AAAAATTATTTAAAATATATATTACTGTCTGGCACAGTAGTTACCTGCATGAACAACATGTCATAGACGCCGTGCAGGTCGGCGGGCGTGATGAGTGCCGCGCCGGGCTCGGGCCGAGCGCAACGCTCCACCAGCCTCGCGAACTGCCGCGGCTTGTGGGACATCAGCAGCCGCGCGTGGCCCACTACTGATAGCACTGTTGCCTGCAAAATTAAATGGCGGGGGCTACAGTCCTACAGGCTCTACTGTTGCACCACAGATGCCTATTCTCATAGATTTATCTGTGTTTCTTCTCAAGATCTGATATGGTTTTAAACTAAAATAGAAAAGAACAAACTTATAAAAGTATTTAAAATATCTACTTTCAGAAATAAACAATATTTATGTTTGATAATAAATAGAATTTACTTTCTCATATAAAAATTATTAAGTGATTTATAATTTAAAGAAATAAATAAGTTGAAAATGAAAGGCATAAAAATCAAGACATTTTGTAAGTTACTTAATGAGAATTTTTTTTTAGGTAATGAGATTTTTTTCTAAATCTTGTCAGTTTACCTGCACAGTCTCTGGTAGTACCGTCTGCTCCAGAATCATGTCCCACGTTTCACACATCGCTGTTATCCGCTTGATCTCAGAGGCCAGCTGTCTTCTGAATTGGTGCACACTGTCAAAGGTACTGGTATCCTCGTCCAGTAGACCTATTCCATAGACAATATTGTAATTAGTATTTTCTTTAATATAATAGGGTATTTGACTAAAAAAAACTAATTAGTCCGTCAGACAGATTTCCAAAAAATACTAGACACGTATTTTTTCTTTTTTCATATAAACAAAAAATGAAGACGACACAGCGCGTTGAAAACTCGTGTAACGTCACTGGACGGTACACTTTTTAGCGACCAGTGACGTCACCAGCCACCACTCCTGATCTTTGATGCCTTTTATATTCGTCAATTTTTGTTTATATGAAAAAAGAAAAATACGTGCCTAGTATTTTTTGGAAATCTGTCTTTATATATATATATATATACTTATATATTATAAACTAGCGCTTGACCGCAATCCTGCCTGATGGTAAGCAGTGACGCAATCGTTGATGGTAAAGCGCACTAGTTTATTAAGAGCCTATTCACTCTAGCCTTGAAGACATTCAAATTGTAGTCCGACGGAAACACCGCCGCTGGCAAATTGTTCCAGTCCCTCGATGTACGCCGTATAAAGGAGGAGGCGAAACGCTTCGTCCGGATCGTAGTGGTGTTAACAACGTAAGGGTGGAAACCAGCCGTACGACGGGTCGTCCGATGGTGGAACGGAGATGGGGGAATTAAATCATGCAATTCCCTCGCACACTCCCCAAAATGCATCCTATAGAACACCGAAAGGCTGGCTACTCTACGCCTGTGCTCTAGGCTTTGGAGACCAACTCGAGTTAGATTAGGGTCACCAATCAGCCTCTTCGCACGCCTCCACTGAATCCAAAGTGGCCAGGTGACACTTAGCAGTACCAGCCATGATGTCTGGTGAAGCCGTACGGAGGACGTGTCTGAGCAGTTGTGTTGCGATGTGTGCCGGGCATGATGCGTCAAATGTTGTTGTGTCGGGAGTTTGGTCGTGGAGGGTTTCCATATCAATCTCCCTCTGGCGCAGCATCGTTGGTCGTGTTGTTGAGTTTAATTTTGCACCACCTTGCTCAATTGCCGTCTTCCTTCCTATTCACTAAGCTTTTTTAAGTGAATGGGCTTAATATACTAGTGCGCTTTACCATCAACGATTGCGTCACTGCTTACCATCAGGCGGGATTGCGGTCAAGCGCTAGTTTATAATAAGTACTAGCTTTCCGCCCGCGGCTTCGCCCGCGTAGAGTTCGGTTATATCGCGCTTTTTAGATTTCCCTCGGGAATATCAAATTTTTCCGGGATAAAACGTAGCCTATGTTTTATCTCAGGGTCTAAAGATTGTCTGTACCAAATTTCATCAAAATCGGTTGAGAGGTTCAGGCGGGAAAGCGTAACAGACAGACAGACAGACAGACAGAGTTACTTTCGCATTTATAATATTAGTATGGTTAAATAAAAAAAACATACTCATTGTTACATTTTGCTACCAGAGCCTCGCCGGGTTAATAATTCTGCTATATATATATATCAAAATGCACAAACTTATTGCAAACTAGTTTTCCGCCCGCGGCTTCGCCCGCGTGGAGTTCGGTTATATTGAGCTTTTTAGATTTCCCTCGGGAACATAATTTTTTTCCGGGATAAAAGGTAGCCTATGTTTTTTCTCAGGGTTTAAAGATTGTCTGTGCCAAATTTCATCAACATCGGTTGGGAGGTTTAAGCTAGAAAGCGTAACAGACAGACTGACAGAGTTACTTTTGCATTTATAATATTAGTATGGATACATATCATAGGGGCATAGGAAGAACTACTCTGTAGTGGAGTTATTGTAACTTATTGGTTTTTGGAAGATGTTTGGTTAAGTTACCTTTGGTTGGTCTTGCCTGCTTGCCGGTTGCCTTCTGGGTGGTAGGCAAAATAGGGTCGAATGTTATATTATGTTTTTTAGACTTTGGATGTAAACGTTTTGATAGTTGTGGTATTGTCGTCAATGTTTTTATGTGTGGCGGTTTGAATGATGCATTAATGGGTGCAAATGAGCTTGAAGCTGCCCTAGCCTCCTCAGGTTCGACGGCAGTCGTTTTAACGGATTGGGATCGTGGTGCGCTCCCAGAAGTACTTGGCATTGGTATTGGGGGTGGAGGTGCTGTATGCGGCACACCCGCTATAAAAGGCTTTTGCTTCAATAAAGCAGCTTTCTCTTTCTTCTCTTCTTTTTCTTCCTTCCATTTATCTAGTAGGTGTGTCATGAGCTGCGCTTTTCGCATAGGAGCTGGATTGTCGCGTTTTGGGATGTCCCTCAAACTGTCATAGACTGGCAAACGGCTGCTCTTTCTGTGCTTTATCTTTTCCTGTAGCCTCTTTTGGACCTGAAAACCACAGTTATTCTGATGAATGTGCTTAGACTGTTGGTGTGTTAGGTCTGCGTTGATAGGAGCTGAAACAGATACCCGGAGACTGATTAAGACTTTTATTGTACGTATGTACTTTTACAATTTTGATTTAAATATACGAAGCTACTATTCATTTAATTTATCCTTATTAATTAATAAATATTTATGAACTTCATTACTAGCACCTAACAAATTAGTCGCATTTCACAACATATTAATGAAGGTTTAGAGCGCCGAGAAATAAATCTCCTGAGAGACAATGGAAATGCTTCAGTACGTAGATCGCTCACAACTTCTAAGTGCAGTGCTTTAGTAGTAAAACAAACGAATAAACACATATAACATTTACTTATTTTACAACCGCGACCTTTCCTATCGGATAAGAAATAGGGACCTGCTAAATCAACTCCGGTGGTTTCGAAAGGCGTCCTTGGATTCAATCGCTGTTTGGGTATGTTGCCAATCATTGGGACTCATCATCATCATCTCAGCGTAAATCCCAGTCGCATCCGTAGCTTTTCAGCTTTGGAGTCTCATCATCATCAACTCAATCATTGGGAATATAGACTTAAATTTAAATCGCTTACATACTATACAATTCTTAACTACACCTAGCCACCTTTCTTGCATTCACAACTCAATAATTTTCCCTTACAATAATAATAATAACTGAGGACCCGCATGAAGCAACTTGTTATGTTCATTTTCAAAGATAAGCCTCGTTAATCTATGTTAATAATCTAAAACTAAAGGATGTTTTCTTTCATACAAGAGAGGCGAGTTGCTAAGGCTACACGTCTGGATAATTCGCTTTTGGATACTGGCAGTGCTACTCCACCTAATTTACCTCATTGCGGAGCTTCAATGCCTGCGGTTCGCATTAGAAACAAGGAGGTTCTGAGAGTACTGTGTCGTCAGGACGTGAATAAGGCTAGTGGTCCGGATGGTATACCAGCGATTGTTCTTAAAGCATGTGCGCCCGAGTTGTCTCCTGTATTGACGCGCTTGTATCTCCTCTCATTTAGGAATGGTATAGTGCCCAAGTCCTGGAAGCTTGCTAACGTGCAGCCCGTGCCCAAGAAGGGTAGTCGTGCCGATCCTGCCAACTATCGGCCGATTTCGATCACCTCCATACTTTGCAAAATTATGGAGCGTGTATTGAACTCGCGCCTCTTGGCATACCTGGAAGGTAACGATCTCCTCAGTGACCGACAGTACGGGTTTCGCCGCAATCGGTCAACTGGGGACCTACTAGTGTATGCCACTCACTTGTGGGGCGAGGCCCTCGAGAAGAATGGGGAAGCGATTGCTGTCTCCCTTGATGTCTCGAAGGCCTTCGACCGGGTATGGCACGCTGGCCTTTTGAGTAAGCTTCCAGCGTACGGCATTTCCCCTAGCCTGACTGGCTGGGTAAAAGACTTCCTGACTGAACGGTCCCTCCGAGTTGTTGTCGACGGATGCTCTTCTGAGCCCATGTCAACTAATGCCGGTGTTCCTCAGGGGTCTGTTCTCTCTGCAACTCTGTTCCTGCTGCATATTAACGATCTGCTGATGCCCGGTATCTATGGGTATGCAGATGACAGCACAGTTGTAGAGAGATACCTGCCGGATGCTCGGGCTGGTAGGGAATCAATCCGGTCCGAAAGAGAGGCCATGGTTGAGCGAACGAGTGTTGCACTGCAGGCAGTCTCCGAATGGGGCAATGCCAATCTTGTAGCAGTGTGCGAGGGAATTGCATGATTTAATTCCCCCATCTCCGTTCCACCAGCGGACGACCCGTCGTACGGCTGGTTTCCACCCTTACGTTGTTAACACCACTACGATCCGGACGAAGCGTTTCGCCTCCTCCTTTATACCGCGTACATCGAGGGACTGGAACAATTTACCAGCGGCGGTGTTTCCGTCGGACTACAATTTGAGTGTCTTCAAGGCTAGAGTGAATAGGCTCTTAATAAACTAGTGCGCTTTACCATCAACGATTGCGTCACTGCTTACCATCAGGCAGGATTGCGGTCAAGCGCTAGTTTATAATATGCAAAAAAAAAAAAAAAAATTGCGAATCCGAAAAGGGGCTAAGTGATAAAATTCTACTCTTGTTATGTAACGGCTTAGTATTCAATAACCTATTATATTCATCACTAAATTAATCTAACTGCGCAAACTTAACTAACAACATTAAGCTGTCACTCAACGCATCAGCAGTTAATAACTACAGGTACTTAAGTCTATTTTCCTATACCATTAATATCAAAGTTATGATCTGTCGGTTTGCAAAGTAATCCCAGTTTCTTACAAAAACTTTCCGTTACTAATGATATTTGACTACCTGAATCTAACAATACGCGTGCTACATAATACTTATTTTTGCTTTCGCTAAAAACTTTAACAAGCGCGGTCGACAAAAGAACGTATTGAGTAGCAAGTTAGCAACTGTTACCCGTATACCGCGTAAGCACAGTGCAGCTCGCGGCGGCCGGCAGCCAAGTAGAAGGGAGCAGCCATGTCATTTCATTCGTTGGTAGTTTATTTTATTAAAAAAATATAAAGTTTTTAAAATCCGGGACAATGAGCGCTAATTCCTGGACAGGGGACATTCCCGGATTTCCCGGCGGTCTGGCAAGCCTAGACGTAACCGTAGTGATGTCTTGTTTCGAACTAACCTTTTTACTAGTGTCTTCGGATTGAGGTACATTTCTATGTAATAATACGTTATGTTTATATTTACAAATTTTACAACCGAATGATTTGCAGCTATAAGCCCGGTAACCCCGTTTAAAACAGTTAAGGTCGTACCCTCACCAAATGACCTCGAGCATTTGCTCCCTCTTCACCGCGCCCCACCTCTACAATACTTCGCAAAATATTACTAGCGCCGTCTGGCGGACGAAGTACTTACAAATACAAGTTAAATTCATAAACCACAGAAGTAACAGACATGGCACTTTTATTTTTGTTTATTGGTGCGCCCAAATACTTTTGGTTATTATGTACTCAAACAAATGTTGACGATACTTCATAATAAAAATTCTGCGGTGTTTATTTTTTAACCGACTTCAGAAAAAAGGTGGTTCTCAGTTCGATTTATTGTCGCTGATAACTTTATGGTTAATGAACCTATTTAGACCATTCTTTTTTTATATGAAGGGATATGCTGCCTATGTAATCCCATTGTTACCACGTCAGTGTCGATAATGGAAAATCTGAGAAATTTAGGCCAATTATCGAAAATTGTAGGCACGCTTCGGGTGACAACTTGATACTCGTGTATATATCGGATGATACTATAAAACCGTGAAGATTTGGGCCTGACCTGATGATGGAGATGACAGAATATCAAGGGAATCCATATCGGAAGCAACTGTCACGTGTTTGGGCTTATTTAATGTGTATTCATTAGACCTTTATAACTAAATATGTTATGACTGTAACTTCAGGGTTGGAAGTTAGTTTTGTAGATTGAAAGTTAGCTAACTCAGATGGACAAAGGGATAGAAAAATAATATAATAAAGTTTAATTTATCATTATTTATTATTTTAAGGGAAAACGTAATCAGGGTCAAATAAATTTCTGCAGAACTGACACATTTAAAAAAAAAATCATGTTTTTTTTTGGGACCAGGCAAGACTGTGAAATTATATTATTAACTTCCGAAATTAGTTATTTTTCACTTTGTAGTGGTTTTTGAAGTCAGTTGTTTTTTTGTAAAAAGTTTTTATTTTTATGTTTGTTTGCGGATAACTTCGCCTAAAATTTGGTATTTCGATGAATTTTTGGGTATTTCGACATGGGTGTCGTGATAGGGGTTTTTGGGAGTGCAGATCACGAATATGACGTAATTTTTGAAATCCAAGATGCCCGACACCAATTTTACGATATTTTGACATAGGTGACGTGAAAGGGGTTTTTGTGGGTGCTAATCACGAAAATGACGTCATTTTGGAAATCCAAGATGGCCGACACCAATTTTATGATATTTTGACATGGGTGTCGTGAAAGGGGTTTTGTGGGTGCTAATCACGAAAATGACGTCATTTTGGAAATCCAAGATGGCCGACACCAATTTTATGATATTTTGACATGGGTGTCGTGAAAGGGGCTTTTGTGGGTGCTAATCACGAAAATGACGTCATTTTGGAAATCCAAGATGGCCAACACCAATTTTATGATATTTTGACATGGGTGTCGTGACGGGGGTTTTCGGGGGTGCAGATCACGAAAATGACGTCATTTTTGAAATCCAAGATGGCTGACACCAATTTTATGATATTTTGACATGGGTGTCGTGACGGGGGTTTTCGGGGGTGCAGATTACGAAAATGACGTCATTTTTGAAATCCAAGATGGCTGACACCAATTTTATGATATTTTGATATGGGTGTCGTGAAAGGGGTTTTCGCGGGTGCTAATCACGAAAATGACGTCATTTTTGAAATCCAAGGTGGCCGAAATTATATTTCATGATATTTTGACTTGGGTATCGTGACGGGTTTTCAGGGCGCTGATCACGAAAATGACGTCAATTATAAGCTGTGGCATAGCTTCTATTTCTTTATCAAAGTCAAAAATAAAACATCAAATATAGTTTAGTCGCTAAATCGCCACCATTTTCGCACTCCTTCAATGACGTCACTGGTAAAAAATAAATAAATAAATAAACTACAAAAAAGAAAATACATACTTATACAAATGTATACGTTAATTGCCAAAATAAAAAAAATACTATGTCATAAATAACTAATAAAAAATTTCCTACTAACTAAATACTGCGGAACTCGGTGTGCACACCTTTGCGATTTACCCCGCAGCCACGCGCAGGATTGCGTTTTTTATCTGCATTTTCATGCACATCTGCAGCCCTGCGCGTGAGCGCAGATTCAATGTATAGTACCATGCGTTTCTCCATACAAAATTTGGTACTAGCGAACATCTATCTTGTATATAAAATTCTCGTGTCACAGTTTTCGTTCCTATACTCCTCCGAAACGGCTTGACCGATTCTCATGAAATTTTGTGAGCGTATTGAGTAGGTCTGAGAATCGGCCAACATCTGTTTTTCATCCCCCTAAATGTTAGCGGTAGTCCACCCCTACTTGGTTTTTTTATTGTTACACAACATTTTTAGTTTCTATTTTTTTACAACATACAAAAATACATACAATTCTAAATTTTCACCCTTCTACGATCAATCCTTCAAAACTGATCAATCGTCATTTAATTAGTTTTATTCCCATGGGAAATCTAAAAAACGCGATATAACCCAATTCCACGCGGGCGAAGCCGCGGGCGGAAAGCTAGTACTAATATATAAAGCTGAATAGTTTGTTTGTTTGAACGCGCTAATCTCAGGCACTACGGGTCCGATTTAAAAAATTCTTTTTGCGTTGGATAGCTCATTAATCCAGAAAGGCTTAAGGCTATAAAACATCACGGGTGCAAATTTCTCATCAATATAAATGAATTAAGTCCAACCACAAAGCAGCTACTGTAAACCTTTGAGGAGTTCCCTCAACAGACTGTCCTTCGTCTTCATTATCAGACTCCTAATGATCATAACAATCCATCTAGGTGTAAAGCTCTTATCAATACAAATTAATCAAGATATTACACAAGGTAGCTGCTGTGAATCGTTGGGGAGTTCCCTCGAATTTCTCTCGGCTCTATCATCAGATCTATTGCAGACATTCATTTTAACCTACTTATATGGGTGTAAAGTTTTCATCAATATAAATGAACAGAAATAAGTCAAAACATAAGGTAACTATTGTAAACCTTTAAGGAGTTCCCTTAACTGGCCTTTGTCTTCAACATCAGAGCTTTAATGATGATCACAACTCATTTAGGTGTAAAGTTCTTATCAATACAAATTTATTAAGCACAAACACGAGGCAGCTGATGTGAATCATTAAGGAGTTCCCTCGGCTGTCTCCCGGCTCCATCATCAACTCCGAACTTTACTAAATTGTTGTGCGTTAAAACACTTAATGAAAAAACTTAAAAAAGCCCTAGACGCCCCTTTGATTTTTTAAATTTCTTCTAGATTTACCTAGTCTTCCATCATCAGACCCTAATTTCCTAAACATGAGACTACCTTGAAGATATCGTCTTTCTAATAAAACAAACACATGTGGCACTCGGGGCTGCCGCGGTAAAGCTATTTTATACTAGCGGCCGCCAGCGACTTCGTTCGCGTTGAGTTAGTAATGCTCTGCTCCTATTAGTCGCGGCGTGATGTTTTATAGCCTTAAGCTTTTCTGGATTAATGAGCTATCCAACGCAAAAAGAATTTTTCAAATCGAACCCGTAGTGCCTGAAATTAGCGCGTTCAAACAAACAAACTCTTCAGCTTTATATATTAGTACTAGCTTTCCGCCCGCGGCTTCGCCCGCGTGGAATTGGGTTATATCGCGTTTTTAGATTTCCCATGGGAATAAAACTAATTAAATGACGATTGATCAGTTTTGAAGGATTGATCGTAGAAGGGTGAAAATTTAGGATTGTATGTATTTTTGTATGTTGTAAAAAAATAGAAACTAAAAATGTTGTGTAAAAATAAAAAACAAATAGGGGTGGACTACCCCTAACATTTAGGGGGATGAAAAACAGATGTTGGCCGATTCTCAGACCTACTCAATACGCTCACAAAATTTCATGAGAATCGGTCAAGCCGTTTCGGAGGAGTATAGGAATGAAAACTGTGACACGAGAATTTTATATATAAGATAGATGTTCGCTAGTACCAAATTTTGTATGGAGAAACGCATGGTACTATACATTGAATCTGCGCTCACGCGCAGGGCTGCAGATGTGCATGAAAATGCAGATAAAAACGCAATCCTGCGCGTGGCTGTGGGGTAAATCGCAAAGGTGTGCACACCGAGTTCCGCAGTATGTAGTTAGTAGGAAATTTTTTATTAGTTATTTATGACATAGTATTTTTTTTATTTTGCTAATTAACGTATACATTTGTATAAGTATGTATTTTCTTTTTTGTAGTTTATTTATTTATTTATTTTTACCAGTGACGTCATTGAAGGAGTGCGAAAAATGGTGGCGATTTAGCGACTAAACTATATTTGATGTTTTATTTTTGACTTTGATAAAGAAATAGAAGCTATGCCACAGCTTATAATTGACGTCATTTTCGTGACCAGCGCTCCGAAAACCCGTCACGATACCCAAGTCAAAATATCATAAAATATAATTTCGGCCACCTTGGATTTCAAAAATGACGTCATTTTCGTGATTAGCACCCGCGAAAACCCCTTTCACGACACCCATGTCAAAATATCATAAAATTAGTGTCAGCCATCTTGGATTTCAAAAATGACGTCATTATCGTGATCTGCACCCCAGAAAACCCCCGTCACGACACCCATGTCAAAATATCATAAAATTGGTGTCGGCCATCTTGGATTTCCAAAATGACGTCATTTTCGTGATCTGCGCCCCCGAAAACCCCCGTCACGATACCCATGTCAAAATATCATAAAATTGGTATCGGCCATCTTGGATTTCCAAAATGACGTCATTTTCGTGATTAGCACCCACAAAAACCCCTTTCACGACACCCATGTCAAAATATCATAAAATTGGTGTCGGCCATCTTGAATTTCCAAAATGACGTCATTTTCGTGATTAGCACCCACAAAAACCCCTTTCACGACACCCATGTCAAAATATCATAAAATTGGTGTCGGCCATCTTGGATTTCCAAAATGACGTCATTTTCGTTATTAGCACCCACAAAAACCCCTTTCACGACATCCATGTCAAAATATCATAAAATTGGTGTCGGCCATCTTGGATTTCCAAAATGACGTCATTTTCGTAATTAGCACCCACAAAAACCCCTTTCACGACACCCATGTCAAAATATCATAAAATTGGTGTCGGCCATCTTGGATTTCCAAAATGACGTCATTTTCGTAATTAGCACCCACAAAAACCCCTTTCACGACACCCATGTCAAAATATCATAAAATTTGTGTCGGCCATCTTGGATTTCAAAAATTACGTCATATTCGTGATCTGCACTCCCGAAAACCCCTATCACGACACCCATGTCGAAATACCCAAAAATTCATCGAAATACCAAATTTTAGGCGAAGTTATCCATCCGCAAACAAACATAAAAATAAAAACTTTTTACAAAAAAAACAACCGACTTCAAAAACCACTACAAAGTGAAAAATAACTAATTTCGGAAGTTGGTGTCTTTCGTTTGGTATATTCGTTTTAGACACCGAGTTCCGAAATTAGTTATTTTTCACTTTACATAGTGGTTTTTGGAAGTCGGTTGTTTTTTTCTAAAAAAGCTTTTATTTTACATTTTTCAGTTGTTAAAAGTACTATGTATTCAGTTGCATCCGGTCAGACTGGAAGCTGACGCAAATATAGTTGGGAAATGACGCACTTTTGTTTACTTTAATTTTTACCCGTAAGTACCTATTCCCTCAACTGCCTATGGTCTTCATCATTAAATTTACTGTAGACTATTATTTTAACCTAATCGGAGTAAAGGTCTTATTAATATAAATTAATGAAGTCCAACCACAAAGTAGCTACTGGAAACCGTTGAGGAGTTCCCGGAACTGGCCTTTGTCTTCATCATTAGAGCTCTTATGAGAGTCGCAACCCATCTAGGTGTAAAGTTCTTATCAATACAAATTAATCGGGCCCAACCACAAGGTAGCTGCTGTCAATTGTTGAGGAGTTCCTTCGACTGTCTCTCGGCTCCATCATCAGATCTACTCCAGACCTTTATTAAATTGTAGTGCTTTAAAATATTTAATGAAAATGCTAAGAAATGCACTAGTCGCCCCCAATTTTTGAAAGTTCCGCTTGTTTTCTCTGGAGTTCCACCATCAAACCTTGATATCCTTATCAAGGGACCACCTTGGGAACGTCTTCCTTCCAACAGAAAAAGAATTATCAAAATCGGTTTATAAATGACGAAGTTATGCGCGAACAAACATTAAAAAAAAACATATACGGTCGAATTGAGTAACCTCCTCCTTTTTGAAGTCGGTTAAAAATTGAACATAAAAAACATATAATTGAGCAACCTCCTCCTTTTTGAAATCGGTTAGAAAAACGAACACCAAAATAAACATCAATAACAGAGATACTCTAAGATAGTATTATACTCTATGCGACATGCGGTGCGTGAGCGAGCAAGCAGATGCTTTCTCGCTCACGCGCCGCCAGCTTATGCTAGCGGAGCGCGCGATGACGAACGACACGGGTTCCCCCTTCGAGAGCTTGTGGCATACTGAATCTCAATAGCCCGGGCAACAGAAATGATGGCGAATGCGCTCAGATTGTTGAACAAAATTTTGATTTTGGTCGTTTTAAAAAAATATTTCTACAATAATGTTCGTCATGAAATTACCTATCCATTAGTGTAAGAACGCAATCTAAATAATGCTTACTTTTCGAGGAGATGCACGTTTATGATAATTATTTCTCTTGTCAGTGGTTTCGTTGTGAAGGAATTATTTAAACATTATACTTAGTAAAATAAAAAAAAAATCTACAATTTTGAAGCCAAGATTATGGAGAAAATTTACGTATTTTTAATAAGTTGATATTTCTTTTGGATAAAGAGTAGATAGCTCCGGAAAACTACATAAAAACGGCTTGCGGTGTGTTTTTCCTCTGGAGCCGCCTTAATACATAATTTATTCTTAGAAACAACACCGTTTCTTTCCTTAAAACTCATAGAAATAAACCTAGAACATTCAAATAGGCGATAATCTTTGTTAGAAATGACACAATTATTATTAAAATTACGGTTACTTCAAGTATTTGCTTGACAAGATGCGAGAAAACCATCTGCCTTCTCACTTTTGCTATTCGTATTCCATGGTCTCGTCGCTTCCAATACGTCCGCTCGATCGCGTAAAAACTTAAAAAACTCATCGAGGGTAGGAACTTCTCCTAATGAACTTTTATGTTCCTCCCACCTTCTACTCGTTACATTATCCAGTTTATTTACGGTTAAATAGATAATTAAGGTATCCCAATGATCTACACGTTGGTCTAACGTCTTTAAACCTCTTAAATTCCTAGTTACAATATTAATCATAAGACGCAGTGACTTATCAGACTCCTTATTTATACTTTGCATATTAAATAATGACTTCATGTGATTGCTTAAAGAAGGCGTTTATTGTTATACCTTTCACATAGTTAGTCCCACGCTACACGATAGTTATCAGAACTAAAAGTTAAGGATTTAATTATTAAGGCGGAGCTACCCTCTAATGACGATTGTAAGTAATGGAACTTATTTATTGTTTCAATACAATCATTTTTATGAATTAATGCCTCAAATGTGTCTCTGTATTCTAACCATTGACTATAATTACCACCGAATGTTGGTAATTTAATCGTAGGTAATTTTATTGAACCTGAAAACGAATCCGCACTTTTGAAAGTACCGTTCTGCCTTATAATTATACTAGCTTTCCGCCCGCGGCTACGCCCGCGTGGAGTTAGGTTATATCGCGCTTTTTAAATTTCCCTCGGGAACATCAATTTTTTTCGGGATAAAAGGTAGCCTATGTTCTTTCTCAGGGTCTAAAGATTGTCTGTGCCAAATTTCATCAAAATCGGTTGAGAGGTTTAAGCGGGAAAGCGTAACAGACAGACATACAGACAGACAGACAGACAGACAGACAGACAGACAGACAGACAGACCGACAGACAGACAGAGTTACTTTCGCATTGATAATATTAGTATGAATGGGCCAGACTATTCCTTCTAATGTTACATTTTGCTATTTTATCTAAAATACACTGACCTTGCGAAATCAATAAATAAAATTGTCCGATTCTATTTGAATTTCAGATTGTAAGTCATCGAAAGTGGCAAAAAATACTTCTAGTTTAGATAATATTCACCTTAACTCGGATATTTGCTGATCTGTTAAGTTCTCTAAATTTGTAATATGCTTTAAGTAACCTTTTAAAATTGGAAACAAACTTTATGATTTATTACTAAAATACTAAAAACTCACCCCGTCAGCTACGCTACTAACTTGAACGGCTTTGATCTTGTGCTTCTTCAGCAGCTTCTCGAAGTTGGGATCTGCAATACGCAACTTATATTAATTAACGCTCATACAAAACAAATTCAAAACAGTTAGTTTTAATCTTAAAATTTTACACTGAGCGTGTAAGGTTTCATTTTTAAATAGCAAAAATCTTATACAATATGTAAAGAAAACCCTGTCCGGTCCGTGAAGGTATTGTTAGGTATCGTTAACTGATTCTAATAATGCCTACAAAGCCGGGCTAAACTTAAAAAATATTCCCCCTAAAAAAATAAATATTATTTCGAAAAAGCGAGGTAACTTAACACAAGTGCGGTAGGCAACACGCTAGGCATACATGCGCGGGTGAAGGGGGGCAGGGCACTCGACACGTAGTCGTATCACTCATAATAATACTGCCCAAAAAGGTGTTGTCACTTTTTAAAGAAATATCAAATTTTGGGGAAGTTGGAATTAATTCGTGGAAAAGAAAAAGATTAGTTCAAAATTCATTAGTATTGTTACTATGATGATTATGGAAATTTTCATATTTTATTTGGTCATGTGTATACCTAACCTTTTTTTTTAGACAAAATTTTTTGTTGCTATTTTTTTATGATAGAACATACAAAAATACATGCAATCCTTATTTTTTAATAGCCATTTTAGTAATTTAATCATTTTTCATCTCCGGTCGAAAACTGATCAATCGTCATTTAATTAGTTTTATTCCCGAGGGAAATCTAAAAAAAACGCGATATAACCGCATTCCAGGCGGGCGAAGCCGCGGGCGGAAAGCTAGTATCAATATATAATTATTTACCTACTATGAAGGTTGATTTAAAAATGGAGGTAGGTAGGAGAAAAAGAAAAAATAACTGTCATATGTAGATCGTAAGAAGGAAGAATTTTCTGGAAGAATAATGTTTTGTACTGAGCTATTGTGTAATTACTGTGGAGATTAATAAAAGTGTTTAAATATTAAAGATAAGTCTTTTCTTTGCTGGAAATTCGAGAATTATTTTACACCAGTAACAAATTATGTATCGTTTATTTATTCAGAAAGTAAAGCGAATTAATTCGTGGAAAAGAAAAAGATTAGTTCAAAATTCATTAGTATTGTTACTATGATGATTAAGTAAATTTTCATATTTTATTTGGTCATGTGTATACCTAACCTTTTTTTTAGACAAAATTTTTTGTTCCTATTTTTTTTTATGATAGAACATACAAAAATACATGCAATCCTTATTTTTTAATAGCCATTTTAGTAATTTAATCATTTTTCATCTCCGGTCGAAAACTGATCAATCGTCATTTAATTAGTTTTATTCCCGAGGGAAATCTAAAAAAAACGCAATATAACCGCATTCCACGCGGGCGAAGCCGCGGGCGGAAAGCTAGTATCAATATATAATTATTTACCTACTATGAAGGTTGATTTAAAAATGGAGGTAGGTAGGAGAAAAAGAAAAAATAACTGTCATATGTCGATAATAAGAAGGAAGAATTTTCTGGAAGAATAATGTTTTGTACTGAGCTATTGTGTAATTACTGTGGAGAATAATAAAAGTGTTTAAATATTAAAGATAAGTCTTTTCTTTGCTGGAAATTCGAGAATTATTTTACACCAGTAACAAATTATGTATCGTTTATTTATTCAGAAAGTAAAGCCTTTATACTTAAACACTTGGTTATTTCAATTACATTAAAAAATATTATTTTAAAAGTTTCTTACCCATGTTCTGAAATTAAAAAAAAAAAATTTTAAATATTTAACTGCCAACAAACTCACAAAGCACGTAATCACTTCGGACAACACACAGCAAATAACGAACAAACTCAAAATGAAGTAAAGTCGTCAGTAGTGATGTGCGTTAAGCGTCGTATAACTCGTAGGGACTTGCTTGGAAATTGCGCTTTATATTTCGATGTAAGTTTTAGTATTAGAAACCTTCATAAAAATAATACAAGTTATTTTATAAATAATGTAGCAATACGGAATTATTCATTATAAGTGAAAATATTTATTAGATTTGAGAGTTTGGCGCTTGTTCTGTAGTCGATACTTTTTATTGTAGTCTATGAAGGCTTAAAAGGTCTAAAGTTACTATGCAGGCGACTTTTATGCAAATTAAATTACTTCATAGTTAATCATTATGAAAAACCAGTAAAAGTGATGAGTGTGTGAATGTAATGTGTGTGTGCCGGTTTCATCACATTTACCTAATCATGTGGAAAATATTAACAATTACTGCTACAAAAAAAGTCTAGAAACGGAACTAATTTTTCGTCTATTGCAGGCAACATAGCAAAAACATTGACGTTTCGTAGTAAACGTTATCGGTCTCATCGACATATATTAGAGATGAGAATTGTGGCACTCCGAAAGAAAGAGGAAACGAAATTTCGTCTATCTTTATCTCTCTCAAAATCATCAATGAGGAAAGAGGTAGTGCTAGACCGAAAGCAAAAGCTTTTAAACCAAAAAATTACTGCAGATTATACGCGTCCTGTCCATTAGTAAATATCTATAACCGGTCTTATTACGAAAAAAATGCATACGATGACTGATATAACTACAAAGGTCTAGGATTGTGTGACCATAACTAAAAAGGTCTAGGATTGTGGTTACAAAACGAAGACTATCTGATCTGAAGATCTGTTAGTACAGATGACAGCACATCAAGATACTACAATCTGTCAAATTTATATAATAGATCTTCAGTTCATAAGGCCATTGTTACACGACTTGGCAGGAATGAGTACTATTGAGATATGACTTATGGTTATGTATTAAGCAAATTACCAAATGGTCGTAGAAAAAATTATATACAAGAACAATTTATGACACGTTGTTCAAGTTATCATATTTTTTAACACCTCTAACGTGTAATGAAGTGAATTACATTTGACGATAGCTCGCATCATTTGAAAAGAATGTTTGCTTCTTTTTGAATAAACAGTGTAAATCTTTTGTATCGTCTTGAATCTTCTAATATAATAATAATAATATTAGTATATGGGGACGTCAGAAGCGAGGCCCGAAGTTCCGGATAGTTGAGGTGTATTCTCATCCGCATGAGCATCTATCATGGGCGGTATTTCAAGAAAACGTTGAAAAATAACTATAGTATGATATTCGATTTTTATTATTTTACTTGTACAGACACTTAGATCAATTTGATATTAAGGGATTACAATGATAATCTCAAATTAAAACAGATAAGAGTTACTGGGTTTGAGTATGACCGACACACTCGATCAAAACTTAAGCAAAGAATGCCTGCGCTAAGGGTCACTCGCTATGGCAAACGTAGTCGGCCACCTTAGTCGGGTGTTATCCGCTCTTAATAAAAAATCATAATTTATCCGAAAACTGATCGATTAATCGACTTCAAAAATAGTAGAGTAATATACGGACAATTGATACTGTAATTAGTGATGGTCAACTCGAGTAGCTAACTCGAGTTAACTCGAGTTGTGCGTAACTCCCTCTAACTCGAGTTCGAAAACCGAATAGAACCGACATGGAGCGAAGTTTGCCGATCGTTTGAGACTTTAATATAGTCTGTTATGAACTAATGAAATGAATATAGTCGCTATATTCATTTGTTCAGAATAAACAACATTTGAGGTTATCTCTAATAAATGCATGTTGTGCGATATTTGTTTTTGAAAAATGCCGGGTCCCAAAAGAAAATCGTTAGTTTGGGATGTTTTTGATTCGTCTTCAGTGAGTGGACGTGTTATGTTATGTGTAAGATGTGTTCGGATACATTCAAATATAGTGGAAATACGACCACACTTTTAAACCACATCAAAAAGAAGCACCTACCATTGTCGCCGTCGAGGAATTTCAGGGTTCATTATCAACAAATAAAAGTAATATGTCACCAGAATTTTGCGTTATTTTTTTTTTGACACAGCAAGACGTGTTTGGGTGTACCTTAACGTTTTTTGAGTAGGCTCAGGCTCAACATTCATTGTGGTTGACGATACCAATAACTGCAATGAAGATGAATCGACCGAAGTACTCATATTACTTTTATTTGTTAATAATGAACCCTGAAATTCCTCGACGGCGACAATGGTAGTATGCTTCTTTTTGATGTGGTTTAAAAGTGTGGTCGTATTTCCACTATATTTGAATGTTTCCAAACACATCTTACACTTAACACGTCCACTCATTGAAGACCAATCGAAAACATCCCAAACTAACGATTTTCTTTTGGGTTGTGTTATAAAAACATTTACTTGTCCATCCAGTTAACTCGAGTTCAACCCGAGTTACGTGGATTTTAACTCGGGTTAACTCAAGTTATGTTTGTCAAGTTGGCCCATCTCTAACTGTAATACAAAACAGTAGAGAGAGATTTTGTCGCATGTTATGCATTGGCTAAAGACCAACTTCTAGCGAGCCCAATTAGGCTCGTGATAGACAAACCACTTTTTTTCTTTATTGTTTAAGGGGGATTTGATCAAGCATGATCATGTTACCCTCGTACGCACATACGTTTAACAATATTTACTTACGATCTACGCTTAACTGCTATTTAGACAAATTTGTGCAACATTCTGACTTTCTCTAACAGCGGGTGAGCTAAAATGTTGTGTCTCGTCCCGTCTCAATTCGAATTTGACCCTTTCGGGTTTGTTCCGAACACATTCCAACATCACATGATACATGTCTGTCGTTGATATCTTCTTTAAATATGCATATTCTACTCTTTATTAGCCGATATTTCTAACCCGGTTTTACACATTATAACAACTAATTTATTCAAAGCGGACTTTAATTACCTTTTACAGACGACAGTACCTCAAGCCACTACAATCTGTCAGATTCCTTTATTAGATTTTCAACTTTATCAGTAAAGTATTAAGACTCAAGATTGATTGGAAATTTTTGACACTTTCGGGTAGTTTGACCTGCTGTAGTCCGTACCTTCCGCTATACTTGCTCCAGTAGCATATAGAACAAAGTCATCCGCATATTGTGGCACAAAAACATTACCTATTTTTTACAAATATTAATAGTGCTATATTAAAATGTAGAGGCGTTAAGAGGTCTCCTTGTGCCAGGCTCCATGTGTTTCTACAACGATATTCCGCAACTACCCGAACTTGTAAATTTCTCTATTTTAGAAAATTCCACAGATACCGACACATTGGCGCACTAACACCAAGTCGTTGCATATTATGAATAAGACAACAACATTAACATTTCTTTCGTGAAAAACCGGTTTTTATTCTTGATTCTAATAGGGCAATGTCTAAACAACATCTTCTAAATCCTGTGGTTTCTGGTGACAAAATGTTATTCTTTTCCTCTAACCGTTTCAATAAAATGTAATGAAAGGTTTTAGGTACAAATACACGACATCATAGAAATAGGACGAATAAATACTAGGTGCCTGGTGATTGAGGTTCACGATCTGGCTTTGTTAAAGGTACTCCAATGATATTCCTCCACTGCATAGGCACAAAACTAAATGAGTAAAAGATATTAAGTAAATAAACATAATAAAATGTACTTTCCATTATCGGGCAAGTGGGATACCATTGAATAGGATATCTGGTCATTTCCCTGAGTTGTGTCTTTATAACGCATACATCGGTCTACTTCCTGTCTAGTATTGGAATATCCAAATTCGCTATACTTACTAGATACAAAAACAGATTTACTGGGGAACGTATAGTCAGCTGTTAACGTAAATAACAGAACCTCCACCTTTTCCTATATAGGGTCTTGGGGCATTACGACCTTTTAACCACTTCAATTAACGCCAGACCTTGCTTTGAGTGGTGTTACTGTCCAATGATAAACAGAAATGTTGCCATGACTTAAGTCGTGCCTGTTGGATTAATCTTTGTGCAACTGAAGTTTTATCTTGAAGTTTCTCTAAATTCCGAGGGGTGGGGTTACCTCTGAATATGGCAAGGGCTAACAGACGCTCAGCAGCACATTTGGACAGTAGCCAATAGGGTTTAGGCACAAAGGAGCTTACGGGATTTCTGTTAGTCTTATGAAACATTATATGACGGTCAGCAGGTAAAAAGGATAGCCCATCAAGCTACAACAGTCAGATTACTGTAATCGATTTTCAACTTTATCTCTAAAGTATTAAGGCTCAAGGTTGATTGGCAAAATCTGACAGATTGGGGTAGCTTGACCTACTGTCGTCCGTACAATACATTGAATAAAGTCATCATAAAACTTTTGTGGGTTACATACATTTACATTAAAATTATCAAAAATATTCTCTAAATATTCGGTATGAGAAATCCAGTCGGCCTTTTCAAAATTACGTTGTAGGTGAATTAAATTCGAGTTTCTCTCAATATGTGTCGTAATTTTCAAAATTAAGTGGTCAGTACTCAGTACCCAAGTTCTCGTTGAAAGTCCTCCAAAAAAATTTACCATCTGTGTGCCAAAATTCATCCAAATCCGTTCAATAGTTTTTGCTTATAGGCGAAACAAACAAACAACCCACTTTCAATATAGACAGATACCTACATAGGATACTTTTTATCTCGTTATTATTATTTTATCTACTCTGCGGAATACCGCACGTATAACTGAATAATTTTTTTAGTAATCCGTAACTGTGTTGCTGGGGAGTTTGTTTCGCCACTTCTTCTTCCCAACGAAAGCACTGGGAAGTGTCGATGGGTGGGCGTTTTGGGGGACTGTCTTATGTAATATTGAGGTTCAAAAAGTCCTGATTCTCAGCCTAATTTGAATAAATGACCTTTTTATTTTTGATTTTGAATGCTACTGATAGTGTGTAACGCAATTACCCTGCAGATTGCAGTAATAGGGTAAACGCAGGTATTAACGACCCCCCTAAGGCAATTTGAAAATCAACCATGTTTTTTTAGTATACTGGTTCCTCTAAAGCAGTAGTTCCCAAACTTATTTTTCTCGTGGACCACTCTCAAAATTTTACTGGTTTCGGTGGACCCCCTGCTGCTACATTTCTACCAAATTCTTAAAGTCGCCAAAAAATAAAAATTGTGTCACTTCTGAGTTCTGTCCCTATATTCCGATATGTAAAACAAAAACGAAAAATGGTACATTTTATATCACTTTATTTATTAAAAGAATAGAATTACAAGAAAAAAATATTAAGGTAATATAGGTTCAGGTCATAATTTTAATTAATGGGAAGGTTGTATCTGATGGAGTGTCAGCAAACGATCAATGTTTGGCTTTATTTTTGTGAGCAATAACCGCAAATCCCCCCGCTCTGTGATGTTTAATTTGCTCCTTTGTTTTGTTAAGAGGTTTGTAACGGCACTAAAACTCCTTTCGACAAGGTATGACGAGGGAAAAGCTATTAAAAATTTCCTTGCGATTTCCCACAGTCCAGGATATTTTTCGGGTATTTCTGCGTGCAGCCAAAATGTTGGGTAGCCTTTTCTAAATTTCACCTTCAGCTCCTCATTAGTGCTTAGCTCGAGCAGCTCCTCTTGTGATACAACATTGGCCACTTCCGTTTCATCAAATGGATTTATGATCCATGGTGGTATATCCATCGTCAGTATATCTTCAAACCTGGTTTTGAAGTCATCATGCAGGGCACTTAAATGTTGACTGTAGGTATGGATATCCTCATCAATACATTCTACCTGCGACAAGTTTGGAAATTGAGAGAATTCGCGCCGACTTATGTTTTGCTTCATAAATTTCAATTTCTCAAGAAAAGCTGAAATTATCCCCTTTGTTTTTTATTAAATTCAGGCTGTCCCCTTGTAACTGCAAGTTAATATCATTAAATTTTTTAAACAAATCTGTCAAATACGCTATGTCTGCTTTGAATTTGATCAAGTTTTCTTTTAAATCTGGATCTCTACTTTCTTAGAACTCTAATATGGAATCGAAAACAGAGTAAAATCTCGTTAAGCATGCACCTTTCGACAACCAGCGTACTTCAGTATGTAAGAGCAGTCGTTGGAAGTCTTCATCATTTTCGTCGCACAATTGAGCAAATAAACGCGTATTCAATGCATTGCTTCTGATTTTGTTGACAGCTTTTATTACAAAATGAAGAGATTGGTTCAACCTGTCACTTAAATGTTTTGCCACAAGATGTTGTCGGTGGATTACGCAATGAATAGCTGTAAGTCCTGTTAAAATTCTTTTGAGATGACTTATAAACCCACGATATCGCCCGACCATTGCAGGAGCTCCGTCTGTTGCCACTGAAATAATGTCTGTAAATGGAATCGATTTTTCCGTAAAAAAATTACTCAGGATATTAAATATTGATTCGCCTTTAGTGTCAGTCTCCAAAGTTCTGGCAAATAGCAATTCTTCGTGAATTTCTTCCTCAATAATAAATCGGACATATGCCAATAGTAATGCTTCATTACCGGGTAACGTTGACTCGTCCAGTTGTATAGAAAAATGAGTTTTTTGCAGATGATTGCACAAAAAGCTTTCGATATCAGAGCTCATTTCATCAATGCGTCTTTGTACAGTATTGTTACTTAATGGAATTCTTTTTAGTACGTCAAATGGAGATTTGTGCAAAACAGTTTTTAAAACCTCTTCAACAGCGGGTAAAATTAATTGTTCTCCTATAGTGTGCGGTTTTCCAGATTTTGCTATAAGTAATGAGATATTGTAAGATGCCCGCAAGCCATCATCGTTACTTTGAGATGTTGAAGCGAACATACTGTGCATGGTGGGCCTCTTTCCATATTTTTCTTTCAATGTTTGAAAATATTTTAAATCTTTACCTATTTTATCACCTTTTTAGATGATCTTCGATCTTTGATGGTTTCATAGAGTCATTGCTCAAAACTTTGTTGCATAATAGGCACATGTGCAATTGTTTATCTGCCTCTGATGGAACAAAACCATATTTCAAATAATCGATACTATATTGTCGACATTTTTTCTTTGCTATAGCCATGTTTCGTGTCAGTTACCTTACCTGTAAAAAAAAAATGTTTTAGTAACCAAGTTTTTTCTGAATATAGGTATCACACCGCAGCCTTTGTCAGCACGCGGAAATAGAATAACGGCTTGTAAAGGGACCAACTAATAAACCGCTAAGACAAATACAGACGCTTTCACAAAACGGTATCAATTTTAAAGTACATAATTTACCACTAATTTTTAATAGTATAAATAAAAATTGGTGTACTCAGTATCGAATACTGATCATATTTGTGTAGGAAAAAATAAAAGTCGAAATCCCAAAATTGTCCATAAAAACGATAACTAACATTTTATTAAATCAATGAGTTCACGCGCTCCGTGTATTTGCGTATTTTTTGTCTGCGGCTTCATTGTTAAAACGTGACAAACTGGCATCGAAGTTCAAGCCCTGCCCTTTTCCCGTCGCCCGCGCACCGCTCGCTCTTTCCGAAAAGGAATAGTTTTGATAAAATAGTTACTTCAAAATCAATTTAAAATGATGATGAAATTACTGTTTTATAAAATTAGTAGTTATTTGCAAGAAAAATTACAAAATTAATTGCTCTGCAATATTGCTTATTCGGCCTTTTTAGAGAGGCAGTGCTTCTCTCGTGAAAAAACAATTGAATAAAACGTGCTGTGTTTGTCTTCAAATCGAAAGAGGACAATTAAAATATCTGTAAGTTACTAAGTTACCTATCTATACAAGCCGTTGTGATCAACCGACTAGTACACGTAAACAAAATACTTAAGTACTATAACAAAAAAAAGGTAGGCTACTTACTTTTCTCCGGCACTAGCAAACACAGATATAAATTTTCTCACACCTTTTTTTTAGAAATTCCGCCTTTTTTTCGAAATACCGGAAACAAATGAATGAGTTTGCCGTTGGCATCAAGTATTTATAGTGGTGATCAAGTTCATGTCTGAACAAGCACTAAGCATTGCCGGGCGGATAGGGCTTTGCAAGTCTGTACCTACACGAAATTGTACGTAATATCGAATACGTAAGTTTGGACAAGTAACAGTCGCTTGCCTTATTAAAATATTATCTGCTTAGATAGGTACTTAAAACAATGTAGGTAGGCCCTTATAAAAACTATGCTTACATTTTTACTCTTTACTATGAAAAGCAGATAAATTTTCGTGAACCCCATTAACAACTTATGAACCCCCATTTTTTGTTCACGCCTACGTAGACCCCCAGCAAATCTCCCGTGGACCCCTGGGGGTCCACCTGGACCACTTTGGGAATCACTAAAGATTAATAGTTTCATTTTATATGCTAGTGTTATATATAAAAGATGTATTTACTGAATTAAATACATATAAATAAAAGATAATCTTGTAAGAAAGTATTTTAAATGTGGCTTAGTCGAATGTTGCTATTACCGACTGTGAAGCTATTAACGATTTTTATGCAGCTATTTCCGATCGTGTATGAGAGGAAGCCTTCTTCCAGCAATAGAATGTGGATATGTAAGCTAATGATGATGATGATTACCGATCTTAATCAAATAAAACAAAATACTTATTCGTATTTTTTTATTTTCATTATTTTTAATAAAACAAATTAGTACATCTTAGTAATGAACTAAATAATTAAAAACTTTTAAATTAATCAACGTAATACTATTAATACACTATATATTATAATTTAAGGAGTTTAAACTCTGGGATATTTCCTTAAGCTATTGAGATCATAATCATTTTTCGAAAATTATAATATTAGGTAATTATCACAGTCATTGGTTGAGCTCCTTATAGAAATAAATTGCAACTAATTAGGTACGTAGAATATGATTGGGTACAACTGGTGCTTACAAACGAAACAACAGAAGACTGGTATTTCATTTGCTAACTACAAGCCACGGATAGAAGCAGTAACATATTCATAAAATGCTTAATGTTCATCCAACTTGATTCCGTGTTACCAAGTCCCCATCCACGAGGTAATGTAGGCACAAGATTTTTTGGCAAACGTTTATACGAAAAAAGTATCATTGAAGGTGCTACATTTCCGTCAGCTGAAACGTTCACAAGCACGTCAAGCACTCTTTTTTGTCATTAGCAACTCGATTATACACTCTTTTGGGCATAAAAAGAAAGCAGTTTCGTCACAGTTAAACACTCGTCTAGGATCTTCTAAAACATGATGCAGATTATTTGTCATAAAATAATTGTTCACTCTGTCGAACCACGCACGTATAGCCACTTCTGTGACTTGATTTCGGCTTGAAGGAAGATTTTGTGCAACGCGTTTAGACACTGTTGGATGTCTCTTTATAAAATTCTCAGACCAATATCTGCCAGGCGCACCATTTTTAAAAGGATTTGGACGATTGCGGTTATGGACTAGCTTAGCCACTGCTTCTAATAATTGTTTCTTTGTAACTCCAAATCCCATCTTGCTAAGGTAGTGAATCCAGTCTAAAATCTGTTTTTCCTCACTTAAATTAAGAACCGGTTGAACTCCGCAACTTTCATTCTTATATTTCCCGTCCCGTTTGTCGCGTAATGTAGTTTTTGGGAATATAAAACCTTTTTGATGCCTAATAAACACTTGCACCGTCATTAATTGTTTTGATTGCTTCGGCGAGTTGTATTTCACTGTCAAAAATTGTAATGTCTTTGTTCACTGTATACTTTTTGCCGTTTTTGTGACTCCATGCTTCTGAAAAAAATATAATTGTATGTTTTATATTGCTTTAGACAAGAAGTACAGTTTATTAATAGAAATTATATCATAAAATTAAGTGAGAATCTAAATAATCTATATACGATCGGTAATACCTTCTTATAGTTGCTATTGCCGACCCCCATGGGTTGGTAATAAAGTATGTAAGTATAAACATAATTGTATTACCGACTCATAAAAAATGGTTATTTTAATTCAATTGACCTTTGGACTATAAAATAGATTGTAATTGATTAATGTCACAGAAAATATGAACAAATGCACACTGTTTTAAACATAAAAACAATGATTTATTACAAGTAACTATTCAATATGGATCCTCGATAAATATCATAACTTTGGTTAAATTGACAACGCTAAAAGGTAAAAAAATAGGCAAAAAAGTTTAGCCGCTAATAGATTTGTATAAAGACTGATAGCTTAGATTTAAAGTGGTGCATAAAAATACTTGTGTTAGTGTGATTTATTAATATAATAGAAAAATAAAATGAAAAGTTTCGTCGCTGCCATTGCCGACTTATGGGTCGTTGATAGCTGCCACGACTAAAACTGATGAAGCTAACACCGTCCCATTTTAAATTTGTTATCGTTTCAAATTTCTTTTTATTTATTAAAAGTCGTAAGAAATCAAGAGTTGACACTTAGATGAATACATTTAGTAATATAAGATAAAGAATAGACGTCATTTGTTTGTATAAATGTCTTAAATAGAAAAGTCATGTACTTACTCGAAGCAACAAGGGAACACGTCCTGCATCCACGCTGCCCCGCAGTAATTGATGTATTTTATGTCTTTTTTGTACAGATCCTTATAGTAACGTAAAAGTATACGATGCTCAAGGAATAAACGCGTGTGAAACTTTGCCTACCTATAGCTAGAATAGTTCTGGAAACGAAAGATTTCGAATTACTTTTATGGGTCGGTAATAACTACAGATTTTCAACGGGTCGTTGATAGCTGCGTTTACCTTACGGCATTTTTTTTTTGTAAGTAAAACTCTTTGAAGCGGTGACAGCCGTGTCACATCTAATAAACCGCACTGAGCGCACCCGTGGTAGTTTAAGGCCCACTCCCTCTCACCGAGAGGAAACCTGTGTTCCAGAGGAAACTGATTATATTTACCATAAGTAGAAACAATATAAGAACTCATGTTGTGATTTTATTAAAATAAAGGTGCCAGAGGCAACTTTTAAAAATCATATTAAACTTAACTTTGAGAAATAAAACAAATAGGCAATTATAATCTTACTCAGCCGGCATCCTCACGGCCGCGGCCGTAAAAATAATTGGATCGAACCAGTGGTCTCGAACCTACCGATTTTTCGGTATTTCTACCGATATGGGTTCTGTTTTACCGAAATACCGAAAGGCAGCTGTTTTTCTACGATTTCAGAGTATACATGGAAATTCTCCCGATTTTTCTACCGATTTTACGCTTCTGACATGGCAACCTCTTCTATTTCTGTTAAATATTACGGCGTTATAAATGGATTTAATGCAAAATGTTTTGGAGAACACCCTAATGTCCTATATCTCAATGGTTTAAGGGGCTTCCCCCGAAACTCGGAACTTTACCTGTCTAGTCTAGCTCAAGTGCGATGGCAAAAAGAAATATTTATAACATCAAATTGTGACGATTTTGAAATTGATTCAAGGATGACGGCGGCTATGGCCAAAGAACATTGGCATAAAATACAATTATGCTTTAGTCTGATTAAGCCTGTACGTGTTGTTTTAATAAATAAACGATTATAATTGAATATCGAGCTTTTTTTATAAATACGCATGCGAACAACACGTCATATTAACGTCACACACGAATTCTACATCTCGCAATCAGAGTTTACCGTGCAACAAGCATATACAATATGTAAAGAAAACCCTGTCCGATCCGTGAAGGTATTGTTAGGTATCGATAACTGATTCTACTAATGCCCACAAAGACAGGCTAAACTTAAAAAAAAACCCCTAAAAAATAAATATTATTTCGCAAAAAGAGGTAACTTAATACATGTGCGATAAGCAACCCCATCCGCGGGCGGCGCGGGGCAGGGCACGCGGCACCTGTGACGTGTTCGCGTCGCTATTCGTTTATAATAATACCGGTGTTGTCACTTTTTTTAAAAATTACCAAATTTCGGGGAAATTGGAATTAATTCCTGGGAAAAAAGGATTTTTTCAAAATTCATTAGTATTGTTACTATGATGATTATGTAAAATTTTATATTATATTTGGTCAAGTGATTACCTAACCTTTATTATCCTTATGGGTCGGACAGGGTTTCCTTTACATATTGTATATCTACAACTTCCCAAATTCAACCGTTGGGCAAGTGCACGCCAGACATAACACCCGTCTGGTCGGAGGATCCTTTTCTATAGAGGATGAGTGAACTTTACTCCCTGTTCCTCATGCCTTCACATTGGTGACCCCGAACATGGACGTCAGCGCAGCCTTCGTGCAAAAACTCCAGCGTGACGTCATCATCATTATCACTCTCGCAAGCATAGACGGTGAATCATCCAGCCAGCCAGCACCCACGGCTTCAACGGTTAGCCTGACCACAAGCATGCAGCGACCGCGCATACCTGGTCATCACCCACAGCCTCATCAGCAACCTCGGCACAGCACACTGCACTTTCGGCCGGTCAACAAGCAGAGCCCTCTCTCCTGGTCGACGCAGCCTCATCTCAACAAGGCGCTGTACTACATCCGCCGCACTGGAGTATAACGCAGCGCCACCACCCCGACTCACTGGGGAATCTTCAAAGACAGTTACGACTCACCGTGAACTACGCGGCAACCGGTTCCGACTCACTGGAACCTGAGCTGGCCTGGAAAGCATCGCAAGATTCAAGAACCCGGCCCACTATCGAACTCCGGTCTCCGGAGGGGAGTGATGTAGCGGTAGCCACATGCGAACAACACGTCATACTCACGTCACACGAATTCTACATCTCGCAATCAGAGTTTACCGTGCAACTTGCATATATACAACTTCCCAATTTCAACCGTTGGGCAAGTGCTCGCCAAACATAACACCCGTCTGCTCGGAGGATCTTCCCTTTTCTATGGAGGATGAGTGAACTTTACTCCCTGTTCCTCATGCCTCCACACTACCGATCTCGCTCGTTGACATTCGAGACCACTGGACCGAACTGCTGTGCTGTGTGTCGCGGTAAACTATGGTCGCTATAGACTGTAATATGTATAATTATCTTTAATTACCTGGTATATACAGAGTGGTGATGACAATATGACAATATATTAAATACCATGTACCTCAACACATTCTCAGTCTACCCATAAAAAATGATATAAATATATCCATTAGTTTATTCACAGGAAATTATTTTTCATTTTTCACATTTTCTACATGATGTACATGTTCATAAGGAAGCGCTTATACAATATGTAAAGAAAACCCTGTCCGATCCGTGAAGGTATTGTTAGGTATCGATAACTGATTCTACTAATGCCCACAAAGACAGGCTAAACTTAAAAAAAACCCCCTAAAACAACTAAATATTATTTCGCAAAAAGGGGTAACTTAATACATGTGCGATAAGCAACCCCTTCCGCTGGCGGCGGGGGGCAGGGCACGCGGCACCTGTGACGTGGTCGCGTCGCTATTCGCTCATAATAATACCGGTGTTGTCACTTTTTAAAAATTACCAAATTTCGGGGAAATTGGAATTAATTCCCGGGAAAAAAAGAATGTTTCAAAATTCATTACTATTGTTACTATGATGATTATGTAAAATTTTATATTATATTTGGTCAAGTGTTTACCTAACCTTTATTATCCTTATGGGTCGGACAGGGTTTTATTTACATATTGTATATCCGTCTATAATTCGTGAAAATGGCTGTTTCTTGAACTAACAATTT
The DNA here is from genome assembly GCA_017933935.1 of Sesamia nonagrioides. Lineage (NCBI taxonomy): Eukaryota > Metazoa > Arthropoda > Insecta > Lepidoptera > Noctuidae > Sesamia > Sesamia nonagrioides. The sequence goes on along the minus strand of JADWQK010000412.1, from coordinate 364,030 downwards.
TAAAAGTAGGGCAACACTAAATCTTAGCAAGTCAAAGAAATTAAAATATATAAGTACATAGAATTATTACGAGTAATAATAATATCTGAACAACAACATTCAAAAATAAACCTAAAGCCTACTCCATAAAGCTTATATTGCTACAAAGCTTACGCATAAATACCTAAAGTTCCGAACAAAATGTATATTTTCTTGAAAAATTTTATACCTAATATGTAGGTACTAAAGAAAATGTAACAAACAGCGTATCAGTGTATGTCAACTATCTGTATTAGCTATACTTACATACCTTACACTTTTACAAAAAGTTTAACCTACTTGATTAACTAACCTAACCATTTTATTATTAATATATATTATATATATTTTTTTCATAAAATTATAAACAGCGCTTGACCGCAATCCCGCCTGATGGTAAGCAGTGACGCAATCGTTGATGGTAAAGCGCACTAGTTTATTAAGAGCCTATTCACTGTAGCCTTAGAAACACCGCCTGCTGGCAAATTGTTCCAGTCCCTCGATGTACGCCGTATAAAGGACGAGGCGAAAGGCTTCGTCCGGTTCGATAATGATTGATTGTTGGTGAACACAATTTTCTTGCAGTTTTCCAAGTGATGATGGAATTCGAGAATAATTGGCTGAAGTTATTCCATTTGAACCAACAACTAAAACAAGGTTTTATACATTTGCAGTGTGACGGTTGACAATTTTTTGTCTTTCAAAGTGTATTTGAGCTTTGATTATGAGACTGAGCGAGACCATACTGGTTTGTCTAAGAGTAATATAGGACCAATGGTATGTTCTAAAACCAATTTAAATACTTGGGGTCTGTGCTCCACGCGTCCGGCGATATTGATTGCGACGTTAAAGCACGCATTTCTGCAGCTTGGGCAAAATGGCGTGAGGTGACAGGTATCATTTGTGACCCCAAAATGCCGGTTAAGCTTAAGGGACATATCTATAAGACCATCATTAGACCTGTCCTTCTGTATGGTAGTGAGGCGTGGCCTGTGCTTGAGCGACACAAGCAGGAGCTGCGTGTCACGGAGATGAATATGCTGCGGTGGATGTGTGGAGTTACGCGGAAAGACCGCATTAGAAACTCCCGCATCCGTGGCAGTCTCCGTGTCCGTGACATAGCAGACAAACTGCAAGAGAGTCGCCTGCGCTGGTACAGTCACGTCTTACGTAAACCGGCAGGTTACGTGGGTAACAAATGTCTTGCCATGGCGCCTCCGCCGGGCCGGAACAAGCGAGGTAGACCAAAGAAGTGCTGGCTTGATATTGTAAGAGATGAAGGTTCCAACGCGAAAGCCGCGGGTGCGACCGGGACAAACGCTGAGATGATGATGATGATGGTATGTTCTAAAACAAATATAAGAGCGCTTTAAGCCTACCGCTCATATAAAGTGCGAGTTCTGAGACTGTTTTGCTAGTTGGATCTCTTATGTACTCGAAGTCCGTGTCGTACACCCACAACAACAACACAGAAGTAACTTCACCTAGTCCTTGAAGTGCTCGTTGCAGTTGTCGCTGTAGATGTTCATGAGTATCGCTTTAATTTTCAAATGCAGACTGCCTCATCCGTTGAGTCACGACCCTTTATTATTATTATTATTATTTTTTTATAATTACAATCTAGTGCTTGACTGCAATCCCGCCTGATGGTAAGCAGTGATGCAATCGCTGATGGTATAGCGCGCCTATTCACTTAAAAAACTTAGGAATAGGAAGGATGACGGCAGTTGAGCGAGGTGATGCAATGTTAAACCCAAGACCAACACGACCAACGATGCTGCCCCAGAGGGAGATTGATCTGGAGACTCTCCACGACCAAACTACCGACACAACAACATTTGGCGCATCGTACCCGTCACACATCGCAACACAACTGCTCAGACCCGTCCTCCGTACGGCTTCACCAGACATCATGCCGGAACACGACGAATCGCTTTATATAATAGTAGCTTTCCGCCCGCGGCTTCGCCCGCGTGGAGTTCGGTTATATCGCGCTTTTTAGATTTCCCTCGGAAACATCAAATTTTTCCGTTATAAAAGGTAGCCTATGTTCTTGCCCAGGATCTAAAGATTGTCTGTGCCAAATTTATATATATATATAGTATAAGCGGGAAAGCGTAACAGACAGACAGACAGAGTTACTTTCGCATTTATAATATTAGTATGGATGCAAGCTCAACGAAATTTTCGAATCTGTCTAGCAGTAATAATAATAACTTCATTCAGCAAGTAGTTACAGGTACTTACCTGTAACTACTTGCTGAATGTACTGGAAAACAAGCGTTATTATTATTACTTCTAGACCAAACGGTCGACATCGAAATGACTAATCAATACATATTGATGAAACCTATACCGTTCGATAGGTCACTTTAAGTCTAGCAATGTATTTTTAGATCGTATCTCTACAATACCTAGGTCTCAAGATATAAGGCTTAAAAGTTACGTAAGGCATGTCACGCAATATTGAACCTTATGCCATTGCCCCCTTCTTAGTCGTGCTCGATTCGACTCCCGAGCATGATTTGATCCATAATAGTGAGCTAGGCAGTCTACGTGAAGGTTTACAGCTTCCCTCTAGGTTCTTTCTTCATCCGGTAGGTGACATCGTTTATTCTGGATACTATCGTGTACGGACCCTCCCATATGGCTTGAAACTTTGGACTTTTCTCCTAATGGTTTATGTAACCATATCAAAGTTCCCCCTTCAAATCCGGGCACGTTAGCTTTGCGGTCGTATCAGACCTTCATTTTCTCGTTGGTTTTCAGACCGGTCTCTCTGACTAGCTCATATTCTATCTCGTTTAGTTTTTGTTTGACGTTTTCGACGTCGGCCACATAGTCGATGGCTAGGATAGGAGTGTCCTGGACGTGTTCCGATAAGTGCATCTTTTGATAGTCTAATTCCTCGGCCGAAGTTGATTTTCGCCGGTGTGCAATTTGTGCTATCATTTATTGCGGAGCCCTATGATATTGAGAAGAGTGGAATATATTGCTCCCAATCCCTTTGATGTTCGGAAGAATTAAAAGAATAAACTACTTTGGCTAAATATTTCTCCAACATCTGGTTGGATCTGTCGACCATTCTGTCTGATTGTGGGTGATATGTTATTGTGCTAGTCTTATGTATCCCGAGTAGTTGGCAAACCTCTTGAAACAGTGAAGACTCGAAATGTCTTCCTTGGTTAGAGTGTAACTTCAAGGGAATGCCAAATCGATAGAACGCCTCGTGAGCTAGTTTTTTGGCGACGGTATGAGCTTCTTGGTGGGGTACTGCAAAAGCTCCTGGCCATTTGCTGAAATAGTCTTGCATGGCGAAAATATAGAAAAGAAAAGAAACCGTTTATTTGGCGCACACCCTTATAAATACATATACTAATTATAGTTTTAAACAAAGAAAACAACAAAAAAAAAAAGAGAAACAAATAAAAAGACAATCAACAAATGTGAGTCCAACGGTTGCGCCAAATAGGTCCAGTTCAGCATAAATGTCAGACAACTACCTACCTTGTTAAGAGTGTATAATTATTTAATGTTGTGTTTGTGTGATAAATCATAAATCGTAAATAAATATGTGTTCAGTGTATAAAACAGCTACAATGTCTATGCATGGCATAGACGCGCGGCGGTATCGCAGGCGCGCGGGCATTGGCATCGTCATCGGGCGGCGGCGGGTGTGGGCAGATGCACGAACAGCCCGAGTGCTCGCGCTGGCCTCGCGCCCTGAGCGCCGTGGCCGGAGCCTATTTCAAATCAAAACCACGACGAAGACGCACGTTTCACAAATTTGTATTTGTGCAGTACCTACTACAGATCTTATACAGACCACGTACCTATTTTATTTCACCGCCAAGTAAATACCGCAGTCGTCTCAAACAATATCAAATTTGGATAGAATAATGGATGCAATTAGGCCAGACACATAGGGTAAGTTAACATGAAAATATTAAATTACCGTCATGTTATTATATTTAAAACTACTAAGTAACGTATCCCTCGTTCCTCACAGGTCTCCAATAACACGCGAAAACGCAGACCAGGCTTCGCGGAAGAAGTGCACCCCCCGGTCGCAGACGCAACGAGACAAGCAGAGCCCAAGCCCAACACACATCACCTACATGCCGTAGATACACATACTATAATCATATCTTCGTCCAACCCATTCCCACGAGTGAACACTTAACAGTTTACCTATATAAATGAGACGTTAAGATTGACCATATCCAGTTTCCTTTGCGCATCAATCAGATATTGCCGCAAACGTGTTCTGAACGTATGGATAGTGCCCAGTACCCTTAAGGGAGGTGGAATATTATTCCACACCTTAGATGCAGCATATCGAAAACTGCCTCTAAACGCTGCCGTTCTATGAGGCTGAGTTGAAAGCTGCTGAGCACAAAACCTGGGCGCGCACTTGCGTCTACCAGCCATCCAGTTGAGCCTGTCGTACAAGTACTTAGGTTTCGTAGTCTTGATAATGCCAAAAAGTAGACAGGCTAAATGAAACTTTTGCTTAGATTTCATTTTTAGAATAAACTGTTTGTTAAGGAAGGGGGTGACATGACTTCTAGGGTGAACTGAATAGCAGAAACGAGCGCATGCATTTTGGAATCTCTGTATAAGTCTGTCGGTACGTGATAGCAAGCGTGGGCCGTAAACTGTATCAGCGTAGTTTAGTTTTGAAAGAACAAGGGTTTCGACTAACTGCTCGCGAAGCTTCTCCGATAAGAAAGGTCTCATTTTGTAAAGCAGTTTTAGACGATAAAAACAATTTCTAACGGAGTCAGCAACGTGCTTCTCAAACCTAAGATTACTGTCCATACGCAACAACCCCAGGTTCCGCGCTTCATCAACCCGCTCAATAGGCTCACCCATAAGAGTCAGACTTAGGCTTGCAGGCAGCTTCTTCAACTGCTGCCTCAGACCAAACAACATATACTTGGTTTTCACATTAGACAGTTCTCATTCGCTCAGGTCGAGATACTCTCAAGGTCATCATTTAGGTCTTTAATGGCTGAATCATAGTCCTCTGGTTTGAAAGACAAATACAATTGCATATCATCCGCATAGATATGATATCTGCATTTCTGAAGGCACTTTATTATGTCTCCACAGTAAATAATAAAAATAATCGGACCCAAAATTGATCCCTGGGGAACCAATTGATCCCTGGGGAACCAACTCTTCAATTGTAGAAAGAGCTGAAAACAAAGCGGAACCTTCGAAAGACATGGTAAGAAGCTTATTGACCTCAAGTCTTTGACGTCTATAGGGTTAGTACTTTTGGGTATGGGTCTGACTATAGCAATTTTCCATGGATTAGGAAACTCGGATGTCCAAATGGAGCAATTAATGATATCCATTATGGTAGGTAAAGTATGAGGTAGGGTTAGGGAAAATATGCTCAGGGTTATCTGGTCGTAACCTTTAGCGTTAGACTTAAGCTCGGTGATAATATGTGAAACGTCGCTTTGATCTACCGGGGCAAGCGCGAATTTTGCTTCGCCGTGTCTGACTTGGACTCATAAAATGATATGAGGGACGGACTAGCAACCGGGTTGCCTGGAACTTTAAAAATGAGTTATTTATTAGGTCAGGGTCTCTAAAATGAGGCGGGAGCTCTTGACTTTGCTTTGAAAGCACAAACGCTGACTAATTCTGCCATAACAAATTAGGATTTTCTATCTTATTATTAATATTATGCTTAAAATATGCTACTTTTTCGTTATAGATTGAGCTTTTTACCAGAGACTTTAATTGCTTATAGTATATTTTTTTTTTGCGCCGTTTTAGTTTTCCTATACACAGCTAATGCTTTATCTCGTAGGATCATCATGAGCTTCAAAGTGTCTGTGATCCAAGGATAAGATCGCTCCCTAGACCCTAACAGTAAAAGTTTTAAGTGGGGCATGAATATCAAATAAAGTAATTAATCGGTTATTAAAAAAGTCGACCATTTTATTAACATTGTTTAATTCTGAAACCGTTTCTATGTTACATGCAACAAATCCCTACAAATATCTATTAAAGGCCTAAATTTTATTACATACGAAATGAATTTTTCTCGCTGTATGTTAAATTCGCTAACTATAATAGAAAGGCCAGTAATTCTAGTAGCTTTTTGGTTTTGGCATCGTTCAAATTCAGCATAATAACGTTGAAATCGCCCAGTAAAATATAGTGATCACAATTACCTAATGAGGCTAACTTGTTTGTGATGCCATCAAGGAATAAATCTATGTCATACCATGGCGGTCGATATGCCGTACCAATGGCAATTCTCTTACCGCTAAGTGTAATTGTCAGCCACATTTGCTCGACGGAATCGAACCTGGGATCACCCGTGCTAGCGAAGATACGCACAAACCGCGGCGCAAATAAAATGCAACGCCCCCACCTCTCCCGCCGCGAACAGCTGTTGGCCGCGGGTAGACGGTAGCCGGGCACAACAGGCGCGCGCGCCTCTTCGCCAACTCGAATCCACGTGTCGTTAATAGCAAAGATATCGAAACCATACTTATAAATTGCACAAATCAAATCATCATGACCTGTACCCAGGGAACCAACGTTTAGGAAGCCAACCTTGAGATATTTCCCACTCTTAGGCAGCATGAGGATAATGTAAATTTATTCCTACAGATAAACGAGTTTTTGTATATGTATATTAGTAGTCTTAGTGTGTAAACTTTGTAATTTGTAAAAATTAAGCGGTAGTGTATTAAGAAAAATATGTAAATAAATTATAATGGACGAATAAACCCGGGTTAAAGAAGTGGGTGTAAATAAATAATATATTATAGTAATGATTAAACTGATTTTCGAGTTCTACGAGCCGCGCAACCGCAAGACAAACATTTGCAAAAGGAAAACACAACACAAACTTAAATAACCATAATTTTTTGACCAAAATTGATAAAATAGAATCAATGGGTATGTAAAAAGAAATAGTAGTATCAAAACAACAAATCTGTGCAAAACAAAAAAGTGTATCAAAAAAGCCACAAAAAAAAACAGAAATTAAAAACAACACTAGTTCAGGATGACCTTTGCCCGTCAGCAATCATAACAGATGCAGGTTCAAATATACGCTGTACATCAGCGTCGCACCGTATTTGGCGAGCGGGCTCCCCGGGTTTGCATCTGGCAAGAATACGGCCTCGCTTGCACCACACAAACTGTCAACCCAGCCTACCCCCAGCCTCCCGCGCCATCCTAAATAACTCACGATTTCGTTTCGTGAGGCGCTCGTTGACATAGAATCGCGCCGGCGCCCCCGGCATGCCTATAATATACCTATTCCCTTCTTCAGTCACGGGAAATGGCCCAGCTATATCGACAGCAACTTTTTCATATGGTGCACCAACGTTATACTCTTTTAGCCGACCTCTGGCCCTCGTTTGCGATCCCTTTACTGAGGAGTAAGCAACATATTTTCGACATCAGTTCTCCTACATCTTCGCGGCATTGCACTCAATAGAATCTCCCTCATCTTCTCCAGGGTTTTCTTTACTGCTAGATGTTCTCCGGATATTCCGTCGTGCACCTGCCTTGACACTGATGCTACATTATCGTACGCACCCACCAATCCCACTATGCAATTCTTTTCATGAATTATTTCTTTGTTACTAGTTAGTTAACGTAAAACCAAAAATACGCATAATGATGCGTATTATTGGTTTATCGGAAATCATCATCATTGTTCTTCCAGTCTGGGTGATATCCAGAATCTTCTATTATAATGCAACGTTTACCAAATCCTATTGGTGCAAAACTAATATCTACTAAGGTTTCTGATCTTGGTGATAATACCATTCCCCTTAAACATTATGCTGATCCTTGTTTTGCACCTTAAAGAAATACCTCTTGTTCTGGAAAGCTCAAGATTGCTTTTGCTACATGACAGACACTGTTGTTTTCTCAAAAAGTCCAGTCCTATTATTTGTAATGTTCGCTACTAAAACAGGATGAGTAAATGTCTTATCATCCAAATGGATAGACATTTACATATCCTCTTTTACCCGTTCTTGACGAATGTGACCTTGAAAATTCAAGGTCACATTCTTTTCACCAAGGACGACTACTGGTTTACCGGTGGCGGTTTGTCAGCATCAGCATTGTGAAGACCCTATTTTCAATGCTATGGTCAGAGGATCTTGATGCACCAGTATCCAATGTCAAACTGCATGATTTACCATTTAGTTCTCCTTCTATAATAAAACTGTTTCCGTCACCCACTTGTTATTATGCGTGCAACCAACCAGTACTCGCCCCATAGCCCTGGCTGTTCCTAGTTTAAATCTTCGGGTTCCACCTGTGCCCCAGAAGTACTTCTTCCCTTAGCCTCCGTGGGACAATTGATCCGAATATTTTTCTTTTGGCACTTCGCCGCATTGACAACACAAAGTGTACCATCTGACGCTGATTTTCAACTGCAATCCACGAATGCCATACGCTAGAATTACAAAAACACAGTACAACAAAAACGCAATAATATAAGTGATATATTATAATAATAGTTATCCAAATGATAGAAAAACTAAACAGAATCACATAAAAAACTAGAATGTGTCAAAATCGCTTAGAAAAACTATGATCCCATGGCTCAGTTCCGCCATCTAGTACAATATAGCAAAATTAGATCGACAATTGGAGACATCAAATAGGAAAAATGAAATAAGTTTATATAAAATATATTCAGCTATTTTCCGGTCCAATGTATTACCCTAGTACAGTTCAAATCGGGTAAATAAATATTGAAAAGTAAACAAATTAAGTGAAACTTGTCTTGTACAAACATCAAAAACTGTTTTAGAAATTTATTCGCTACTATTCATTTTCCATGACACCGTCTATTGGCATTTTAGATGTGTTAGGCTTACAAATTATTGTGGTGTGCGGAAGTTCCGCAAGAAATCGTATCTTCGCTTCCGCCTCCGCCTCCGCACAATTTTTATTTTAGGAGTAATAACAGAGGTTTATTTACGTATTTATAAAATAAATAACGCGCAAGCTACGACGCTCGACAACCGTCCGGCCGCGTTTGAGCGCGAAATGGTCAAGAATCAAGAATCGACTAGTGCGAGGCGTGAATGCGGCAAACACAATTTGTTTCTCCTTAATTTTCATTACAATAAGGTAATATTTTTTTACTAAGTGTACTACTATTAATGTACGTATTTAAAATAAAAAAAATGTTTTAACTAACCTACTAAACAACCTACAAACTAAAAAAAAAATTTTTTTTTCTATATCTACTTTCACCTCAGCCTCCGCCTCCGTTAACCTCCACATCCGTGGAGGTGAGACTCGTCGCCTCCGCTTTCGCCTCTGCCTCCGCTAACAAGGCCTCCGTTAAAACCCTAATTAGGCTCAATCCTTCTCGGTATGAGAGGAGGCCTGTGCCCAGCAGTGGAAAGATAAAAAGGTTTATGTGAAGTATGGTAAAGGTAGAAATGTAATGTACATCAAGCTACTACAATCTGTCAGATTTCTTTATTAAATTTTCAACTTTATCTCTAAAGTATTAAGGCTCCAGGTTGATTGGGAATACATATTTAACAGTTTAGGGTAGCTTGACCTGCTGTCGTCCGTATCTTTGTTCATCTTATTTAACATAGCAGTCGAGACTCAACAGTTTACAGCAGAACTTAAGATCTATACCATCGCCTAGCTCCATAAAGAATAGAGGTAAACAAACCAATTTAGGGTTATCACCACTCACGTTTTACAAATCTCAAAATGATTATCGACTTTTACATGATAACTATTTATTAACAATTCCTATTGCAGCATATTTCAATAGAATCACTAAAATAACATGCATAATAACTTGGGGTTTCGAAAAACCATTAATTAAAAAGTCGACATTAATTTTACGTGATAGCCCTACAAAAAAAAAAAGATAGATGGACGAAATCCAGGTATTAAACACATTTTGTTGAATTCAACCAATGAAAAAGATGAGGCATTTGTCAATACAATTGTGCGTGTTTTAATTATTTTCAAATGAACTACATAACACATGCATTGTAATACTTTCAAGTATGGAGTAATTATAATAATTATGTATCAAAAAATGTAACCTCATAGGAAATTAGTTTGCATGTGTGTCATATTTCATTCAAATCGGTGAAGCGTTCTATGCAAATCATAAATATCTAAACATAAATAGACTGTTTAGATTGATAGGAAGTAGGATTATTTTTACTTTCATGAAAATCATCTATGTAGAAAAGGTTGTTAACATCTGTCTTTTAGGCGTAAACTGCTCGTTACCTAGCAACGGTTTGTTTACCTCTATTATTTATCGAATTTGGCTCAACTATAGTTGGGTTTATCTCGATTTCTACTGATGGAGACGGAAGGCTGTCGATGGTAGTTTAAAATGGCATTGAAAAGAGTAAAATAAATGTGTTATTCTTTCAATGTAATTTGTTCTCAAAGTCCATGTGTTTAAATCACCGCCATCTGCCATAATTTATTAAAATTACTGTTTAAACTCTAATACCAAAGTGACTATTTGCTGTGTAGATTTACCACGCAACAAACAGTTACTTCCAAGGGCTTACAGATGGCGCTTTAGCAATGTGTGGCGTTATGGAGGACTTTGTTTATATGTCCGAGTATTGGAAAGGATCTTTGTATAATTTTTACTATATGTGAACAAATTCTATATTATCTAAGTAAGTTTATGTGTCATAAATATTCAGGCAATGGTAAGTTTCATAAAAATCTAAACAGTACCTAAACAAACTGCGGCATAAACATAAAGACTAAAAACTGTGGGCAACAAGTCATATGTTTTTTTTTTAAATAAATTATAAACTAATGCTTGACCGCAATCCCGCCTGATGGTAAGCAGTGATGCAATCGTTGATGGCAAAGCGCGCTAGTTTATTAAGAGACTATTCACTCTAGCCTTGAAGTTACTTAAATTGTAGTCCGACGGAAACACCGCCGGTGGCAAATTATTCCAGTTCCTCGATGTACGTGGTTTAAGAGGTGAAACGCTTCGTTCGGATAGTTGTGGTGTCAACAACGTTAGGGTGGAAACTCGCAGTATGACGGGTTATCGGATGATGGAACGGAAATGGGGAAATTAAATCATGCAATTCCCTCTCATATTCTCCACAATGCATCCTATAGAACACCGACAGGCTGGCTGTTCTTCGCTTGTGCTCCAAGGCTTTGGAGCACAGGCGTAATGCCTTGAGCTGTTATCAATTTTTTTTTTTAAATTGCTTTACAGATGTATATCGCGTTCATTAGTGTGACGTGAATAAGTCACTAATTTAACGGCTCAGAGGTACCTATATGAAATTTGGGAAGGCTTTCGAAGTAGCGAGGCGTGTGGAAACTTGATTACATCAATGCGTGAAGGTTTACAAGATGTTATTTTTGTCAATATTGATATCGTAGACAACCGGTTTTATTAGCTGTTCAGTTAACTGCCTGGTCTTTCAACTAAACGGCGCCGTTCAACCAGCGGCAGGAGGCGGTCTGGGTTGACCATAAGATTTTCTCAAATTTAATCAATTAATACAGCTCTCTCAAAGTGTGAGATTTATACAGCCCTCATCATCAGCCCCTACTCGTCCACTGCTGGACATAGGCCTCCTTCATGGCACGCCAACAAGCTCGATCCTGAGCAGTTCTCCGCCAGCCACTACCAGCCACCTTTTTGATGTCGTCGCTCCATCTCGTCCAAGGGCGTCCTCCGCTACGTTTGCCGAGACGCGGTCTCCACTCGAGGTCTCGTTTACCCCAACGGTTGTCGGTCCTGCGGCATATGTGACCAGCCCATTGCCACTTCAGCTTGCTAATCCAGTAATCCAGTAAAGTACACAGCCCTATACAACGTTATTTTTTCAACGTTTCTTTATACGAATCCTTAATGTAGTTTGTTCAGAATAAGCAACTGAATCGATTCTAATCATTTTCAGGGTATACTTACCGAGCGCACAACACAGTTCACGGTAGATCATAGAACTAGGTGCGTGCGCACAGTGAGACACCCCCACCCCCCGCTCCTCTGAGCAGGGGTGCACTACGTTTTTTAGTAAATTATACTACATTTTATTTTACCACTTACGGCTGAATTTCCGAGTAAAGTACGTAATAATATTTAAAAAATATAGATATTTACCAATCCTAGGTTGCATCAAATATAATGAAATTTACATATCTTTGCCTGTACTACCGTAACATAGTTACAGACAGAGTTAGACACTTTATATGATAACATTTTATTAATATCTGGATTTGTATAGAACTACATACATGATCATTTTAACGTTTACATGATTTAGAAACATTGTCTCGTCCAATACATTAGTGACTTCGACTGTCCGTGGTTGGGGTCGAACTCACGACCTTTATACAAAAGTCGAAGCCAATACCAATGCTCTAAGTACTATGACCACTTAACTTGATTCTGTAATCGAAACCACGTCAATCTATTAACGGAATCTCTATAACACGATGAACGAGTGCTCGCGAAATTGATAGTTAATTCATTGACACTGGCAGAATAGTCGACATCGCCTTAGTTGCCACAGAAAAAAAGAACACTTTGAAGTTAGCATGTTTTGAACTGTAAAAACACGTTGTCCGTCCGTTTGACATTTCCATTGGAGAGTTTTTGACGGGAAAGCTAAGATGAATGTCACGCTCATTTTTCATTGGACTTTTAAATTATCTATAATGTCGTTTACTAAATAAAAGCGCGTGATTTATGTAGTAAAAAGTGCATTAAGTAAATAATTCATAAATAACTTTGAAATATCGCAGCATAGTGGCCACATCATGACTTTACCTCAAACCTCCGTCGTAGACGGATAACGCGGCCGTCTTTATCAACTGTCATTGGCGATTTTATTGAAAATTTTATTTCACAATAATGGTGGATCCATTATTGTGAAATGAACTTTTCAAAGATTTCCTATAATTTGTTACACGTGTTATTGGCAAAATTGTGGTATCAAAAAACAAGGCTGTAATACAAGACATAATATTAAAGGTAAAATTACGCGGGGAATAATAATTACCATACAGAACTGGTGGACCCTAGTATCCTACTGTGTCGTTTACCCTTGACCCGTTTGTTTGTAGCAATATACATATGTTTGTATATACATATATATATATATATATATATATATATATATATATATATATATATATATATATATATATATATATATAGGTATATATGCTAACAAACTTCAGTATTAATAATCCCAATGTCAACAGTTCAACACATGAAACCAAGTAACAACTGAATTCTTTTGTATGTGTGTAGGCATCTTTGTTACTTTCGCACATAAATCACTAAACGGATTTGGATGGACACACAGAGAGTATAGAACCAGGAATAACATATCATCATCATCAATCTCTTTTTTTTATCGTCCCACTGCTGGGTACAGGTCTCCTCTCAGACAGAAAAGGAACGTAATCACCACGCTTGCTCAATGCGGGATGGCGATTTCAGACTTAGGTTTCCTCAAGATGTTTTCGTTCACATTCAGTCATTGGTGTCCAAGATATACTTAGAAAGAACATATAACTTTAGAAAAGTTACATTGGTACTTGCCTGACCTGGAATCGAACCTGCGCACTCATACTTGAGGTGCTGGAATTACATTTAAGATACTTTTATTCTCGATATTCCCACAGGATTGGCAACAACCAGGCGTGTGAAACCGCAGGATGCAGCTAGTATATTGATAATTCATATCGATTGGTAAACAGTCGCCTTTCAACAACACTGGCATTTATTATTCATATCAACATTACTCAGGTTCTTTGTATTAGCCAGCCTTAAAAGGGTTTGTTTGCAGTAGGTAATATATTGAAATCATGCCACAAGGCGTGATTACACTGGTTTGTTTCTTTTTCAGTGTTTGTTTAAGATTATATGTGGAAATCAAGTACTTGCATAATTATTAGCTTTACAATTATAAGAAACCAGAGAGGATTGGAGCAAAGAAAACGAGAGGCGTAACATTCTTGCTTTTATTTTACACTGAACTAACTTTTTAAGTTCACCACCATGTCTTTTATACGATTTTTACACTCAAAAAACTGTCACCAGTTGGCGCGCTTAGCAACTTCCGGAAATAAACATTAAATATTATTTTACTCCAGTTTGGAATGACTTCCGTCGACTACTTGGAGTCAGTATTTTTAATACCGGAAGTCAGTTGCAAAAGGTCTCAAATAATTTACAACATTTAATTATATTAAAACTAAAAGCTAACACAATGTTCCGACTGCTAAGACACAGGCTTCTTCTCTGTGGGAGGTAGTGGGCCACCTTTGGGCCTAGTGCGCGTTGGTGGGTGTCATGTCTTTGATGTTTTACTTCTAGTACACGCTATAGTTTCACGCTGTTTTCCTACACTGGTTTGAAAGTACCGATGATGGAATCATTTGCAGAAAATGATGTACCTGACTGGGTTCGAAACATCGAACTACCTACAATTTGTAAGTCGCGGACTTTTCTATTAGCCCAAAAGAGCTCTTTGCTTTCATCATTCAAAAATCTGTGTACGAAGGTACACAATAGGTAGTAGTAGTTGAGATCAGAATCACTGTAGGGTTACAAATTTTATGAAGCGTCAAAATGAACGAATCCAACAAAAAATAATGTGCATTATTCACAAATGCTGTTTCAGTTGCAGTTGTAAAGTTAGAACGAAGATGAAGAAGAAAGAAGTAAGGTCTTTTGAAGCTACAATTTTACAAAATTTGTTCCTGAAAACCTGTAAATTCAAAAATTTATGTTCTATTATTTGCGGGTAGATACATTTTTATGAATTGTTGTACAAGAGCATGAAGCATTCCTACACAAACAACAAAACTGTATCTTAATAAACATACAGTTAACGAAACTGAACAGTGTATAAGATTGTCAGAACCATATAATAAATACGCTTTCATTAATTATTTACATTTACACAAAAAAATTATAAACCTAACGCAAAAGGCCCAAAACAATCACATTATAAAAACATCTAAAAATAAATCTTGGCAAATAATTTATCGGGTAAAATTTAACCTACCTAAGTCTAATATTACTAAAATTATAAATAATAACAGTATTCTATCTAATGCCTATGATATTGCCGAAGCATTTAACAATTATTTTATCGACAAAGTACAAGGGAAACTTGATGTGAGTAGCGAACCTAAACGTAGCAGAATTGACACTAATAATAAAACAATGTCTATGGCCCCTAATATACCACAAGATATAGAGAGAATAATCAATTCATTAAATAATACGAATAGTGTAGGATATGACGATATTGCTACAAAAGTACTGAAATATGTGTCTATGGAAATAAGTGGCCATTTAGGTCATATTATTAACTTAAGTATTAGCGCAGGTATTTCCCTGACACATTATAAATTTCGATTATTTAGCCACTTCTAAAAAAATAAAATAGAGTTGGAATGGAATACTCGCGAACAATATCATTAACTCCAGTTATTTAAAAAAAAAATGAAAAATATGTTTATATGTGAAATGACATTTTGTGTGAGGAACAGAAAGGATTTTGTGAACATAGGACTATCATCATCATCATCATCTCAGCGTTTATCCCGGTTGCATCCGCGGCTTTCGCGTTGGAGCCCGGGGTCCGCTTTCCTGGATATTCTCCTCCATTTCGCACGATCTTTAGCATCCTGTGGTAAGAGCTTGTTGGCACGCATGTCATCTCTTACAACGTCAAGCCAGCACTTCTTTGGTCTATCCCGCTTGTTCCGGCCCGGCGGAGGGCCATGGTAAGACATCTGTTACCCACGTAACATGCCGGTTTGCGTAAGACGTGGCCGTACCAGCGTAGGCGACCCTCCTGCAGTTTGTCTGCAATGTCACGGACACGAAGGCTGCCCCGGATGCGGGAGTTCCTGATGCGGTCTTTCCGCGTAACTCCACACATCCACCGCAGCATATTCATCTCCGTGACACGCAGCTCCTGCTTGTGTCGCTCAAGTACAGGCCACGCCTCACTGCCATACAGGAGAACAGGTCTAATGATGGTTTTATAGACCTGCCCCTTAAGCTTAACCGGCATTTTGGGGTCACAAATGACACCTGTCACCTCACGCCATTTCGCCCAAGCTGCGAAAATACGTGCCCCGACGTCGCAATCAATGTCGCGACGTCGGGGCACGTACATAGGACTATAAACATGGCTATATATGATTTCTTATTCAATGTCATATAAAACGTTGATCACCGGAATTCTGTATGTAGAGTATTCTGTGACATGAGCCAGGCATTCGACTATGTTCACTATACTACTCTTTTAAAGAAACTCGAAGCATACGGGATACGAGGTAATGCCCTAAATTTGCTTAATTCTTACCTACAAAATAGAAAACAAATCACAGAAATCATTAAAGTTAATACAAAATCTAAAAGTCAAAAGATGTTTCGGTCTTCAGAACGTAAATTATTATTTGGGGTACTGCAAGGCAGCGCTTTAAGTCCTTTTACATTATACATAAATGACCTACCAAAATCTTTAGAATGACCAGTTACACTATTAGCTGATGATATTGAAGGTATTGTAATCGATACCTTGTAAACGTATAGATAACTAGCTTTCCGCCCGCGGCTTCGCCCGCGTGGAGTTCGGTTATATCGGTAGTTGGGGGACTTCTTAGCTAGATAAACAAGTATTCCATAGAACAGTCCCCCAACTGCGATTGTTCAACTTGTTTCTACCTATTCAGTTCGTTAGAGTTTTATGCAGGCGGGTTTTTTTGTTTTTAAATAATATTTTTTATTAACTATTTTCCTAAGCTGGATTTTCTAGTTTTAAGTTGAGTGTTTTAAAAAATATTTTGCATGCCTAAATGGTAAAACATGGCTGAACCTGTCATTATATATACATTTATTTTTTGTCATCTTTACTTACCCATGTTTGCACCGGGCCGGAACAAGCGGGGTAGATCAAATAAGTGCTGGGTTGACGTTGTAAGAGATGACATGCGTGCCAACAATCTCACACCACTGGAAGCAAAAGATCACGGGAAATGGTGGAAATTGAGCAAGAAAGCGGACCCCGGGCTCCAATGCGAAAGCCGCGGATGCGACCGGGATAAACGCTAAGATGATGATGATGATGACTTACCCATGTTTCCAAAATAAAATTATCTTTATCTTATCTTTACCAATGAAAGAACTGTTGCTCAATATCAAATCATATATACATATACAACGTTATTTTTTCTTTATACAAAACCTGAATACAGTTTGTTCAGAATTAGCAACTGAATCGATTCAAATCAGTTTTACATCATATTATATATTTACCCAAATAAATTTAGAAATTGTTGCAGTGTGGTTACCTAGCGCGCAACATAGCTGACAGTAGATCATACCAAGTATTTTAAGACCCGCCGTACAAATAAAACTAAAAAGCTCTCAGACTACACTCTCAAGCTCATGGAGGACAGACGTGAGATGGTTTTGCCTTCGTCAAGTGATGCTTACAGATACAAGCAGCTCAATAAAACGGTGAAACGCGACCTACGTCGTTATAATACCGAACGTAAAACGGAGGCTATAGAGCGAAACAGAGACTCCAAAGTTTTCGCAAGAGATCTGACTATTGGGCATAGCCGGTTAAGCAAGCTGAAGACTGACGACGGCAAGATCATAGCGACCAGGCCCGAGCTTTAGAGGGAAGTCGAGAATTTCTATGGACCGCTCTACATTTCGACGACAAAACCCGTTTTAAATCTTGCTGAAGACCCCAGAGCAAGATTAATCCGACATTACACCGAATATATCGCGGACTTCAGCCTGCAAGCGATTCGATTGGCTTTTAAACGACTTAAAAACAACAAGGCTCCGGGCGATGACAGAATAACGGCTGAGCTACTGAAGGCGGGTGGAGAACTGATCCTTAGGGCCCTTCAGAAGTTATTTAATTTCGTCATAGTTAAGAAAAAAACACCACAGGCGTGGTACAGAAGTGTGGTGGTGCTGTTTTTCAAAAAGGGTGACAGCACTCTTTTGAAAAACTGCAAATCCATCTTACTTCTGAGTCATGTTTATAAGTTGATTTCGAGTGTCCTCTCGAATCGTCTCGCTTGCAGGTTTGTTGACTTCCAGCCTTCTAAAACAGCCAGTTTCCGAAAGGGCTTTAGCACTGTAAATCACAGACATATGCTACGCCAGGTTATACAAAAGAACGAGGAGTATAACATACCCCTTTGCTTGGCGTTTGTGGACTACGAAAAAGCCTTTAATTCGATTGAGACCTGGGCTGTACTGCAGTCTCTCTAGCGGTGCCAAGTAGACTATCGGTATATTGAAGTGCTGAATAGTTTGTACGAAAACGTCACCATGACAGTCCGAAAACAGAACCAGACCTAGAAACCAATATCTAAGCAGCGTGGTGTCAAACAGGGAGATGTTATCTCCCCGAAACTGTTCACCGCTGCATTGGAGGATGTCTTCAAGGTTCTGGATTGGAAAGGACTAGGCATCACCATAAATGGCGAGTTCATTCCATACCTTCGGTTTGCTGATTATATCGTAGTCATGGCTGAGACTGCGGAGGGCCTGAGTACAATGCTCGAAGACTTCAGTAGAGTCTCCGAGCGAGTCGGTCTTAAAATGAACATGGACAAGACGAAAGTCATGCCCATGTTTTACCGACTCTAAAAAAGATTGGAGACTATTCTTGAAGTTGTAGACAGTTACGTATACCTGGGACAAACTATGCAGTTAGGTAGGTCCAACTTAGAGAAGTCAATCGTCGAATCCAACTCGGCTGGGTTGCTTTCGGGAAGCTAAGTAGGATCTTTTGGTCCGAAATACCGCATAGTCTCAAGACAAAAGTCTTCGACCAGTGTGTATTACCAGTGATGACTTATGGCACTGAGACGTGGTCGCTAACAATGAGCCTTAAAAGAAAGCTCAAGATCTGCAATGGAGAGGGCTATGCTTGGAGTTTCACTGCGTGATCAAATCAGATATGAGGAGATCCGCAGAAGAAAGAGAGTAACCGACATAGCCCGAAGAATTGCACCGAATAAGTGGCAGTGGGTCGGGCACATTGTCCGTAGGAACGATGACCGATGGGGCCGATGGGTTCTCGAGTGGCGACCACGCACCGGAAGACGCAGCGAGGGTAGACGCCCGACAAGGTGGAGCGACGACCTGGTGAAGACCTGGTGTGACGCGGGAAACCGCTGGATGCGGGAGGCGCAGGACTGGTCGTCGTGAAGATCCTTTGGGGACGCCTAAGTCCAGCAGTGGACGTCTTTCGGCTGAAATGATGATGATAATGATATTTGTCCATATATGACACTACTAGCTTTCCGCCCGCGGCTTCGCCCGCGTGGAGTTCGGTTATATCGCGCTTTTTAGGTTTCCCTCGGGAACATCAAATTTTTCCGGGATAAAAGGTAGCCTATGTTCTTTCTCGGGGTCTAAAGATTATCTGTGCCAAATTTCATCAAAATCGGTTGAGAGGTTTAAGCGGGAAAGCGTAACAGACAGACAGACAGAGTTACTTTCGCAATTATAATATTAGTATGGATTAACTACTCACTAAAAACTTCGCTCAATTTATTATTGTTTCAATCTAGACACGTTTTCACCTGTCGGGTAGCACCACAGAGCAAATAGGTAGCACTAACCATTATTACAAAATGGCCGCGGGAAAAGTACGCTTCAAATGGAAACACAAACTATTATTCCATAAACATGTGTCAGTCTTATTATTTTTAACAAAAAATGAAGTTAGTCTGTCCAAAATGTTTTCAGACAAAATAAATAGCAGCTTTTACACTTCAATTTCTACTTTTTTAAACATTGGTACATAACCATTTCTCATACTAAATCGCCCGGTCTCATTTTTGTTAAATGTGTTTTTAGGCAACCAATTTTTAAATGCATGAATTAATCTAAATATGCCTCTGTAAAGTTTTCCTTGTTATCACTTTTGGTATTTACATTAACAGATTAAGGCAAATACATAGTTGGCGGAAAGAAAAGATTGACATCTTCTTGACAACTCCACAAAACGTCGCTAAAAATTCATAAAATAGTTTTAGATGTGCTTTAGGAATAGATCTTAGATAGTTTCTTGATAACATTCAAAATTGATAGAATTTGACTAACGAATAATTTTTGAAATTTGTGAATTTTTATGTATGTCATATCCGACGCTTGACTAACACCGTAAAGGTTTTGGGGGTATCGTAGCGGCTGGATTCGAGCTCTGGATAGCTCTTTATTACGTTTGATTATTCTCTTGCCATTTTATAGATGCTTCGCGATAACACACGGTACTACTACTATTATTATAAAATGAAAAGTACAATCGAGTTTAATTACTAGCAACATTCATTGGACATATCCTGTTCATGATAAATAGTAAGGTAAGTAATTTTAGGGAAATAAGTGTCCACTGTTAAGCTAAAAATCGTACTATCGAGTGACACTAATAATTTAAGACACTAATAATATAATAGGCATTATTATTTACGGGCAGGCACACAATAGCGCTGCGGTGGCCGCAGGTTGTACTACAAGAGGGCGGCGTGGTGCGATCGATCCGCCCCGCCCAGCTGCCTCTAGGGGCGCACTTCACTCCAATACTTCCATACCTTGCTCACTTCACGACAACCACCTTGTGTATGAAACGTACTATCTATACGCTTTATTGTTTAGCCACCCCCATTAACAAAACCTGATATCTACCGCTTGGCGGCATAAAGGTCACTAGTTGAAGAACGTAGTGGCCGTTGGATTCAGGCCCTGGTAGAGTTGACGTTTGACGTTTTAAATTCCATTTCCCCGAATTATTAAGCCTAGTGTTACAAACGCGGTACGACCTATGAGGATAAGTGAGAACTGTGGACGTTTGTTGTGATCGACTACTTGGGTGCGGTAAATTTAAAATCGTACCTGTATTATTAATAACAATTTACGTTCTTCTTACTTCACACATACCAATTGACAGAGCGTGAACTGCAGTGCAAGACATATCAAAAATATATTAAAATATCTAAGTGACTTAAAGCTAAATAAATCGTTTGTGTGTTATTGTTATTCATTTAATAGACGGAATAAAGCTTCACCACGTTTCGTCACAGCAAATTGCGTTATTCAAACCATTTTCCTTCACGTGGTTCGCCATTGAATATACGAGGACAATCAGTAAAGGCGGCGTCATTGAGTCGAATCGAAGCTTCGCCGAGGCTGGCTGCAGCACCGGAGTGCGTCCGAAACGCGGGCGGCGCAGCCGGCGGCGCCGCCGGTGGCGTCCGCCCTGGCTACGGGTATGAGGCGCTCTCGGCGGCGAGCGACGGCAGTGAAGGAGAACCCGACGAAGCACCCGAGTACGCCGCCTTCGAAATGGAACTCTCAGGAGGTGGTGAATCCATAGAAGGGCCTTCTTCACGTGGCTCAACAAAAGTCAATTTTCCACCTGATGTTGAAATGGAGCGGCGACCTACAGTCTCCGCAGTTGCCACCGCAGCCTACCATAAAGGCCGTGGAAGATCCATGAGTGCCTGGAGTGACATTAGCCGTTCCAGTATACGCTTCGAAGAAAGGTCAGTGTTAACAATACAATACTATGTTTCTACATTTTATGACATAATTGTAGAATAAGTAAAGACCAGTTTTACTATCAGTGTTAAAGAGTATCGACGTTAGACCGTTATCTATCAATAGTATATCATGCGACAGAGGAAAGTGCGTAAATTCTGAGGTGCTATAGAGGGGTAATAAATTCATGCTAAGTATTAAACAAAATTCAGTCATCTGGAAAGAAGGAATTTACCATAAAATCATCGGAACAGGGAACTCTACATCCACTCACCAATTTGAAACATAACAAAATCAACGAGCACCCTTAGCATCATGCTTGACGCATTCTGGTTTCGGGCTCATTCGGACATGCGCGAAGCAGACCGTAAGACTAACTTCGATTTCAGCTTGAAAAGGGCTTTTGTGCAACGTGATGGGTCTTTAAATTTGATACTAGTTGTAACATTGAACATGTTTATTTTTTTCTGAAATTCAGTTTTTATAATATAAACAGAGTTTAATAGTTTAGTACTTTATGTATTTAACTGAAAATGCATAAAAGCTACATAATTTTATTAATTTTAATACAAGATAATACATAATATATTACAGTAATATCTCAATTCGTTAGTGAAGCCTCTGCAGTTGTTTTATAATTTTTATTGCAAATACTTTTATACACTTCATGTAGTTGCTAAAAAAAAAATTAATACGGAATATGTTAAGAGAAATAACCCATAGACCCTAGTCTCTCTGGCACAGTTAAATATTATAAATATCTATGTCTTATTTTAGTTTTCTTTAAATATTGTATAGAACAAACGAAAAATAAACATAGGTATATTGTGATAAAAAAAAATATTTCTGTTTGGCTAGATATAGGTACTAGGTGCAGTTTTGCACGCTTAAAGGGCATAGATACTCAAATTACAATAAAACACCCGGTCAAAAATTAATGCTAAAACTTAATTTAAAAAAAGAATTTATTCTTTTTTTTTAAATTAAGTTTGGCAGTATTACAGAAACACACACGTTTGTCGCAGTGTGCGTGAGTATTGACGACATGTGGGTCTCACACGTTCTGATTTACGAAATGTAGAAAAAGAAACATATTATTGAATCGTGTTAAGAATCAGTGACATAACTAATTAACTCTTTGAATTTGACGAGGATGCTTAAACAACAGCTTGTATAGTTGATTAATTTTATAATTTAGATAACCCTTATTGTGTAGTTCACGAGTTGGCCAAGAATGGGATTTCTCCAGAATTGTGCGACCTTCTTTTTTTTATTGTCTTACAATTTTACTCGAACTTTATCTCAGTTGCAATGAGACGTTCGACGAACTGCTGTGAGAGATCGGGATTATTTATTTTATAGCGGGGGCGTCTGCTGGAGTACATTCAGAGTAGAAACTTTCAGTGGGGTAGTAAGGGGAAGTACCATAACTATAGGTACAAGTATAAATCTAAATACCTTATCTATAACAGCTACGAGAAAATGGTCTGAGGAGACTATCTATATTTTTTTAGGAATTTTGTTTTGCATTCTTAGATTGAATAAAAAAATTAACGTTGGCAAGAAAATAGCCATTTTACACATTTCTTTTTTTGACGCCGATTGATCTTTTTTACTGACAAAAAATTTCTATAGCAGCAATCGTCGTTGGAGTAATCAAAAAGTCAAAAACGGCAATGAACATTTTCTAAAGAATTTGAGTAACTGAGATACAAAAATAAAATGATTGCGAAGATGGTATGTAGTTTTACACATGTCAAAATGAAGATTTATTAATTCACTTCACCTAACTTAATAATGTTGTTCTTATTTAAAATCTTGCGGTTTCTTGCCCTACAATATGAGGTGCTAAGTGTCATCTATTTTAACGAATGCATAAAATTGATTCGTTTCTGTGCCGACCTAGTGGCTGCAATTATTTATTTGAACGAATCTCAAACAAAATTGTGGTTAGCGGTCTTTAGGTTCTTGAACACAATCGTATTGTATTTGTAAACAAGTAAGTTTCAAGTAGCCCCATAAAAAGCAATCTAGAGGCGTCAGATCTGGACTACGCGCTGGCCAAAAAATAGGACCATGTATTGTAACTTATTTAAAAATATTCTTTTGCATACCGACAGTGGTAAATTATTGATGAGGTTTTCAAGATTCTCTAATATTATATCGTTATAAATGTTGGCATTCAAGCTGCCTTCATAAAATTCCACCATTCCATTCCACTCGGTTCCATACTATGCCAAAAATTAAAAGAAAATCCTTTTAGATTTTATGTTTCACGATACCTGATACGATTATCTCTACGCCAATATTGCTGAATCCGCGTGTTGTACATTCCATTTTAATATGAAATTCAGAAAAAGGTTATTTCTGCTTATTTTTCCTCTTAACCACCTATAAAAAGTAAGTGTTCGAGCGGCATTTCTTTGGCTTGAACTAGTCTGCCGTGTCGATAACATTTACCCTTATATATATATTTATACATACATACTTGTACCATATCTGTAGTACGAAGCGATGTGAGACACCTTCTTCTTGATATTTCGGGATAAGCTACAACAAGTGTAAGAACATAAATTACCTAATAATCATCACTACATATTATAAAACAAAGTCATTCTCTGGTTGAACTCAAAAACTCCTTATTTTTATACTATTTTCAACAATGGCTAGTGTTAGTTGTTAGTAGTAGTTTTAGCGAATAATTTGTTAAGTTTTTGTACATATTGATTAAAATATAAATAAATATCAGAACTGTATGTGAGCGCATAACTTCCATTTGACTGCACCAAATTGAATTATTTTTTTCATTTGTGTTTGTTATTGGACAAGGTTTGGTTAGAAAATTAAAATAGAAAATATTTTTTGCTAAAATCAGGATTGCGTATAAAAGTGAACATTCATGTTAAGAGTTTTTTTTTAAAGCATTACAATAATGATCATACATTATGTGATCCATGCGAAGTATCCACACGTTCACGATTTTCAATCGTAAATTTTCGAAAAACGACTGAAATGTGAGTAATTTGTTTCTTTTTCCGGGGTAGCGGTCCAGAAAAGCTTTAAAACCGTGCCTCTTTTATGTTTATTGATGAAGTATGAAGGAAGTTATGAGGTACCGACAAAAAAGCCCTTGAGAAATAGTGTATATGATGATTACATTTCTGTAGCGATATCAACAAAGCCACAAGGTTATCACACAGTTGTTTCTGCACGTTAATTTTTAGGGTTCCGTAGTAACGAAACCCTTATAGATTCGTCATGTCTGTCTGTCCGTCTGTCCGTCTGTTCGTCCGTATGTCACCGAAACTATAAGAGCTATACTGTTGAAACTTGGTAGGTAGATGTATTCTGTGAACCGCATTAAGATTTTGATGCAAAAATAATAATAATAAAAAATATTATGGGCTCCCCATACTTAGAACTGAAACTGAATTTTTTTTCATCAGACACATGCGTGTGGGGTATCTATTTTCTAAACCGAATAGTTTGCGTGACAGACGCTTCGAAAGTGGAAAAAAGTTGGTCCCCCCCCTCTAACTTTTAAAATAAGAAAATTAAAAATTAAAAAAAAAAAACATGTGATGTACATTACTATAAAAACTACCAACGAAAATTGTTTTGAACGATATCTAGTAAGTAGTTTTATTTTAATACCTTGTAAATCGTAAACCACTTATTACCGCGTAATCTTTCATACAAATAACTTAAATCCTTTAATTTCGTATTTAATCAATGGTACGGAACCCTTTGTCAAGGGCGGATCCAGCTTTGGCGCCAGGGGGGGGGTCACATAGTCGTGGTCAAGTCAGAAGAAGTTTTAATTAAACTTTGATAATAATAGATACAATTAAAAAGAAGGTATTTTATTAATAAGTACCTACTGAACATAAAAATACCTAATTAAATAACGAAATCAATTTTTCTTTTACGTCTCCTGCCGAAATGTTTTATCACTTCATCTATTTCAATGGGTACGTTTTTATGGACGTGGAGAAGTGCCAGTCCGGTTAGACGTTCTTCAATCATTGAAGCTCTTTCCCATGCTTTGATTTTTCGTAACGTAGACGACGTACCACTGGGTGCTGAGAGGCGAGCTCAGACTGAGGGGAGATCTGACGAGTTAAGCGGACGACACGCTGGTCACCGCCCGGGAGAGCTCGCACAGGGAAACAACGTTGCTGGCGACGGCTGCGGTATCACAGGTGGTGGGCCGCATACGTCGCCTAGGCCTGGAGGTGGCGCTCAACAAGTCGGAGGCCATGGTTTCATGGTCTCCGACGGGCGCCGCCACCCGGCTCACGGCGTCAGCTCGAGCAGCGTCGGTCGCAGCTCCGAGAGGTCCTGGTGGCAGAATGGCGGGACAGGCTTTCGTGCCCTACCGCAGGCCTCACCACCATCGAGGCGATCCGGCCGGTACTGGCGGACTGGCTCGGGAGAAGGCAGGGCTCCCTGATGTTTCGGATTACACAAGTACTTTCGGGGCATGGTTGCTTCGGAAAGTACCTGTGTCGCATAAACATGGAGCTGGACGCCTGGTAGCACTACTGCATCAACTGGCGAGAGCGGCATACGCTGGCAGAGTATGCCACGCGCGAAGGAGCTGCGCCGTGCCTTCATCTCGGCCGGCAGGGAGCTGTCACTGCCGTAATCGAGTCGATGGTCGGCAGTGATGAGTCCTGGGATGCGGTGGTTTCCTTCTGCGAAACAGTAGTCTCGCAGAGGCTGTGGACAGGAAGAGGGAGATCTCGTCCTCTCACCGGCCCACAGCAGGCGCACCGGGCGTCGGCGGAGGGCGGATAACGCCCTCTTTCAGCCACCCTAAACTGGTCCAGGGGCGACACACTCGGGGAAATCTGTCGCCCCCCAAACATCAGGACCCGGGGTGGTGGCGCGAAGTGTTCCACACGCGCCACTCTTAGACGTCATGGGGGGAGTCGTACACATCATTCAGCCGAGGAAGCCCACAGTGGTGGGCCAGCACCAATCGGGGGTTGCGGAAGCAGTGTTCGTTCTCGCAACCCCGGTGTAGGTGCGAGATGGAACACCGGGGTGGTTTTTAGTCAGTAGGTGTCTGACAGACCCTGTCGCCCACCCCAGGGCGGCGGACATGCATGAGGATTTTCCAACCAGGAAACAAAAAAAAAAACGCTTAGACCTTAGACTTACGAAGCTTAGGACCTTCAATTTCCCTCACCAAAAAAAAAACGTAGGTATTTACAGACGAAGTGTTCTTACAGCAACAAACATCATACAGAACAGGGTAAGACCGAAATGTGACGAACAAACAGTCAATTCGGATTTCGCTCTGGTGTCGGTATTCGTGAAGCTCTTCTTGCCCTCAACGTCCTCGTAAAAAAATGCAGGGATA
Organism: Sesamia nonagrioides; assembly: GCA_017933935.1. Lineage (NCBI taxonomy): Eukaryota > Metazoa > Arthropoda > Insecta > Lepidoptera > Noctuidae > Sesamia > Sesamia nonagrioides. Next base: position 337,055 of record JADWQK010000412.1, on the reverse strand, counting down.
TGCACTGCTGTGCTTTATAGATTACGAACAGGCATTCGACCGGGTTAAGCACCAGCACCTCCTGGGTCTATTAACAGATATTGAACTCGATGGCAAGGACGTCAGGATTATCCGTAATCTGTACGAGAACCAAGTAGATACAATCAAAGTTAAAAATGAGGAGACCGAGGAAATCAAGATCTGTCGTGGAGCTCTGCAAGGCTGTGTCTCCGTTGCTCTTCAATATCTATTCCGAGGTAGTGATGTCGGAGGCTCTTGAAGGTCTGGAAGCCGGAGGGAAAATCAATGGCAAGGTCGTTAATAACCTGCGTTATGCGGACGACACTGTTCTCATTGCAGCCTCTGAACAAGATTTGCAAACCATTCTAGACAAAGTCAATGAGTGCAGCGAGAAAGCCGGTCTGTCGATGAACATCAGCAAGACAATATTTATGGTGGTCTCTAGAAACCAAGACTTATGTCCTAGCATATCGGTGGCAGGCAAACAACTTGAGCGGGTACGACAGGATAAGTATAAGTAAGTGCTTAGGTAAATGAAGCATGGGAGTCCGACCAAGAAATTAAGACCCGGATAGAACTTGCCCGAGCATCTTTTAACAAAATGAAGAAAGTTCTGTGCTGTCGTAAACTCCACATAAAGCTCCGAGTGAGATTACTGATGTACTACGTATGGCCTGTCGTTCGTCATGTCCCGCTGCGAAGCATGGATTCTGAAAGAGGACACCACACGACGCTTGCAGGCTTTTGAAATGTGGTGCTACCGTCGTATGCTGCGCATAAGCTGGACCCAAAAGGTCAGAGTTGACACCGTCCTTCAGCGCGTTCTAATGCCTCGAAAGTTGTTGCCCACCATAAAGAAACGCAAAATAGATTATCTCGGCCAGATGCTCCGACACGATAGATATACGCTTTTTTTTTTCCGAGTGGAAAATCCTCATGGATTTCCGCCGCCCTGGGGCGGGCGACGGGGTCTGTCAGACTCTTACTGACTAAAAACCACCCGGCTGATCCGTCTCACACCTACACCGGGTGCTGCGAGAACTAATACTGCTTCCGCAACCCCCGATTGGTGCTGGCCCACCACCGTGGGCCTCCTCAGGTCAGGGGGGGGGAGTGAGGTGTAGGACTCCCCCCGTGACGTCTAAAAGTAGCGCGCGTGGAACACTTCGCGCCGCCACCTCGGGTCCTGATGTTTGGGGGGCGACAGATGTCCCCGAGTCTACGCTAGTGATATACGCTACTCCAACTCATTATGATGGGCAAGGTAGAAGTAAAAAGGCGCGCTGGACGAAAGAGAAAGTCGTGGCTGCGAAACATCAGGGAGTGGACAGTGGAAGAGAGAGTTGAAAAACTGCTCCGTCTCGCGGTTGACAAGACCGAATACAAGAAGCTGACGGCCAACCTTCAGGATTGAAGAGGCACAGGAAGAAGAAGAAGAATGTACAGACGTCAACCTTATTGCTAAACTATGAAGGCTCAAAGTTGATTGGGAATATTTGACAGTTTCCGATAGCTTGAACTGCTGTCGTCCGTATATAAATCCCCCTCTATCAGTAAGTAGGCACCTACTTATCTACCTACGAGGTACTTTAAGAACATTACAACCATAATATTTGAGTTTGAACACACACACAGTGTGTGTGTGTGTGTTCAATGCATAATGAAGAAACTGATTAATAAACAAAGTGCGCGCAAGTAAAATGAAATGTGACATAAAAATGTGACATTTGAATGTTGGCGGCCGTGACGGCGGTAGCGCGGCAAAATTCAACTTTTGAATGCCCAGCGCATTCAAATGTTGAATGCGTTCCCAAATAATGCGTTTGCCGGCAAACAAAGTATGTATTATATCTTCTTCCTTCCTTCCTCAGCCTATAGATGTCCACTGCTGGACAAAGGCCTCCCCCAAGGCTTTCCACGATGACCGGTCTTGTGCTGCCCGCATCCATCGGCTTCCCGCGACCTTCACCAGGTCATCGGTCCACCTTGTTGGGGGTCTCCCTACGCTGCGTCTTCCAGTACGTGGCCGCCACTCCACTCCAGAACCTTGCTGCCCCATCGGCCATCGGTTCTACGAGCAATGTGCCCCTGCCCACTGCCACTTAAGTTTAGCGACTCGCAGAGCTATGTCGGTGACTTTGGTTCTTCTGCGGATCTCCTCATTTCTGATTCGATCACGCAGAGAAACTCCTAGCATAGCTCTTTCCATTGCCCTTTGTGTGACTCTGAGCCTTCGTATGAGGCCCATTGTGAGCGACCACGTTTCAGTTCCGTAAGTCATCACTGGCAACACACACTGGTCAAAGACTTTAGTCTTGAGACACTGTGGTATCTTGGACGACGAGAAGATGTAGCGTAGCTTCCCGAACGCTGCCCAACCGAGCTGGATTCGCCGAGACACCTCTTTCTCGAAGTTGGACCTACCTAGTTGGACTGTTTGTCCCAGGTATATACTCGTCAACAACTTCGAGTGCAGAGCAACCAACTACAATTGGAGTGGGTGCGACATGAGAGTTCGACATGATCTTCGTCTTATCCATGTTCATTTTTAGACCCACTTGTTGGGAAGCTCTGCTGAGGTCATTGAGCATTTTGCCCAAGTCTTCCAGGGTCTCAGCCATGACCACGATATCATCTGCGAAACGGAGATTAGTGATGTACTCGCCGTTGATGTTGATGCCAAGTCCTTTCCAGTCCAGGAGCTTGAAGACATCTTCCAACGCAGCAGTGAACAATTTAGGAGATATGACATCTCCTTGTCTCACTCCACGCTGCAGTTGGATCGGTTTCGAGTCCTGATCCTGGAGACGGACTGACATGGTGGCGTTTTTGTACAAACACTTTATCACCTCAATGTATCGATGGTCAATTTGGCACCGCTGGAGAGACTGTAGCACCGCCCAAGTCTCAATCGAATCGAAGGCCTTCTCATAGTCCACAAACGCCAAGCATAGTGGTTTGTTATACTCCTCGGACTTCTGTATAACTTGCCGCAGCGTATGAATGTGGTCTATGGTGCTAAAGCCTTTTCGGAAGCCTGCTTGTTCGGGAGGCTGGAAGTCGTTGAACCTGCGAGCGAGACGATTCGTGATGACCCTAGAAAACAGCTTGTAGACATGGCTCAGGAGGGATATCGGTCTGTAGTTTTTCAGGAGGGTATTGTCACCTTTTTTGAAAAACAAAACCACCACGCTCCTGTGCCACGCCTTAGGCGTTTCGCCTATAAGAATAACGGAATTAAATAGCTTCTGAAGCGCTTTAAGAACCGGTTTGCCACCCGCTTTCAGAAGCTCAGCCGTAATTCCATCATCTCCAGCCGCCTTATCGTTCTTGAGCTGTTTCAGGGCCATACCAATCTCGTACAGGCTGACGTCCGGGATATCGTCGGTGTAGTGTCGGGTTAGTCTGGCTCTAGGATCATTAGCCAGGCTTACAACAGGTGCGTGTGTTGATGTGTATAACTCTCCGTAGAATTTCTCCATCTCACCCAAAAGCTCGGGCTTGGAAGTGACGATCCTACCATCCCCAGTCTTCAGCTTCGCAAGTAGACTCTGTCCAACAGACAATTCTCGTGCGAACACTTTGGAGCCTTTGTTCCGCTCGATAGCCTCTTTAATACAATTTGTATTAAATTGGCGTATATCGCGAGTCAGAGACTTTGAGATCTGTCTGTTAAGACATCTGATGCGCGAAGCGTCATCAGGGGATTTTAAGATCACCTCCCGTCTTTCTTCCATTAGCCGGCGGGTGGGACCGGAGATCTTCTTCTGTCTTTTTGAACGGAGGGTTTTGTAGAACTTAGACCCTTCCGTTTGGAGAGTTTCCACAAACCTGTTGTTGTAGTCGTCCACATCTACGCATTCACCGATATAAATTGATTAAATATTGAAAGTACTTAAATAAAATCCTTCTGTGCTAGGTACTCCTGGACCCAGCCCAGGGGGGGGTCATGACCCCCATGACCCCCCCCCTGGATCCGCGCTTGCCCTTTGTGCGTGAGTCCGACACGCACTTGGCCGGTTTTTTTATTTTGAGAATTTAAGAGATGAAAGTTCTCTAAGTACACTCCGACTCGCACTCACACTCAGCTCACGCTCAGCGCTCAGCTCTCGGACTCTCAGTTCGGTAGTAGTAGGGGTTTATTCTTGATTGTAATCACCGGGGTATGCCTTGGTATAGGGACGATGCTAAATATAAAAAAATAAAACAACTTTAGATTTACAGCGCGCATTTACGACTTAGATGCAAGATTCATGTTGTGCTAAAGTATTGGATAGTGCTAAGAGGATTTATTTATTATTATTGTTGCTAAGAGGTTCCGGAGTGGCGGCGTACTGGAAGGCCCCCAACAAGGGGGACCGAAGACCTGGTGAAGGTCGCCGATGGATGCGGGCAGCACAAGACCGGTCAACGGGGAAAGTCTTGGGGGAGGCCTTTGTCCAGCAGTGGACATCTATAGGCTAAAGAAGAAGAAGAAGAGGATTTATTATGAAAGGCAGTATCTGGAAACACCTGTCAAGCTTTACAGCAATACCACGCGACCTTGCTGCTATGAAGGAAATCCAACGACCAGGCATTTCTGCTACTGAGTGTATGTGGCATGGATAATAAACACCCCGTCTGCTGCTTGTCGCGACGCGTTTTGTTAGGCGTATACTCGTGAGCATGACCAAACGAAAAGGTCGGCTTTTTTGTTCTCGATAGTTCCATAATTCACAGTTGTGATGGGGGACTGATTGCGGACCGCCTGGACGTCTGGACGTCAATCGCAAGCCATCGTTTTTGACAGCAACCCGTCCTCTCAGTTCAGTCATCGTCATGACATTATTTCAAATTTAAAAATATATTTGAGGCCAAAATATAATTTTGGAAATGTTTGAAAAAGATACATGCCCTAATTTGTACATGAAAAACCGGTCAAGTGGTGTCCGACCACGCAAAATGAAGGGTCGTATCGTAGATGGAATGAATTTATCCCTAAAACAAACTTAATATTTTAGTTGAAAATCACGTTAATTGCAACTGCAACATTCATTGATAAAATATTAAACAGATACGATACCTATATTCTAACAAACTGACCAAAAAAAATGTGCCGAACACAGCAGCAGCACACATGCCTAATTTTATTCGGCATACATTGATACAGTGTGAGTGAGATGGGGCGCAATCTAAAGCATAGAGAAGAAAAAGATGGCTAGTGTTTGTCGTTTGCGCTGTTAGTGTTTGTCGTTTGTTTTTACGAGTGTATCGAGAGTGACTAAGGCGAGATACAGGACTTTCCTTCCTTTTGTACGCTTCATTTTCAGTGCGCTAATGACATATCTACCTTAGTTTAATATTTTATCAATGGTAACATTGATATAAATTACCTATACAACGTTATTTTTTTATGCGAAACCTGAATATACTTAGTTTGTTTAGAATAAGCAACTTCTCTGTATGAGAGGAGACCTGTGCCCAGCAGTGGGACGATAAATAGGTTGATAATGATGATGATGATGAAGCAACTGAATCGATTCTAATCATTTTACACCATGTTATATTTTTTACCAAATACATTTAAAAATTGTTGCAGAGTGGTTACCGATCAGTTACGAAAGATCATAGTACTTTTTTTTTTATTATTTACCGCCTATTTCTCCGACATTGGGGCCAGAGACCTTATCTACTATACAGTTTCATACCAGTTCTCGCAATTTTGCTTATTGCACTTTTATTCTTCATACTTAATCTTTCTTTCATACATTCTCTTTCACACATTTACATGTGGGACGCCTAACCTAGCTGTCCTCTTTAAGGTTTGGGTGTGGTTCAATAATTGCACAGTTTTCCTTTATTGTCTTGCAGCTAATTTTACATTTCTATCCATGCTTATTTTTACATCTACTAAGTGTAGTACATCTTTCTTATATTATATGCTTATACTTATTTTACTAAGGTACTTGATCATAGTACTTGCGGGCACGCCACAGCTGACGCCAGAAGTCAACGCCCCGCGCTCACCCATCCGCTCGGAGCTTTGACCATATTTTTGTTGGGGCAGCCAAGTAGAATAGCAAGCATATAACTTTGTGGATTTTCCATATATCTTTTCGAAATTTTATACATAGATTCTTTTTTTACTTAAAAATACACTGGACACGTGCTTCGGGTTCGCGTAAACAAAAAATAAAGTTGTATAAATGAGCTGCAAACGTAAGTCTACTTGTAGATTATTTAGCCTATTTGGCTGGAATAGTTTTTCCTTCGTCATGTTCCTCTATCTAGCTATCTGTACACCACTGCGCAATCCTCCGAGGAATTTTGTATACACCAGAGACCCAATTGCAATATACTGTTTGAGGGATATTGATTGTGTATTAGTTATTCTGATTGTGGATGAAAATTGTGGTTACACAACAAATTTAGGCACTCACATATTAGCATATGTATAAGGGTTTAGCGTAAGCACAATGATCCACTGGAAGGAATAAGTGGGGAAACTAAATTCGTAACATAGAAGGGTTTAGCGAATTAGGTATTTCATGAACGAAGTGGTTTGTTTTTATTGTTCAGCGGGGGTGTTACTGTAATTTAAGTAGCTTTTTTTTCTATAATTATAAACTAGTCATCATCATCAACCTTGTTATCGTCCCACTACTGGGCACAAATCTCCTCTCATATAGAGAAGGAATGAGCGTACCTAATCACCAAAATTGCTTAATGCGGGTTGGCGATTTCAGAATCTTTTTTAAGTCCCAGTTTCCTCAAGATGTATCCTTCACCTTGTACCTAAACAGTTACTGGTGTCCAAGATATACTTAGAAAGTAAATATAACTTAGAAAAGTTATATTGGTACTTTCCAGACCTGGAATCGAACCAGCAAACACATACTTGAGAGGCTGGTCTCTCTGCTACTACTAGTACGTTAAACTTTGAGTGTTTGTTGAACGAACGTTGTTACGTGTGCGATTGCAGTTGAGGGTAAAGCGCGCTAGTTTATTAAGAGCCTATTCACTAAAAAAAAACTGAGTCAATAGGAAGGAAGACGACAGTTGAGCAAGATTATGCAATGTCAAACCTAACAACACCACCAACGATGTTGCGCCAGAGGGAGATTGATCTGGAGACCCTCCACGACCAAACGTCCGACACAACAACAATTGGCGCATCGTACCCGGCACACATCGCAACACAACTGCTCATACCCGTCCTCCGTACGGCTTCACCAGACATAATTTCAACAGAACACGACGATTCGCTTGGCGCCAAGACTTAGTATGACTTATTGATGGGAAGATAGTTACCAATATTAAAAGTGATAAAAATAATTTCAGTATACGATTAAAAAATATATATTTGACATGTGAAATTGTTTGTACAATTATTATTAGTTTGTTTAAACCATGTATATTTTACTGAATCTGCTGCTGTCACTTGATTCTAACAAATATTAACACTTTGAAGCTGAATAGTTCACAAACAGATCCCTGAATGAAATACTTGTCTAACGACACCTCTGGGATAGACAAGAATACAAAGCATTCCCACTTTACGTGTAGGAGCCCTTTCCCTACTATGTTGGGGTCAGGATGGGGTCAGCATCCAGTCTAACCGAATGCAGTTGAATACCGTTATTTTACGTGGAGCCACAACCAATCTGAGGCCCTAGTCACCTATTAAAATAGTGTCAGAATAGTTATTCAGTGATCTCATAATGATAAATTTTGACAAGTTTCGTAATCTATTAGCAAAATGGCCTCATTATGACTTTCCGGTGGTCGGCCACTGATATCCATTCAACATTAATAAGTGTTTGGATACTTAGTAGTTTTTATAAAATCATTTCTACCAACGGGTTTTATAATATTGGCAATACGGCAATGTCATTCTATTGCCAATCCATTACGAGCCGACTGACTGAATTGATCGATCATTATGAATTTAGCAGATATCTTCCGGTACATAGCCGCCACCAGAACCTTACTACCCCATCGGCCATCGGTTCTACGAGCAATGTGCCTCGTCCACTGCCACTTAATTTTAGCGACTCGAAGAGCTATATCGATGACTTTGGTTCTTCTGCGGATCTTCTCATTTCTGATTCGATCGCGTAGGAACCTTCGGGCATAGCTCTTTCCAACGCCCTTGTGTGACCTTGAGCCTTCGTATGCCCATTCGAGGCCCATTGTGAGCGACCACGTTTCAGTTCCGTAAGTCATCACTGGCAATACACACTGGTGAAATACTTTAGTCTTGAGACACTATGGCATCTTGAACTACGAGAATATGTAGCGTAGCATTCCGAACGCTGCCCAGCCGAGCTGGATCCGACGAGACACCCCTTTCTCGAAGTTGGACCGTTTTCCCCAGTAGCACTAGTTTATAACAATAAAAATATAGTAGTAATTCATGAAAACATGACATTTGAGGCCAATTCTAACACAAGGAATTGTATTACTTAAAGTCCACAAAAACCGCGTTGTCATATATAAATAGATAAGTATTATAGATTTATAAATAATTTTTCAATCGTTATATTAAAAAAAATAGCATGGCAAAGCTAGGTAAAATACAATAAGTACACAGTAAGTATTTCTGAATGTATTACTCGAACTTACGTAGAAAACTATGCTTTGTTTTGGTACGTGCCTCGCGCACGCGCTCTTAGGCTACTAATCACAGCGGAGTTAAACGCAATGAAATAATAATGGACAATGACAGACTGCGTAGAGCGCGGTACTTCGTACTGCCATAGTATAATTAAGTAAGCAGTATGACGTTTGAGCGGTGTCCTTGAGATAATTCCTTTGGCTGTTCTGTACCTACATAAAGACATACATCACACCAGGGTTTCCTTCCACGCACTGACTCTTTCTCAAGCTGTAGCCGCACTTTGGAAGTTCGGCAAACGAGATCAAAAAGTTTCATGAAAAATTGGGCCCAAAACCCAAATTGGAATGGTCGTACAGATTCGGCGCTGTAGAAAAAATAAGGCAGACTTCCCCGGCCAATATATTATTATTTTTTTCGTAGACCGGCTTCGGATTCTGAGTTCAATACCACTGATCTCAGTGATGAAGGAAGAGCATTCCTTTGTAAAACTGTACATTAAAATGGTTTTCACAAATTCAGTTGCTCGGGGTGTTATGTTCAGTTGCTAAATCATCTGCGGTAAAGACTGCGATAGCCTTTAGTAATCGCCTAACGTTTAATGGTTACTTTGAACCAAGTTAGTTAGAAAATTATTTAAGTATCATTTTGCTTCACCTATCACCTCCAAAAATGACCACGAATCCTCCAAAAACGAAGAGTAGACTTGACAAGTAGCAGTATAAACCTTTCTTTGTAATGGATTTAACAAGACTATTAATATATACGCAAAGGTGAATGAATAGTTCCAAAAAAAATCTATACCTATCTACCTATACATGTAATATACAAAGATTATAATTGAAGTTTGTTTATTATTTATACTAGTTGGATTTGTACTAATTTTTCACAAGTCTTCTTAGTAAATTTAATTCGTCAATAGATTAGTTAAATTAGTAAATTTAAGCAATGTGGATTAGAAATAATGTATATTTTAAAAATTATAAAACTAACAATATGTAAAAATGCTTCAATAGGTCTTAACACTTTGAATAATAGCTCTAGAGACTTACTTTAAACATCATTTTGTAGCCTGTAACTATATTATAAAGTATGTAAAGTTTCATTAGTATCCTGCAAGTAGTTAACAAACTAAGATGAAGTTCAGTTCGCCATGTTCACGGTTAGAATGAGCGCGGAGTTATTTAGCTTGCTATAAAAACATTGGATTTTTTAACCGACTTCAAAAAGGAGGAGGTTAATTCGACCGTATATATGCTTTTTTTTTTCTATGTTTGTTTGCGCATAACTTCGTCGTTTATGAACCGATTTTGATAATTCTTTTTCTGTTGGAATGAAGACGTTCCCAAGGTGGTCCCATGATAAGGATATCAGGGTTTGAGGGTGGAAGACCAGAGAAAACAAGGGGAACTTTCAAAAATTGCAGGGGCGACTAGTGCATTTCTTAGCATTTTCATTAAGTATTTTAAAGCACTACAATTTAATAAAGGTCTGGAGTAGATTTGATGATGGAGCCGGGAGACAGTCGAAGGAACTCCTTAACAATTCACAGCAGCTATCTTGTGTTTGGGCTCAATTAATTTGTATTGATAAGAACTTTACACCTAGATGGGTTGTGACTGTCATAAGAGCTCTGATGATGAAGACAGAGGCCAGTTTCGGGAACTCCTCAACGGTTTACAGTAGCTACTTTGTGGTTGGACTTAATTCATTTATATTGATGAGACCTTTGCACCCATTGGGTTAAAATAATGGTCTGCAGTAAATTTGATGATGAAGACCATAGGCAGTTGAGGGAATACTTAGGTACGGGTAAAAATTAAAGTAAACAAAATTACGTCGTTTCCCAATTATATTTGCGTCAGTTTCCAGTCTGACCAGATGCAACTCTGAATACATAGTACTTTTAACAACTAAAAAGTGTAAAACAAAAACTTTTTTACAAAAAAACAACCGACTCGAAAAGAACCGAACCGAAAAGTTTTTATTAAAAATTACTATTATTAACAAAACTTTATTGTATTAACAAAACTTGAGGACTACTGTAAGCATTTTCCTATAGGTATTGTGAAATGAAATGAAATCGTTTATTAAGCAAGTAGGATCACTGATCACTTTTACACGTCATATTTTTTTTAAACTAGATGGAGCCGTCATTTCTTGACAGACTACCACTCAGAAGAAAAAACCGAAACAAGCTCAGGGACAATCGCCTTTTTTGAAGTCCAGATATTAAATTTAAAAAAAAATTACAATTATTTACACGATTTAAAAAAAAAACAATGTTTAAAATGTCATAATTGTAGCATAATTACGCATATTGCTTAATAACAATGCTTAGCAGAGCAAGCAGCTCAGTCCCAAGCTTTGAGCAGCGTGATGTTATTTATTACCGTTAATAAGTGATTTTTAAATGGTTAAGTTCTATATAAGTACCAGCAGGGTAATTCATCATCAACCTTTTTTTTTATCGTCCCACTGCTGGGCACAGGTCTCTTTTCATACAGAGAAGGATTGAGCTTAATCACCACGCTTGCTCAATGCGGGTTGGCGATTTCAGACTTAAAAGTCCAGGTTTCCTCAAGATGTTTTCCTTCACCTTTTAATCAGTCATTGGTGTCCAAGTTATACTTAGAAGGCACATATAACTTAGAAAAGTTACATTAGCACTTGCCAGACCTGGAATCTAACCCGCACACTCATACTTGAGAGACTGGGGTTTTAATCATTAGGCCTCCACAACTTAGTTTAGTCCGCGCCTGACATAAATTAAATTCTTTTTAGACGTCATGTTTTTTTTATCACGTGTAAAGTCTCTAGAATATCTTAAAATTTGACAGGACCCAACCAACATTTTATTTCCTGTCCTACTTTTAATGAAGTAGAAGAAAATGTGCACTGAACTCACATTCAGCTTAGTTTGTGTGTTGTTGGAATCGGCGACATTGATAGATAATTATAAATTGAGACAGATTATAATTTTAAATATCAAAAAGGGTAATTACGTAACACATTATCAGTAGCAATGGGTTTCATTTTGACAAGATTCATTGCGTTATTTACGTTGCCGACTAGACAGTAAGCACAGACAGTTTTCGACCATATGGACCAATGGACCAGCAATAAGCTTCGAAATGATTCCAACTGACAATAATAGGGAATTACGTAATTAGGGTGCCGGATATTAGTAGCCGTATCTACCTACAACACAGTCGTGATTAGAGATGGGCAGAGGGTTTAAACCCGAATAAAAACCCAAGAAGTGGGTCTTTATTTATTACTATCACTAATATCTTCGATTGTGGACCTAACACGACTTAGGTACTTCTAGTGTTTTTTGGAGTATAAATATCACTAATAGTGGTGCATTTAAGATCACAGCAAATTTGACCACTTACTCTTCGAACGTGATATTTCAACTGTATTATTTATACAAGTATTTCATCACAGTCCATTCATTGTATGATCAAGCCTATTTTAAGACATACACTTTACTGCTGATTTAAGAGTCCATCCTATGAATTAACATTCTTCACTACATTTTTCAAGGGTATCCAAAGAAATATACAGTACTCTCTCTTTTTGCGTTCCAGTTTTCTCATTAACCATTGCAGTTTCGGAAATATATAATGTTACTCGAAGTTATGTGGTTACGCACAGTCCTGCACGCCGTATTCTCGCATCACACCCCTCAGTTCGATTTTGATGACCCGAAAATCAGCTGTACTGCGCCGCGTACTGTATAGTGAGGTGGGAGTTATATATGAAGACGTCTGTAGACACTTATATACCTCATAAACCCACTACCCTGTTGTCATGGGGGACTTTAACGCAAACCTGGGCATGCGAAAGGCGGACGAGATGAAAGTGGGGCAATTTAGAGTTGGAAATCGGAATCCCCGAGGTCAGATGCTAATGGACTTCAAGGAAAAGGAAGGAGTCTTTGTGATGAATTCTTTTTTCAATAAACCGTTGTCCCTCAAGTGGAGCTGGATTAGCACCGATGGTGAGACCAAAAACGAGATAGACTTCATAATATCAACGAGAAGGCAAATGTTCATCGATGTCTTCATGCTCTATGCGGTTTAAACCGGGAGTGATCACCGTATTGTTAGAGGCATCTTGAACCTCAACATTAGGTTCGAACGCTCTCGACTTATGAAGTCTACGCTCCGTCCAGCATCAACCCAGCTCCAAAACTCTAAAAGCTTTCACATCGAACTGCAAAATCGCTTTGCTTGCCTCGGTGAATGCGTAGATGTGGACCACTATAACAACAGGTTTGTGGAAACTGCGTACGGAAGGGTCCAAGTTCTTCAAAAGGACAGAAGAAGATCTCCTGTCCCACCTGTCGGCTAATGGAAGAAAGACGAGAGGTCGTCTTAAAATCCCCTGATGACGCTACGCGTATCAGATGCCTTAACAGACAAATCTCAAAGTCTCTGACTCGCGATATACGCCAATTTAATACAAATTGTATTAAAGAGGCTATCGAGCGGAACAAAGGTTCCAAAGTGTTCGCAAGAGATTTGTCTGTTCGACAGAGCCTACTTGCGAAGCTGAAGAATGGGGATGGTAGGATCGTTACTTCCACCCCGAGCTTTTTGGGTGAGATTGAGAAATTCTACGGAGAGTTATACACATCAACACGCGCACCTGTTGTGAGCCTGGCCAATGATCCTATAGCCAGACTAACCCGACACTACACCGACGATATCCCGGACTATGTCAGCCTGTTCGATATTAGTATGGCCCTGAAACAGCTCAAGAACGATAAAGCGGCTGGAGATGATGGAATTACGGCTGAGCTTCTGAAAGCGGGTGGCAAACCGGTTCTTAAAGCGCTTCAGAAGCTATTGGCAATGCAAAAGGCGAAACGCCTTTGGCATGGCACATGAGCGTGGTGGAATTATTTTTCAAAAAAGGTGATAATACCTTCCTGAAAAACTACAGACCGATATCCCTCCTGAGCCATGTCTATTAGCTGTTTTCTAGGGTCATCATGAATCCTCTCGCTCCGCAAACGCTTTATATAACAGGCATCCAAAAAGGCTTTAGCATCATAGACCACATATATACGCTGCGGCAAGTTATACAGAAGTCCGAGGAGTATAACAAAGCACTATGCTTAGCGTTTGTGGAATATGAGAAGGCCTTCGATTTGATCGAGACTTGGGCGGTGCTACAGTCTCTCCAGCGGTGCCAAATTGACTATCGACACATTGGGGTGAGTGTTTGTACAAAAACGCCACCATGTCAGTCCGTCTCCAGCATCAGAACTAGAAACCGATCCAACTGCAGCCTAGAGTGAGACAAGGAGATGTCATATCTCCCAAATTGTTCACTGCTGCGTTGGAAGATATCTTCAAGCTCCTGGACTGGAAAGAACTTGTCATCAACATCAACCGCGAGTACATAATTAATCTCCGTTTTGCAGATGATAGCGTGGTCATAGCGGAACTCCTGGACGACTTGGGCAAAATGCACAATGACCTCAGCAGAGCTTCCTAAGTGGTTCTAAAGATGAACATGGATAAGACGAAGATCATGCAGAACTCTCAAATCGCACCCACTTCAATTCTAGTTGGTTTCTCTGCACTCGAAGTTGTTAACGAGTATACATAACTATATATACCTGGGACAAACAGTCCAATTTCGAGAAAGAGGTGTCTCGTCGAGTCCAGCTCGGCTGGGCAGCGATCGCGAAGCTACGCTACATCTTCGCGTCGTCCAAGATACCACAGTGTCTGAAGACTAAAGTCTTTGATCAGTGTATGTTTCTAGCCTGAGCGTTTGAGCCTCATACGAAGGCTAAGAGTTACACAAAGGGCGATGGAAAGACCTATGCTCGGAGTTTCTCGGCGCGATCGAATTAGAGATGAGGAGATCCGCAGAAGAACCAAAGTCACCGACATAGCTCTTCAAGTCGCTAAAATTAAGTGGCACATTGCTCGTAGAACCGATGGCCGACGGGGTAGTAAGTTTCTGAAGTAGCGGCCACGTACCGGAAGATGCAGCGTAAATAGGCCCCCAACAAGGCGGACCGATGACCTGGTGAAAGTCGCGGGAAGCCGACGGATGTGGGCAGCAGAAAACCGGTCATCTTGAAAAGCCTTGGGGGAGACCTTTGTTCAGCAGTGAACCTCTATAGGCTGAAGAAGAAGAAGTGTAGTATATAATCTAATCTAAAAACAGCCTTTTTTTCTTTAAAAAAAAGCGGACGATGACTCTTACTGTTACAATACTATATAATACGGACTATAATATTCACAAATATTTACATTTACCGTGTTTAAATCAAAATTAAAATAAAAACCCGAATAAAAACCCGGTGGGAGGGAATAAATGGGTTTTTATTGGGTTTTAACCCAGTGATAGGGTTTAAACCCGGTTCTTTGCCCATCTCTAGTCGTGATCGTGCAGATCGTGCCGCATCAAAAAGTGTATATTATTATAAAAACCAATTATATTAGTAATAAAAAGTGGGCGCAACAGTTACAGAAGGTCGAGAACTAATTACATTTAAGATTTAAATGTCAATTTTCGACAAAATCTGGCTGGGGTAATGCGCACCTTATTTAATGTCACGGTAAGAATCACAGGAGCCGAGCAAAAAGGAGTTAGAAAAAATTAAAAGCAAGGGGAACAAAAAAAATCCTTTTTTTTCTGGTTAGGTTATGAATAAATGATATGGATTTTTTTTTGTATTGGTTTGTATCCATGAATGTATTAATTAAAACGACTTAAAATCCCGATACATCATCATTTGCATAGTCTTTTCACATCTATGTTAGCTTCCATTCTAAGTGAAATCCCGATAATATTAATAAATAATTTATTAATAAGCTTATTTTGACTTGTGAAGACTCCCATCGGGTAAATAATTATGATAAGGCTTTTTTGTGTACGGGAAACAAATCAAAATACCTCTACCGCTCTGGACGGAGTGAAAGGGCGTGTCAGACTTTTACTGACTAAAACCTACCCCTGTTGCTTCGCTTGCCTGTGCGCCTGAGCCACGGTATCTCAATAGAACGACCCGCGGCCCTGGCAGGCTCATGTTAAGGTTTACTTCAGCACTTACTGCGTTCATTTCTTCTTCTTCTACTTTTTTCAAGGTGAGCTTCAACCTCAACTGTTGCTCAATGGCCTCTGTGGAATAGATACTACAAATTTGCCAATAACACGTGTAACAAATTATAGAAAATCTTTGAAAATTTTATTTCACAATATCGATAATGACAGTTGAAAAAGACGGCCGCGTGAACCGTCTATGAGGGAGATTTGAGGCAAAATCATTATATGGCCAATATGCTGAGATATTTCAATGTTCTTTATGAATTATTTACTGAATGCACTTTTTACTACATAAACCACGCGCTTTTATATAGTACCTAAACGACTCTATAAATAATTTTTCATCCCACCATCTCGGAAAGAGTATTTTTAATCTTCAATATCTGACTGGAAAAGCCGTTTTTATTCTCTAGAGGATAAAGTAAATTGAATTTAGAACATCGTGTGCACTAAGTTTGTAAATTAAAAAAAAACATTAAACCTATTTACTGTTACCTCTATGGTGCCGAATATATCATACAACTTTTTTTTAATTTGTTAATAACTCAGACTCGGAACCTTCTTGGTGTTCTTTTTTCAATTTTCTTTGTACGCGGTTCTTTACGCGGCATTTTTTCACGTCATTGTTAAACCTTATATTAAAAAAAAGAAACTTGAAAACAAGTGAAAAACTAAAATGAGTGATTCTAGCGACGAGGAAGTTTGTTTGACGCCAACAGAATTGACTGAAACTGTTAATAATGCGCAAATGAGCTTTCTACCTCAACAATCACGCGAGAAGTATTTAAAACAGTACGATATGTTCAACACGTGGCGACTAGCAAAAGGAGCCAAAACTTTCTCAGAAAACGTTTTGCTGGCATATTTTATAGAATTATCCGAGAACAAGAAAGCAAGCACTCTATGGAGTACGTATTCGATGCTAAAAGCAACAATAAAGATGAAAAAAGACATACATATCGATACCTATCCTAAATTAGTAGCATTTTTAAAAAGAGCCTCATCTGGTCATCATCCAAAAAAATCGAAGGTTTTCACAGTATCTGATATTGAAAAGTTTCTTAACGAAGCACCCGATTCCGTATATTTGGCGGCAAAAGTAAGTCAGTTGCATATTCAGTATCTACTTAAGTACATATATTAATCTCAATTAAATAGTATACTTAGTAAATGTTGATAGGCATAATTATGCGTTCATATAAATTTTATTCATTTATCTACTACAATACTCTTTACATTGCAGGTTGTTCTTATTATTGGAATAAACGGAGCATGTCGAACTAATGAACTAACACAACTTAATGTCAAAAACATTGAGAAACATTCAGATGACTTACTATTAATTAATTTACCTAATACAAAGACAAAAAGAGACCGCAACTTTGTCATTCGCAAGGAATACGTAACGATTGTTGAGAAATATCAAGCCTTACGGCCGCCTAACACTCCAATCAATCGTTTTTTTCCACAGTATCGCAATGGAAAGTGTATTAGACAGCCTATGGGTACTAATAAAATTGGCAGTATCCCACGAGAAATAGCAACATTTCTAGAACTTCCAGAACCCCTGTTGTACACGGGTCATTGTTTCCGACGAACTTCAGCCACACTTTTGGCTGATTCCGGAGCTGATCTCCTGTCCCTTAAGCGCCACAGAGGCTGGAAGACCAATGCAGTTGTAGAGGGATACATAGAGGATTCCATCCAAAATAAGTCTAAAATATGTGAAGGCATCGTAGGAGCCATTACACTGAAAGAGCCTCAATCGGAAACTTGGACTGGCCCTTCTACATCAAAAATAAGCTGTTATGAAACACCTAACCATCTCCCTTTCTCTCCAACATTCACGCCAAGGGAATCCGATGAATCGGTACAACTATTAAGTATGACAGACAGTTTACCGAAAAACAGTACACAAGTGACTAACACCAATATTACAGTACCAAACAAAAATATTACACTCAATTTAAATAACTGTTGCAACGTTACTTTAAAATTTTCTTAATTATACTTTAGTATTATTTTATTATAATTTAAAGATTATTCTGTAATACTTACCTGTCATAATGTAGTAATTAATACCTAAACTGAAATAAAAGTGTACCTATCTTGTGATTGTAAACATTTTTTTATTGCATTTAGTCATTTCCTCGCTGAGGTGGAATGAAAAGTTACGTGTTGCACTCGAGTGCAAAGATTTTTCACCTCGTGTCCTTTTGATTCCCTCGCTAACGCTCAGGATTCTAATTTTAGAATCCTTCGCTTGCTCGGTCATCAAAATTGAACACGCGGTTAAAAAGCAACTTTGCACTCTTGTATAACAAATAACTATTAAAAGTCCAATGAAAAATGCGTGTGACACTCATCTTAGCTCTTCCGTCAAAAACTCCACGGGGGGGGGGGAGGGGAGGCATCTGTCTCACCTAATTACTAAACAAATTATAAACGAGGACTTATTTTTAACTTATGCAGTAGACACTAACACAATGTACGGTGTAATTGCCAAAAAACCGCGTGCGACTATAGCGCTCAAGGATTACTCACTCAGAAAATTTGACTTGTGGAATTAAAATAAATCGGAGTGAGTAGATGTCTGGGTAAAAATGTCAACGATGTCAAAATACCCAATTTCCAAAACGTTCAATCTTCCGCGTCTGACACATATATTATTGTATCAATTTATTACGATGGCTGCTTGACGGCCACGGAGATACCTTTATACATTTGTTACAACATCTAATAATATTCTCACGTACACTGTCGCATAATTAGAATAAGTTTTATTTGCGTAATCGTTCAATATAGTGACACATGTCAACCACGTTAGGTCAACAATAATATACGTTCGCAAGTACGTTGCGCGGAAGACTAAGGGTATGTCCAGACTAGGGTTGTAACGAGTCTCACCTCCGCGGATGCGGAGGTTAACGGAGGCGGAGGTGAAAGTACATATCGACGCTTGAAAGGCGATATCTAAGCGATAAAAATTCGTAAATTGAGTTATATACACCATTCGAACCGCCAGATTATTCTGCGTCGTTTGGTGTATATAACTCAATTTACGAATTTTTGTCGCTTAGATATGATTGCCTTTCAAGCGTCGATATAGAAAAAATTTAAACTTATGGTTAATTAACACAAAATTTTTATTTTAAATTCGTACATTAATAGTAGTATACTTGGTAAAAAAATATATTACCTTCTTGTAATGAAAATTAAGGAGAAACAAATTGTGTTTGCCGCATTCCCGCCTCGCACTAGTTGATTATTGCCCATTTCGCGCTCAAACACGGCCGGACGGTTGTCGAGCGTCGCAGCTTGCGCGTTATTTATTTTATGAATACGTAAATATACCTCCGTTATAACTCCGCAAAAATTGTGCGGAGGCGGAGACGGAAGCGAAGATACGATTTCTTGCGGAACTCCGCAGTAACGGAAGCGGAGGCGAAGCTCCGTTACAACCCTAGTCCAAACATAATGCCGCGCGCGGCAGGCCGCCACTAATCGGGAGTTGTGATGAATATATTACGCGTACATTCCCCCGAACCCCGTCGTACGTGCGAGATGGAACCGGGGCAGTTTTTAGTCGGCAAGAGTCTAACAGACCCACCCAGATTTTGAACCCCCCCTTTTTTCATGTATTTTTAGTCAGACCTCTTTGCATTATTGCTCACAGGTTTCATCTTGATGTCCCATCTCAAAATTCACCTGTGTAAAAAGATGACTGAATTTGTAATATGAGTACACTAATTACGTTAATTACGTTAATATGAGTACACTATACACCTATTTTTACGCTTTCAGAAAATTACAGACATTATGTTTTTTTTTTTATGTTCGTGTATGTAGGTCTGTGTTTTACAACACAAGCATTGAAAGTTACTTTGCCGAAACACAAAGGATCAATTACTTTTTCTATTCCAGTATCCAATTTCCTCCTACTATAAAGATCACTATCGACTGCTCGGGATTGACGTAAAAGCCATTTGGTCTGTCTGTGGAGTTACAAATCGGTTACCCGAAATTGCCGTGTAAAGTTCGTGTTCTTTAATTAAAAGCTGTGGTTTATTCGTTAATTAAAGGAATAAAACTGGCCAAACTGTCACTACCTTATTGTTGTCCTATCAAATATTGGTATATAATCATGTTTTCATTGATAACAACGTTTATATTTCAATCAGAACAGATAATATAATATCCGAACTGATCACAAAGCCAGGCCACAAGGGAACCATTGACATACTGAACACCTTGCATCAAGAGTGCGAAGGATTAAAACCAGTGGAGTACGTATAGGTTGAGTCGTGATGGACGCGGGGGTGCGCGTGACGCGCCGCGGGAGGCAGTCGTGCAGAGGGCGGCCGGCTGGCGGCGGGCAGTATCTCGCCGGCGACGCCGACTCAAATCACACAGTCTTACAGGCGGTGTGATACGCACGGCGCACACGTCAAGTCCGCGTGCTCGCGACCTGCCGCGGTCGCATGTAAACACGCCGCGCGTTCCGCGTTACCTTGAACCATTAGTGAACAAGCCGAGTGATAATAAAATGATTTTAATTTACTAAAAAAATTATACTATAAAAATATCCTTATTGTGGCCAGAAAAGCCTGTTCCTTCTATTATTGATTTGTTATTCCCTCTAAATATATCTCTTATTTACTTTAAGAAAATTTCCCAAAAACTTCTCACTTACATTCTCACGTTAACTTGTTTTAATTAGTTGGATGAAGAGTAGCTGTAATGGAATTAGGAGACGATCTATTATTCATATATGGACACAGCGGGTTTGTATTTATTATTCCGCACGTAAATAGATGTATCTATCTATACGAAATAAGAAAAAAAAACGTTAAAAAGGTGTAGTGACAAGAAGAACAGGGCTATGTTATCGTATGTATATTATATTAAAAAAACCAAGTAGTAATTGGAAAACTAAATTAGTGATCATGAGAATAATAAAAAAAAAAATAACCGCATGTGTCTCATAACTATGTAAATCCGGACGACTTA
Organism: Sesamia nonagrioides; assembly: GCA_017933935.1. Lineage (NCBI taxonomy): Eukaryota > Metazoa > Arthropoda > Insecta > Lepidoptera > Noctuidae > Sesamia > Sesamia nonagrioides. Next base: position 316,372 of record JADWQK010000412.1, on the reverse strand, counting down.
CGACTTGGCTGTAAAGTCTCCTCTTTGGAGGTCAACTGGAACGAAAAACAGCTCGCAGACGGCGAAAGCAGACAATTGTGAAACGAAACAACACTCATCTTCCTTTCGCTTCCACTTCTTGTTGCTCCGCAATACAAAATGTACACTAGGTACACTATAGTATACCTTAAATATTTAGTAGTGTGTAATGTATACAGTTTAAACACATACCTACATTCGATATATGCCTGCGTACCGAATGATCTCGTCTTAAGACTTTTTACGTTTAAGTAGGTACATAAGCGCTTCATGATATTTTTTGTTTACCGCTATTAAAATTGTTATGAGCCTTAGCTTTTTTGCAAGATTCAACAACAATAAACGTTGCAATAACGTGTTTAAACTAATATGGTAATGTTTCCAATTTATTTAGATATTTACTATTTCTACTAGCTGACCCACGAATGTTGTTTTGCCAAATAAATAAAAAATATATTTTGGGCTGGTCCACCCTTATTACCTAGATAGTTTACGACATGCTCACAGATCTACCGAATATACACAAATAATTTTATAAAAATCGGTCAGGCCGTTTGGAAGGAGTTTGGTTACAAACACTGACACGAAAATTTTAAATACATAAACAATAATAATGGATTTTCTCATGTTGCGTACCACTGGCGTGTTTATGTACCCAAGGCTATTGAAAATTACTTTCCTCCGTAATAATAAAACTCTTAATGAGAAAGTATGGATTAATTTATAGACAATTTTTTTAGGCTGTATTCTTAATTAACAATCCTGTAATGTAGGCAATGAATTAAAATTGAGCATTTTTTTAAATAAAATTGAACTATGTATTTAGGTACATTTTATGAAAACAATTTATAAAATAATAAATCGGCAATTACTGTCAACCGTAACATTATTTACATTACATTTTAAGCTATTGCATAGCTTCTATCGCGGGTCTTGAGCGTGAAGACCGAATCCAAAAATTCCGTAACGAAAATAACCTAACACGACAACAATCATTATATATGCTGGCCTACCAGGTCCTCATAAATGTGTAAGAAATATCAAAAAAAAAAAATGTGACTTATACAATTATAATTATTTATTTATTTTATTTATGCAGTATTTATTTTCCAAAGGTTTTAAGGAGTGGGGGGTGTTAGGTTATTTTCCGTTGATAAAAATGCTATGCAACAGCTTTACCGCGGCAGTCCTCTAGTGCCGCACGTCTTTTTTTTTACTAAAATTGGCCTTAGCATTGGAAACATTTTTTTTTAAATTAAAGTTCAGAAATATTTTATTGTAATTGGTTTTATTTTGATGAGCTCTTTAATATCCGCCTTTAATAATATTTTTCTATTAATATTGTATAAAAGAGAACTCCGTTTTGGTAAAAGTAAACTTTAAAGCAATTTCTAATATTTATACAACTCAATTAGAAATGGCCTAACCTGCTGTTTCATTACCAAGACAACTACAGTGAACATATTTAAAAAATAATTTTATGACTCCATTTAAATGAATTATAAATATATAGGTACATCTTTAAGCGACACTCCATAGTCAGGCCATTTTCGTATCAAAATATCCTAAATAGGTACTTACATTATCATCCGGGAAATAAGAAACAGATTGAAATAAAATTAACCGAGAGGCACAAATACAAATGGATCTTCAATTCAATCTTAAAGCATTTTAGAACACAATAGAAATCTTCAAATTCTTGATTAAATACTGTCGCATTCTATCTTACTTAAAGAAAAATAAGGATTGATGACAGACGTTTCCAAGTTACTTACTGAGTCTTAGCCGAAAGTATTTTAGATAAGGACAGCGGATGGAGCGATTAGGTACTTTCAATCTAGGAAACAACTTTTAAGCATTCTACCAACTTCTAATTACGACAAAATAATAACAACTAAGTAGGAAATTTCCGTACTCGGGGACGTTAAAAGTAATTGTAACCAACATACATACAATCATAATATACTGTGTACGCATCTTAGCACATGTCAACACAATCAAAATGTTCTGATTGATTCATATATATGAATGACAATTACCAATTCATATCTGAAATTTGAATTTGGATTTGAGAGCACTGATGTCCCTGTGGTAACCTGTGGATTTAGAAGCCAGATAGCGAAACCGACAACCAACCGACCGACCGTTTTGTGAAACCGACATGTCCTGGAACCAAAAATTCGAAAAGAAGTGATCTCTATCAACCCGCACTGGACCCTCATAGTGGACTTATAATCAACTCTTTCTCATTGAGAGGCGTACGGGCAGTGAGAATATTATGCTCATCAAAGTTATGTAATTATTGTTTATTTTGAGTGAAATCTTTGTAAGTAGGTATATACGGAATCCAATCATCAGAAATCACAAACTTAATAGGCATTTATCTTATTCTCTATATCGGTATAAACAAAGCAGTGAACCTGTTCTTAATATTTTGTGTTTTTATTGGAATTAAGTGTTATTAAGTCATGATCGCCTAGTGTTTAAAACACCAGCCTTTCAAGTATGATTGTGCGGTCAGGTCAGGCAAGTATCAATGTAACTTTTCTAAAGTTATATGAACCTTCTAAGTATATCTTGGACACCAATGACTGATTACAAGGTGAAGGAAACCTGAACTATAAGTCTGAAATCGCCAACCCACATTAAGCAAGCGTGGTGATTACGCTCAGTCCTTCTCTGTATGAGAGGAGGCCTGTGCCGAGCATTGGAATGATAAAAAGGTTGATGATGATGATGATGATGATGATGATGAAGTGTTATCAACAGAAGCATGCTCGAGATTGTGTATAAAACATTTTTTTATACACATAAAAAAATGTTTTTTTTCATGCTACTTGTCGATGAATCAGCTTTTGACTCTTACTTGAAGCTCGTAAAGTGAGACCAAATGGTTAGCTGTTTATCGATTTAAGAGCATGTCATCGCCATTCCAACCCCTGTCGTCATACAAGGAGAAGGGGACAGTTTTTTGTTTAAAACTGTCGACGCTGCCAGGTGTTTCCAAATGAGATCTGAGCCTTTCAACATATATGTTATCATCATTATGCTCCTGCCGTTTTTCTCCCATACTTCTTTAATAGACATAATCTCCGTATTCACCCCTTTCTTATCCCTTCTCATACACACATTCCCCTCAACATACGCTGAGTACATCCGCCCAAAACACCGCATGTGCTGAATTTTTGGTTAGGTTTTAGGATTTACGAGAGGAAAATGAGGTCAAGGAGGGTCCAGGCGCGGGAAAATGACCAAGAGAGGGGAGCAAGGGAGGGGGCAAAGGTGAGGATTAAGTTGAGCCAAGAATTGTCCTTAACTTTAAGTAAGTTAAATTGGGAATGGATGAAAAGAAAAACAAAAGATATTCGTCCTTCTTTTTCGATGTGAAGTCAGGCAGCAAATACTTTAGTATTTGTGTTTTCACCCAGGTTGTTAACCGAGCGCATAGTTACTGAAAAAAACTTTTTAACAACGTGCCCAATTGGAAGGTTCCCTTTATATAACTCATAGCAAACATGAATTTTGTACATGTGTGCGCGTCGTGACGCATACCAGTGCGTACTGGATTGCGACATACCGACAAGTCTTGAAGCGTGTTCGCCGTTCTCACCGCCTTTCCGTTGTTGCTTTACTTATATAGACGCCCCCACACTCAAGCACGAACAGCAAATGTCATGTTTTACGGGCAGTAATAGTGGAGAGGTATTTGGTATCAATACCTACATTTAACAAGCTATGGAAATGTGTTATAGGTTACTAGTAACCGAGCGTAGAAAAGCATTCACTCTTCTTAACGCATATATCTTACGTTCTTACTTTCATTTTAGGTGGCTCTAAAAAGGCATTGTATTAAAATTATTTTTAATACAATGTGTGGATTTGTATTAAAATTATTTATTTACTTATAATCATTTAAGAACAGTGTAGAAATAGTTAAGTCTTATGTATGTCGTCGTCCGATCCTAGAAATGGCTGTTCGTTTCCTCGGTGGTAGGCCACAACATCGGCTGCCGGCAGAAGTTACCACCAGACAAAGTCTTGTCGCCAAGCGATTCGTCGTGTTCCGGCATGATGTCTGGTGAAGCCGTACGGAGGACTGGTCTGAGCGGTTGTGTTGCGATGTGTGTGTGTGAGTTTGGTCGTAGAGGGTCTCCTGAATTTCCGTCTGGCGCAGCATCGTTGGTCGTGTTGTTGGGTTTAACATTGCATCATCTCGCTCAACTGCCATCTTCCTTCCTGTTTACTCAGTTTTTTTGAGTCACTAACCTAGCGCACTTTACCGTCAACGTTTGCATTACTGCTTACCACCAGACGGGATTGCGGTGTCAGAGATAGCGAATTGTGTTTTGTCTTGCGATCCGGCTGACGCCCGGCGTTCGCAGGTATCCGGGCCTGTGAATGTTAAATTGGTGACCGAAGAACGCACAGGGGCAGGTCCCTGCTATCGTTAATGCTACTGGCAGCGAATTCGATGCAGTCGATCTGGACGAAGGGCCGCGTGGACCGTCTTCCGTTAGGAAGCGACCACGCGACCCTGCTCAGAAGGGAGGTGGGTCGGCGGAGCTGACCTCTGAAGAAGAAGGCCTGCCTGCCCCGAAGGTGCCGACCGCGAGGAGAGGTCGGCAAAACTCCAGAGGAGTGACTGCTTCGCGGACGCGAAGGAACGCACAAGGTAGGTTCATGCCTACCCCGCCGGCCAGCGAAGCAGAAAGTGACATGGGGGTCACGTCGGGGGACCCTGGTGGCGAGAGTTGCGCCTCGCTAGGAAGCTCAACGCCGCCAGGAGGGAGCAGCGCAAAGCCGTTGCGGCCGACGAAGTGTCGGAAATGGCCCGACGCCCTCGAGAGCGACGCGCTGCTCTATCGGCGGAAGGGGGGCAACCGTCGGCGGTGGCCCTTAGTCGGCTGGCCTTGGACGGGGCGGACCAGGTGCTTAAGTTTGCCACAAAATCTGGCAACCTGAAGAGCACCTTCATTGACGGTCTCAAGGAGGATGCCGCTTTCGACGCGGCCCCGGCTCCCGCACCAGGACCGGCACGTACGGAGGATGAGCTGAGTGCCTCGTGCCTTGAGCGCATCGTCCGTATGTGCATGCTCCAGTGCGGGAGCATGGTCAAAGCCTAACTTGAGGCGCATTCCCGGCGCCTCCCTGAGGAAACCTCCGCCCGCCCCTAGCAGCCGACAAACGGCGGAAGGCTGGGGGGACGCCGAGAACTGCGCCTCACCGAGCTCCAGAGAGCGAACAGCCCACGACTGCTGGATCTAAGGGTGAGACCTGGGCGACAGTCGTGGGTCGCAAGAAGGCCCACATAGCCGCTAAAGCCACCAAGGTGGCCTCAGAAGCACCAGCGCGCGCCTCCGGTCAAACCGCAAAGGCGGCTGCCCGTAGCGATCTTTGCTATCGCTGCGGTCAGCCCGGCCACAAGGCGGCCCAATGTTCCGCTGCGCGCAACTGCAGCTAGTGTTCGGCTGCAGGGAAGCCAGCGGGACACAGAGTGGGCGGAGGGGCCTGTGGCAGGCCTGCCAGCAAGAAGGCCACAAAGAAAAAGAAGAGGAGCTCTAAGCCTGCCGGGGAAATCTCGCTTCCCCCGCAGGCTAACAGCTCCGCGGCCGACTCCCGGCCCAGGACCGTTGCCGAGGGAATGGAGTGTCAATAATGGCACAACTCCGTTTCCTCCAGGGCAACATCAATCACTGCGCCAGAGCTCAGGATCTTTTATTCCAGAGCATGGCGCAGTGGTCGATTCAAGTAGCTGTGGTCGCTGAACCGTATTTCATCCCCGCCCGTGACGACTGGCTGGGATGCATTGACGGTTCGGTGGCCATCTGATCGACCCGTCTCAGGAGGTGCTACTCGAGTGCACCTCGCCCCGAGAGAGCGGGAAGGGTCTATAGTAAACGTCACTTTCGCTAGCCCCTCTGTCGCCAGCCGTGTCCATGACTGGCGTGTCGCCGTGGAGGTGGAGACGCTGTCGGACTGTCGGTATATCCGGTTCGACGTCTCCACCCAGACTGCGAGCGGCCGCCATCCAAGAGCCCCAATTAACGACAGCCCGCGCTGGGCGCTTAAGCGCCTCGACAGGGAACTACTCGAGGAAGCTGCCATAGTCCTGTCCTGGACTTGGGAGTCGGCGACGGATGGCCCCGTCGACGTCGAAGCGGAGGCTCTGCGGTTTCGCAGGGCGATGACGCAGATCTGCGACGCGTCCATGCCCCGTGTCCGCAACGTGTGCAGGAGACGAGGCCCGGACAGACCGGGCCAGCATGAGGGTGTGGGGCCGTGGAAGAATTTAGACTCCCGCGGCGCCACGCGCGCTAGTGATAGAAGAGACACCGGGGTGGTTTTAGTCAGTTAAAGTCTGACAGACCCCGTCGCCCACCACAGAGCGGCGGACATCCTATGAGGATTTCCAACCCGAAAAAAAAAAGCGGGGTTGCGGTCAAGCACTAGTTTGTAATTATTATATACAATATGTAAAGAAAACCCTGTCCGACCCATAAGGATAATAAAGGTTAGATAAACACTTGACCAAATATAATATAAAATTTTACATAATCATCACAGTAACAATAATAATGAATTTTGAAATAATCTTTTTTTCCCGGGTATTAATTCCAATTTCCCCGAAATTTGGTAATTTTTAAAAAACTGACAACACCATTTGTGACGGAGCGAATAGCGATGCGACCACGTGCCGCATGCCCCGCCCCCCTTCACCCGCGCATACATGCGCGGGTGAAGGGGGGCGGGGCTATCGGGTTGCCTACCGCACATGCATTAAGTTACCTCGCTTTTTCGAAATAATATTTATTTTTTTTGGGGGATTTTTTTTAAAGTTTAGCCCGGCTTTGTAGGCATTATTAGAATCAGTTAACGATACCTAACAATACCTTCACGGATCGGACAGGGTTTTCTTTACATATTGTATATTAACAAAAAACCTTGTCATTTTATGATTAGCCTAGCGATGCTATGTCGTATAATAATTCCTATTCGAAGTATTCTTACTCGACTAACTCGTATTTAAAATATACTTAATAGCAAAGTAACTGTGAACAACTTGGAGGTAACGCTCACCAGTCACCGGTCGCTCCCGCGGCACTCGGCTCGCTTCGCACGTTCAGCTCGCGCTTTTAACCCCTCATTTAAATCAAATCAAATAGTTTATTTGTGATACACAGGTACTTAACATAGGTCTTACAAATACAAAGTGAGTTTCTGCTGTGATCTGCCTCACAGGCACACAAATTCATTGTTATCATTCATTATTATATTATATCACTCATTTCCTCGTCCTTTTAACTAACTCATTAGCGGCGCCACTATTGGCGTGAAATGCAACTACTTTGCTTTATGCCCATCAGTGGTCAGCCGGGAATATCGGTATAAAGGTTAATTTCATCGATCCACCCGTCATTAAATTAGGCGCATCGTAATACATATAACCGGCCATTTATGTACAGCGGCGTATCGTGAAATGGCCAGGTAGATCAGCATATTAAATTTTTTACGTTAGTATCTACCACGACACAAAGAAGAAAAGTATATTCTACATTACCTACAAATTATAATAACAGCATAATTGAAAATTCAACCAAAGCTATAAAAATAGATTTAAAAAGCAATTTAAATATTTTAATTAGGTACAATAAATGTTCTTATAATTTAAACGCCTATTTAAATGAGCTTGAGACCCAAATTGAATTGTAATCTATACTTTGGTATGTTAATCTCAGTCACTCTGACATTATATGGTACTTTGTGTTGTTTATAGCATTATTTTTATTGATAATACTGACCTAATTTTGATCCTATGTATGTGCTTAATTGCATGCCACGTGATGACAGAATGTGATAATACCATTTACTAAATTTAAAAACATTTACCATATTCTGACGAAGATTATGATTTCAATAAAGACTGTTCTCATTCTGGCTGGTCAATGTTATTATAGTATGGTATTCTCTCCATTTTTCTGCTCTGTACCTACAAATCTATGTTATGCATTATTTCTGAAATAATTCATTTCTATCAGAACGGATATGATTACGAGTCCGTTTCATTGTTCCAACGTACCTACAATATCAAATCATGCATTATTAATCATTTTGCTAATAGAGTATGGTTTGATGGATATGACAGTAAAGCTATTAAATGCGGGTAATGAGTTTGTAAGTTCAATCAATAGCCGATGTCCATTTATAAACCGAAAACACCACGCGTTTGATTTTAGCTTAGTAAACCGCGTCATTCGATTGAACAGTCATTTCATCATTTTAAACTAGTGTCTAATATTAAATTTTGTCGCAATAATAACTTATTTATCTATAAGGTTTAAGCTTTATGTCGCAGTTTTACTAACCAATTACATTATTGTTGCAATCATATTATCAAATTGTAATTGAATACAGATTGGTAAAATATAAAAATGTATTATAAATGTACTATATTATTGTCACAGTTGAAATTTTGTATTGTCTCCAATATAAACTTCCACTGTGCATACATATATCAATAATTTGATAGCTTCATGGTTAGGATGAAGGCGAAATACGGTATGTCCTTTTTATTCTGCCATTTGCTCGACATATTTAACGTTAAATTGGCTTTTATCAAACTTTCCTAAGAGCTGCGCTTTTATGTCATATTCTTTATAGGGCTTTCCCTCCTCGCAGCCATGATTGGATTTCACCGCGTATGTTACGGAGCGTTGTCCTTGTCTATGAAAACAACTTGCTAATATTTCAGCTTCTCAAAATTGTTGATAAACCAGTTCATAAAATTACGATCGGGCTTCCCTTGAGAAACTAACCTTAGAAAGCCATTTTCGTTTTCAATATGACTTATTATAAAGCGCTTCTGTTATTGGAGGTTTTAAAGCCGTGGTCTTGGTTGACCCAAGTTTGGTCCAAATTACAAATGTTTGTATTTGGAACGAACTTCTAGTAAGTAGTTTGTTGAAGAAGTTAATTGGTAGAAATCACGTAACGAAAAAGCGTTCTTCCATAGTTTGTGGGGGTACTAAAACCTATCAAACACAAAGTATTTATTTTAATTAAACATACAGATTAAATAGTCAGAAAGTTTAAGCACACTGTTGTCTGTATGAAAAAAACAGGCAAAAGCTTGCAAGGACAGACATGCTTTTTAATTGTTATAAAATCTTGGATACATTATTCTGATAGCTGCTATATGTGTGGACAATATGAAATCATAAATAAACAAAGAAACAATTAGATATAAAATCAAAATAAGCCTTGCCAATAGCGATGTGTCCAAAGTATGAAAATCAAAAAAATAATTAGTCCGTCTTATAGATAACTAGTTGTTGCCCGTGACTTCGTCCGCGTGGAGTTCAGTTTACAGAAGCTCACTTGATATAAAATAAGCGCCTGTTAAAATAATAGGAGCAATATGTACGCGCCAACGGTCACTCCCGTTTTCGCAACATTTTTTGTTACTGCTCTGCTTCTATTGGTCATAGCGGGATGTTATATAACCTATGTCCTTTCGCAGGTTCTAGACTATCTGTGTACCAACTTTCATTACAATCGGTTCAGTAGTTTTGGCGTGAAAGCCGGACAGACAGACAGACAGAGATACTTTCGCATTTATAATATTAGTATGGATAAAAAAATTAAGATATAGCTAAACTAAAAACTATTGAGATATAGCGTATTAAAGTTACGGAGTGGGGGCTAAGTACGTCATGCCATGGTATATTTTGTACCACGGCGTGACGTCATGCGACATTTCAAATCAATATATCTTCCTAAGCGGAAAGCCATGACGAGTAGAAGCTCTAGGAGTTTTGCTAAAGAAAATAAGGTACGCAGCTAGCCTATTCTGTAAAAATGTTATCGTGAAAACTAGGGTGAAGTATGCTGTCATGCCACCTTTATGTTAAGGATTGAGTTTCACTGAGAGGTTTTATTACAATGGCACCGCTGTATCTGTTGTCACCAAACCTAGTGTATTTGAAGAAGAATTTAATGCCTTCCCTATATTATCAACTACTTTTTACCTGAATTTCCGCAATTCTGTTTAATTATTTAGGTACCTACTTAAATGTTACTTAAATGTTGAGGTTACTTTTGAGAAAATGACGAATGTACAAAGACGATAAATGATGGAGGCGTCTAAGGATTTCTAATCTAATCTAATTTAGAAAATGAATGCATTTTATGAAATAGGCATTCTCCCTTGCGTTTAAGAAAGTCCCTTTAGAAAACGTTTACCTACTGCGGATGAGTAGGTATATAAATGTACGGTATAAGAATGCAAAAACATGTGTGTGCAAGTCATTAGGAAGTTTTAAAAATCATAATCAGGCCCTAATGCTCCCCGTGCTTGGACATAGATAGGTAAGCTGTAATCTCCCATAAGGTCACAATGCGGATTAGTAGATTTTTAAAATAGTTTCTAATAATACACGGCTGAATAACTCTGGAAACGTATATTATACAATATGTAAAGAAAACCCTGTCTGATCCGTGAAGGTATTGTTAGGTATCGATAACTGATGCTAATGGATACACAGCCGGGCTAAACTTAAAAAAAATCTCCCTAAAAATGAATATTATTTTGCAAAAAGAGGTATCTTAATACATGTGCGGTAGGCAATCCTTCCGCGGGCGACGGGGTACAGGGCACGCGGCACGTGGTCGCATCGCTTATAATAATACCGTCAAAATTGTGTTGTCACTTTTTTTAAATAACCCAATTTCGGGAAATTGGAATTAATTTGCGGGAAAACAAGATTATTTCAAAATTCATTAGTATTGTTACTATGAGGATTACGTAAAATTTTATATTATATTTTGGTCATGTGTTTACCTCATCTTTATTATCCTTATGGATCGGACAGGGTTTTCTTTACATAATGTATAATAAAAATTATTCTACCTGCACCCGTTGCAAAACAAAAATACATGAACATGCAGAATGCGGCAAAACTTGACGCTAATGAGAGATATGGTTGAGTGGTGTCCTCTACTGTCTTGCTGGAGAATGTAGACGCGTGTAGGGCTGTTGAAGAAAGCTTAAAATAGACTACCTCATAATAAATGTCAATGTTAAAAGATACAAGTATAAGCGTGCTTACGCGAAAAATTCCCCTAATAAGCAATTCAATCATTTTTATTAATAAATATAGTACATATTTCTAACATCCTACCATCGTTTTACAATACGGTGTTATGAAATAACCGGGAAAATACTAGAAATGTTTTTCATAGGTACATTTGTGAATTAAACGTGGCAATAAAGTAAATCATTGCCCGATATGTTGAAATATTATTATATTTAGTCTTCAAAGAAAAGGAAAAGTTTATTCATTATTTTCTAATATTATGTCCGATTACACAAATTTCGATACAAGTTATATAAAAAAAAAAATACTGTGGCATTAAGTCGTAGTAGTAATTCATTGAATAATAGTGTTTTTTTTTAAATGCGTGCCTAAATGGTAAAACATGGCTGAATCTGTCACGTACATTTTTTGTCATCGTTACTCACCCGTGTTTGCAAAATAAAATTATCTTTATTTAATATAAAAATATTCAGATAGATTTCAATTACAACTACAATAAAATTATAAATAAGTTATAAATAAAGATAGAAGATTCAAAAAATAATTGTATTATTAACACCGAAGTTCGTCTGTGTGTCAAACCGCATGGGCCTCCCTCCTTCTTTCACTCTTCCCTGTCGACTGCTATTTCAGCTCGTCGTCGGTTCAATGTTTCCTCTGCCTCCTCCTGTGTCGTTTGCTCGGTACACTCGGGTATCAGACATTTGCTCAATTTGTCTGTGTCTCTGAGGGTGTGACCAGCCCAATTCCATTTCAGTTTTCTGGCTATTCGTGTGACGTCAGCCACTTTCGTTACAAGTCTGATTTCGTTTTCAATCCGGTCTTTCCATTTTAGTCTCACTATACTTATTTCCATGGCACATTGGTAGAAAATGTACTTTAGTAAAAATTAGTATAGTAATTTTTCAATCACACAATAAAAGTAAAATCAAATACCTATAGTTGCCTTACTGGTTGTCTTTGTAAATACTTAGCAAATTTCAAAATATTAGCTATTGTAATTAAGCTTGTACATACAAAGAAACTTTTAAAGATTACTAAACCAAAGTGTTGACAAAAATCACAACATCAAGGCATAGTGTTATACTTAAGATTTCCATAACTGCAATCAAGTTGAAGGTTATAAATTCTATTAATAGATGATATCATCAAATAAGGTCATCACCTGAAGTGTGAAGATAAAATTAATCGTATAAAATAAATGGCAATGCTATTTATGCTAGCTCCGAGCCTGATCTGGCGACACTTTTAATTTTTATCATTACATTTGTCATATGACCCTATTTCAACATATGGTTTTTTAACAGAGACCCTGCTTGACTTGAAGTGTCAGAAATAAGATCTATTTACACTAGAGTTGTTCTGTAGCCTTGATCTACTCTTCACGCAAAGATATGATTAGTAGAAGCGGAATACAAACTTTTGTTCTCCGAGTGATTTTCCCTTTGAAGTAAAAGAGGGCCTTTCTCAGTATAGGTAAGTAGATAGGTAGGTAGAAAGTTGTGATTTGAGGGGCTAGGATGTGATTGAGAAAGTGAAATAAGGAGAGTAGATACTATTTCTTTCAACGTTTTTCGTCTTTACTTTTTAAATAAAGTTTATAAGAGATATAAATATCCACCGAACAGTCTAATACTCTTTTTTTGTTAACTGATTAATTTTAGAACACTATACCTATAATATTAATTTATTGAATATTGCTTTTTTTTTTAATTAGCATACTTTCTTCAGTTACACAGTTTGTAGTCACAAATATACTTGGTTTTGCTATTAGATTTTTTTTAAAATGCTTCTCCATTAAGTAAATACTTAGTTATCACTTACTTAGAACGGAAATGCAATGCAGAAGTTTCGCTCGGCTCACGTATTTGTCACAGGTTTTTTAAACCTAAAAACAGTTTTAAACATCATTGCATCTTCAGATAAAATGTCTGCCTATTTTAGTAACGCGTTTCGACTTGTAAAGAGAAATTAAGTGCAGCCAATTTAATAAGGATGTCGGATATCAGTTTACAGTGGCGTAAGCTATATGGCAAAATCCATTAATCCTGTTGAAATTGTTGTAATCGAAACATAAGTGATTAGTAACAGAGGACTGGTTGGCGTCTCAGAATAGATCAGGATCATAAATTATGTATCTACGTGCTGCCGCTCCCGAATCAAATGTAGGTCATGAACGCAGGAAAAGGCTCAACATCATACACTCACTATATTACCCAAAAGCTATTTCTAACCTAAATCATTTTCTTTACTTACTCATACTTTTCAGATAATATTTATATAAATGCACTTATATTATAATTATTATACTAATAATTTAACGCTTTTAGGCTTAGAGATCATTATTTATCAATTACAACTGCGATAATGAATGTTTCATCGAGAACACTTGAACTCTGAAGCGTGGAAAGTGCACAAGTGAACTTACTTATACAAGCAGTGATTTACACACGATACAGGGACTGGAAGTAAAGAGACAGATGCACAAGTGCACTTAACTGAAATATAATGTCGGTTTTCTTCTTCCGATTCCACAATTTACAACGCGCTGAAGAAAAACGGAAGAAGCACAGCAGAAACACGAATACTAGACGAAACATGAACTCAGACGTGCTTACAGCCCCGTCCCGACTGCTCGAGCGACCCCTCAGCGAACCGATCGACAGCCTCGATGAAATTGCTCTACAGATTCCCAGGTTTATTAGACTTGTTATCATTTCGCTTTAGCTTTGTGTGATAACTGGGCCCTGTGTGCTTGCCGCTCTCTGTGCTGTTCCCATTTCCAACATTTGATTTCGAATGAACACCCATCAACGATGTTTCAATTGGTACCGAAGATGTTAAAACATAATACTTCTTTCAAAATAAAACTGCGTTGTAAAATAAATATCAACATTATTTCAATAGTAATTAAGTTGCTTTTAGAGTATCTAGCACTATTGAAAAAGTTATAGAATGTTTGAAGTTGTAGCATAACCCAAAGTTTATTTATTCAAACTTTTCGCACATAAAAGGTACAAAGGCGGAATTAATGCCTCAGGCATTCATTCTTATTCATATTTATTGTGTAGGACATAAAGTTATTCCTCCATGAACCCGTATTGTTTACATTTTTGACGAATATGTCAAGGTATTTATGATAAACTGTTATGGAAAATTGAAAGTACAAAATTTTACGACAGAATATTGTTGTTGGTTGTAAATTGCTAGATTAATGTACTTAAAAGAATTGTCGACAAAGAACTAACTTAACAACGGTAAATGGTCTATGATGTTTCTAAGATTCAATTTCTTTTGCAAGTAAGATTTCAATAATCAGATATGAATAAACGATCAATATTCAATATCAGAGCCGAGCCTTTGTCCGTAGTTACCGTATTGCAAAAGATTTTCAATTGAATATTACTTTTTTTTATGGGAAATGGATTCTGACATTTTTGTCTACTGATTCTTGTATTGAACATGTTTTTCATTTTTTTAGTATATTTTATTTATGTAAGCTTGTATATTGTTCATATATTTAACTGTAATTAATAATTGGATAACAATATTAATATTGTCAATTGCGTCATTTTTTGTTTTCTTTCTTGATTTCTTGTAAGTTGTGTGTGAGCTTTAGTGATGTGTATATAATGAAATATTTCCGTAAGTTGCATGTAGTCAAGTAAGTGCATGTTGCACCTAGAAAGCCAATTAAAATACGAATTTATGTACCTACACACATACAAATACGACCAAAGAAGTGAAGACCTTTTCTTATTGAACAAACCCCTCTCTCTCCAATAGCATGCATAGTAATATGATAAAGGCAATGAGTCCCCATTGTACACATCACCACTTGATTTAAATCTTATTCCCCTTTGTCATGTGACACTTACAAGGCGACTGATAAAGTGATATCCGCTGAGGTATAGCGGGCTGAGGCCTGTCGGGAGACCGATAAAGGATAGGAGTGCTAAAGTTTGTCAGGAAAAATTTGAATGCGCGGTCTGATTAACTTGACTGAGTGCTAAGTTAATCTTTTTATATTTTTTGACAAAAAGGAAAATATAACAAGTATTTTGGTCTGTCGCAAATCGGCTCCTAAAGGGCAGTAAGAGGGTAATTAATTTCTTAAGGGGAGTACGTACTAGTAAAACTTGGTTTGATTAAGTCAAAAATTGGTGTATGTATTTTTGGGTCAAATTTTCGAAAACCCACATCAACTTTTTGGAGCTCTACCCCTGTGGCAGTAAAAAGACGGGATTATAGATATACCTAAAGTAAATTTGAAAATATTTTTATTAGTATGGTAAACTAAATTAAAAAATTGGCATTATTTACCTCAGTAATTAATAAAGACTGTCACGTTAAAAAATCTCCTCACCAATACCTCATCTCTATGCTATATATATATATATATATATATATATTTTTTTTTTTTTTAATAATAATAAATTTATTCACGAATAAAAATACAAACTACAAAACGACATAAAACATAGTAACTCTAAAGGTAAAACATACGGTACATAATAGGAGCATCTGCAACCGAACTAGGTAAAACCTGTATCTCGGCGTGCAGCGCCAAACCTCTCAGCAAGTTAATATAAGAAATTAAGCTATCGCGAACAGCTTTATGTCGATAAAAGGAAAAGCAAAATACAACAAAATAAAGTAAACTAAGCTAAAAACTAAGTTTGTTAGAACAATTTTACAAAAAAACAAAATACAGTGAATGAAGCTCAAACTTAGTTAAAACAAATACAAGGAAAGGTAAGTGAGTTGGTTTTTATGTATGGAGAAGGGTGCATGAATGTGTACACGGTGGTGAGTGTTAGAGTGAGTGAGTGTGCATGTTTGGTGTGAAAAGTTGAGTGTACTCAGTTATGTGTGTTTAAGTAATATGAAAATGAAGAGCAATAAAAAAAATAAAATAAAATATCTGAAAAGTTGCCCAAAGGAGCCTATTTACTCTGGTACAATTAACAATTTTTCAGTGTCATCATATGTTAAAGTCAGCAAGTACTTCTTCACTCTGTCTTTACAACGATACCTAGTGAGAGGGTAAACGTCTAGAATGTAGTTGATTTTATTATAGACATAGGGACCCAAAAATACAAAGAATCTTCTGATAAAGGAAGTTGCAGGTTTATGCTCACGAGTGCAAACTATTTGTTTCCTACGCCTATGTTTGTAGTTGGGGTCATATGCCATGTTTCGATGTTGCTTTAGAATTACTGTCAGTATATAGAGCTGTCTAACCGTAAGCACTTCACAATATTTATAAAGCAACGTCGTAGAAAATAGTCGAGGCTTGTAAGTGCAAATCTTTAGTATTGCGCGTTGAGCAATCTCAGTAGGTTTAATGATTGTTTTGGGAGCTCCTCCCCATGACGAAATGCAATACGTTAAAACTGACTGACACAAGGCAAAATAGATTTGTTTCAATACCATAGGATCAACCACATGACGCAGCCTCTTAAACACATAAATAAGTTTTCTGACTCGAGCGCTGAGTAATTTTATGTGGTCTTTGAAACTAAGATGACGGTCGAAGAGGATCCCTAAATATTTTATTGTAACAACGCGTTCGATCGGATTACAGGTACAGTGTGTGTCTAGGGAACATTGATGAGGGACTATATTATAGTTACACCCTGCTTGTGTTGATTGTCGTATACTGAAAGTTAGGTATTTCGTTTTAACAGTATTCAAGGTCAAAAGATGAAGCCTGAGCCATTGGTTTACTACATTAAACCCATTCTGGGCAGCATTAAAGGCCTCATCCCAAGTATTGGCAGAGAAAAGAAGAGCTGTGTCATCAGCGTAAGATATGATGTCGCCATTGGGTACGATGATGCTAGTAAGATCATTTATGTAAATAAGAAAGAGAGTAGGCCCCAAAATACTGCCCTGGGGAATGCCAAAAGACACTGGAAGATCAGCGCTAACATGACGCCCTATTCGAACGCACTGCGTCCGCCCAGTTAGATAGCTTTCGAAAAGCCGGAGTTGAATTCCTCTCACTCCAAGCTTTTCTAGCTTGGTAATTAAGATGGGAATAGAAATAGTATCGAAAGCTTTTTTTAGGTCTAGAAAGATGGCTAAACATTTTTGCCCTCGGTCCAAGTTAGTACTAACATATTTAGTCAAATAATAAACAGCATCATCGGTAGATCTATTTGTTCTAAAGCCAAACTGATTGTTTGCAAGCAATTTATTTTTTTCCAGGTATTTTGTGAGTCTATTATTAATTATCTTTTCCAGGAGTTTTGAGATAGCGGGTAAAATAGAGATTGGGCGATAATTAGAGATGTCCTTTTTGTCACCACCTTTAAAAATCGGGCGGACTTCAGAACTTTTCAATTGGGAAGGGAACTGACCCGTCTGAAGGCATTGATTAAAAATGTAAGTAAGCGGCGGGACAAAGAAGTGAATGTGTTTCTTCAAAAGTTTATTTGACACATTATCGCGGCCCACCGAACATTCTGTCTTTAGACTCATCACCAGACGAAAGACCTCATCTTCATCCGCTTCCTCTAACACAAACGAGTTTAGTTGAGTACTAGTATTGAGGGAATCCGTCAGCAGCGGGGATGCAGCATCAACTGTATTGTGAAGGTTCAAGCATTCTTCAGCTAAGGTCCGGCCTATATTTACAAAATACTGATTTATATAGTCCAGGGACTTTTCAGGTGAGGAGCCAACCTTCAGAAGATGGGTCGGTTGACTAGGGACTTTATTTAAGCTAGAGATCTCTTTAAGAACTTTCCAAAGCTTTTTTGGATCGTTTTTTGTTTTTTCAACCTCCGATTTCTCATACTCATGTTTGACTTTCTTTAAAATGTTAGTGCAAAAATTCCGATATCGCATATAGGTAACCTTTAGAGTTTCATTATCTGGTGAGGACTTCAATTCATAGTGTAGTCTGTCTCTATTTCTCATACACCTCAATAACCCTGGAGTTACCCAAGGTTTGATGATCCTTTTACGCCTTGATATTTTGACAACAACGGTGTTATTATTTGTTGCGGCCTGTATTGAGCTGGTGAGGTAGTTGATAGAGAATTCAGGATCATTAGACTGGAATATCGGAGTTAGATCGATTTTTAGGATGTCCTGTGTTAAGGCTTCCTCATTGGTTACAGTATATGTACTGTTTATAAGGGCTTGAGATAAATTAAGATCTAAACATACTATCACAGGGTAATGATCCGTTAAAGTAGTAATAGGAATCAAAGTATGTGAGCAGTAGGTACTTCTTAGTAATATATGGTCCAGACATGTTCCACTCGCACTGCGAGTAATTTCTGTGTGGGCAGGTAGTAACCCGTGAGACGCAGTAAGAGTCAAATACTTCTCTCCAGTTAAATCAATTTTAGAATTGTTGATGGGAATATTAATGTCACCCAGTAACATCAAGTTTTTGCATCCTTCTACTTTTAAAAGAGTCTCATGTAATGAGTCAAGAAAGGGATCAACGTTTTTGTATGAGGGAGAGCGGTATATAGAAACGATCGTCAACTGCTTGCCAAATCGAGTTATAAGGCAGTTTCCTTCTTGAAAGAGTGGTTCCTCAAACACTAAATCAATATGTTCTTTGTAATAAATAATTACTCCATCATTTTGCTTTAAATTTTTTAAAGTAGAGTACGATTGGAATCCTGATAGATTAGGAATAACATTAGTTTTTAATAACCAACATTCCGTGAGAACAATTATGTCACAATTAATTTTTAACCTATCCAGTAACAATATAAGTCCAGGGAGGTTACAATTAACGCTACGGATATTTTGCGTAAGTATGGTCAGACGTTTGTCAGGCGAAAAAGATATCACCTCATGACAGTCTTCAAGATCACAAACTGATACTTTTGAGACAGAGCAATTAAAATAAAGCTATTTAAGTCACCAAAAATGACTCTCTATAGGAAATGGGACAAAGTAACAAATGGCAACCAGAAGTAAAGGTTAAATAATAATAGTAAGCTAGTGAAGTGATACTCTTCAGCTCATAAAAAATGTTTAAGTGTGTGTAAAGGTTCATGTTTAGTGTAGATTGGCAATAATTAAAGAAAGTTAATAAAAAAATTGAAGCATGCATAAACAATATATCAGAAATACAATATGACAAAAATGTGGAACGCTTCACGATTTTGCGTGTCATCCTTGCGCAGGGGCCATGCTAATCTTCTCTGTATCGTTCCAATTTTAATATATGTACTGCCGAAGCAAGTATATATATAGGCGTACTCTGTATATAGATATTGAAAAAATTAATAGATAAGAAAAAAATATAAGGCACATGGACGAATTAATTCAAAACTTAGTACTTAAAACAAAACTATGTGTTTTAACGGTTTCCAGAAATCGTCTCTTACCGAGCTGGACACGGGTAATAAAGTTTAAGGGTTGGATTTTACTGCTTCCTTCCATTAACTCGAATATGGGTGTAAATAATCTTAAACTCAAACTAACCAAAGGCTTTTTACAACAAGCGTTATCGTGGTAAAAGAAGAGATAACGGTTTATTTAATACATTTTATTCTGTTGATCTCTAATTTTGAAAATAAGCCTGAATTACCTAAATAAAAATTATAATAATCGCAAATATTCATTTACGAAAGTTTTACATTGTAGGTACAAAATACACGCGCACGAAGTCGCTGGAAAAGTGCTATAAATATGTAATGATTGATCGGATGACAATATATGGTTAATTATGTGTGTCGTCGTTCTAAAACCAACATGGGCCATCAATTATTTTTAATGCACTCCCACAATGTGGGTGTATAAAATAAAAGAGCTACTAGAATAACTCTAAAATTATATGACGCCACTTATAATTCATGTTCAATAAGGCGGACGTCAGAAATGAGGAGATCCGCAGAAGAACCAAAGTCACCGATATAGCTTTTCGAATCGTTAAACTTAAGTGGCAGTGGACAGGGTACATTTCTCGTAGAACCGATGGCCGATGGAGCAGTAGGGTTCTGGAGGTACCGGAAGACGTAGCGTAAGGAGGCCCCCAACAAGGTGGACCGATGACCTGGTGAAGGTCGCGGGAAGCCGATGGATGCGGGCAGCACAAGACCGGTCATCGTGGAAAGCTTTGGGGAAGGTTTTTGTCCAGCAGTGGGCATCTATAGGCTAAAGAAGAAGAAGAAGAAGAAAGGCGGATGTCTGAAACCTGAAAATAAATTTTAAACCTTTAACCGATTGATTTTTTGTCTCCAAACCATGCATTGCTATCCAAACGACAGAGCATGATTAATTGTGTAACATCATTCTAAATCCAACATGGCGGAACAACCAAGAGGGGGGATAATGGGCATGGCGTTGAAGAATCATTAGAAGGTCTTATTAGAACTAGATTTTTAGAAATTAAACTTGTAACAATGATGTGTTAAATGATATGACTATGCTGACAAACGGGTCCAGCAATAACTAAAAAGCCGAAAATAAAAAATCTTAAAAAAAAAAAAAACACTTTTTATGGAATGCGCTGAAAAAGAATAAAATAATTTTTACTGCTAACCTAAAACATGATTTCAAATTTAACACAATTTAGATATATCACATAAAAGCTTGTAGTGAGATTTATGAAGATAAACAGGTAGCTAAGTTAAATATTTTAATATTAATCATTGTATCTATTATAATTTCCAAACTAATTTAATCTAGTGACAAGCTTTTATGCCGTATTAATTGTGTCAAACGTGAAATGACGTTATAGGTACACACAAGATGTATTTTTTTTCTTTTTAGTACATTTCAGAAAAACCTTAGTTTTAAAAACGTTTGTTTACTTTTAATTTGCTCTCCTCACACAAATGTCACACTAATATTGTTATTATAACGCCCTCGGCGCGCGAGACGCACTTGGCCGTTTTAAAGAACTGCGCGCTTATAATGAAGAATGCGCAATAAGTTTTTTTTTATATAAATATGGTTAGCAGTGATGCAATCGTTGATGGTAAAGCGCGCTAGTTTATTAAGCCTACTCACACAAAAGAACTGAGTAAATAGGAAGGAAGACGGCAGTTGAGCGCGGTGATGCAATGTTAAACCCAACAACACGACCAACGATGCTGCGCCAGAGGGATATTGATCTGGAGGCCCTCCACAACCAAACTCCCGACACAACAACATTTCGCGCATCGTACCCGGCACGTACGTCGCAACACAACTGCTCAGACCCGTCCTCCGTACGGCTTCACCAGACATCATGCCGGAACACGATGAATCGCTTGGCGGCATGACTTTGTCTGGTGGGTGGTAACTTACGCCGGTTATAGGTTATAATTTTAGGAATGTGTACTCACATTCCAGGTAACATTAATTCGCATAAAGTTTAATCTTGGAAGCGATTTTTTTTTGCAATTTTCAACCAAAGAAAATATAAATTGTCCCTGAATTGGACTCTTGCTTCCTTACAATTAAGTACCTTTTGTGAATTTTTTTACAAGTTTATTGACGATACGAACAATGGTAGGATTGCTAGATGAGCTTTATGCAAATTATGTTTGTACAAATGTAACTTTTCTAAAGTTATATGTACTTTCTAAGCACCTATATCTCGGACACCAATGACTGAAGGTGAAGGAAACCATCTTGAGGAAACCTGGACTATAAGTCTGAAATCGCCAACCCGCATTGAGCAAGCGTGGTGGTTACGCTCAATCCTTCTCTGTATGAGAGGAGACCTGTGCCCAGCAGTGAGACGAGATAAAGGTTGATGATGATGATGAATGTAACCTAACGCCTATTTATTGAGCCAACTTGATAGGACTATAAGAAACTTAGATCAAAGAGGACTAATTAACCATTTTTACCAATGCATTTTACTCAATAAGAGACGCTCTTACGGTCATTTGAATCTTGAATCTACAGAGAGAAAATCGTAGGATCTGACATACCTACATCACTATGTACATCTCACTAGATGTTCCCGATATTGACGCTTGAGTTTCGTATTCAAATACTGATGGATTCTTCATTATTCAAGGATACTGGTATGTACTATAACACTGACATGTAGTCATAGATGGTACAAAGGCATTTTTATGATAACGACTTACCTTTTTACAGAGGAGCTCGTATGGATCCAGAGAAATCTATGAATTATATATCATCCTTCAACCTTTTTTATCATCCCACTGCTGGGCAGAGGTCTCCTCTCATACAGAGAAGGATTGAGCGTAATCACCACGCTTGCTGTATTATATATAACAACACATATTTCTAAAGACAAATACATCAAATACTTTTTTAATTCGATACCATTTTGAATGATTATAAAATTTAGTTCAGTTTATCGCCACATAGCCGCGACACTGTTCACTTTATCAGGTAACATTTCAAAGATTTGAACATGGACGCAGTGATGCGATTCACTGCGGTGTTTGTTATACCGGATGCATATCGGGGGTGTGCGCATTGAAATTTCAATATAATTCCACAAAGCCTACTTATCACCGGGCGAGCAGACGGATATTAATGCGCCATAATTATGAGGGATACTCCGTCTATAATTAGGTACTCACAAAGCGTTTCGTTGACATATTTATAATTTAGGATTGGTCATTGATTCCCAGCCCTCAATGTATACTAAAATAATAATGAACTTAGAAAGCGTTTTAGACATACATAGCTTAGGTGAATTAGATATTCCTGTGACAATCCATTTTTACACACAAAACTTGGGCGTTTGTCCACAGTAGGCGTCATCGGGCCGCTACCGAGAAGGAGATTATGGCGCTGAAGTAACCATACCTACATAAGAAAACTCTATTAGTTAGTAATCAAATGTAAATATGAACAACATATTATATTAAAGCGGGTGCCTGACTTATGACAATCAGTGCCGGGCTGATCCCTGCAGAAAGTGCTTCTAATTAGGCTACAAGTAGTTATATAATGGAGTATTTTGTTTCCGTCACAAGTTCATCTTCAAGTAGATTGGCGATTAATTTATATTGCGATCATATTTTTCTAGTTTTACTTATTCATTTCATTGTGTTACCAACCTGTAGTCTTAAGTTGCCTGATATACTAGGAAAGGTATAAAGCCGTTTGTACCGTCAGCATGAAATTTATTAAGTCTTGAGGGCCTCTGAAATGTATTGTCTTACCCCCACCCCACTTCCGTCACCCCACAGACGTTCTTTGGTATGCGTTGTCTGTACAACACATCTCAGCGCCATGTTATAGCTACTATAGGTCGGCCTTCGTGTCTGTACTCTTTACCTCCCTCTTAAGTGCTTGAATCTTTGTATTGTTGATGTTTGTCAGAAAATGATTTGTAGTGAAACAGACAGAAAACAATGTAATGTATTTTTGAAATAAATTCCATAATTTCTTTAAAACTCATACATTATACTTACTATACTATTCCATATCCGTCTAAGTAAGGCCACTTGTATTTTCTGGAGATATACATATATTGAAACCCGAGCTTCAAACTACATGCAAATTATTTGACTGATCAATATTTTCACATTATTATTCTCATAGAATTTTACGGTGGCTGGCTCAATTTAGGAGTTCGGGAAAGTATTTTCGGCTTTTCGTATTCTTGATCGGTATTTCGCTTCGTTCCTCATCATTTGCAAATAGGTCATATTATCTCACCTCTAATCGCACAAGGTTACGCTGAAATAACATCCGATAGCATCTGAAACTACGTTTCAAATGTCAGTGCGTAATTTGGCTAGTAAAAAAAAAGGCTGGATCATTAAGGCGTGGCCTCGCGTTGAACAATGTACACACGCCTTGGCGAGCGAAGCTGATTCCCACTTGACTAGCTTTTTTTATAACACCAGATAAACAAACATTATTTAACCTAAAAAAGAGTACCTATTGCTATATAAATAGTTCAATTCTCATATAAGCTTATGTTGTTAATACCATTCGAAACTTCATCATAACCCTGTGTAATCATATGGTCACAAATTCATTCATGTGTATTATTCAATTCAGGTCCAACTGATTGTAAATGTCAAGCATACCAGAAGAGAGGGTTGACTGAACATGAAAAATTAATGCGGAAGATAACATGTGTACCGGTCAGCCCTCATCACTGAACTATAACGGTTAAATAAATATATAATATATTAACAAATATATTTTACTATAAGCGTTTGCCATCCATACTAATAGTATAAATGCGAAAGTAACTCTGTCTGTCTGTCTGTCTATTACGCTTTCCCGCTTAAACCTCTCAACCGATTTTGCTGAAATTTGGCACAGACAATCTTTATTTAGACCCTGAGAAAGAACATAGGCTTCCTTTTATCCCGGAAAAAATTGATATTCCCAAGGGAAATCTAAAAAGCGCGATATAACCGAACTCCACGCTGGCGAAGCCGCGGGCGGAAAGCTAAGCCTATTATATAAAAAAGCATGTTTACTATTCACACGTGCTAGAAATGAAAACTACAAAAATTTTGGATTGAAGACAAGACGAATGTAAAATTTCGGGAAGAGGATAATTGTAGGTTTTAGTCATTATCATAGTGATACAAAGTTGAAGTTGAGTTGAATAATTATTTTACATTTTTGGTGGATATATTCAGACTCAGAGCTCACATTTTCTTTGAATGTATGTAGGATTATATACCATTTTCTTTGCTATATATTTCACTATATACTTTCCCATGATATATACTTGTTAATTCCAAAAATAGTGTCTAATAGTTCAATCAAAATAATAGTCAAAATTGAAACTTGATACCAGCGCTGCCTTTATTCTTTATTTGGAACTATTTGAACGAAGCTACAGTTTTTGTTCTAACGAATAGCCATAGTAATTCTCAAAATTTTCGATAGATGGTGTTGTATTCAAGTAAAATGCATTCCTTCTCTATTTATCCTAAGTTAAATCTTATGAATTTTAGTTTCTGTCTCTTTTTATTGTCGCTTTTTCGCTTCATCGACTTTCAGATTATAACGATGCTAAAGTGTTCTAAATTTTTTTTAAAGACGGTAATAAAACTTTAACTAAAATGAAATTAACATAATGTTAACATGCTTTGTTTATTTGATTTAAATGTCCCGAGGTGCAAGGCGAATGAGCTGCGTGGTGTGATAAGAGGCACAAATTAGCTTCCTATCTGGAACAACATTTTCCACATTATTCGTTACAAAATATTTTATCTTACTTGTTATTGTATGTAACCTGCCGAAACTTTAGAAAAAAATATATATCGTTGTTTTTCTAGATTATGCAGGGTGTATCTGACATCGTAATGCAAACTTCGCGAAAAGGCTAGACCGCATGCCACTAATAAAATTATGATAGTCATTTATGTCGTTAATGAACGGTTACAGAATACACAGTGTTTAAAATAAAGTGTCGGCTCGGCTTTTGAACGCTGCAAGCGTGCCGCCGTGCGAGTTTGTAGGTATGACGTTGATCCCTGATGTGAACTCTATTAAATCAGCTGATAAGATCGTTTTTCGGGGTTTTGTTTTCATTGCGCTTTTTTAAGTAATTAGCGAATTATTTAATTTTTACTTTAAAATCTTATTGGGTTATAAAAGTATAGCAATTGTGAATGGTCTGATGTAAAAAAAAAACTGCATAAATTTATTTAAATCATGAAAAAGCCGACGAAAAATTCCAGCACTGGGGGGTTCAGAATCATGTACTGGATCCATGGTACTTGTTTGTGCGTCGATGTCAGATACACCCTTTATAGTATTTTATTTTTTATTGTATTATATTTGTCCACGCAGTTAAAACATTAGGATATGCCACAATTGAAATCTGAGTACAAAGTTATATATCTCATATTACTGAGTTTTTTTCCGGAGTGAAAAGATAAAAGATAGAACACGATAACACGTCGGATATTAAGATGAAAGTCATCTTTTAATTGAGTACTACCATTCACCGAACAAGTAGATGAAAACACTCTTCTATTTGAACTCGCGGCCGCGTGCGACTTCGTTCGCGTTTAGTTACTTATTATGCTCCAATCCTATTGGTCGCAGCGTGATGTTTTATAGATTAAAGCCTTCCTGGATTAATTGGCTATCATACACAAAAATATTTTTTCAAATTGGCCAGTGGTTCCTGAGATTAGCGCGTTCAAACAAACAAACTCTCCAGCTTTATATATTAGTATAGATTAATTACTCAACTAACCTGGGAGTTTAGTTATGTCCTTTTGGAATTAAATTCTTTAACGAAATTTGTGTTAGAATAAACTGATAAAAATGTCACGTAACGCATTGAGCCACGACAACGATAAGATAGATGAGAAAGATATAGTTCATGAGTATCGAAGGTGCTACAGTCAATAGGAAAATTGAAAATGAAGACGGCAGTTGTGAAATTTATTTTTACGGTTTTTGAGGGTGCTCAAGCCGATAGTGAGGTTAAAATGAAAATCTAAGATGTTAAAAACGAGGTGATCAATTCGCACCTCTCTATCCCTTCTTCCTTTTCTTTTGTATATAGGAGTGTGAGTGCGAGTACTGTAAGCATAAGGAACTTTGTTCCTTGCGGGGAGCCCCCGACCACAAACGGAGTTTACTTAAGATTTATACGACATCTATGTCATGTCGCAGACCCTGCACTGCTGAAACGCATTAATCAGGCCCTTTATCAGTTGCCCCTTACCCACTGCTTCTCTTCCTGGGGAGGTATCTACAAATCCACCTTAAAGCCAGTTAAGGTCGCCCAGCTAGCGATACTAAAGTTTAGCACATTCAAACCAATACGCTTTCCTACTTACATAGACACTGTTCCAGTTGTGCGGGGTTTTGACTGTAAGACAATTATACATACCTACTTAAAATTCTCCTCTATGAACACAAAAGGCAGCCCTACAACCTAATGTTACTACAGAAACGGCTTAAAAATCATGTATGTGACTATTTACATACTTTTAAGACAAAATTTGGCAAAAGATTTGTACGATTTCTATCCCCTTACCTTTATAATAAGCTTAACAAATTAATAAATATATACACCTTAACTACAAAACAATGCAAAATTGAAGTATTTACACTTACAGAATTTAAGCTACGGGGAGACAGAACAACTAATACGCTTACCTCTTTAAGAACGCTATTCATAGAAGAGCTCAGAAAACAAAGGGAACCCACACACATCGTTCACGAACACTTTTATTCACATGTTACTGCATAATTACTCAATCACACAAACACATACACAAACATCCATACATATATTATCATATACATAAGACACTCACATATATAGTCATGCAATCACACGGACCTTTATGCATGTAATCAATTCAATCCATTTAATTAATTAATTATTATTTGCAAATTAGTCCCTTAATTACTTATCAATTATTCAGTGTTTCTGTAGTACTAATGTATATATGCCTTTTTGCTTGGCACTTTCTTGGTATAATTCACGAGGGGAATGGTGCTGATAGCCGAAATACAGGCTACGCCTAGTTCGGCTACAAATGCTAAACTCTATATTTTAATTGAAATTGTTGCCAAATGTCATGTATACTAGTACTAAGTTTTTGGAAATAAATTATTATTATTGGGTAACAGTTCAAAAAATAAAATAAAACGGTGAAATGATCTGACAGTTATTCACAACCACGACTAAGCACAGGAATCAGCCCTAAAAACAATCAACACTATTATTGTTAATATTTATGTAAGTTTACAATTTAATATTCATGACGTATCCCAAAAATCGATTTCAAAGCATTTAATTTTGCTGTAATAACACAATAAATTCTCAGATGTGAATTTATGAAACTAAATGTGATTTTACAAAATTTTGGCAACAGAAGACATCTCATCATTAAAGTTCAAATCTAGCCGTAATATCATTTAAGTGACAATGTCAAAAATGAAGAGAAATTAGAGGAAGTTTTGACAGAACACTGAGATCGGACTGTAAATGTTCTTCAAATTAAGAGAATTATCACTCAAGAATCGTATTTTATATTCAAAAAATGATTTCCAATTCATAAATAAACAAACTGTTTTTCGCTTTAATTCGTTAGAAGAACATACAAGTAAAATCGTTCTGAAACTCTTAAGATACAACAGCTGTTAAATTTAATAGCACAAGCCAAGTCAATGTACACAACGATCTACGTCGTAGCACACAAATATCTACGTCGTAGTACACATAGTAAGGTCTACGTTGTAGCACATTGCTATCTACATCGTAGCACATTGCGGGCATTGGCGTAGCACATAGCGTCTTTTTTTGACGTCGTGGCATTTTGCAGGCTATTTTCATAATCAGATCAGGTCACACCGGTCTACGTTGTAGCACATAAAACTTAATATACAAGATAGGTGTACATCGTAGCACACAGCCATCTATATCGTAGCAAATAGCTGTAGGGCATTGGCGTAGCCAGAACGACATTTTTGACATCGTAGCAATATAAATATGTACGGACGACAGCAGGTCAAGCTACCAGAAATTGTTAAATATTTTCAATCAACCTTGAGCCTTAATGCTTTAGCGGTAAAGTTGAAAATCTAATAGAGAAATCTCACAGATTGTAGTAGCTAGATGTGCTCTCGTCTGTAGAAGCGCACATAAACCATGCACAACCACAGATGGCTGTACCCTCTTGCTGTATAAGTACTCAACATTACTGCTATAGCGAATGACATTCATTGGACACGTGTGAGCCACGGATAAATACATATCTACAGTAAATATTCGTGTATAAAATCTGCTGAAGAAAAACTTATACTAAAACTTATACGAGTACAAGACGCGTGCACCCAGGCAGGCAATTCATATATTTTCTGATTAGAATGTTCTGTCAAGAAGTTCTCAGCCTGACAGAAATAGCGTTCTTACCTTATCCTCTTTCAGTAAATACTTAAAACTCCGTGCTGAGGACTTCATTGCTACGGGCTGTCCGAGCGCGTCGCCAGCGCATATACCTGGTGAAGTCTCAACGTACCATAGAGTCGATAAAAGACGTTAGAAGGAAAGACGTCAATGCATTTAAAGTTACGATATTTTATTACACTATTTTGCTATATCTCGAAAATTGAAAGTTCTATAAACTCAAAACTTTTAGTAAAACTTTATAACCTCAAAATCTTTCATTATACACTAATTTTAGGGTTATAACACCATTAACACAACAATCACATTTCATCATCATCATCATCATCATCCTCTACTCGTCCACTGCTGGACATAGGCCTCCTTCATGGCACGTCAACAAGCTCGATCCTGAGCAGTTCAGAGGGGGGGGGGGGGATCATCATCTCACCCGAGTCATTTTCAATCACATTTAAAAGTTCGTAACTTTATGTTAAGAAATACATATTAGAAATTATAAATCTCAAAATTACGAAATTAATAAGCACACAATTAAATTTCCTCCAAAACATGAAATTTAAAACGATTCACGTTGAAAGCACAGATTTCAATTTTACCAATTATTTTTTATCAATTGATTTTAATCAAATATCAATTTTACCGATGTAAACTATCGACCTTTTGGTCGCCGTAACGTGTATGAGAAACTTTGCGCATGCTTGAGTACATGTACCTACATCAAATTCTTTGTTAACATTAATATGACAACCAATTATGTATATACTTACTAGCGACCCGCCCCGGCTTTGCACTAGTGCAATGCTGATACTAAATACACTACAGAAAAACTGTGAACGTTGTATAAAAAACCGCCGCGAACCGGGGTCGCGTACCGCCGCAAGCGCGCCCCCCTGCAATTTTTAAATCTGTAATATCTTCGAAAATATTCATTTAAATCATGTGCTATAAACGGCGATATACATCTATATTAAATCAACAATTTATTTAAGATATTAAATTGGATAAGGATTAATGCTGTATTGGTTAAAGTCGCTTCAAAAATTAGCCGGTATTTGTCGTAAAAAGTAAATGGCAAAAAAAAAATTTTGGGATAGACATATACCTACCATCGCGGACTTTTTTGTAGACATTTTCGATGTGTACAATATTTAGTACATTATTTTGATAAATCTCGTAGGTTTCAACCTGCGTTTCACTGCAAATGCGGTAAAAAATTAATTATTGACGACATCACATTAGAAATCTCAAAAATAATAGTATTTCCCCACAATAAGTTAATGGATGTTATTAAACATATAAACCCTCCTCTTTAATCACTCTATCTATTAAAAAAAAACGCAACAAAATCCGTATTTTTATAGATTTAATCGCCGGCAGAAGTTACCACCCACCAGACAAGGTCTTGCCGCCAAGCGATTTAACATTGCATCACCTCGCTCAACTGCCGTCATCCTTCCTATTCCTAAGTTTTTTAAGTGAATAGGCTTAATAAACTAGTACGCTTTACCATCAACGATTGCATCATTGCTTACCATCAGGCGGGATTGCAGTCAAGCACTAGTTTATAATCATTAAAAAAAAATACAGATGAACATAATGAAAGAAACTTGTTTTATAATATGTAGTGATAATCTGAGTGCGTGTGATTTATTTGTCTGATGCGAAATGCGCTTCCGTATTGATCTCTTCCAACAACAAGCGGCGATACACATTCTAATACAAGTCCCGAGCTCCTTCTTGACGTTTTTATCTGTGCTGGGTATAACACATACTTCTACTAGAGACTAATGAACTATCGTCGCACGAAATAACTACTAATTCTGTTTCGGTTGCAATTAGAATACTCATACGCATTATTAAAATTCACGTAAATGTAGATGTTAGCGGTTTGAGCTAAGCAATGGAAAACTGACACGTATAAATTATTCCATAATAGTACTGCTTGACCGAAAGATATGAAGATTCCGACGAAGATTAACAGTAAGCCACTGAGCGTTGTACAAACTTTGGAAATGGGATAAAATTTGCTCAGGTCAAATATTAATCTTATGCAAAAGTTTTGTAGTCGCTCAAGTTTATCTAGTTAAGCCTTAGTGAGATAATTGACATCAGTGTATCCAAGGATGGGAAAGTAAAAAGGATTTTGCAAGCGTAGTTTTAAGGTCAGTTGGGAGATTCTGATTAATTAATTACACTTGGGTATACATAGTTCACAAATATAAAAGTAGATAAATCCGCAATCGTCTTAGACTTGAACCTGGGGAACCTGCGACCATTTTAATCTCGGGGATGATTCGTGATTCGCTTTTAATTAGCGTAAGCTTTTACTTTGCATTTAATTATTAGAATTAACTCGCGACGTCCCTCGAGTGCAGTAAAGTATGATTTTACCAGCCTGCGATGATTGATCTTTGATTTTTGTCGCCGTTATTTTAAGTCAATATGTCTGTTTCAATTGTTTTAATTTATCCATGTGCCGGTAAAATGTTGTCAGTCGAAATCATAATATCGCATGCAATTAATACAAAATTAGCAAAGTGTGTGTCGGATCACGCATAAACAGGTAAAACTTGTCAAATTACTTAATAAGTATTGAACTTTATCACTAATGCATTAGGTTCATGGTTGGTTGGGAAATTTGACAGTTCCGAGTAGCTTGATGTGCGGTATGTAGCTGTATGTGCGGTCGTATGTGTATGTACGTTATGTTTAGCTTGTTTCGGAATGCATGTTAATCAGTTGGTCTTGTCTGTAATTCATGAAGAAGCTGTCGTCAGCAGCTCGAAACTCAAGGTTTTGTATAATGCGGTAACTATAATTATAAGGAAATGGTCAGGCAAAAGAAAACGTAGATGTTCCATTAGTGTTTAGAGAGCCCAAAGTAATAGTAAAAAGGATTGTGTGGTTTTATGAAACCACGGTAAAAGTGAAACTTTTATACTACGGTCAGCTGCTGCGAACTATAGCGGTCGCCATATTGGCCTTGGTTTGGCTGTTCTGACGAGCGCCTTTCACTTTAACCCTACTCCTCCGCCGACCGTCACGCGACATGTAACACACAGTTGAAAAAGTTTGAGACGACGTAATAAAACACGCATCGACCTTCCGTGTTCTGTACCATTGCCTACATCTACGAAAAAAAAAACTTTTAGTGTTAGTTGTTATAGCTACAACAGAAATAAATCATCTGTGAAAATTTCAGCTGGTTCATGAGATACAGCCACAGAGGTCTGGTGACCCACAGACAGTAAAACCTTAATTATTGTTCAAGACATAATTTTTTGTAAAGTTGTCGGCGTGCTTGATAGATGGCATTGGCGTAGATGTAGAAGTCGCTATGCTTGCGTTCCCTTGTGTAGTATAAAAGTAAAGTTTTTTTTTTAATAAATGAGAAAGAGAGAGAGAGAGAGAGAGAGAGAGAGAGAGATCGAGCTATCGAAAGCAATCAACTCAGATCAGTACACAGTGGTTTTATTTAAAATTCTCACTAGTGTACCAACAAGTCAATCTCCCTAAATACCATCGGGATATTTAACAATTATAAGGACCTGTTCTTACCCTTTGGGTACGTAACCCTTAAAATGATAAAATATTTCACAGAGTTAATGTGTGTAATTACAGCTAAATGTAACTTGAATTACCATCTATCTACTATATGAATAAGTGCGACGACCTTTTAGCTATATCAGTGTAATTGCTCTAATGTATCCCATAAATGTGGGGTGCCGTAGGTTCCTATGAAGCCGCAAATATTTAAGGCTAGCAAGTTTATTCTCTCTAAAATGCAATTAAATCTCTACTTAATTTTTAAGATTAATAAAGGCACAATGAAATGAAGGAATGAATGCAAAAAAGTAAAAAGGTGGTATATGTCAACGTAACCGCGACATATGAATTCATTATCAACCTCAGTGAGCTATAGTGTTAAAGGTTCGTAGGATTATTTACAATTTATTACCGCTACGCTGACTCCGAAATCCGCGTGTCAAACTCTAAGTCAATACGCAAATGGAGGAGGGGTGTCAGGGAACAATTTCGCTATGCATCACAATGTGGAAATCCGCTTCGAGGTTGACTTGGGATCTGTTGTCGAACGTATCGCACCAGAAGGCATTCTCATAATTACAAACGTTGAAAATGTAATAGCAATCTCATCTCAGCGATATTAAATGTCAAAAACTTAATATAGGGAAATAGAAGTATTTATTTTTTAAAATACGTAAGTAATTTATATAGAATAGCCTCTCAGTAACTATCATTGATTGTTAAACTAATTAAAATGAGCTAATCGTTGCCATAGTTCGCTCATTTTAATTAATTACTCCGTTGGTTAGAGACTTCGATCGGTTATATGTAGGTATTAGTATTGAACAGGACTTTTAATTTGTGAAAGTTGTTCAGTGTTTGTTAAAATATTCTGCATTAAAATTGTAACTGAACCTGTATCTAAACTTCAATTTTATGATACACTTCATGAATCTTATTTCCATCAGGCGTGATCG
The DNA here is from genome assembly GCA_017933935.1 of Sesamia nonagrioides. Taxonomy (NCBI): domain Eukaryota; kingdom Metazoa; phylum Arthropoda; class Insecta; order Lepidoptera; family Noctuidae; genus Sesamia; species Sesamia nonagrioides. The sequence goes on along the minus strand of JADWQK010000412.1, from coordinate 282,953 downwards.
GGTTCAAGAGTAGACCCATTCGGCAATAAAAAAATAAGATTTACGTATGACGGCCGAAGCCAACGGTTTTACGTTTTTTTCAAGGCACGGTGTGATCTCGATATGTAATGGATGATCCGCCATCCACAAACGTTGTCGTTCTGTAAAGAAGATATGCATCATGCAAAATATGCAACATTTGCAGGACTTTAACACTATTTCTTCCAACAGAGAAGACATTCTAGTTGGTTGCTCTGCACAACCCAATTTCTAGAGTGGCGGTTACGTAGTGGAAGACGCACCGTAGGGAGCCCCCAACAAGATGGGTCGATGACCTGATGAACATCGGGGGAAGCCGCTGGGTTGTGGAGAGCCTTGGGGGAGGCCTTTGTCCAGCAGTGGACTTCTATAAGCTGAAGAAGATGAAGAACGCTATTTTTGGTCATTTTTGAATTTATGGCGTAGATACCGTTGCAGTACAGCTTTGGTAGCCACCAGAATCGGGCAAGCCGCCTATATGGCAACCACATAGCCACAAAAAAAACATAACTTGACATAGTACGATATTTCGTGGTGGGTTATGGACATACGAAGTCTGTTGGATTAAATCAACGTTCCTTCAAATTCACGCAGTATTTCTTGTTCGCGATGACAGATATTTAGAATAACGTTTTGCACGACGGTATATAGAAGCATATTTTGATAAGTGCTGACTTACGTTTTTTGGATAAAATATAATGTAGCACCCACATCAATATTTTATCTATGTACGTTAATACTCTTCAGCGTTGAGTACATTCCCGGTGTCAGAGACCCAGCCATCACCGGAAAAAGATCGAGCTATACGTCCTGTTTCGCCCCATCTCTTTCCCTCACTGAAGTAAGATAATTCTGTTATAAAAGGTAGGTCCCTCGAAGTATGGCTGCCTAAATTGGTGACAGCTTTTCGGTAGCTTGTAGAATTTATCAGGATTATTGTAAATGGTCTCTTTTCCCTTGAGATAGAAAACGGGGTTGTAATCGCAGCCGGTCATAGTAATGGTATACGTACTACATATAACTGCGCACTTTAGCGCTAATATATGAGTGTGCACACCCGTCAGGAATATAATTAAACTTAGCACTAAATTCAAACAAATAAGTACGTTTTAGGCAACTGTGTATGGTGTAGAATACAAATAAATGTGGGATCAACGCCGCTGTCGGTCTGGTTGAGCGAATATAACACACAACAAGTTTAAAAGCAAATACGACGAGCTTTGTTCTCGTAAATATACCCCGAATGTTGAACAAATAAAAAGGTACGTAACGTAAAATCACTTTGGTGTGCGTTTACTTTACATAATAAAGGCGCATACGTAAATTTACGGATTTATTAATAAACACTGCGTAAACGTCATTAAGCAGTATTTATTAATAACACAGTTATCAGTATGCTATTTTACAATAAAATGCCGCTTAAAGGTCAACACAGTCGGAGCGACAACAATGCTAGCAATCAGCGTTACCAAATGTTCCATTTAAATCATATTTTGTTATATTTCATTCGGTTTTGTATCGATTATGCAAGTTTTATGCTCCGTAACCAACATGATATCCCTTTAGTTTCCCCAGGCCTGTTCTTCTTTGTCTGCCTGTTTATTTAAACGCGGCTTAGGTGAAAGACTCCTAGACTAATAACAGTAATTTGGCGATGGTTTTATTATATTACACATAAAAAACGTTGAAAAAGTGGTAAAACAACATCTTGAACAAAAATATTTCAGCATACCTTCCGTAAAGTGGGGAAATATTTTTGTTCTTCACAGTACCTTGGTATGGTTGTCGTTGGACCGTCCGCAAAAGTTTAAGCTTTAAATCATTTTTTTTTATTATATTATTGTTTTTGAATATGTGTAAAAATGACAGCAGTAGAATGTATATATAGTAAATGCTGCTTCACACATTAACGAGTAGGTAATATTTAAACTTATATGTTCACGTACAATGTATCGTAGTTTATTTACAAGTTTTTCAACTACAATGTTCATTTTATTCTTGGCAAAATTACGTCCCAACTACGGCGCTCTTCATTGTGTTTGGTCCAACACGCTTTCTCGTAAATATATTATTTGATTTCATTCGATAGATATCTGAATTAGCAAATCGGTTAACTTCACATTTAGCCAAAATATTTTTTTTGTGTAACTCCTAAAACCACGATAGAATTTTAATTAATAGGTAGGTATAAAGGAGTCTACATTATCAAGATACTAGCTTACGATAGCTCTCTCAACGGTGTTTTAGATGGTATTTTAGAGTTTTCCTTAAGTGACGTATAATAGTTATTTGTTATACAAGAGTGCAAAGTTGCTTTTTAACCGCGTGTTCAATTTTGATGACCGAGCAAGCGAAGGATTCTAAAATTGAATCACGAGCGCAGCGAGTGATTCAAAATTAGAATCCTGAGCGTTAGCGAGGGAATCAAAAGGACACGAGGTGAAAAATCTTTGCACTCGAGTGCAACACGTAACTTTTCATTCCACCTCAGCGAGGAAATGACTAAATGCAATAAAAAAATGTTTACAATCACAAGATAGGTACACTTTTATTTCAGTTTAGGTATTAATTACTACATTATGACAGGTAAGTATTACAGAATAATCTTTAAATTATAATAAAATAATACTAAAGTATAATTAAGAAAATTTTAAAGTAACAATGCAACAGTTATTTAAATTGAGTGTAATATTTTTGTTTGGTACTGTAATATTGGTGTTAGTCACTTGTGTACTGTTTTTCGGTAAACTGTCTGTCATATTTAATAGTTGTACCGATTCATCGGATTCCCTTGGCGTGAATGTTGGAGAGAGAGGGAGATGGTTAGGTGTTTCATAACGGCTTATTTTTGATGTAGAAGGGCCAGTCCAAGTTTCCGATTGAGGCTCTTTCAGTGTAATGGCTCCTACGATGCCTTCACATATTTTAGACTTATTTTGGATGGAATCCTCTATGTATCCCTCTACAACTGCATTGGTCTTCCAGCCTCCGTGGCGCTTAAGGGACAGGAGATCAGCTCCGGAATCAGCCAAAAGTGTGGCTGAAGTTCGTCGGAAACAATGACCCGTGTACAACAGGGGTTCTGGAAGTTCAAGAAATGTTGCTATTTCTCGTGGGATACTGCCAATTTTATTAGTACCCATAGGCTGTCTAATACACTTTCCATTGCGATACTGTAGAAAAAAACGATTGATTGGAGTGTTAGGCGGCCGTAAGGCTTGATATTTCTCAACAATCGTTACGTATTCCTTGCGAATGACAAAGTTGCGATCTCTTTTTGTCTTTGTATTAGGTAAATTAATTAATAGTAAGTCATCTGAATGTTTCTCAATGTTTTTGACATTAAGTTGTGTTAGTTCATTAGTTCGACATGCTCCGTTTATTCCAATAATAAGAACAACCTGCAATGTAAAGAGTATTGTAGTAGATAAATGAATAAAATTTATATGAACGCATAATTATGCCTATCAGCATTTACTAAGTATACTATTTAATTGAGATTAATATATGTACTTAAGTAGATACTGAATGTGCAACTGACTTACTTTTGCCGCCAAATATACGGAATCGGGTGCTTCGTTAAGAAACTTTTCAATATCAGATACTGTGAAAACCTTCGATTTTTTTGGATGATGACCAGATGAGGCTCTTTTTAAAAATGCTACTAATTTAGGATAGGTATCGATATGTATGTCTTTTTTCATCTTTATTGTTGCTTTTAGCATCGAATACGTACTCCATAGAGTGCTTGCTTTCTTGTTCTCGGATAATTCTATAAAATATGCCAGCAAAACGTTTTCTGAGAAAGTTTTGGCTCCTTTTGCTAGTCGCCACGTGTTGAACATATCGTACTGTTTTAAATACTTCTCGCGTGATTGTTGAGGTAGAAAGCTCATTTGTGCATTATTAACAGTTTCAGTCAATTTTGTTGGCGTCAAACAAACTTCCTCGTCGCTAGAATCACTCATTTTAGTTTTTCACTTGTTTTCAAGTTTCTTTTTTTTAATATAAGGTTTAACAATGACGTGAAAAATGCCGCGTAAAGAACCGCGTACAAAGAAAATTGAAAAAAGAACACCAAGAAGGTTCCGAGTCTGAGTTTTTAACAAATTAAAAAAAGTTGTATGATATATTCGACACCATAGAGGTAACAGTAAATAGGTTTAATGTTTTTTTTTAATTTACAAACTTAGTGCACACGATGTTCTAAATTCAATTTACTTTATCCTCTAGAGAATAAAAACGGCTTTTCCAGTCAGATATTGAAGATTAAAAATACTCTTTCCGAGATGGTGGGATGAAAAAAATATTATACAGTTTTCAGTATCTCCTGAGAAAATTGTTTGTATGGTATTAGCGGGTTTGCCAATTAAGGTGCTTAATATGCCAAAACAATTGAAGAAATCATAATTTTCAATCAACTAAAAAAAATCGTTCGAATATAAAACACAGAGTTCCGTAAGTTTTCTCCTTATTTAATAGACTATTTATTCACACAGGTCTCGTTAGTGCCAGTAAGTTACTTACTTAGTAGTTAGTTCAAACTTTAGCAAAAGAAGTCTTATTACTTACTGTAAGTAATAAGACTCCTTGTACTTACTGTAAGTTATAAGACTCCTTTTGTTAAATTTTGAAGTTTTGCCAATAGTTAAGCAGCGTGGCAAAAAAGCGTCGTTGTTGCTGCTATCCTTAACTGTGAATACAGCGTGCATATTGTCAAAAATTCCATGCAGACTTGTGATTGCTTATTATTATTATCCTTTAAATATACCGCTGGCGTGCCTTACTTATTAGATACATAATAATTCGGTACCAAAATGACCAATAAAAGACAAAACGAAATATATTATGAAGTTAATAATATATTTCGTTCAATAGCGAATTTCATCTCTAATACTGCTTAATAGCCTTGTATTAATTTGATTTCTCATAAAACTTTGTGAAGAGACATAAGACGATGACTTCAAGAAAATTATTAAATCCGGTCGCTAAGTAGTCGGTGTCTTGAGATCAGATTGAACTTCGCTCAAATCTGAAGACTACGTATATACCAAATGATTAATGTGCTATGCCCCAGTTTATAGAACTTTGGATTTCCGTTGGATACCAGGCATTATTAGACTAGTCAAAAGTTAGTTATTGTGTTTATTATTGTAGCCGAAGTATGTGAATTAATTGAATATTTTAGGGAAGAATTTAGGGATGCATAAAAGAAGCAGAAACACAGCCAATGATATGTTGGAACAAATTACAAGAAAACATTTATGATGTTAACACGAACGCGACAGAGTTATATAAATAGAATTCGTCAAAGCTTAAGCCGACGGACAAAAAGGGTTATCCTTTCGGCTCATGTCTTTGTTTGGTACTTAGTTATGCTCTATGTATGTAGGGATGTTTGTTCTCTCGTATCATCTAGACGGATTACATGTCGTTAGGTATTTAGAGACCGCCAAGTATCACATTTAATCGCATACCGAAGGATTTTGATTGTCAAGTCGTCAAAAAGCTTTAAGTACGTGAAAATAAAGGGCTCGAGTAGACTATTTGGAAAATATGTTCTCACCACGGTCATTTATTTATTTTTATTAGTCTACAATGACTCATGTTAAATGTTACAAGTAACAGTGACTATGAAACAGTCTAACAACAAAACCACTTACTCATACTTTTGAAATCATCAAGTGTCTACGCCAAAAAATAACAAATGGCACAATAAGTACTAACACTTATTCTTTCTAACATAACAGAACTATAACTAAAATATCAACCTCAACTCTTGATCAATGGCCCCTGTGGAATACCACAATTTGGCCAATAACACGTGTAACAAATTATAGAAATTCTTTGAAAATTTTATTTCACGATAATGGCTGATATCGCCAATGACAGTTGAAAAAGACGACCGCGTGAACCGTCTATGAGGGAGATTTGAGGCAAAGTCATGATGTGGCCACTATGCTGCGATATTTCAATGTTCTTTATGAATTAGTTACTCAATGCACTTTTATTACATAAATTCACGCGCTTTTATTTAGTCAACGACACTATAATTTTAAAAGTCCAATGAAAATTGCGTGTGGCACTAATCTTAGCTTTCCCATCAAAACTTCCCAACTAAAATATCTTTGTACAAAGCTTTTCGGACTTATTATGACATATGCTTGACAACGATGGACAGTTACAATAATTATGGAAGATAAAGAGGGTGCAAGCACTATTTTATGTTCTAAAAATACTCGTGTGATCATATCAATTTTTAAAGTCTCTAATACTATTTATTTCTAAAACCAGGAACATAAATATCTACACGCGAATATTTAAATCACAATAACAATATTTAAATTGAAATGAATCCGACATTGTTTTCCTAGTATAAAAGTCGTGGTGGGGTTTTCGAATGACAGATAAAGGCTCACTGTGTAAAGAGAGTTACTGCGGAATATGCAGTGTGTGATTTTGAATCCCTAAAAGCTGACTAACATATGGGGATCTACATCATGTCACTCTAAATCCACTGGAGTCCTCCGTGATCCTAGACACTCATACCAAATGGACAGTCGCAAAAGCGGCAGGCATAAACGTAGCCTATAATGGGCCCATTATCCGAAGCTTTTGTACAAGCCTTTACTGCAAAGAGTCAGAAGCTTTTAGGTGACAACTTCTAGATTTTCCAAGTCCAGGAAAAAGGCTGAACTGGGCGAACTCTGAAGTGAAGCAAGACAAAAGCTTGCGTCTCTATCCTATAGGTAGGACACACCCAGGATGAAAAGCAGAAAACTTTGAACTCATCGCCTTGACGATCTCTCAACTGCTAATAATAATGTAAATGTAAAAGCCTTTATCATGTCTCATCTAATGAAATTTTATATGTCGTCTTTGCTGAGCCATATTTTATCTATGTTCTTATAGGTTTTGTTGACTTTAAGCTAAATTGAGATTTACATTGTAGTTCCGTCTAGTTGAGGAATTTGGGGCGGAGCTGAACTGTTTCGATGAACAATCAGGCCAAGCAAACAGTTTCTGTGGCTACAAACAACTTTTTAAGAGAAGGTGAATTAATTAGATTGTTTGAAAGTTAATTAAACATTTACACTTATTCATCCCAAACCATTTTAAAGGAAAATGTTTACCGAAGTATTTCTAGACTAAATTATAATAGCCATAAGATATAGGTATGCCAATAGAAAGAGCTTTTCAAGGGTTGAATAATTTTTCACAGAGTTAGAGAATTAGTAGTGAGACCGCGTGGTAGCTTACCGTCCACTCCCTCTCACCGAGAGGAGGCCGAGAGTAGGGGGTACATTATAGGCTGAATATGTTCATCATTATCATCTCAGCGTTAATCTCAGTCGAATCCGAAGCTTTTTCAGCTTTGGAGTTCAGGGTCTGCTTTACCAGACTAACTGCTGATTTTGGCTAAACTTCGAAATTTTCCATGAAGCTACTGCCGTCTGACCTCTACAACCCGAAGGAGATATCGAAGCTTTGTAGTTAGACTAATTGTAGGACTTGTGAGGGCTACAACAACCCGTAACGACTGCCATTATATGTTCGTTTGGCACTGTGCGGGGTTCGAGCCCGCACCTCTTATGTAAACTAATATTCATCTTCTGTCCTTTTCTTAAAGAAAATGTCTTTAAATTTAGTTTAGTATGTGAATTTGCGCCTATGACCTAAAATTGGTGACTACTTGGGCACCGAAGTGCAGAAATGTTCTTGGCGCCTTATGTGATATATCAATGGATAGTGCATTATAAGATAAACATTTGTTACTAAAACGAACTTGGATTGCGGCAACGGCAATCCTATTTCTGTAGGTGGTACTTGTAGATAGAAAACAGCATTTTGTCTAGGTATTTTTGCATCTGTATCTTAAGTATACATGTCTGCCTATCGTTTAGGGAATTCAGGCATGATGTCTTTTATCTTAATTGTAATAATGAAGAGGTTTACAAGTTACTGTTTCTAATTAGTTAACTAATGAGTGGCATTAAGTGTTGGATGACACATACACATTTAAGAAGATTTAACGCGAAACAAACTAATAATTCAAAGACAGTAGTAGTAAATTTCTCTCGTCGACTACACCTGACTACACCTACGACATTATTAGTTTTCTGTAAATGTTAAACACTCTTTCTACATTTTGTCGATAATTATAATGTCACCTAGTTCAATGATATAAATAAAATAATGTCGTTTAACGTTTATTTTGAACTAGCTTAGTTTTCTGTAAATGTTAAACACTCTTTCTACATTTTGTCGATAATTATAATGTCACCTAGTTCAATGATATAAATAAAATAATGTCGTTTAACGTTTATTTTGAACTAGCTTTCCGACCGCGGCTTCGCCCGCGTAGGATTCGGTTATATCGCGCTTTTAAGATTTCTCATTTTCAGGGATTGATAATATCGTATCATTCCGCTTCTAAGTTTACATGTGCATATTCGTTTGCAATACATTACCTTGATTTAAACGAGACACAGCGCCATCTATCACCGAACTGGTATGAAGCTAAGAATATTTTGGTTTTCTCCCGGGAATATCATTTTTCCGGGATAAAAAGTACCTTATTTAATCCGAACTTCATCAAATTTCAAAGCAATCGGTTCAGTAGTTACGGCGTGAAAGCGGAACAAACAAACTCACTTTCCGATTTATAAAATTAGTAAGGATTTAAAAATTGACCCAGATTTTCATCTATAAGGATGAAGGTATTTTTATAGTTTAATAGCTTTCCGCCCGCGGCTTCGCCCGCGTGGAGTTCGGTTATATCGCGCTTTTTAGATTTCCCTCGGGAATATCATTTTTTTTTTATAAATAAAAGGTAGCCTATGTCCTTTCTCAGGGTCTAAAGAGTGTCTGTGTCAAATTTCATCAAAATCGGTTGAGAGGTTTAAGCGGGAAAGCGTAACAGACAGACAGACAGACAGATAGACAGACAGACAGAGTTACTTTCGCATTTATAATATTAGTATGGACTAGTCATGCCGCCAAGCGACTCGTCGTGTTCCGGCATGATGGGGCTGAGCAGTTGTGTTTCGGGGTACGATGCGCCAAATGTTGTTGTGTCGGAAGTTAGGTCGAGGAAGGTCTCCAGAACAATCTCCCTCTGGGTTAAACATTGCATCACCTCGCTCAACTGCCGTCTTCCTTCCTATTCACTCAGTTTTTTGAGTGAATGGGCTTATTAAACTAGCGCGCTTTACCATCAACGATTGCATCACTGCTTACCATCAGGCGGGATTGCGATCAAGCACTAGTTAATAATCATAAAAAAAAAATCTAGATCCAACTCGTCATTTTATTTGCGCGAAATTTTGTATTGTTGCACCCACTCGGTCGCATCACAGCGCCTGCTCGCACTTCGTTTCAGTTTAGCATTTCTTCTTTATATCCGTGACATAGGTATCGTAATTTTTTTTAAACAGTTTCATACAACTACAACGCCGACGAGCGAATCAGTCCAAAGACAACCAAACCAATCGTTACAATCTATCACCTCACTTCTCCAACTGCCGTCATAAGGTTTTATGCAACCCCTCATGACACAGTCCTAGTACCTATCACGTACCTAAGGACATTTTTATGTTTCGAGTATTAAAATGGCAAGCAGGCATTATTTGTTATAAATATTTTAAACGTCAGACAATAAATTACATTAATTCGTTTAATGAAAAACAACACCTGGTTGTCACTGTATTCCCTTAGTGATTAAGAGTGATTTTCTGTCCCATTTTCTCCCCTGATCGAATCTCTCTTGATTAAAGGAAGACCCCTAATATAAATATCAAATTCTCGTTTCTGTTGTTAAATAAGACGAGAAAGACCCAAAGTAGTAACTGTCAGATCTGGTTGAAATTAACTTCCATACCTTCTTCGTCTTTGTCATTTGCGACAGAAGTGGTGATAGCTCGGTTAAAATACATGATATAAACATAATTTATAGCCTACAGAACTCATATATAATGTAACATCAAACCAGTGTACATTATTAGAATTAGATCATTAACTCCGGAGATTACCTCCATAAATATACTTATTACAAACATATTAATTAACAAACTTAACATCTTTATAGTATTAATAAGTACAGAAGTATAGATAAGTTGATTACGATTTCCTATGTAAATTTTCATTTTTCCTGTTTATAATTTTATACTTTGAACATCATTTTTCGTAATATCATACAGAAGAGCTAAAAACCAATTTTGATAGAATTCACTTTCGTTTCCTTCATTTTTCCCGTTTACGAAGACGCGATGCTATATGCGTCGCGTTGTGCGTCCTTAGAGTACGCTAAATTTTCATGTACACGTCAATGTACGTACAGATTTATATTACTCATTTATTTATTTTTTAACATGTGAATTCAAAATATGTTCGCTAATTACGAAGGAAGCGCCAGAAACTCATACTTATGCTTATTTGCAATTTTCAGTTCAGTGTCATGTTGAAAGATGATGCAACTACGATTGGCGACCGTTAAAAATATGACTTAATGGAATTATGTAAACTCAATACAACCCTCTAAGTTCATATAATTCTTTTTGAGTGACAATTTTGAATAATGATTCATAAGATTGTAATGTAATCATTAATATCATGGTTAAAACAGAGGGTTGGTAAAGGGTTCTATTGATTATTTTAATGACATATCATTAAAATCCTGTACTCGTTTCGCTCGCAAATCCTATTTTGTTCTAAGTAACATAAAATACAGTACAAAAACCTTAAGATTTAAATTGCGCGAGCGACGTAGCGCGTAAAGGAAATTTTCATGTGCTTATTGAAAGATAGAATCTAGTTTACCGGCTTAGCATTGCTTATTGCGAGATAATGACAACACCGCAAAAACAAATCAGTTAAAATATTTAAAGACACAAAAACAAAGGTTCACAATACTTTAGTCTTCATTGACAACTAGATTTATTTAAAAACAAAAAAAAATGAATGGAGAACCTCCTTAGTCCTCCTTAGTCTCCTTATCCCTAGTTTTTTAACTAGTTTGTCGTATTCACTTCACATGTGGAATTTCCAAACCAACTCCCAAAGAACGTATCACTTACTATTATTAAATGCTACAGGTTGTTATTAGCTAATTCTATTCGTCACAAGGAATGTACCTAACATGGAAGTTCTAACTAAAAACTGTTATTTGCGGATACAAATGCGTATTGATTACAAGAAAACTTGTTCTCTACGATAGACTTGTAAAAAATGGGTATCATTCAATATTTCACATACGAAATTAAACAATAGTAGGTGTAATTTTGCTAAGAACTGTAGAGGTCAGTCAGGCTTTACTTAGAAAAAAGTATGGATGTAGGTACTATGTATTTAGTAATTACTGAATGAAGAGTCCCGCCAATTCATTTACACAAATAGACGACCCCGACACATTAGGCCAGCAAGCATTCGACGGGAAAAATCAATATTATATGTCACATTTATCGGTGGAAAATTCATGAACATCTGGTTATCATTATTTATATCGTAAGTAAGCACATTTTGAAGCATGTGTTGTTTCAGTTAATGTTTGAAGCAAATTAAATTTAGTGCTTCTACGTTTCACCTCTTATGTACCTGCGAGTAGTTTACAACGTATTGTCAAACAACAGTAAGACAGGAAAATGTTTTTGTGTATTAGTAGTCGGTCTCGGTAGGTGGGTTATGTTATAGTGGAGAACTAGTGGGTGCAGTGGCCGGGCGCGAGCGCGGCGCGGCGCGGGTAGCGGTCGGCGGTCGGGAGCGCGCCGGCCGCCGCGCCCGCAGTCGGTCGAGCACGTTCGCGCGCCGCGGTGCTCCCTGCCACTCAACACAATACAACACACATTTACTCTACCCAAACAGAAAGTAAACTTACACGCATTTACGTATACAATATGAAATTAATCATCACCGATAGATGCATTAGATAAAACACCCGTAGGTATATACTATGTCGATGGAGATATTGTAAACTAAATAGGTCCACTATTATTTTAGGAGCATTCAAACAAATATAGGTAACTTTTAAACTGTGTGATATTTTTAGGGAGTGTTTTTGGCAACCTAACTTATTAATCAATTAAAATATTAATCAAGTTTTTTCAATGTTTAATAATGTTTTGACTTTTAAACCGATGTAATCTAAATAAGCATCCATACTTTTTGGAAATAATATTATTTGTGTATTAGAATGTTTATTCTCTTTGATAACCTGATTGTTTAAGTGGTGCCGAATTGAAAGGTACAGCACAACTTTATTTTTTACCCGACTACGGCAAAGCAAAAGGAGGGTTATGATTTTGACAGGCTATGTATGTATGTATGTATGTATGTATGTATGTATGTATGTATGTATGTATGTATGTATGTATGTATGTATGTATGTTCATCTGTTCCCTCGTAACTTCTAAACTACTTATCAGAATTCGACAAATGATATATCATTAGAAGCGTCTTAATTGTCCGCTGGTTATAGGCTATATGGGGTTTCACAAAATTTACTGTGGCGCCCTCTAGCGGACAAAACATACAGAGTAAAAAACTAAAGTTAAGATAAATATGCCGTGTTTGGTATCATTTGAAAGCCCTTTACTTGTACATTTTGAATATATATATATATATATATATTGCTAGCATTTGCGTGTGACTTTACCTGTATTCATGGGCTGGTTGCATATAATTCACATCTTTTCGTTCATAGCTTCTTTACTACTTATCAGAATAAGACCACTGCATTACCATTAGAAGGGCCTTGATATTCTGTTAGTTATGAGCTATAAAGCTTGTCACCAAATTTAGTATTGCACCCTCTAGCGGACAAAAAGTTCTATGTTAATATAAAATTAAAATAAATATACCGTGTTTGGTATCACGTGAAAGAGCTTCACGAGTGCTTTATGCTTGTACATAATTACAAGAATGCTTTAATGATGTTAAATATGAGCGATAAGAGTAAAGCGCGGATCACGGGAACTGTGAATCGCTTTATGCAATGTAGAGCAGTGTGAATATTATTAGAATATGTAATGCACTAATGAAAACGACATAAGCTGGGAGTAACTCCACGCGGTGAAGGCGGAAACAGTTTTATAACTGGCTAAATCTCCCATAAAAAGGCGTCTGCGCTATATGCCTTCGGGCTTATGTTGTTATATGTGCGTGTAGATGTAATATGTCAAGTACCTAGTTTTTAGTTCATCAGTTTAACTTTTGTTAATAATATGCGCCACAAATACACTTTAACACCAAAATAGTACAAATAAAAAAAAAGTTAAAAACTAAAACCCAACTACGACAAAAAACGACGCTGAAAAAGTATAAAACAAGATTTTCAGAATACTGAACTGAATAAAGTTGCTAATGTAGTTGCAAGTAAATGGACACAGTAGTAATGTCATACAATACTATTCTGAAGTATGCAACGTTTTACTATGTAGAGATAAATTTTCATGTTTGGAAAGGCGTAGTCACACGTTGTCAAGGTGCTACGGTAGGTAGGTATATGTAACGTGTGACTACGCCTCTCCAAACATGAAAATTTATCTCTACATAGTGAATGTTGCATACTTCAGAATAGTATTGTATGACATTACTACTGTGTCCATTTACTTGCAACTACATTAGCAACTTTATTCAGTTCAGTATTCTGAAAATCTTGTTTTATACTTTTTCAGCGTCGTTTTTTGTCGTAGTTGGGTTTTAGTTTTTTAACTTTTTTTTATGTTAAATAGAACACAATTGTAATAACAATATAGAATATGTAAAAGCCGTAAGTATGTCTTATTTATTTTACCTTGAAGTTGTGGCATACATTTACTTTGGAGCTTTTAAGCAAATTAGCTATTTTAATTGAATATAACAAAATTACCGTGTCGCGAAACATGCGATCAAATGTGGGTTAACTTCATAATTATTTTTTATTCAAATCAATTAAGGAAAAACATTAATGCTCAATCCGAAAAATTGGTGAAATTATGTGTCTCAGGGTAGTTTTTCCATTAAATTTAGAACTTAGTGTGTAAAACGAAGAAGTTCTAAAAATGATACTGTAGCTCTATTTACACTAGGTAAACAAATACTTCAAACAAGCTGTCGTAAAGGATTTCAATTTTTACGAATTATGAAGGAGTTTGTGAAAATCTGTAACTTGAAATTTTGTTCGGTTTGTTTAAAGAAAAACATTTCAAAGTGTAATGAAACCAATGAAGTATTTATGTGGTTCGATTTACTTTTAAAGATATTTTGACGCTTTTACGTGTTCCCGAGTTCATTATCTGGTTTCGTTACTAAAATTGTATTGTCAGTGCTCCAAGAAATAACGGGCTAGGATAGAAAAAAGTATATCAGGAGACTGCCGAGACAATCCTCCAGACTTCTAAAAACGTCGCCTTGTCGGTGCAGTTGATAATTTTCTGATTAAAGTTTCAGCAACCAACGCGGCATTGGCGGTAAACTAAAAAGAAATATTAGTCAAGATTTGTTTTTCAGTCTGACACTTGAACACGTCATACGATTATTTTTTATAGTATTGCAAGGACGATAAAATCAAAATCTTACATGTTTGTCGAAATATAAAGATGGCCCGAGTTAGAATATCTAAAATTATCCATTCTTTCATTCTAATAAGTATAAAGTTTAATGCTAGAAAATTTCCAGAGGCAACGATTTTCCAAGTTGGCGAGACTTAAGTGGTGACAGCTTGTTTGAATTATTTCCAAACATTCGTATACTTAATTGTAGTGTCCCTTAAAATCCCTTCCATCTTCCATCCATCTAAGTTAAATATTTTTTACCTAACATGCATTAGTTTGGATCTCTGTGTTACAAAAAATTAAACTACAAATAATGAGTTCGACTCTTCGTGCTACGTTTCTTGTATGTGTGTGCTGAAAATATTTATGGACATGTCTGACATGTTTACTCTATTCAACTATATTTAAATAAGTTGATTCCACTTCTAACAGACAATAATACCTCTGCCAAATCTCTTGAAGCAGTCTTTAGAACCCGTGGCTGAACTTTTAACCTTAAAATTGTTGCTGTGGTAGCAAAGATTTTATGCTATTCATATATTGCCAGTCGGGGGAACTTGCCATATTTGAGTAACATAAAATTGGAATTGAAAAACATAAAGCTTCGATACGAATTCGGACGAGATTTTAGTCGTGTTTTTCTCGAATCTCGATTTTATCTTTTGTTTCGTAGTACATAGCTATTACGAAACAAAAGATAGTAAATGTTCTCTGACATTGGAAAAAAATACTTGTTAAATGTTTTCTTTTAGTGCATTTTTTTTTTTTTGTTACCATTACTTTGCATAATTTAGTAGTGGATACACTGATTATTGTATTAAGTTTAGTGAAAAAAAAAGCGTTTGTTATGTGTGTACACACAAGTGAAACATTGTACGAAATGTTAAATGTATAATTTTAATTTTTCTTACACAGAGATTTTAACTAATACTTACATAATAGATATACAATATGTAAACTAGATAGGTGTAAATATGCTTAAGTGTATATTGTGAGTAGTGAGATTAGTGGGTGATATACATATGTTAGGTAAGGTACTGCACACATACCTTTTCGTCCGGGTGAGGACACAAAATACGTCAATTAGAGCGCCGTATTTTAACTCCCGTACGTCTATAATTTTGGATTAAGTTCAATAGGATTTGTCTATATTACTCTAGAACTCAACATCAGCTGCAGGCCGAACCAACAAACCGAGTTTTGTATGTCGACTGCGGTGTAACCTACTATATTTTTAGACCACTGTGCACTGTGACCCCGTTCAGCATAGTTCTGACTACATTGTGAAGACATATATAATGGCAGCAGTCAGCAGATATAGCTCGTACAATTGCTTGACAGGCTGGGATAGCTATGACAAGATACCGAGGTAAATATTAAACAATAATGTATATACCTATGCAGGTATTTATTTAATTTTCAGATGTAATTATCCCTTCATAACTGAACAGGTATTTGCAAGATAAAAGAATTATTGCACCAACAGGCCCACAGCTTTTACACACAGGTTCATTCATTCATCATCATCAACCTTTTATCGTCCCACTGCTGGGCACAGGTCTCCTCTCATACAGAGAAGGATTGAGCGTAATCACCACGCTTGCTCAATGCGGGTTGGCGATTTCAGACTTAAAATCCAGATTTCCTCAAGATGTTTTCCTTCACCTTTTAATCAGTCATTGGTATCCAAGATATAAGTACTTAGAAAGTACATATAACTAAGAAAAGTTACATTGATACTTGCCTGATCTGGAATCGAGCCCGCACAGTCATACTTGAGAGGCTGGTGTTTTAACCACTAGGCCAAAACGACTTCATTCATATGCACAAGTATAGTATATTTGTAGCTAACTTGCTGGAGGCCTTAAATGTTATACGCAGTTAATCATTGTTAGCAGTATCTCTGCAGGGCAATTACAATGTAAGTCAAACATAATACGAAGCAGAATAAACACATGACATTGATTAAAACTGATACTAGTCAAGAATAGCTGGTTATTTGAGGCGGGCTCGTTCTCTAATAGAATTGTAAAGTGACTTTAGGTTAAAAAGACAATGGCGCCGATTCTGTTGTTCACAAACTAATTTTAAGTTATGTGCATCTTTTTCTTTCCATTTCGTTAAGAAAAGGACAGAAGATAAAATGTCAGTTTAGACCTGTCAAATTAGTGCGCTCCTGACGTAAACTGGCGTATTTTAGACGCCATGTTTATAATCGCATCTAAACGTCTATGGAGTATCTCAATTTGACAGGATTAAATTAAAATGTTATCTTCTATCCTTTTCTTAACGAAATGGAAAGAAAAAGATGCACATAACTTAAAATTAGTTTAGTTTGTGAACAACAGAATCGGCGCCAATGAAAATAGGACACATCTAAGTTTAATTGCATGTGAGTGGCAGTAGCTAGCTAAAACTAGGCGCAGCAGAAGCCGCATTTCTTCTATTAGCTGTAACATACGTACAAATCTGTGTCTTTAATCATTTCTGTAATCGGTTTTTAACCGTTTTAATCCTTTCCTTCTTTTAATATTAAAAAATGTGAAATTTTGCGATGTTTTTTTTATTTTTCTCGGCGGTAGGCCATAACTTCGGCTGCCGGCAGAAGTTACTACCCACCAGACAAAGTCTTGCCGCCAAGCGATTCATCGTGTTCCGGCATGATGTCTGGTAAAGCCGTACGGAGGACGGGTCTGAGCAGTTGTGTTGCGATGTGTGTCGGGTACAATGCGCCAAATGTTGTTGTGTCGGGAGTTTGGTCGTGAAGGGCCTACAGATCAGTCTCCCTCTGGGTTAAACATTGCATCACCCCGCTTAACCATCAACGATTGCATCACTGCTTACCATCAGGCGGGATTGCGATCAAAGACTGGTTTATAAATATAAAAAAACTATTTAACGGATTTGGATGAAACATAATATTTTTTATCCCGATATTTCGATGAGATCGAAACATGGGTACAATCGAAACCACGGGCGTATCTAGTATCTAACACTAAAAGCGCGATAAATTTGTGCGTGTGAATGGATGAATATTTGTTTTACACAAATTGGATGAAATTTGGCACACAGATAGTTTATAGCCAGGATTTGCACATAGAATACTTTTTATCCCGGGATTATATTCTCACGGGAACAAAACTTATGAGGGTGAAACCTCGAGGCGTTGGAAGAAATAAAAGCGCGAAAGTTTGCGCTTGTACTTACAATTGTCTACTTACAACAAATTACAAACAATGTATTCATTTTGAATTCACCCAAGAGTAACAGAATAAGTCCGTTTCACTCGCTATGACGTTGAGTGTGTGAAGTTTAACTTGCAATGCATGTGTGTGTTGTATTGAGTTTTAAGATGCCACCCGAACATACTTATGGCGGTATTTTACGGCTCATTTTTGAAGTGATCTTTGACAGATTTTGCTGAAACTATGTATACAATATGTAACAAAAACCCTGTTGTTCCTTCTGCCTACGTTTTAAGAATCGGTATACGGATGTAACAAAACATACTATTGTTAAAAATTTGTTCAACAAAAATTATAATTTAAATAAATATTTCATAATTATTAATATTTGTAATCTTGAATTAATTTCTTACCTTTGCAATTCTGCATGAAAAAGACATAAGTAGAATGTTTCCGGCAACCTCTTTAACTTATAAAATCAGATATTCTAAACATTTTGTCGAATGTGTTCATTTTAATAGTTATTTGATGTTGACCCCTCGACTAGAGAATAATTACTTTTTTTTAATTATAATTTCATTAATGATGTGCTTGTAAGTAAATATATATGTCCCTAAAAGGAACAACAGGGTTTTTGTTACATAGTGTACGAGTATGTATGCTTTATAGACTACAGCAAGGCTTTTGACTCTATATTCCATAGTGCAACCTGGCGAGCTCTAGTAAATCAAGGAGTAAACAAAGAATATATCAACATACTGATGGAAATATACAATAAGAGTAACCGTAATAAGAGTAAAGTAGTTAAATCAGTAAGTAGGTAGGTATGGCTCAGCCTTCGAGATTGGAAGAGGAGTGAAGCAGGGTGATCCAATATCTCCAAAGCTATTTATTGCAGTACCTACTGGAAGAAATTTTCGGAGCACTTGACTGGGAACATATAGGGATAAACATATATGGCCAACATGTCTCGCACTTGCGATTTGCAGATGACATAGTATTGCTTTCAGAGAACCCAAAAGAAATGGAGTACATGATAGAGTCACTTAGCAAAGAAAGCAGAAACGTAGGTCTAGAAATTAATCCGGAGAAAACTAAAGTAATGACCAATAGACAAATTATACCGATAAAATCAGAATTAATAGAAATTGAATATGTCGAAGATTACACATACTTGGGACATTTAATATCTTTCAAATCGTGCAGTGATAAAGAAGTAGACCGAAGAATCAAAATAACATGGAACAAGTATTGGGCGATGAAAGAGATATTCAAGAGTAATCTCCCGGTAACACTGAAAACCAAAGCTATGCAGACATGTTTGATACCCTGTCTCACGCTTCTCAAACATGGCCGCTCTCCGCTAAACAGACTCACAAAGTTAAAGTGTGCCAAAATAGCATGGAACGAAGTCTTTTGGGTCTAAAGCTAAGCGAGAAAGTCAGAAATCAAGATATCAGAAAGATCACCAAGATACCAGGCATAGCAAAGACTATAATGAGCCAGAAATGGAAATGGGCTGGACATGTTCAAAGATCACCAGGTAACAAATGGTCCAAAATTATCACTAATTGGTACCCTATACACAAAAAAAGCGAAAGGGCAGGCCAGTCAGACATTGCAGTGATGACATAGTAGCCACGGCTGGAGTTACTTGGAATAGACTGGCAAGAGGTAGAGACAAGTGGAGAGAAATGGAGGAGGCTTTCACCGCCAGAGCGGTCCTTAGCACAGAAGAAATACTAACGAACTAGGTTATAATTTAAATAAGTACTAACACAACTAAAGTTATACATAATAATATGTGAAAATCTATCTGTGTAAGGAATTAATAAAGCTATTATTATTATTTCCTTTATTTTTCTGTACATACAGATTATTTTACATTTTTAAATATTTATATAAAAACATACAAAAACATTTAAAAATATAAAAAATAGTGTTCCGCCGATGGCGGGAGCGGGGTCCAAGCTACCGGTGGTTAAGGCTCCAAAGACAGGAACCTCCTCACGATGCGGACAGAATCGAGGAGTACTGCCTTTTGAATCAGGCCTTTGATCCAACTGCCTAACGAGAGCCTTAATAGATGTTGGTCGAGGCTCTTGGCTATCAAACCATTGGCCGATAAGACAATCGGTACAATGACAGCCGAGTTCACATTCCACATGTCAACAACCTCGTGCGCCAAGTCGAGATATTTAATTTGTTTCTCTTTCTCAGCTTTCACGAGATTCCCGTCATGTGGAATGGTAACATCGATAATCATTGCGATGCGCGCTAATCGATCTATCACTACTATATCAGGCTTATTTGCAACAATCCTGTCAGTAATGATAGACCGATCCCAATATAACGTGGCATGGTCATTTTCAAGAACTGGGTCGGGCACATAGTTATAATACGGTACCTCAGAATCCACAAGTTTATATTTCAAAGCAAGTTGCTGGTGGATAATCCTAGCTACTTGGTTATGCCTGTGCAAATACTCGCCGTTAGCTAAACGAGAGCAACCAGAGATAATATGTCTGATGGACTCACCCGGATGGTGACATGCCCGACACACGTCAATCGTCGTTATTATTATTATTCGTTTATTTATTTTACTTACATATAATTTAAATTTTTAAATATTTATATAAAAAAACAAAAACATTTAAAAATATAAAAAATTGTAGCCAACCGGTATCGGGAACAGGGTCCAGGCTACCGGCGGTCAGGGCTCCAGAGAGAGGAACTTCCTGACGATGCGAGCCGTGTCCAGCAGTACCGCTTTATTATTATTATTATTAGTGTATGTACGGACGACAGCAGGTCAAGCTACCCGAAGCTTTCAAATATTTCCTCTTCCATTTGCTTAATACTTTAGAAACTAAGTTGAAAATGTAATAAAAAAATCTGACAGATTGTAGTAGCTTGATGTGCTGTCGTCTGTACATGCTCAAGTTGCTGTGGGCCGTTATTCTAAATCCAATATGGCGGCATACCCGGGATGGTGGACCAGTTATTTTTAATGAAGTCTTACAGGGTATGAAAGTGCTTCCTGACAATAAGTAAAAAAATAAGTGACGTCACTCTAAACCAACATGGCAGAGCAAGTTTTTAGTGTTTCCGGGTACTATGGGTAGGTATCAAATGAAATGACTTACTGAATATACATACATATGCTAGTTTATTAAAAAAAATGCCGAATATCAACTCCATTGCTCCAATCCGTCTGGAATTTTGGTATACTGAGGTTTTGAAGTCGTCGATTAGGACATAAAGGTTAAATTGATGGATATGCAAAAATGCATAGCTTCGATAAGATAGGCGTCAATAGCATTGATATGCATCCTTTATAGAAGAAGTAAACTTAAACAATTGCTATGAAGTAAAAATAAATAAAAAGTAAAGAACCTTTTTGATAATTTTTTATATATATACGCCAAAATAAAATTAAAAAAACATTTTTCTAAAACTCGCTCACAACGTCATTTAACATGATTTATATGATTACTAGCTGTGCCCCGCGGTTTCACTCGCGTAAGCTTTGAACCGAAACAGCTCAGTTGATATAAAATAAGCGCCTGTTAAAATAATGGGAGCAATTTTTGTTCCTGCTCTGCTCCTATTGTTCATAGCGGGATGTCTTATAGCTTATGTCCTTTCTCAGGCTCTAGATTATCTGTGTACCAAATTTTATTACAATCGGTTCAGTAGTGTTGGCGTGAAAGCCGGACAGACAGAGATACTTTCGCATTTGTAATATTAGTATGGATTTAAGCTTATACGTAGTACTTTTAGTCAAAAGTTATGTAGTTAATTAAAGTTTAAAATTTTCAAACTTTAACGACAAATATCGTGTCCTTAAAGTATCGTGTCGTGGTGGCCTAGTGGTTAAAACACCAGCCTCTCAAGTATGAGTGCGCGGGTTCGATTCCAGATCAGGCAAGTACCAATGTAACTTTTCTAAAGTTATATGTACTTTCTAAGTATATATTGGACACCAATGACTGAAGGTGAAGGAAAACATCTTGAGGAAACCTGGACTGCATAAGTCTAAAATCGCCAACCCGCATAGAGCAAGCGTGGTGATTACGGTCAATCCTTCTCTGTATGAGAGGAGACCTGTGCCCAGCAGTGGGACGATAAAAGGTTGATGATGATGATGAACGACAAATAACTTTTAGTAAAATCAAATCTTTGACCGTTGGATTTGACCTCGTTAGAAATTAAAGTTCTTTCTTCTTGTTAGACTTCTCTAACCCCAATACAACCCTTTACATTTACTTAACTGTTTATGCGATACAATAATAATGATATATGTATTTAAATAAAAAGGTAAGCATGCAAATAGCCTGGTACAAAATAAATTATCAGTGACCTGTGCTACAGGTACAGACTTGAGACTGAATATAATCTGTGTTACAGGGGTCATCCATCCATTCATTTTGGATATTATAATGTCCATATTATATAATGTGAACTTTAGGAAAAAATAAACTAGACTCGTACAATTTATTGTGAAGATAACGGGGGTGGGGGAAGAAGGTATAGAGTTATAATGGACTAGCGGCCGCCAGCGACTTCGTTCGCGTGGAGTTAGTTATGCTCCGCTCCTATTGGTCGTAGCGTGATGTTATTTAGCCTAAAAAACCCAAAAATATTTTTTCAAAGCGGACCAGTAGTTTCCGAGATTAGCGCGTTCAAACAAACAAACATACAAACAAACAAACACTTCAGCTTTATATATTAGTATAGATTAATAACGGGAAAAGAGAATATGCGAACTGCCGGGTGTGGGTGGGTGTAGGTATGTTTGTGTAGTGTTTATTTGTTTTATTTAAAGTTATAGCTATAGTTTAGGGTGACTAAATATTATTTTTATGAGTGCTTAATTTATGTGAAGTGTAATCACACTTCACATCAAATGTGTGAAATGTGTGTGTGGGTGTGTGTGTAGTGTGGTGTGTGTGAAGTGTGTGTGTGTGTGTGTATAAGAGGGTAATATTTAATACGCTTTCATTATATTTTCTTAAACTAATCAATAATGTAACATCGTAGAAGTCAATTTTGACTTACTTCTTACTATCGTATAAAAATAAAAAATTATATGTGTATGCAGTTTGGAAGACAAATCTACAAATTGGAGCTGATCTGATGAGGAAGCCAGGCTATAAATAAAGCCTGGAAACAGATTCTTCGGCGGCTATTAATAAACCTTTCAAGCTTGGGCTAATATGATTTGGTCAGGACATCGAAAAATAATTGTGTGGATAGAAACAGCCTAAGAAAGAACCATTTGGGAAATAAATACAGGCTGGGCTACGGTGCAATGGTCAAGGGACAGTAAAAATATTTTTATGACTAGCTATCTAGTAGTTATGAAATATTACTATTAAGGACAATTTCTAAAACCTCCTTAGAGACTTTTTGCTGTAGGGTATTTATTCATCATCATCAACCTTTTATCGTCCCACCGCTGGGCACAGGTCTCCTCTCATACTGAGAAGGATTGAGCGTAATCACCACGCTTGGTCAATGCGGGTTGGCGATTTCAGACTTATAAAGTCCAGGTTTCCTCAAGATGTTTCCTTCACCTTCAGTCATTGGTGGCCAAGATATACTTAGAAAGTACATATAACTTTAGAAAAGTTACATTGGTACTTGCCTGACCTGGAAACGAACCCGCACACTCATACTTGAGAGGCTGATGTTTTAACCACTAGGCCACCACGACTTCGAACACGACTTCGTCTTCGGGTATTTATTCATGTGCAACTATTGTTAATACCAAAATTCGCCAGTACGATTACTCATTCCGAAAACCTGAATAATAAGATTAGCATCAATTGAGGTTATCATAATTGACAAAGTAATGACATTTTTTTGTAAATTTGTTGTTCGTATTATCAGGTACTACTACTTTTTTTGAAACATGTTGCTGAAAATAAACATAATTTGATCCATACTAATATTATAAATGTGAAAGTAACTCTGTCTGTCTGTCTGGCTTTCCCGCTTAAAGCTCTCAACCGATTTTGATGAAATTTGGCACAGACAATCTTTAGACCCTGAGAAAGGACATAGGCTAACCTTTTAATGAAAAATTTGATATTGCCGAGAGAAATCTAAATAGCGCGATATAACCGAATTTCACGCGGGCGAAGCCGCGGGCGGAAAGCTAGTTTAACTTATAAATATGCTAATTATCAAAATTTACATGACTTACCTTGTAAAAATGGCTCGTCTATTTAAAAATAATAAATGCAAAACAAAAATGAGACCCTACAATATCGAACGTCTTTAAAACTTTCTAAAAACACCTCAAATAACTATAAGTAGCTATCTGTTTGTATGTCCTAGAACCGCTCTATCCATTGAAAACAGCATGAAAAATGGTGCAGTAGTTTTTGAGTTTATTGCGAACAGATAGATAGACATCACGAACAACTTTTTAATACCTACATACTTATGTAGTGATAGTAATGATGATAGCAAGTTTTAAAAGTCGTATAAATTCATCCAAACGGGTGTTAGAAAACGACTCAAAAACTGAGGCCGTAATATATTAACCGCTTTGAGCCTTCCATGTTACAGAAGCACCCAGCCGCGAGGTCATAAATTCCGCACCATCTCTCAACAGTGATGCGACACGACAAAAGCATAAGGGGCTTGCTTTATTTGAATCTGCAGCAGCCAAGTTCCACTCAGGCTCGAGAATGGAGTTAAGTACAGTTAAAGAAAGATATTTTCCAGAATATTTTTCTATATGAAAATATATTCACAAGAGAAAAAACAATTTAATGTTATGTAATAATGCAAAAATGCTAATGTTTTATATAAATAAAAACTAAAACTTTAGAAGAAATGCCGAGACTATATGATTTATGCGTTTTGTTCGGACAATGAATGGCGTTATCAATGCTTGCATAATTATGATATATAAGCTTTACATTTGTTTGGATTATTTGTTAAAATATTAACTTATAGGTACCCGAGATTGAGGATTAGGGTCTCTTGGTCCTACTGCCTTAAAATTAGAAGTGGCTAGCGGTCCATTTATGAGAAAAAGGGCATTGCTTTCGGGGCGAACAGAGCCGCTTCCCTGACTGGATTCAGGGAAACGGTCCCGTCGCGACGCTACGGTTTGCATAAAAGAGTTGGAATAAGATCAACGAAACCTGCCAATCTCGCTTTGTTTGTTAATTAATATTGTGAACATCAAGTTTAGTAACCATGTTTTACTCAAAATTCATTCAATATAGGAAATGGTCGTAAAACATGTTATTTAAATTGCAACACATTTCAATTTATAGATTGAAATATGCGCCAAAGCTTGTCAAGTGCTTTTCATTTCAATCAATAAATTGATATGAAGAGCACTTGATAAGCTTTAAATTTGCTTTAAAACATCCACGGTCCATTAGTTTGATTAACAACTGAAAGGTATACTGTAAGTTTATTAACAAAGTGACCTTATTGGTAAACCAAGCAGTATTTTGATGTGCGTGTGAAAAACAGTTAATGTGTGCAAAACTCAAAACGGGGTATATGAAGATTGGGGCAGTTAAATGTGGACGTTTACTAACGAGCGGTGCTATGAACTAATGGCCATTGACTATCGCACCGTTTCTTATACAACGTGTTAAAACTAGAAGGCCTCAGTAACCCAAATTAGAATCAATGGCAAACAATTCAAGCCCAAGTTGTAAGTATATACTTGCAAGCAGTCGTCTTACAGACAGACATTGTTGTAAGTCTGTTTTGTCATTTGGCTACGGACCCTCTCCGTAGTCAAATGGCTAAAACTGAACCCTAATATTTATTTATTAATGTTTAAAGCAAACACTGACAGCCTCTGTGGCGTAGCGGTAGCGATGGCCGTTGCGCAAGGAGGCGCGGGTTCGATCCCCGCACAGTGCAAATATTTGTATGCATGAATATGAATATTTGCACTGGTCTGGTCGTGCCTCGGAAAGCACGTTAAGCCGTTGGTCCCGGCTGCCATACGAACATCTAATGGCAGTCGTTACGGGTTGTTGGAGCCCTCAAAAGTCTAACAATTGGTCTAACTGCAATGGTTAGATATCGCCTTCGGGTTGTGGAGGTCAGACGGCAGTCGCTTCACGGAAAATATCGAAGTTTAGCCAAAATCAGCAGTTAGACTGGTAAAACGGACCCCAGACTCCAAAGCTGAAAAGCTACGGTTGCGACTGGGATTAACGCTGAGATTATGATGATGAATGTTTAAAGCAAACAAATTTACAGAGGTGTCCTTAGACCCATATAGGTATATATTCTACCAGACGACCTTTTGGTTATGCAGAGACAATATTGCAGATTTCCTTATTCCCATCAAACTGGCGTCTTACACAGAGACTACTGGGACTTCATTTATAGCATTTAATAATAATAAAGCCTAAAATCTAAAGATGAATGTCAGTCAAGTCCTGTCAAATCATATAATCCGCCCTTAACATTTCCCGGTGCAAAAATACAATGCTTGTCGCATTGCCACGCTGGATAACAATGGCTAGCTTTTGCACCGAGAACTCACCAGAGCGGGAGTTAGTTCAATGAAACCTTTAAGAGCACTTTCGAATTGTCAAGGAGTAGGTCGGTCAAAAAAATTACCAATTGTAATTTTTACCCCACATGCGAAAAACGGGAAATTCCATGAAAAATATATCAATGAAAACTAAATAGAAAATAATCGGCCAAATACAAGTCGGTGACATGAATGACATAAATGACATTTCGTACCACAAAAAAAAACTACGAAAAAAAGCCCTCTTTAAATACGATCTCTTAAGTTTAATTTATTTTATACTAGCGACCCGCCCGGCTTCGCACGGGTGCAATCATCATCATCATCAGCCTCTACTCGTCCACTGCTGGACATAGGCCTCCTTCATGGCACGCCAACAAGCTCGATCCTGAGCAGCTCTCCGCCAGCCACTACTAGCCACCTTTTTGATGTCGTCACTCCATCTCGCCCAAGGGCGTCCTACGCTACGTTTGCCGAGACGGGTGGAATGCTGATACTCAATACATTACAGAAAAAGTATGAACGTTGCACAAAAAACATAGCAGCCCGCCAAGCCCGGCAAGTATTACCGCAAGAGCGACGCCCCATGTTTTTTTAATCTGTAATATCTTCGAAAATATTTAAATCAAATACTTTAAAGGGTGATATAGATCTATATTAAATCAGCAATGTATGAAAGGTATAAAATTGGATAATGATTAATGGTGTATTGGTGAAAATCACTTCAAGAATTAGTCAATATTTGTCGTAAAAAGTAAATGACAAAATGAGGTATCCAAAACAGATAGACATATACCATCGCGGACTTTTTTGTAGACCTTTTCAATGTTTATTTAGTGCATTATTTTGATAAATCTCTTAGGGTTCACTGCTTGCGTTTCACTGCAAACGCGGAAAAAATGTAATTATTTATGGCATCACATTAGAAACCTCATAGCAGTGTTTGTCCACCATTTAATGGATGTTATTATACATAAAAACCTTCCTCTTCGATCACTCTAGCTACTTAAAAAACCGCACTAAAATTCGTTGGGTAGTTTTAAAGATTCATGCTTACATAGGGAAGGAGAAAGCGACTTTTCAATAAAATATCCACACTTTGTATGTACCTACACACTGTGGAAATTACGACGTTCTACCTATTAAAGTTACTGAGGTACAGTCCCCTGATAGACATACCAATGGCATGACGTCCGTCTCTGCACATTTATGTGCTTGAAATGTTTAATAAATACATACAGTCGGACGGCTATAGCGTGGCGACAGCGTAGTTTTAGTGACATGTATAGTTTGTATTGGCACCCTTGGGGTACGGAAAATGTGTGCACCGCTATTCAATGGTGTAGTAAAAAACGAAAAGAAATCAATGCACATAAGCATTTTGGTTTGGTTGGACTCCACTGAACACACAAACTGAAGCAATAAATCATTATTGCTATAGATATAAATCATTATTGTTATTATTAAAGATATCAATCTTTATTTAATTTATAATGATTGTCAGTAATTTGCGATGGGATTAGTGTTTATTTTTTTCAAGTGATCACTGTTAATTAACTATGTTTTTGACAGTTTCGTCGAGAATGTTATGTACACAATTTAATTTTGCCGTCAATAAAATCATATGTTATTTATATGTAAGTTCTTCTTAACTACGAAACCCTTCTCTTTAGGTGGACTACGTGTTTTGGCCGGTTTTTTTGTCCTGTCGAGCTACTATTATTTTTACATTCGACTGCACGGTTAGCGCAGTGGTTAAGCCATTGACTGCTACGCTACGTGTCGCGGGTTCGATTCCCGCACGAAACAAATAATTGTATGACCTACAAGTAGTTGTTCCAGGACTAGCTATTTGTATATGTGACTATATATTTTTGTAAACGCACCCACGATATAGGAGAAATTCCAAGTGTGAGACAAGGTTTTTTTTTTAAAAAACATTTGATTGTTTTGCCAATATTTGTAATATTTATTTCACGCTCTTCATGTTAACTTCCATATCTTTAATTCGACCATTCGATTCATTACCTCAAGTATTTATTTCAAGGAAAGGATATTAATAAACTGACATTGCAGATCTATGTTGCTTATTATTATACTTACTGGTGCTTAATGAACTCTTTCAGGGAAAAGCTTAAATTCGTACATATCTATTCCGATACTAATGTGTCTTATCCTGAATGATATCTGTAAAATGTATTTGATGAATTACAAAACAGAAGGACTAAGTATTCCTGTAATTAAAAACTTTTAAACTTTAGTCGGGTATTTTCGTCGCCCATACCCCAATGTTTGAAGACCAAAATCTTCAACCAGTGCGTCCTACCCGTCATGACTTACGGAGCCGAGACGTGGACACTAACGGTTAGACTAGTTCATAAGTTTAAAGTCGCTCAGCGAGCTATGGAGCGGGCTATGTTGGGCGTCTCTCTGAAGGACCGCATCAGAAATGAGGTGATCCGACAGAGGACCAGAGTTACCGACATAGCTGAGAGGATTAGCAAGCTGAAGTGGCAATGGGCTGGTCACATATGCCGCAGGACCGACAACCGTTGGGGTAAACGAGTCCTTGAGTGGAGACCGCGTCTCGGCAAACGTAGCGTGGGACGCCCTTGGGCGAGATGGAGCGACGACATCAAAAAGGTGGCTGGTAGTGGCTGGCGGAGAACTGCTCAGGATCGAGCTTGTTGGCGTTCCATGAAGGAGGCCTATGTCCAGCAGTGGACGAGTAAAGGCTGATGATGATGATGATGAAACTTTAGTTGCAATCTCTCTGATCAATGTCAAAAACTAATAAAGAATGTAGGGGAAATGAAGCTAGCTGGCATATGGTGGATAGTTTCATTTAATGTGCTGTGTTAGTATTGTATAAAGTCATGTGTATTTTAAATGAACAGACAGCTGTGCTGCTGGGTAATTTGTTCCGCCACTTCTTCACAGCGAAAGCACTAGGAAGCGGGCGTTTTGTGGCACTGTTTTGTATGCTGATGACAGCACAGTTGTAGAGAGATACCTGCCGGATGCTCGGGCTAGTAGGGAATCAATCCGGTCCGAAAGAAAGGCCATGTTTGAGCGAACGAATGTTGCACTACAGGCAGTCTCCGAATGGGGCAATGCCAATCTTGTAGCATTCAATGGCGCCAAAACACAGGCGTATCTTTTCACCGCCAAAAGGAGCCCGTTCACCTTGGCTCCTACTTTTCGAAATGTGTTCCTTGGAGTGTACTGACCGCCTTCAGCTTTTGGGAGTTGAGATTTCCTCGAACCTTAACTTTGGGCGGTCCATTGAGTCCAAGGCCAGGGTGACTGCCAGGAAACTTGGCGTTATCGCAAAGGTCCGGCAGTAATTCAGACCTGGGCAGCTTCTAATGTTGTACAAAGCACAGGTCCGTTCGTGTGTGGAGTACTGTAGCCACATTTGGGCGGGTGCTGCTAAGTGTCACCTGGCCACTTTGGATTCAGTGGAGAGGCGTGCGAAGAGGCTGATTGGTGACCCTGATTTAACTCGAGATGGTCTCCAAAGCCTAGAGCATAGGCGTAGAGTAGCCAGCCTTTCGGTGTTCTATAGGATGCATTTTGGGGAGTGTGCGAGGGAATTGCATGATTTAATTCCCCCATCTCCGTTCCACCATCGGACGACCTGTCGTACGGCTAGTTTCCACCCTTACGTTGTTAACACCACTACGATCCGGACGAAGCGTTTCGCCTCCTCTTTTATACCGCGTATGTCGCGGGACTGGAACAATTTGCCAGCGGCGGTGTTTCCGTCGGACCATAATTTGAGTGTCTTCAATGCTAGAGTGAATAGGCTCTTAATAAACTAGTGCGCTTTACTATCAACGATTGCGTCACTGCTTACCATCAGGCGGGATTGCGGTCAAGCGCTAGTTAATCCATACTAATATTATAAATGCGAAAGTAACTCTGTCTGTCTGTCTGTCTGTCTGTCTGTCTGTCTGTCTGTCTGTCTGTCTGTCTGTCTGTTACGCTTTCCCGCTTAAACCTCTCAACCGATTTTGATGAAATTTGGAACAGACAATCTTTAGACCCTGAGAAACAACATAGGCTACCTTTTATCCCGGAAAAATCTGATGTTCTCGAGGGAAATCTAAAAAGCGCGATATAACCGAACTCCACGCGGGCGAAGCCGCGGGCGGAAAGCTAGTAATTTATAAAAAAAACTCCCTCATGTAATATTGACGATTAAAAAGTGCTGATTCTCAGCCTAATTTGAATAAATGTCATTTGAGGTATGTTTAGACAGATTGATACAGAGCTCACACTGTGAACGTTTAACATACAAGAATTGCACTTCTGGTCGTAAAATAATGTTAAACTAGAACTTTGTAAGCATGGGTAAAAAAAATTAACACAGAAGGTGTTTAAATCCTCCAATCGCATCCCCCAGTGAACGGATAAAAATGTCAGTCAATAATCAACGTAGAAGCATGCGAACTCCCATGCGGATGGAGCATGCAATATATTACACCAGAGCGGAAGAAAAAAGAATCCGTGAGCGGCATCCAGTAGTAACAAAATTCACCAGTCGGGATACTAAATTTCTAGCTGCTATAGTTCATTTTTGTCAGACATTTAAATTATTAAATACTAGCTTTCCGCCCGCGGCTTCGCCCTCGTAGAGTTCGGTAATATCGCGCTTTTTAGATTTCCCTCGGGAACATCAAATTTTTCCGGGATAAAAGGTAGCCTATGTAAAGGACATAGGCTACCTTTTCAGGCTCAGGCTCTAGACTATCTGCCTACTAAATTTCATCACAATCGGTTCAGTAGTTTTGGCGTGAAAGCCGGACAGACAGACAGCCAGAGATACTTTCGCATTTATAATATTAGTATGGATTATTAACCAAATCTTGAAAGGTAGTTTTCTGAAATGAATATTTTAGATCATTATAATTTAGTTGAGCAAATAAAAATTTGTACCATTTTACAAATCAAACTAAGGTTTTTCAAATAAACGATCCTCCGTTTTTGCGGATCTAGGGCTTTTATTTAATAAGCGTTTGGCACGTTTCCATCCATTCCATTTTTATGGCCTACTGAAAGATTTAAAAGGAATAGTAAAAATTTTCTTTAAATTGTATTACGGTGTACCCTTTTTCGCCGATTTTTGGAAAAAACCTTAGAACATTTTTTTAAACACGATTTTATTAGCTTCATCTGTACATATGTACTTATGTATATACACGTATGTATATAAAATGAAGTTATAAGATTCCGATCTTATAACTTCATTTTCACACATTTCAACGAGTCTAACTTGAAAATTTGCACAGGGATCAAGGAACGATGCAATACAATAAAAAAAAATTGAAATGTTTCACAATTTTGAAAAATTTCGAAACTTTAATAATTTGCCAATTTTGGAAAAACTATTTTTATAATGTTTTTAACATGAGTCTAACGGAATTTACAATGCTATTGCTATTCGAACCGTTATATGACAAGAAACGAAAGAAAAGAAAGTTCTGATCATCATTCAGTTATCAGTAAAATGGCTGTGAGAAATGCTTCTGCAGTCGTAAGAGTGACATACTTCTATGCATCTTCTGATCCAGAAAACTGTTTATACAGCTTACTTATTCAATACATGCCGTTTTGATCGGAAACTGAATTACTCTAAAGATTTGATAATGCAAAAAGGATGCGTTTTTAGCACGATAAAATAAATTGAAGGCAATGCTGCAAACGAACATCGAGAGCGTGATCAACAGCTGGAAAATGCATTTAATCAAGTGCATGCATTTGAAATTTTGGAGCAGCCGGAAATATTAAATCCTGAAAGCGAAGAGGAGGAATTTCCCGAAATATATTGAGCAATGAAGAATTCCGAAAAGCACAACAATCTATGAATATCCGTTAACTAGCGACCCGCCCCGGCGTCTCACGGGTGCAATGCTGATACTACATAAATACACGACAGAAAAACTGTGAACGTTGTATAAAAAAACTCAAACGCGACACCCCGCATATTTTAAATCTGTAATATCTTCGAAAATATTAATTTAATCATATGCTGTAATGTGCGATATAGATCTATATTAAATCAACAATGTATTTTAGGTATTGCATTGGATAAGGATTAATGCTGTATTGGTTAAAATCGCTTCGAAAATTAGCCAGTATTTGTCGTAAAAAGAAAATGCCAAAAAAAAATTGTGGGATATCCATAAGAGATAGACTTATGCCATTGCGGACTTTTTTGTAGACCTTTTCAATGTGTACAATACTACTGCATTATTTTGATAAATCTCGTAGCGTTTCACTGCAAACGCGGAAATAATTTAATTATTTTAGACATCACATTAGAAACCTCAAAAACAATTGTATTTCTCCACAATTTAATGGATTTTATTATACACATAAACCTTCCTCTTTAATCACTCTAACTATTAAAAAACCGCATCAATATCCGTTGCGTAGTTTTAAAGATTTAATCATACAAAGGGACATAGGGAAAGAAAAAGTGACTTTGTTTTATAATATGCAGTGAAAACAAGTCTCTCATTTCATTACTGAGAATATTTAAAAACCGACCAAGTGCGTGTCGGACTCAAGCAAAAAGGATTCCGTACCATTGATTTATGAAATTATAGGATTTAAGTTATTTGTATGAAAGATTACACGGTAATAAGCGGTTTACGATGGACGAGGTATTAAAAAAAAATCTATATACTAAATCTCGTTAAAACAATTTTCTTTGGTAGTTTTTATAGTAATGTACCTACATCATATGTTTTTTTGGATATTTCATTTTGTTATTTTCGAAGTTAGAGGTGGGGGAACAACATTTTTCCACTTTGGAAGCGTCTGTCACGCAAACTATTCGGTTTAGAAAAAAAAACATTTAGAAACATCGATATCAGTTTTGAAGACCTATCCATAGATACCCGAACGTATGTGTTTGTTGAAAAAAAAAATTGAGTTTCCGTTCTAAGTATAGCCCCCAATATTTTTTTTTTTTTGCATCAAAATCTTAATGCGGATCACAGAATACATCTACCTACCAAGTTTCAACAGCTCTTATAGTTTCGGAAAAAAAAACTGTGACATACGGACGGACAGACGGACAGACAGACATGACGAATCTATAAGGGTTCCGTTTTTGCCATTTTGGCTACGGAACCCTAAAAAAACTGAGGAAATTATCCTGTTCAATTTGTTGAAAAATCAAGTAACACATTACATCATCATCATCTCAGCGTTAATCCCAGTCGCATCCGAAGCCTTTTCAGCTTTGGAGTCTGGGGTCCGCTTTACCAGTCCAACTGCTGATATGGCTAAACTTCGACATTTTCCGTGAAGCGACTACCGTCTGACCTCCACAACTCGAAGGCGACATCGAAGCATTGCAGTTAGACCAATTGTTGGACTTTTGAGGGCTCCAACAACCCGTAACGACTGCCACTAGATGTTCGTATGGCAACCGGGACCAACGGCTTAACGTGCTTTCCGAGGCACGACCAGACCAGTGCAAATATTCATATTCATGCTTATAAATATTACAAGTAACATATTACATCATCTACTAAAATTACCTGAACAGAAAGATGGGGTCATTGTGACTCTTCCCTTCTAACAGGTAAATTATTTATGAATAATGCGTCGACAATGACAACATGTTGAATTTCTGTTCATACGAAATTTCTATGGTATCTTAAGAGATGATTTGCATGACTGATTCCCCTATGCGCCAACTTAAAAATCAAAATACATATATTGGAGGAATAAGTGTTTTGATTATGTACTAACTTAATGCAACTACCTCCAATACGAGGATATCAAGTTTTTAGGGGGCTGATGCGCGCGTCATGCTCATGAACGAAGGCCGTCAGTGGAGACTGGTCATCTCTTAGCTGCCAGTGGGCTTAATTCATTTTCTAACTTTTAAATAATTTTTAATTTATACATTGTGCTCACATGATAGAAGCAACAGAAATATGTAACGAAGAAATGTAACCCATACTATGATATGATCCACGAAGTGTCTTGCACGTTCTTCTCCATAGAGATCTGCGCTTCGGAACGTGCAATTTAGTTTCACTTTTCTTGGACTGACCGACATTGACACCAACGGATGGTTAATTTGAAAAAACAATTTTGATTTTAAAAACCAGAGCATAAAAAACCAGCTACGCATTTATGGCGGCTCTCAAACTGGTTGAACTTAAACACAACATGCGTCAACAAGGAGACACATTCATGGAAGTAATGAATGCTATGAGGATAGGTGAATTGACATCCTTAAAATACTTCTAGAAATAATATATAATAGAACTAGCTTTCCGCCCGCGGCTTCGCCCGCGTGGAGTTCGGTTATATCGCGCTTTTTAGATTTCCCTCGGGAACATCATTTTTTTCCGGGATAAAAGGTAGCCTATGTTCTTTCTCAGGGTTTAAAGATTGTCTGTGCCAAATTTCATCAATATTGGTTGAGAGGTTTAAGCGGGAAAGCGTAACAGACAGACAGACAGACAGACAGACAGACAGACAGACAGACAGACCGACAGACAGACAGACAGACAGACAAAGTTACTTTCGCATTTATAATATTAGTATGGATAGACAGCCTCCGTGGCGTAGCGGTAGCGAACGCGGCCGCTGCGCAAGGAGGCGCGACTTCGATCCCCGCACAGTGCAAATATTTGTATGCATGAATACGAGTATTTGCACTGGTCTGGTCGTGCCTCGGAAAGCACGTTAAGCCGTTGGTCCCGGTTGCCATACGAACATCTAGTGGCAGCCGTTAGGGGGTGTTGGAGCCCTCAAAAGTCTAACAATTGGTCTAACTGCAATGCTTAGATATCGCCTTCGGGTTGTGAAGGTCAGACGGTAGTCGCTTCACGGAAAATATCGAAGTTTAGCCAAAATCAGCAGTTAGACTGGTAAAGCGGACCCCAGACTCTAAAGCTGAAAAGCTACGGATGCGACTGGGATTAACGCTGAGATGATGATGATGAAAATACTTCTAGAAAAAGTCTTGACCGACGCTAGCGACGAATTTACAATTGAGAAAACGTTAACAATGTACCCAACGTATGATCAAGTCACTAAGTAAAATGAGAAAGTTCTTCAGTATTTTGGGAGAAAAGGAAAAAGAAATATTTATACAATAAATTCGCAAGACCATCATATTGGCTCGGTGGTAGGCAACAACATCAGCCGCCGGCATAAGTTACCACCCACCAGACAAAGTCTTGCCGCCAAGCGATTCGTCGTGTTCCGGCATGATGTCTGGTGAAGCCGTACGGAGAACGGGTCTGAGCAGTTGTGTTGCGATGTGTGCCGGGTACGATGTGCCTAATGTTGTTGTGTCGGGAGTTTAGTCGTGAAGGCTCTCCAGATCATCCTCTGGCGCAGCATCGTTGGTCGTGTTGTTGGGTTAAGCATTGCATCACCTCGCTCAACTGCCGTCTTCCTTCCTATTCACTCAGTTTTTTTTTGAGTGAATAGGCTTAATAAGCTAGTGTGCTTTACCATCAACGATTGCATCACTGCTTACCATCAGGCGGGATTGCAGTCAAGCACTAGTTTATAACTATTAAAAAAAAAAAAAACCATCATATTGATGCCATACGAAATTTAGGTGATACAAATGTAGAATATGTTATACCTGATGATATTAATAATACGAGAGGACTCCCCAGTCTTGAAAATATTCGTGAGGTAATTAATGGCAATTCGGGCATTATCACTGAAGTAATCTGACCAGATTTCCGATTTGACATATGTGATTCAGACATACCATTTGTCCGTATCGACCAGATATTACGGTTATTTAGTTAGGTCCTCCTTTGTTTGCTGCTGCACAAGCTTATGTGTGTGTGTGCTAGTGCTAGATCGCGGAAGATCCCGAAATGTTATTCGAATAAACGTCGACCTCCGTAGCGCAGCGGTCAACACGCCTGCCTGCGACGTGAGGCCCGGTTTCGATCCCCGGCCAGGTCATAATGGAAAAACGATCTTTTCCTGATTGGTCTGGGTCTTGGATGTTTATCTATATATGTATCTATTATAAATATAGTATCGTTGAGTTAGTATTCCATAACACAAGTCTCGAACTTACTTTGGGGCTAGCTCAATCTGTGTGATTTGTCCGTATATAATTATTTATTTATTTTAATAAAAGAATTTGATTGCTCGAAATTAGCAGGGAAAGTACCTTGTACTCACTATACAAAGAAATTTAAGATTTAAGAACGCATCTCTATGCGTTAGAAAAAATGGAAAGATTACGTTGACAGGAAAGAAGTAAATTTAGGTTTGTTTGATATAAGTTCTTCTTTTTACTGTCGTTTTGGAACTAACAATTAAAAAAATAAATAATTGTTTAAAAAAAAAACTAAAAAACACGCGTTAATAATATCGATCGAACTAAAAAGTAGAAAATATTTTTTTTTAAATATAAGAATTTGTGTTACTGGAACAATAGCTAATAAGATGATCCTTTTATTGGATATCAAGAACCCCGCACGTTTTTCACTTTATTTGAATTTTTGTTAATATATTAATATTTAAATCCGTAGAAGCAACAACTAAAGTCGCCGACATAGCCCAGCGGAGTAGCTTTCTGAAGTGGCACGGGCTGGGGACATAGCTCGTAGAGGCGATGACTGATGGGGCAGAAAGGCTCTTGAATGGGGACCACATACCGGCAAGCGCAGCGTCGGACGCCCACCGACTAGGTGGTCGGATGATCTGACCAAAATTGCAGGGAAGCGCTGGATGCAAGCCGCGTCCAACCGTTCTTTTTGGAAATCCTTGGGGGAGGCCTATGTCCAGCAGTGGACTTCAGACCAGCTGAGATGATGATCCTAATATTTGCATTAACCTTATTCTATATTAATTATGATATTTGATTGTTGGATTTTATATTGGCAAAACACAAAATCCTATACTTAAAAAATATTGTCTGCTTTTTAGTTCGATTGTTTTTAAAGCGTGTTTTTTCTTTAGGTTTTTAAACTATAATTTATTTAATTATCTACTAATTTAATCTGGCATCGAGTTCTTTTTCCTATGTCCTTTTTCATTGCTATATCGTCTGTAAGATTTCATTATTTATTACACATGTTTCCAAGCATTTTCAAAGGTCTTTTCGTCATCCTTGACTTGATTGCTTTCAATTTCCTTGACATACTTAATAAAATATTCACTATTATTGATCAGGTCAGCTAAAGCGGGAATATGCAGGTGGCTAAACAAATTGCAATTCTACATGTCAGTGTTCTTGGTAAGCTATTATTCACGCTATAGGTAATAAGCGCTTATTTACTAAAAACTCAAATTATGTGAAATGATGATGATTTATTTTGGTACATAGTCGGTATATGGACAAATTGAAAATGGTTGTTAATATAATATAACAAAAGATTGTTATTTTTATACTATATAATTTTACATTTCTTAGGTACCTTATATCATATATACAACCTTCAATTGATTGACAGAAATGTATGCGAGGTTTATTTTTCGCCAAAACAACGTTCGAATTCCGATTGCATTTAATAATATCCGGAAAAGTCAGATTAGATTTTTAATGACATCGTGTAGCATTCTAAAAGATTTTTTGTTATGGCCACTGTGTTGTCTTGCCAGGGGATAAAACGATAAGCTGTCTTTAAAAAAATAATCGGTCACTCCCAGTTTTTCAAATTATAATCACCACAAAAACAATTCACAAAATTCGATACAGAATGACAAATATAGTATGATTTGTTTTCAAAGATTACTGCAGCTTCGAGTCAATAGTCTCCGAGTGAAATATTTGTGTGACATAGTATGGCAGAATTATGAGGGTCCGTTTTGCTATTTGGCAAGGGAGCCCTGAATTGTAATACATTAGATTTTTCTGGGAATAACAACAGGTGCCAAACTACAGTAGGGATCACATATATCAAGCCTAACAGGAAGGCACAGTTAGGCTGCCTACGCCTTTAAGAAAGTAAGACAATACACTAATGTTGGTAGAGCCCGTTTATTTTATTTTAGCTCTTTTCTTAGCGTTGTATCGTACGGTATTCTGCTGTAGGGCAAATCCGTAGATAAACAGGATATATACGACAAATTTACCAGCTAGATATGAGAGATTTCTATAAGATATTTTTTAAAATTAAAATTTTCACGGTTGCACCATAATTCATCTTCGGCAACATTTTATTAGAACTAATTTAATCTTGAGATCAAAGTGGCGCCTAACAACGTATTTAATTTACTCCGTGGACAGTTGAGACGTGATTAAAGATAGAAAGTGTACTAAAGAAAGAAAAGAAAGAATTGAATAGATATTATAATACAAAATTAAGTCTATATAATTGACATGTCAAAAAAAAACAAATATGTAATAAAATTTTGAAATAATACCTAACCAAGCAATTTCTTGTAAAAATGTATTAAGGACATAACGTTTTCTTAATATTTTTTGTCACTATACGTAAAGTTCAATACTAAATTTCTTCCTTAAAAATTGATGTGTTGCGACCGCAACCGAATTTAAAAACAAAACTATACTTAGCACCTACATAACTTGACAGAATCTAAATACTTAATGAATAGGATGTTTTATTAAATAACGTATTTTTTAATAACAGGTTATGTGGAATTAAAATATCACTTTGCCTGATACAGATGGCACTGTATTAATACTATTCTTCGGGTAGAGTCTAAGCGGGTCGAGTGGACACTGACACATGTATTAGAGTGTGGGTGTGTTAGTGTATGCGCGTGTAGTGTGTAGGTGTATTAGTGTGGGCACATGTGGTGTCTAGTAGGGTGTAGGAGTGTGGTGGTGGGAGTAGGATTCTGGGTGTTAGTTAAGTGATGATTACACCACCAGTGGCACCAGACTACAATCAAAATATTTTTCAATATAAAACACCCAAAAACAAAGCGAAAACGGACAAAATATGAAATACCTATAAATAATAACTTATTTACTTGTTTACGCTTGATTATTTTTAAGTACAGTATCGCGTATGTCGAAGTCGAAGCCTATGTCAACATTACTCTCACAGCAGACGAGAAAAATATGAGACCTATATTAAATAGTGCATAAATACAACATGTCAATTCCATATATCACCAAAAAGGTCACCTTAAGAATTTCCACTGACCCAATTGCTTATAATAACTAATTGGCCAACCTTTACGGACGAGTGACTTGCCACCATATAATAGACAATAATGGCACTTGAAAGAACAGGATTAGATTGTCATTGAAAGGCAAAATTGCTTTAAGTACTACTCGATTATTTATTGACCCAGTTTCAGAAAATGTAGACTACATGTATACTATTTTTGGTGGACGAAATTTTATAAAAGTTCCAGTTCTAATGCGCTAATCTCAGGAAATTATTTTTATGTTGGATAGATCTTTTATCGAGGAAGGCTAATACGAGTACCGATATATATCAAACGGTTCAAGTTACCCGATAAAATGATAAAGACTTTTTAATTGCCATCATAATAACAGAAATTGACGTAAATGAAGTCGTGTTCATTCAAAAATAGTTCTAATTTGCAGACATGAGAGGTGGATTTTACATGAAATATTCGTAGTTATGTTTTTACTCGATTTTTGACTATCCTCACAAACTTACAAGCACTATGTCGAAACACATTTTGTATGTAATGAAAAAAAAACTCGCGACTACTTACCGCTCTGATAGAACTGAAGAGATGAAAGATTGTAATATGTATATATTACTTTCAAGATTTATTCTTGTAAGACTGCACTGCGCAAGTAATCTGATCTAACAAGACATTGAAGTAGGTATGACGTCGCATCGCCGCGCTGCAAGCTATACAAAATGCACCCTTTATGTGGGATTTCAGCCTTGCTGGAAACCAATTCTGTCGTCACTATTTGAATATGGAAGGAGGCACCGTTACCTCTCAAGACCGTTCCGAAACCCTTCTACGCTACAATCACTTCGTTCTCGACACGTTAAGAGATTTAAATGTAACAATACATAACGATGTTTTGCAATATTTTAACTAGCCCCCTAATTGGCGAACACATTTTTGTCAAATGATTGCGACTAGTTGACGTTGTTGGGATCGTTTGTACCGAACGGACCAATAGGCGGTCCAAACAATCACAACTGATCCTAACTAGTCCCAATCATTTGACAAAAATGTGTTCGCCGATTAGGGGGCTGGTACCGCCATTGTGTCAGATCCTGTGTTTATATCGCTATCCTTACGATATATGTAAAGTTTCGGGTAGCTTGACCTGCTGTCATGCGTACATGACTCACCATCCTATCTACTCTACCTGTATGACGTAGTCACGTAGCCCATGAGCCTACGTTCGTTGCGAAATAAATTATTTGAATAAATTTTTGTCATAATTTTTATGTTATTAATAGGTTATGTTAGGTTAG
Source organism: Sesamia nonagrioides (assembly GCA_017933935.1). Taxonomy (NCBI): domain Eukaryota; kingdom Metazoa; phylum Arthropoda; class Insecta; order Lepidoptera; family Noctuidae; genus Sesamia; species Sesamia nonagrioides. The sequence continues at coordinate 242,290 of JADWQK010000412.1, read as the reverse complement.
GTTGTGGACCCAAGCTATCACACCTGCACTTTGTCAACTATTTACTTCACACCTGTATATGTTGCGGTATAGATTAGCAGTATACATTTGGTAGTGCATTAGGTATTACCAAATTATATATTTAAGTGCCTATACGTATTGCATGACTGATAATTATTTAACACAAAATAAATACGGTGGACGGCGAACAGTGGTGGCCTAGTAGTATCGGCCGCGACTTGCAAGTTGTGGGTGGAAGGTTCGAACCCCGCCAGGCGCTTTACTTTGTGTAAATATTTCTTCACCACTGCTCTCAAAACGGGATGGAAACATTGCGAAGAAACCGGCATGTCCTAGAGCCAAAACTTCGAAGACATGTGACATCTACCAACCCGCACTGGGCCAGTGTGGTAGATTACGGCCCACTCCCTCTCACCGAGAGGAGGCCTGTGTCCCAAGAGTGGTCTGATCAAGTAAATACGATGATAATAGACACATAAAACTAATATTAATTGTTTAATTAGCTGTATTTTTAAAGGTATTATGTTTTGTTTCAGAGTCCGAGTGGAGTATTATGTAAACGAGAACACTTTCAAAGAAAGACTGCAACTGTATTTTATTAAAAATCAACGATCGAGTAAGTATTTCAAGGCATAGAAATAAGTGCTCGAAAGCAATATGCTAGGGTTTCTTCGAAATAACAACTAAGCCTTCGATGTATAATTTCCACGTATGCTATAAGCAGAATTAATTGGCGTGTGAAGTGACTCGCCGTGCGTGAAGCGCAAACTAAGTATAAACGTAGACATTTTGAATAAATGATAATAATATATTTGCATCTCGGAATCTTAGCAGATGGCTTTTGTAGAAATATATATGTTATAATTAGTTTCGTTTAGCTTGAGGTTTCCGCGATATATTCCGAGAGCACCACTAAAGTAAAATAATGTCGTTTTGAGAATTCGCCTACCGGGATCTACATAGTACGCGAATTCTCAAAACGTTACAGTTACAATCATTAAACGTCATGATGTTTGGCTGGGCCGCTTACTGCTTTATGGGCCGCATGAGCCGTGTACGCTCCGTGGCTTCATGAATGAAGCCTAAAGATTTTTAATGAATCTAGTACTTAGTATTTACCGTGAAATGCCAGAGGCTATTCAATAACCTAGAACATGTAACCTTACCCTTAGTCTATTCTAATACTTTAACTGTTACTTTAAATGTAGTCCCTGGAAATACTGAACCAATCACTACAATTCACCGATGGAAATGCCGTAGAAGAACGTTTTTAATTCATTCGTTCACTGATAAGCAATGCACAACCTAAATCGCTCGCATCGATTTGCATCAGAATTATTAAATAGTGGCATGGGCTTACTGATGATAAGTACTCGGTCAATATTGTTGTAGAGAATGGAGTTGACCGAGAGAGTCGGTTTGGGCAATTTACCAATCTGAAACAAAAGGTGAAATAGTCATGTCCCCTGGTAGGGAGAATATCGAACTCGCGGCCACCGCAGGCGCGGGCTTGCGGATGGCGAACGATGGGCAGCTCGCCGCCCGGTAAGGACCAGGCCCGGGTCGACGGCGCGTTGTATTTCACGCGCGCCTCAAAGAGATGTCAGCACATCGTGACGGGGTCCACGAGGAACGGGCAATCCTAGGCCGGGGTTGCGGGATGGTTAAAAAAGAAACCGTGGCCCCGGCGCACAGGCAAGTTAAGGAACACGGGTGGGTTTTAGTCAGTAAAAGTCTGACACGCCCTTCCGTTCTGGCCAGAGCGGGAGAGGTCATTTGGTGATTTCCCATCCTAAACAAAAAAAAAGAGATAGTCATGTCTAGATTGAAACGACTCAGGCAGGTGCACCATGTATAAAAATGAACATAAGGTGTCGTTTCGTCGTTTTTCCGGTCTTCATGATTCTCATGAAGATCGTATAGGTATTATATTATTTGAGTCACTCCGAAATTTTTCTATTCAGCAAATACAGTCAAAGAAAAAGTAGTAATATTTAATTAATTTGACTCTTGACATGTTAGATATGCTGGGTTGGATTGATAAGAAAACCCTGACAAAAATATTTGAAGAAATAAGAACTAAACATTATATTCAAAACTTTTTATATTAGACGTGTAGCTCACTTGACCTAGACGTGCAGCACAAGTGAGGTAATGGTGGCACGGAGTCGAGGCGCTGAGGCCCGCTGTAATGCGATTCCACCGCTTTTTTGAAGATATTTTCAAGCCTAGGCGTATTTACAGAGTTAAAATGTATATATTTGATCGTGCCTCGATCAGTGAGCGATGCGTCTTACTATCTCTAATAGTTTAATTATTTTCTCTACATAAACGAATCTCATCAATCAGTTTTAAAATCTTAACATACATAGTTTAGGCATATCTTATTTTCTTTTTTATTTGTAGAACCTGTATGATCTAAACTTAAAATGCATCATTTATTACTTTTTTCCTTAAAGAAAGGGATAATTAGAATCATCGTGAAATATTTGACAATACGTTTCATTACAAGATTTACGTAGGATCCTTAATTCATCATTAATCATTCATCCATTTGATCATTAATTTTTTCTGTTATTTATGGTGGCCTAATGGTTAAAACACCAGCCTCTCAAGTATGAGTGCGCGAGTTCGATTCCATGTCAGGCAAGTACCAATGTAACTTTCTAAAGTTATATGTACTTTCTAAGTATATCTTGGACACCAATGACTGGGAAAACATCTTGAGGAAACCTGGACTTTATAAGTCTGAAATCACCAACCCGCATTGAGCAAGCGTGGTGATTACGCTCAATCCTTCTCTGTATGAGAGGAGACCTGTGCCTAACAGTGGGACGATAAAAGGTTAATGATGATTAATTCTCTAGTGTTTCCGCAACACTTATTAATTTTTCTTTGCTTGATATGGTACAATACTGCATGTATTGAATATCTACTAATATTTAGCATTTTATGAAATATAGGTCGCTTTCTTATTCCTCTTCGTCATTCTGCTCTCTTGTTACTTCCTATTTTTCTATATTTTTCACTATTTCATCTCTATAGCAGTATCAGTAGAAATACTTTTCTTATATTACTAGCTGCACCGCGCGGTTTTACCCGCGTAGGTTTCGATATTTTTTTTTATATGCTCCGCTCCTATTGGTCACAGCGTGATGTTATATAGCCTAAAGCATTCTTGGAATAATGGGCTATCTAATACAAAAAGAAGTTTTCATTTCGGACCAGTAGTTCCTGAGATTATCGCGTTTAAATAAACAAACTCTTCAGCTTTAAATATTAGTATAGATATGTATATTTCAGTATCGTCAATTTTCGGTTCTTATATCTATACTAATATATAAAGCTGAAGAGTTTGTTTGTATGTTTGTTTGTTTGTTCGCGCTAATCTCTACTACTACTGGTCTGATTTGAAAGATTCTTTTTGCATTGGATAGCCCATTAATCCAGGAAGGCGTTAGGCTATATAACATCACGCTGCGAGCAATACGAGCGGAGCATAACTAACTCCACGCGAACGAAGTCGCTGACGGCCGCTAGTGTATTATAAATTTTAAACATTCTCTGTAAAAGATAAAATAACATAACAAAATGAGTGGAATTTAAATTGCGTACACTAACACGGAAAAATATTTTGCATAGTAGGTACGCTTTTTATTTAATATTTTCATGTTCTTAATATCTCGAGAACTAGTTGAATATAATAACTTGTAGCTTATTGTGTAAAATTATCCATAAACATGTGCCTTATCTTTGACCGGATTTACGTCGCCATTTATTATTTTTGAAATTTTCAGAAAGTATTCCTACCTTCGCTTTCATAATTTCAGTTATATATCTTGACTAGGATTTTTTCTCTGATTTACTTTACTTTTGATTGTTTTAATTTTCATGGGCTACAACCAAACTGATCAATTTCATCACAAATTGGACGTACTTGTGCAAAATAGATCCAACCCACAAAAACCGCTTTTTGAGTTACTGTCATAAATGCCTAAAATCTACACATCAACTTTAGTATTATATGCAAAAAAATATCAAAGCCGCAAAAAAGTACGGAAAATACCCATTATTAAAGAGGAAATTTTAATGAAATTTAAATTTACATGTTATTTTAATATAAAATTTTTACTTCAAACTATTTTCTCAAAAGCAAGTTTGCTGGCTGGATCCTTTTTGCATAACTACGTCCAATTATTAAAGTTCGTTCAATGTTTTTCCTTCTACTTCATGAAAAAACAATCAGCGCGCAGCGCCTGACGTTAATTGATATAAGGTTGGGGAAAATGTTACTTCGCATTTTATAGAAAAATGTAAACATTTTTTGACATACACTGTGATTCCTAATTCTAGTCAGAAAAATGACAATACCAGTGTTGCAGGTTTTTTGTCCCAAATAAATAGTGATGTAGTAAATCGAGAGTTTACAATTACAAGTTAGTCGAGATTGCATATTTTTCATCATCATCATCATTCTCCTGCCCTTATCCCAATTTATTTGGGGTCGGTGCAACATGTCTTTTTCTTCCATGCATCCCTATCAGAAACCATCTCGGCAGTCACCCCCTTCTTAGCCATATCATCCTTCACACATTCCATCCATCGTTTCTTTGGTCTTTCCCTACTCTTATAGCCATCAACATTCATAATTAAGACTCTCCTCACGACATTCTCCTCAGTTCTCCGTAACACATGCCCGTACCATGACAACCGATTTCCACACAACTTTTCAGCTACCGGTGCCACTTTCAGACTTCCTCTTATGTACTCATTTCTTATTCGATCCATTCGTGTAACACCACACATCCCTCTTAGCATTCTCATCTCGGCTGCATGCAATTGCCTTTCATTCATCCCTTTCGTAGCCCAACATTCTGATCCATACAAGACAGCAGGTCGGATCATGGTTTTATATATTTTCCCCTTAAGTTTAAGGGGAATGCGGGAGTCGCAAATTGTTCCCGTGACCTGCCGCCATTTCATCCACCCAGTGTTAATTCTGTGCTTAACCGTCCGATCTAATTCGCCATCGCTTTGCACGAGTGAACCGAGATACCGAAAGCCGGAGCAGATTGGTAGGAGTGCGCCATCAAGGGCTATGGCTCCAGAAGTGGAGAGACCGCCGAAATCGCAGAACATATATTCGGTTTTGGTTCTGCTGATTTTCAAGCCAACATTCTCCAGCTTCTGTTACCATTTCTCCAATCTGCTCTGGATCTCAGGTCCATCTTCACCGACGAGAACAATGTCATCGACGAACAGCATGCACCAGGGTGCCTCCTCCTGGATGTCCGACGTAAGAGCGTCCATAATCAACAGGAAGAGGTACGGGCTTAAAGCCGATCCCTGGTGTAAGCCTACCGCCACACTGAACTCGTCGGTATTTTGCATTAGATTGCATTTTTTTATCAAATTCAAATTGCGTAATAATTCGAAAATACAGGGTGGACCAAAAGTCCGTTTATATTTGAAATAATGTTAAAAAGAAAATATTACAGTACATAGATTAAAACTGTTTATTGTTTTTCATAGTATACAAAAGGGGAATTTATATCTTAATAGTCATATCATCCATATGCAATCAATTTTAATCTCATGATCAATTCATTATTCTGGCATTATTGCAATGTAGAGCGGAAAGTTTCGATAAAAGCTTTACATGTTTTTGTTGTGTTGTTTTGGATTTCTGTGCGAATACGATCCTTTAATTCGTCAACTGGGTTGGTGTCGTAAACTATAACCTTAAGATATCTCCAAAGAAAAAAAACCCATTGGGGATAGATCCGGGCGGCTAGTTAATGTCCCCTCTTTTCGATATCACTTTCGGGCAAAAAAGTCTGAAGTTGCTCTTGACGATTCATTCATGTATACTTATATAGGTACAGGCAACTCTTGTTAATTTAAACTTATTTTTGAATCGAATAAAAATAGTATGGACTATCATGAAGAAAAGAATTCGGAGTGTATTGAAGAATGACTTAAAAGCATTTTACCAAATTTAAAGCCAAATGGGGTGCTGGTATTAAATAACGCCCCGTACCATTCTAGAAAAGTCGAGCGTATCTCCACTTCAAACTGGCGGAAGGCTGAAATTATTCAGTGGTTGGATGATAAACAAATTTATTATGAAACTGCAATGCTAAAAAGGCTCAATCAATGGAACTAGTAAAGTTACAAAAAACTAATTACGAACGCTATGCTGTGGAAGAATTGGCCGCTGAATTCGGTGTCACAATCCAGCGTCTGCCCCCCTATCAATGTGGGCTCAACCCAATAGAGTTAGTTTGGGTTCAAGCAAAGGGTTACGTCGCCAGGAACAACAAATCTTTTAAAGTAAAAGACGTAAAAAAATTATTTGAAGAAGGCCTGAAGGAAATGATACCGGAAAATTGGGGAAAGTGCATCAATCATGTCACAAAAGTTGAAGACGAAATGTGTCAACTCGACCACATCATTGATGAATGTGTGGATTCATTAATTATAAATGTAACTGATTCCGATTCGAGTCGTAATTAATAAAAAAGGAAAGAATAAAAACGTGTAAAATGATTTGTATTGTTTTACTTAAGTATCACAATACATTACAACAATATACATTATAACAATACAAATCATTTTACACGTTTTTAATTCCTTTCTCTCTCTCGAGAAATTAATTCCTCTAAGTCTCTTTAAAAAAATCCCCAGCTCTTGTAATAACATTATAAAAATAAAACAACCGCTTTGATACCTAATAAAATAATGCATGACTAAATGTCTAAGTCTATTGATTGCCGAACATCACTATTGTAGCGGGTCACCCTTTTTCGTATCAGTTGCCCTTGTCATTTTTCTGACTCGAATTAAAAATCACAGTATAGTTAATTTATATTTAACTTTTAAGTAATGTATGTAGGTACTATTTTGCTCGACAAAATTTTGTCATCTGTAGGTAGGCACATGATCCCAATGCTATAAAATTTTTGGGACTTGATCAAAATACCGCGACCAGTTGTTTTAAAGCCTAAAGAATTTTGAAGATACCATGTAGAAATCTGGAGACTACAACCTTTTTCGCACATTCTTGTCATACGTGATCCACTTTTCACCACCAGTTTATCAGCTTCTTCAAAAATAATTCGGTTTCATTACGTCATAATAAAGAATCACAAAGGATTACACGGTTCATTAAGTTTCATTCGGTGAGCTCGTGAGGTCCCCATATATTGAGCTATTTTTTATAGCCAGTTTTTTCAAATGTCCCAAAACTGTTTTTTGGTCAATTTTCAGTTCTTCAGCTACATCGTAATTACTGATATGCCGATCTTCCTCCACTGTTTCAAAAAAGGCATCCATTTTATCGGTAATAGGGCGACCTGAGCGACGTGCATCTTTGACATCAAAATTTCCGGGTTGAAAACGCTTAAACCAAATTTGTAATACTCTAACAGACACTGAATCCATAAACATGGCAACTTTTTTTCGCGGCTTGCGTTGCCTTTTTACCTTTTTTGTAGTAAAATTTTAAAATGTATCGAATTTCTTCATTCTTTCTTTCTTTCTTTTTTGGCTTCGCATGGTATGTGCATTTAGCCAATGTCACGTAATGAATGAAATGAAATCATGTCGAAAAAGACGGCTGCTTGAACCGTCTTACGAGGGACGTTTGAGGCAAAGTCATGATATGGCCACTATGCTACGATATTTCACTGTCCTTTATGAATTATTTAGTGAATGCACTTTTTACTACATAAATCACGCACTTTTATTTAGTAACAACACTATAAACAATTTTAAAAGTCCAATGAAAAATGAGCGTGACACTCAGCTTGACTTTCCCGCCAAAACTCTCCAATTTCTTCATTACATGCACTCATCTTGACGTTAGGAAAAACAAATGAAAATTTCACATTTTCCTGATTACAACTAGGAATTATGTTCTTTAAAATTTAAACTTTCAATGATACCAAAACCAGCCAGATAGAAATAGATTTTATTACAAGTTCATACGCGAAAAGACTTTTTCCTCAGCCTATGTATACAGTGAAACCTGGTTAAGTGAGACATCAAGGGACCTGCAATGTCGTTTCACTTATAGAGGTATTCCACTTACCCAGTGTCTCAGATATACAGGTATAAATAAATATATGTCTCATTTACAGAGGTTTATGCACATACTTAAAGGTAATCATACAAATGAATGAATAAACAAACAATGTTATCTCAGTTACAGAGGTTTATGCTTATAAAATTTACTCGCTGTCTCAGTTATAGAGGTAACTATGATGATAAATCGAAAGAACAAATCCCAGATATAGAGACTCACCTCGTCCTACTAATGCGCACTACACACCTTCAGTTTTATCTGTACGATTTATCTGTACGGTCAAACTGTACAGATAAATCGTAGGTCCATACAGCCTACACACTTTCAAGTAAACTGCGCGATCTTTCAGTTTTTATCATCATGGCCTCCATAGACGACGCTTTAGCGACCGTAGGACTAATTTGTGTGTTACAAGAAAATAGACGAAAACGAAAAAAACGGGAATTATTGTGTAAACACTGGCTTCTGTTGAGAAAATCGTATTCACACACATCTTTGATAAACGAATTGAGAATTACTCCAAAAGACTACAATAATTATTTGAGAATGAATGAGGAAACTTATTTGCAGCTGCTGTCTTTAATGACACCATTAATAAAAAGGCAAGATACCATATTGCTATAACGCCTCATGAAAGATTAACGGCAACTTTCACGTAGTTTCAAAATAAGCTTCTCATAAGCTGAATCTTTTTTTTCCTCGATTATGGTATTCCTTGCTTTTGATTTACCATAATGAAGGCTCCGATTGGTATAGTTGTATAAACTCTTCTAGCCATTCGCCTTGGACCATGGTCGACGAGTTTTCGTTGAGGCGGAGAGCAAGGAAAAATACTTATAAGTCGTGTTCACTTCACGCTCGCTGCGACAAAACTGCGCAGTTTTCGACTACACACTCTCAGTTTTAACTGTACCTACCAGATTTATCTATTCATATTTTGATTAGATCACAGTTTAACTGTACAGTTCAACTGTTTGTTCTACACACCTAACGACTTATCGGTACAGTTCGACTGTACAGATAAATCGTACAGATAAAACTGAAGGTGTGTAGGGCGCATACAGAGGTAATTCAGTGCCAAAGTGTTGGGACCTCAGCATGAGTTCCAGTTATGGAGGTTTCTCACTTATCCAGGTCCCACTTAACTAAGTTTCATTGTATTATATTCAGTCACCATGGTTTTAATCACGTCTAAAGTCTCTGTGGAAGACGACCAATATTTAACTTCCTCTGTCTTTTTCGTAATAAAATAGAAAGAAAAAGATGCACTGAACTTGTTTAGTTTGGTGAACAAGGAATCTCTCCAATTCCCTTGTTCAAAAACTTTTTGTTAGATGAAATTGCGGTCGCTTTTTTACGTGTTTCACCAAATTTTCCCATCCATACTAATATTATAAATGCGAAGGTAACTCTGTCTGTCTGTCTGTCTGTTTGTCTGTCTGTCTGTCTGTCTGTTTGTCTGTCTGTCTGTCTGTCTGTTACGCTTTCCCGCTTAAACCTCTCAACCGATTTTGATGAAATTTGGCACAGACAATCTTTAGACCCTGAGAAAGAACATAGGCTACCTTTTATCCCGGAAAATTTGATGTTCCCGAGGGAAATCTAAAAAGCGCGATATAACCGACCTCCACGCGGGCGAAGCCGCGGGCGGAAAGCTAGTACTACATAAATTCTTAAATGTTCTACTTTCAGTGTTCACAAAAAGCCACGACACGTTCCTTTAGATAACCAATTAGTAAAAAGTCTGGAAGTGCTGAATTTGGGGTAATTAACATTGCTAGGAATTTACCGTTTCGTAAACATTCCTCTCAACGAACTATTCCATTATTTCTCGACTTGCATAGTTTCTGACTCCGTCTTATTAGAAACACAGTTTTCCGAGGTAGAACTAAAAAAAAAACATTCTAATGTTATGATTGCGAATCGCAATAATAATGGCAATGGAATCGCAATGGCAATGGCGTTTCACATTAAAGAAGCTACACTTTAATGTGAAATGGTGCACATTGGAAACAATGCCCCCTTATTCATAAAAGTTGCTTACAGATAACTAGTGATTAGCGATTCTTTAACCATACATTTAGACGTTTGCACGTAATCATCGTTTATGAATAAATGATGACCCCTTAAACACTGTGGTGTTTATTCATAAACGATGGTTATAGTTAAGTGACGTTAAAAGGTCAAAAATGTATGGTTAAAGAACCGCTATTCACTAGTTAACTTTACGCAACGTTTATGAATATGGGGAAAAATATTAATATCAATGAAGTTGAGATTATAAGATTCTACCATACGATGAATTAGGCATCGCAATTCTAAATTAGTTCGACAGGTATTAACAGCAAACAATATACCTGCACGGACACTACGCTTAATTACAGTACGAGGGACCACATAACACAATTTTCTCGTAAAATCAATGGAATCGAAGTAAATAAGAATAATACCATGCACTGTGCTGGCTTCTAGAAACCTACGCCTAGGCTATAATGTTATATTTGCTTAGTAATTGTCAATACGACAAAACCTTTTATAGCACCTATATTGCATGGCATGAAAAAATTTACGCTGGACCGTCTCAATCATATCTATACAACATGTAAAGAAAACCCCGTCCGACCCATAAGGATAATAAAGGTTAGGTAAACACATGACCAAATAAAATATAAAATTTTACATAACCGTAACAATACTAATGAAATTTGAAATGATCTTTTATTTTCGCAAATTAATCCAAACTTCCACAAAATTTGGTATTAAAAAAAAAGTGACAGCACCATTTTCAGCGGTATTATTATGATCGATGCGACCACGTGCCACGTGGTAATATTAATTTTTATAGCAAGATTTTTTTAAAGTTTAGCCCGGCTTTGTAGGCGTTAGTAGAATCAGTTATCGATACCTAATAATACTTTCATGGATAGGACAGGGTTGTCTTTATCATATTGTATACATATTTCTTATAAAAATGGGTTCCACATTGGGACTTCGTCTTCAAGCTGCGAGTTTATAAGCTTATTTTATAAGTAGAGAGAGGGAAAGAGAGAGAGAGAGATAGAGAAGTGGTGGGCAATTTGAACTCAGCAGATAATCTCATGACAAAACCTTACAACCACCATACACCTTATATGAATTATTAATAATACTTTTTAAGTTTTAATTAAGCGATATTTTCCTGTCCAGTAGAACACCAAGATCTCTAACAATAGAAGTGCTACTCAGCATTATATTATTATATTTAAAATTCGTAATAGATTTGGTTTTCGCGAAGTTTAGATAATGTCATTTGGAAACTCTTAAGTGCTCCACTTAAGCTGCTGTACCTAGCTGAAAGCATATCCAAGAATTCATGAATTTTTAAACAATCTTCTATAGTAGTAATAGTTTTAAAAGTTTTCAAATCATCAGCACATATAAGAAATTTAGTACTTAAGAAGCTTCTCCCAATGTCATTTACATATATATATATATTAAATAAGAGTGGTCCCAGGATTGAGCCCTATAGAACACCAGAAGTTAAGACACTGTATCAGACTGACGGCCTCTCACAACCACCTTATGTGTTCTATTTGTAATGTTAAATGAAAACCACCGAAGCAAGTTGCCCCGAACTCCATTACATACAATTTTATTAGGTAACATTTCATGATCAACCTTGTCAAAGGCCTTTTGGAAGTCTGTGTAAACAGCGTCCACTTGCAAACATCTATCTATGTTTTCAAAAAGATAGTGAATATTAATAAAGTGGAAACAGTAGATCGGCGTTTAACAAAACCATGTTGTTCAGGATTCAGTACGTTATGCAGGATTGGATAGATTTCGTCATGTACAAGTCTTTCAAATAACTTCGACAAGGTCGACAGAATTGAAATGGGTCGATATTGCTCAATATCATGTTTCGAGCCTCCCTAGTGTATGGGCGTTGTATTGGATCATTTCCATATTTCAGGAAATATTGAAGAAAGGAAACAAGCATGTATTGTAAATTATTTGAAGCGGTCTACAGATGTTTGTAGCAGTAGCCCTAAAAATCAAAGCTGGGTATCCATATGGGTCAGCCCCTTTGGACGGGTCGAGGTTTTCTAACTCTCGAACTAATTTAAATTTCTCGATGTATACACTGTCGATTAAGATGTTAGCGTTACAGTGAGATAACGAGGTCCACGTAGATAATGTGGACGATGCAGGTTCGAATACCGATAGAAATAAATCGGAGCACATATTGCAAACTAAGTCTGGATCACTCGACTTATGGTTAGGGTATTGCATCCTAGATGATGCGTGATTAATCTTTGCGATTTGATAAATTACTCTAATAGTATTTAACATTAGGTGACAGCCTCCGTGGCGCAGCGGTAGCGGACGCGGCCGCTGCGCAAGGTGGCGCGGGTTCGATCCCCGCACAGTGCAAGTATTTGTATGCATGAATATGAATATTTGCACTGGTCTGGTCGTGCCTTGGAAAGCACGTTAAGCCGTTGGTCCCGGTTGCCATACGAACATCTAGTGGCAGTCGTTACGGGTTGTTGGAGCCCTCAAAAGTCCTACAATTGGTCTAACTGCAATGCTTCGATGTCGCCTTCGGGTTGTGGAGGTCAGACGGCAGTCGCTTCACGGAAAATGTCGAAGTTTAGCCATATCAGCAGTTGGACTGGTAAAGCAGACCCCAGACTCCAAAGCTGAAAAGTCTTCGGATGCAACTGGGATTAACGCTGGGATGATGATGATGAGTATTTAACATTAGATGTAAGATTGTCCTCACCAGATTTAATAAAGGCAGAATAGCTACTATTACTGGGTTCTTAAAAATTTGTTCGGTATTTGGAAAACATATTGTAATCTCTAATATTTTTTAAATGTAACTTTATCCAAAGACGTTTTTTTCTTTTCAAAAGTCGTAGTCGAGTGTGGAGAAAACCAAACAGAAAAGTTAAGCGAGTTCAAGAGCTCACTAGAGGAACGTTTAGTAAAAAAATGCCGCTCAGCACGTCATAAAATACGGGACGAAAGATGATCCAATAGGATCGACCAGTCGACTTCGTTGATTCATTAATTAATAAGATATTTTATTTTTAATTGATATTTATTTTTATTGGCCTAACGGAAATCGTATTTCGTCGTGGGTTTTCTTTTGATGGGTTGCATTGACAAACATATGGAAGCCATTGCAACAAACGGAGGCTGGTGTGGGTCTATAGGAAGTAAGGGGGCTATTGGAGGGCTTAAAGTGCTAATTATGTTAGAGAGGAACATATCAAAAATTTTACCCGTCATGCAAAGCCCGGAAGATTATAATCTCCGACAATGAATACACTTACACGTCAGGTACATTTAATAGGTCATGCAGTGTGTCAAAATGAGAATTATAAATACCAGTGGTAGCCCAAGGTGGTACGTATGCTGCAATAATAAAATGTATTTTGGAATTATCATCTTTATATGGAAATCAAACCATAAAATGCTCAATGCTGGTGGCGGAGCTATATTGCGAGCGACCAGAAACATTAGGGAAATACGACTGAAGTTCCCATAAATTATTTGTTTTATTATCTATGTACACACAATAGAATACTTAAGGATATGTCAAAGATATGATCTATGTACAAAGGTGCTGCTTATTTCTTAAGAAATTTCTGCCAGCAGACCTGTGAAAGGAGAAGTAAAACAGAAATATGGACAATAGTGTATAATGAAGAATAGTATTAATATAACTCTGTTTCACGAACTGCTTGGTTTAGTACTTTAACTATGTGAATCCTAATCACTCTTGGCTAATCATCTTTATGTGTTTTTCTTTGTTTCAGGTTTACGCATTAGAATAGCTAACTTATTTTTCAAACTTTTGACCTGTGTGTTGTATATATGCCGAGTTTGCGCTGATGGCGATCCCATTACGGCTTCCTGGTAAGTAAACTTTGTAAAGACAAAAATAATGGTGGGTATGACTCTGACCTTTAGTTTTTAACACATATAGGCGGGTAACACGGCACCACGCACCCTCGCGGTAGGTGGTGAAGCGGATCTAATGTCGCATTAACCTCTAATAAATCCGTAGATGCCTAATACAACGGCCGACCGCGCGGTCTGGCGGTATTTTCGCCGCCACCGACCCTCTGCGCTGCCGTCCGCGCGGTAGAGCAGCGCCTCACACACGGGGTGCCGCTTAGCCGCACGGATCTTCGTGGGTGTAGTCTAAGATCAGAAAATTATTGCCTGTGCCTTTGAACAAACTGGTCAAAACCGTGTTAAATCCATTCGTGCGGACAGGCCCATAAACCTCCTTAGGCGATCCACACACGACACCGCATACCGCCGCGGAGGGCGGTGAAGCGGATGTCATATCGGATCGACCTCTATTAAATCCGTAGATGCCTAACACACATACACCGCCTGACCGCACGATCGAGCGGTACTCTTCAGTTGTGCCGTTAGTAGTACGCGGTGCCCTGTGTGAATCGCCTTACCACGCGAGGCACCGCTACGAAATCCGCTTTGCCGTCGCGTCCTCCGAGGCGGTACGCGGTGCCGTGTGTTAATCGCCTTAGAGGGATTTTATTTTGTCAGGGTGTTTATGTGTGCTTTTCTGCTTATGTCAAGTCAAAGTTAAAGCATTTATTTCCATTTAACCATTTACTTACATGAACTTTTAAATTTGGTGCGGGAATGATATCTGTATATTAACACAGCTACTCATTTTATGCTGATGTAACTTAGTTAAATTAATGAAATATGCGCATAAAGGGTCAAATTGAATTAGTTAGCGATACTCCGAAAACGTGATGGGAATCTATATCTTAATACGATAAAATAGAAAATATTTAATGATATTTTTGCTGGTTGTTACATGAAGTGAGTTGATAAACTCTATTTTATCATATTGAGGGCAAGTGATGATCTTAAATATGATAAAATAAAAGGTCTTTTTTATTTTTCCCAATACTAGGAATTTTCCCTGTATTGTAAGTGCTTTTACAAACATATACACAAAAAGCAAGACCCGGATCAACTACTTGTAGATCATACAAATATTTGTTCCGTGCGGGAATAGAACCCGTTTAGCAGAGTATAGCTTAACCACTGCGCTAAACGTGCAGTCTTTTTCAGTATTTGATGATAGTTTTGCTGGTTATTAAATGAAGTGTGAGTTGATAAACCCTATTTTACCTTATTGAGGAAAAGCGATGGATATTATCTTAAAACGATTAAATTTAAAAATATTTCGTAATATTTTGGCTGTTTGTACATGATGTGAGTTGATAAACTATATTTTATCGTGTTGAAATATTGATGCCTGTCACGTCTGCAGAATTTCGCTTGCTAATTTAATAGGACCCTGCATGGTAAAGCCCTCGGCGATAAGATGATATAATAGTCTCATTTATTATCTGGTGTAGGTAAAATTACCATATTACATTGTCTGTTTATGAAAATAATATTTTTGCCTCGTTTCTTAACCCTATTTGTTGCCGAATGGAGATCACGAAATTGTTACGCCTGAAAAGCCATAGGCCAATATCTGGAACCTAGCCAAGGAAAGGATTCTTATAATATTGTATACAATACTCAAAGATGCGGCCTTGGCTTAAACTGAGTAATAAGGAAAAGCATTCATAGTAATATTAAAATTATCTAGTTGGAGTACGATAGCAAGTACAGCACGAGGGATCATGAGCTGGGTAAGGTCAGTCACCTTGACGTGCAAACTTCGTGCACTTCCTGCTTCAAATTTAATTCATTTGTTTTAATAGAAAGCGGATTCTTTTCTATAAAGTCTTGACTCAATTAAAGAAAATAGAAGATTTATTGAATTCCGGGTAAATGAATTAAAAAAATAACATAAGTAGGTACTCATCATTATCATAATTCATAATAATATTATAATTCTAATTCATACGGTTTTATTATAGGTATAATACACATATCAACAAAGTCTAGGGATATTACATGAAAGACTTCTTAAACTAAAAACTATTTACAATAAAAAAAAAATATGTAAAATATTCTCTTCTCCACCACCTCTTTCAAAATTTAAAAAAAAAATCAAATATGGCGGTCAAAAAGTTGTGGTATAACAGTGAAGTTTTGAAAAATTAAAAGCGATCACATACTTTCTTCGTTCTAATTTAAACATGTGTTATATTTATTGTTACGTCATGTCGACATTTGACAAGGAAAGAATAGATTAGAGCTGATAGGATGTTGGAAGCTGGTGACATGCTACGCGTGGTTGCTGAAAATCTGCAAAACGGCAAAAATGCAGCTTCAGCTTATGGTCACATTGTCGTGCTACAAACTATGTTTCTGTACGGCATTCAAGCAGAAATCGCATCACCACTCCAAGACAGGACCGTTTTCTTCAAAATATCGCTAGCAGACTATTATGGCTATGCAAATGGTTCAAAGCTGGTCAATATGACCACCTATTGTTGGTTAGTGACCAAACTGTGAGAATACAATTACATGAAGCTGGTCTTCATTCTCGCAGACCACTTTGAGTTCCATCTTTGCGGCGTGGCAATCGCAGGTTAAACAGCATGCTACAGGGCAATGGAAAGAGCTATGCTAGGAGTTTCTCTGCGTGATCGAATCAGAAATGAGGAGATCCGCAGAAGAACCAAAGTCACCGACATAGCTCTGCGAGTCGCTAAACTTAAGCGGCAGTGGGCAGGGCACATTGCTCGTAGAACCGATGGCCGATGGGGCAGTAAGGTTCTGGAGTGGCGGCCACGTACTGGAAGACGCAGCGTAGGGAGGCCCCCAACAAGGTGGACTGATGACCTGGTGAAGGTCGCGGGAAGCCGATGGATGCGGGCAGCACAAGACCGGTCATCGTGGAAAGCCTTGGGGGAGGCCTTTGTCCAGCAGTGGACATCTATAGGCTGAGGAAGAATCGCAGGTGGAGTCTATTATGGGCTCGAGAACATAAATTCACTTGAAGTAATTAGCAATAGTCCATTGTGCTTTTTTCTGATGTTTCTCGGTTTTAGATTTCATCTAGGTTCACGAAGATTAAGAGTATAGCAAGTTCCTGCTAGACGAAGCCGTCTCTAGCATCCACAAGAAGTTCATTTATATCAAGGCGGGACTATCATGGTATAGGCTGGTTCGTATGGGTGCGCGAACCGATCTCATTTGGATAAGAGGGAGCATGAATGCAAAATTCATGAATGAAATGGAATGAAGTGGAACCTATGATTATCCCAGACAGGAACATGAAGTCTGGGTTAAGGACTGGCCTGCTCAGTCTCCTGATATGAATCCCATTGAACACGGATAGAACACGTTACAAAGAAGAGCTATGCTTAATTTTTCTCCAACTCTGAATCTCTAGTGACAGAATAAAAACTTTTCACAACACAACAAAAACTACATAAACAACATAAACTATAAAAAAAAAATTGTGGAGATGCCTTATTTTGTTATTATTGACTTAAATTTTTATAATTCCTTATATAAAATCCATTATCTACAAAGTAAAAAATCGACCCAAAAATAAAATCACAAATTAAAAAATACTTAAAAATCACTGATGCATCTTTTTTATATACTGCAAGCATAAACCATAAAATAAACTTTAATTTCATACATAATTGTTTAAACTAAATATTTACAGAATTTTGTAAAATAAATAAAAAAATAAATATCTCTAGCCATTGTTGATGTGTATATACATAATAATGTTTCGATGTTTAGTGAAGTCGTAGAAACGGTGCGCATCAGCGATGGGTATGCTAGATACTTATAACATATAGACATATGTATATACAATATTGAGACGACAATATAGAAAAATACTAACAATATAAGTGCAACTAAAATATAGATTACATTTCATTGCATTTTTGTATGCAACGCCTACTAGGGCAGTCTTTAGATACACGAAGTTGATATTGTCGTGACAGTCAGCAGTCGAAAGCCGGAAAAAATTGAATACATTGCTGCACCTTGCATTCATTGCCATAATTGTTGCAATGAATGCTAGGTGAATATTGATTTAAATTTTGCCTTATTGTTAAATACTGCATACGTAGCGTGTCTCCATGTGAAATAAAAAAACAGCTTTTTATTCGTTACTGGGGAGTGTTCCTGTTCTGCATAGCTATTCACAACCATCCGACAGGCTATCGTATCTAAATGACACATTTCAATGACCAGGTTTCCTTTGCCTCCGACAGCAATTTAGCTGTCAGAAGAATAGGGATCGTCTATTTGATTAATTGAACTGCAGGACAAAATTTACGGGATTATCACTTTTGAACAGCGTATAGAGAACTCCAACAATAAGATTAATTGATGTTCGATACGTCAGGGGAGCTTATCAAGTGATTGTAAATAGCTATGCACTAATATTGGTGAAAGGTGCAGTGTTAGTTTTTTATAGTACAGTTATTTCTGTCAAGGATCAATCCTTTGTACATTATTCAGTTTGTTTTAGTATTACTATGAAAGCATTGCAAATAATAAACTTTTGCTCCTTTACAGCTACGGCTGCAGGCCTGGGAATAAGACTGAATTCGAATATTCGGCTAACTTGACGGAAGAGGAATTTCAGGAGCGCCCGATTATTAATTGGGACGGAATAATATGGGTCAATAGGCCCCTATATTTGTGGGTTGTGCAAGTCATATTAGCTATGATATCTTTTACCGAAGCTATTCTACTCGCCTATTTAGGCTACAAGGTAAATTAATTATGTCATCAACTAAATTGAAAACACCGTAAGGGAATACTATTTAATTACATACGTACGTCACACTGTTAGGGTATCTTTTAAAGGGTGATGCGAAGATGGGGTAGGCCGACTTAATGAAAACACATTGTCTATCCTTGTAATCTAAAATAATCATAAAGATAAGAAAAAGTAGTATAGAAAGTAGTTTAGATACAGGTTTCTGAGTTATAACATTGTGATGGACACTAATTACGCTCATTTGTGAACTGGATTTGAAATGAGTTTTTTTTTTTTTAATGAAATTTTAAGATATAATGTAGGTTTCGTAAACTCGATAAAATAAATCAAATATAACTATGTGAAAAGATTGAATCAAAGAATTTTTTCTTTTTTCATTTTCTCGGCCAATGTTTTATCGCCACAGCATTGATATTTATTTTAATTTCCATAAATTACCTTTCAAACTCTTTATATTTTTCAGGGCAATATATGGCAACAAGTTTTATCATTTCACTTCATCTTAGAGATGGTGAACACAATACCATTTGCGTTGACGGTAAGTTTATATTGAATATCACTGTTCTAGTCCTCGTTTTAGTGCGTGGCATTTGAAATATGATCATTATTATTCTTATAAAATCGCAAAAGCAAAGCATAGCACAAGTAAACTAGTAAATGAAAGGCAAATCTGCGAAATAAATCATAAGTAGTTAAAATTATTCAGACATTACAATTGAAAAAAATCGACTCGGTCCTAAAATTCAGTTCGTTGAGAAAGTATGTATATTTAAAAATAGTGGATTCATGATAGATTGTGTTACTACAACTTTCTTCCTTACCTAATTTCTTTCGAAGTCGGTCATGTTTTACATACCTACCCTACGACTTATATTGAACGATTAAAAACAAACAGATCAAATATGTATGATAAAAAAGAAAACATACAAAAGGGTATTATTATAGTAATAATAAAAATGTGTATATTTCTCACAACATACCAAAAACAAGTATAAAGAATTTGTTACAAACAAAAAATAAATGACATTTTCTTGTTTGTGGTCCGCTGGTGCCTCTGGTCGGTACACCTGTAATACAGGTCACTAGGTCCCCCATTATTCTTGATAACATATTTTATAGCTTACTTATGTGAAGCTATCACAGCAAGTAACAAAATTAAAACTATTAGTGAGCTTACTATTAGAGTAAACATAAAAAATTGAATAAAAAGTAAAAATAAGTGCGAGTGTGAGGGTTTGGGGGGTGTGTGTGTAGGTGGGTGTGAGTGTAAGGGTGTGTGGGTGTGGGTGTAAGTGTATGGGTGTATGTGAGAGAGAGAGAGAGAGAGTATGGGTCAGTGTGTGTGGGTGGATGGGTTTGTTTTTGTACGTCGCGACGTACAAAAACAAACCCACCGACGAACAACGATAACTATCTTCTGCACGACGCGTTGTGCTGAAGATAGTTAGCGTTTTAGTCTGATTAGACCTAAATGCCAAAGAGAGCTGTGGCTGCATACGATTAACTTTTTAGCCAGGCTTGTAGAGCGATTTGAAAATTATATTTGTTTAAAGATTGCAGGTAGAGAATTTGGTTTAATTTATTGTAAAGTTAGGATCTAAGGAAAATAAAGTCTCTATGTCTGAGAGAGGTTTTAAGAGAAGTAGCTGAAGCAATTATATGGTTATGGTAATAGTTGGAAATAGCATGCTGTTTAACAGCAGTGGTCATAACAAACACTTACCTAACCGTCAGGACTTGACAATATTAGTAGAGCTTGACGGTGTGGAAAACTCATGGCTGACGGTAGGGAAACAGCACATCTTAAGAACCGCTCTTCACGCACGTTCTATATGAATATAGTGAGATTTCGCTGCCCCGCCCCAGGAGCAGATACAATAGACCAATATTGACTGAGACAGAGCCAAATACGTCATTTTCATGATTACGGTATCTGCTGAATGGCGTAGTGTTTAAAAGTGTACTTTAATATGCACACTCTATTTGATGGATGTATTATGAACTCTTTAAACGTAAGAGTGGAATCAATCGCTTTTCCGAAATACTTTATTGACTTAATTTTTCAATGTTGCATTATTTTCGTTTTCGGATATGTTCAGGGTAGCCACGTTGTTCTTAAACACTTCTGTGCAAGGCCATATGCCTCTTTCCAGTCGTTCAATGCAAATACAAGAGCAATGTCATCTGCATAGGAAAATATTGTACTGCCTTCTAGGCTGAGGCTACACAGGTCGTTCATAAATCATCAAAATAAACTGGTTTTGGCTTACTGCCGTGTAGCATACCAAAAGCTACATTTAGGTTGGAGCTACAGTTGGATCCAATTCTTGCACTCTGCGTTCTATTTGTAAAAAAGCTCATAAAAAAGGGATAGTTGGATAACTCGAATGCCCAGATATTCTAGTTTAGAAGATATTAAGGGGAAACAAGACCATGTCGAACGCTTTCGCTAGATCCAGGAATAAATAGTACAACACATTTCTTATTGTACTCAATTTTCTGAGCTATGTGATTGACCAGTTTAAGAACAGCACCAACTGCAGATAGGTTTATTCGAAAGTCAAACTGGTTAATCGACAAAAGATTTCGTGACTCTACTAAACATGCAACTAGTCTTTTATTGATACATACGTTTTAGTATTCCCTGAGTAATTCAGGGTTTAATCGGCCTGCTTCTACGTGAAGTTAAAATTGTCTTAGTGTTTTTCAACAACGCAAGGAGAATTAGTGGTTCCATTAAATATTGAGTAGCTCAATTGGGATTTTTTGTTGTATAGACGACATCGAAACCTATTCTGCTAATATCATTAGTAAACTCGTTCTCGTTTACTTTTCTGGTTTGGCAAGACTTTAAAGTTATGAATCTATTTAGTGCCAAAAAGAATAAAACTGCAGAGTGATCTGTGAGGGTGGATTCAAGCACCATGACTGGGTCCGTAAATAAGGAAAGAAGTTTTTAATTGGAGTTAACATACATACATAGATCCATGTGTAACCAACGCATGTCCCTGAAAAAGCCCGTGGTGAGCTAGTAAATTCAAATAGTCTAGTGATCATGCATTTTTATTATTACGCGAAGTATTTATGTCTCTCATAATTTAAGTTCACATAAAACACTGTCCCTAGATTATTAAAATTATGAAGGATCTTTAAATGCATAGGGCCTATACACAGAAATTATGGCTAAATAAGCTCCACCCGTGTTCGTCAAGCAGTTAGCTTCGGATAGACAGGTTCTTTAACTTTTACATTAGCTAATAAACTATTGAAGTATGTATACAATTACTCCGTTATTCTGATTAAAAGTTTTGATGACTTATGACAAATGTATCCCTCTAGAATCGGAATGACGGGGTTGCGGGAGAGCCATCATTCTTATAAAATAATAATGTTACTAGGCACCACAATTCTTTGTCAAAATGCTAAAAGCCCCGCATAATTAGCACTTATACTGCTAATGTTATGGGATAAAATTGTTAGACATTTCTTATAGGGCAACAGCTTGGCGCAATCTTCAGAGGCACATGTAATTGCGTTTGAAAAAGTAATATTATCCAAATTATCTAACATGTCATTCACATTATTTGAATTATCGAATGTTACGGCTTAAGACTTTGGGGACGAAGTCCGGAATTCAATATTATTATTTTTCCGCTAACATATTGATCCATAGTATTTGAAGGACATGCGAAAACCAACTAATAGCAAACTACCAAAAGCACTACATACTAAAAGCAAAAGGGTGTATTTTTGTGCCAATTTGATTGTCTGAAAGTGTGTACTATGACAAACCCATTTAGAAAAACAATCAAAAATCAACAAAAGAATCAGAGCTAGGCTGCACGTACACTCAATAATGCAGCACGGTTTGGAAGCCTGTACATGGTAACAATAGAAACAACAACTATTATTAAAATCTGCCGTGAAAGTTATTGTAATAAAGACATAATGACAACATAGTCAGATTTGTGCTAGCTTGGCTGACACAAATCTGACACGCTGCGCTCCAACTTCTTTAAGTAAAGTAAATTTTACGATATGCTGACTAGCATTGCTTATATTTTTAAGCGCGAAATCTCTTGCTAGATAGTATATCTTTCGGGTTTTCGTTGGTAGGTTATCGGATATATAGATAGGTACCTTGGAGCCGCCGCCAGCTTGAAGGTGCGTTATTTTTGGTGAAGGTCTTGATTGAATGGAGTAATTTTGACTTGAGCATAACGGTAGTAAAATCAACTTTGATGGGATTATTCATTGAGCTTTTGGACTTTATTCTATATACATCTTTGACGTCGGATTAAACAATGTTGGTATCAACGACATAACCGATCTTTCTCATTACGTTAGCCAGACCTAGTTTCAATTCATCAGCAATTTGTGGGACATTTTTATTTTCAAGACTGCTTAGTAATTTTTTCCAAGTTGTCGAATGTCTCTTCATGTTTATATATGTAACCTTGTTTTTCTTCCTCTTCACTTCATATTCCTGCATTTTTACAAACATCTCATAATGTTTAGCAACAGAAAAATCAAGGTAATCTTGTTTTTAATTTCCAACAGCATCGCAGTAATGTCTGAGCGAAATGATGTTTGATCCTTTCTTATTTCTTTAAGTATGTTTGATATTTCGTCCTTCAACTTGTTCACAACGTTCTCATGAATGTCACGTTTTCTTTTATTGCGCCTGGATATATTTAAATCCGTGCAAGGTTCACTCGATTCCGTATGCCCACTAATGTTAGGGTCAGATTGATGAAAGACAGGAGGCTGCCCACTTTTTGCGGCGGTGATCCTGCTAGAGTGCGACGTACCGACGTAACTCTTGTTTAAGTTAATTTTCTCAATCCGAGGCTATCTGTGTAGCCTGTGCACTGTCTATAGGTAGTTATTATAATACCGCAATGGTGCTTATACCTTGCCGCACGGATTTGATCTTTAGACGGTGCACGTTGGTTCGTATTTTCTGAGTACTTCAAAGTACACAACTTTTTTTATTAACACTTTATTGTCCTTTATAAATTTTCTGTTTCTATTATGGAGATGATAGAATAGTTATTTCACACAATTTGTCACTTGTTCACTTGAGTTCGTAAAGCCCTATTTTGTTCTTAAAAGTAACATTTTTTTTCGCTCATTAACAATTTTAAATAAAACGAGAAAAAGCACGTCTATCGCTATGACATCGGAATCATACATTTTTTTAAAGAAACTAGATCCGCGTTCAAAAACACAAACTCAGCCGCAAAAACTAAAGATTTCTTCACTTCACCGTAACTTCACCGACGTAATACCTACTCATGCTATCCTAAGTATTTTTTAAATAAGGGTGTTGCTATTGTAAATATTTTGTAATTATTTAGCTTTTGTTAATAGTGTAAGTCTCTTAAGTACTTTTTGCCTAAATTAATTAATGTTGGGACTCTTATATATTATTCTGAAACCTACACAGTCTGATATATACACATTTAAATAAAAACTACTGATCACTGGCATTCATATATACCTACAGGTCGAATATACGTAGAACCCCCTTTATTAAAACCAATTAATAATTCTATTAACTATTAACAGATTTCAATAAAGGAGAACCTCCTTTATTGAAATCAGTATTATATATTCAAACCAGAATAAAACTATACTAAATTAAATCATCAAACAGGGTTTTCCAGGAAACTTGATAATTCCAAACGAAGCTGATGCTTAAAGTGTTTCTTGAGAACTACTTGGTTCTTGGTTCTCGTGTGTTTGACTTTATTGGCCCGAACAATCTGATATAAAACTCTACGAGATTTATACGGGGAATTGGCTTTCAGGACTCTTGTCTATTTTTTTTTTTGTGTTCATATCATTACGATGTATTTCACACAAGGTACCTATTTCTAATGAATACATAGGGTGTTTTTAATATCTCATTTCATCACGCGTGCGGGATTGCGGGATGCGTAAGCCCCACTTGTCCCCAATGTCGTTTTCATACAAGTATTTATTTTAATGCGTGGAATACGCACGCGGGACGTGAAATTTTCTGCATGCGGGGCAATCCCGCACGCGTGATGAAATCCGCACGATATTAAAAACACCAATTACGGGTCTTGTTTTACATATAACCGTTTTAAAAGCATAATGTTCCCAAAGAATATTTATTTTTTTAATGAATTGAACTTCTACATAGGCAACATCTGATTTCAGTTGCCGTTTCCACCACTAAGAAATCTTTTCATACCAGTTTTTTTAAACTGTTGGCTGGCAAAGAGGTCGCTCGAGAATATGTTCGTAAGTAATAATAATTTTAAGTACTACATAGACTTCGTATAAAAATAACCACTACACAAAGTACTTTTAGCCAGAACTGGCCGAAAAGTGGCTCTGGTTGCAATGTTTTTAGGTTCACAATACAGTTTTTGCCTGCTTTTTACGTTGCTTTTGCGTCACCGATGTAAATATTATATTCTTTCCAGAACGTGCTACTGTGGCATACTTGCAACATTTAAGCATAGTCGTTGATAATGCTGGCGAAGTCGACTTTTGGCCAGCATTTTCAACGACTGTTTCAAATTTTATTTCACCGTTTGCAAATATATAAAAAAGTGTGATAATCGAATAAATTAACCAACAATTAATTTATTGATTTGTCTTCCTGCTATATTTCCTAACATCCCAGCAATCCACCATATTATATTAGGCACCCAGGTCACTATGGTCAACTCACAAGTCGCAGAGTGGTTTTTTAAGATACGTGCATGCTTCGACAGTTTAAACTTAAACAGCTTGAAAGAAAACTTTTAAGGCTTTCTAAAAAATATCCTATATTTATTACATTAGCTTACATAATATTTTTTTTGGTTTATTGCTTCTATAGAAGGGCCGATATCGAGTTTATACGGCTTTTCGAACGATTGCGAACAAAACCGTCGAAAGAACTATGTGAAATCAAATCTAAGCATTCTTATTTTAAATAAACCAATTACAGGCACTGTTGCACTAATAAAGGATCGATCAGTCAGTAAGATGAAGCTAGCTAAGTTAGTAGGTAAGTAAAGACAGGTGAGCTCGCAGAAACTGAGTTATAAGTCCATGAGGAACCATCGAGTTGACAGCGAGCCAAGTAAAAACTTTATCACCACTTGTGAACTGATAAATTGATCTGCATGCCTAACGTGTGATGGAAGGCGGGAAGTTTATTATAAAGTTTATGATACAGACAAATGTGTTTCATGTCTCAGCAAAGAATTGATAGGTTGTTTGTCGTGTTTTGTTTTGCCATACTTACAAGTTTTGTAAGTATGGCAGACCTTTAACTTATTTAAATATTTTTCCATTGCAAATGTAAGTAAATGATGTATCTCCTATAAATGGAAGCGTACACTTGTATTTGTTTCTATTAATGTTAATACGCACGTAATTTTATAGCCTCCGTTGAAGATCAATCAAATAAATAAACAGAATTACCGTTTGATACGCTTGAACATCTGTCATTGAACTCTCGGGTATATAACGCCCAAATGAGGTCAACTCTCCACGAGTGAGTGCCCGACTGATGAACTGCGCACAATTGCATAAAAACTAACAAACATACTATAACAGTATTTAGGAACATTTATCGATTTTATATATAGAATACATCACAGGCGCTTCCTATAAATGAAGTAAGAGTGCACAAAAGGAGATGTTTCAGAAATGTATGGAGCCTGGGCCAGCACATTGTACACTTAATGCTAGGTATAGTTACGCTATAGTTAACTGTTTTTAATGTTAATTTCCTATAATAAGGCTTAGTTTTTATACATATTCAATTTACCTGGGTCAAGGAGTGCTACACAACTACTAATAAATATGGTGGTCAGCGATAAGCAAAATAAGATTTTGACAGTGACACCTCAGTCATGTATCTAAGGCTATCGTATCTATATTATCTACCATATGACTGCGAAAAACACAAAACATGAATTCCGAACATACGGCCCATTAAATAAACATAATCAACTCAAATCAACACTCGACACGAACACAACGGGAAAATGGAACTGTCAAAGTCGCCAGTCAAACGCCATAACCACTGTCATGGCTACCTTAATAAAAGGTTATATCACTAAAAAACGTTTCAAATAATTAATAATATATACTATTCAAATTAATTTAGTAGTATTATTATGAAAATCTTTTATTTTTTTCCTTTTTATCTATATAGCGTACATAGTGGTGGCCCAAAATGAAACATCTCCTTTATAATAAGCCCAGTTTAATTCACGGTTGGATTTTACTCAATATACTTTACAGTCATGTATTATATGCTCTATTGTAACCTTTCAATTTGATATTTCGTTAATTTCAGAATGATCTTCACAGGGCTATGCAAAAGTCCCAATCAGCACTATCGCAACAATTGATGATATTGTGCGTTACTCTACTGTGTCTGGTGTTTACAAGGTAAATAAAACGTTTAATTTTTTATAAATACCAGGTTTAACAAAACACTCAATTCTACTTTAAGTAAAGTCGTGTAATTTTTTGCGGAATTAGATTTGTGTTCTTTTTTATTTATATTTTACTGGATTTTACGCCGAGGCTTGGCTCGCGTTAAGGTCAGAAATAATCCCACGGGAACGAACTGCTGTGATAAACAGTACGGTAATTAAGTATGTCCTAACAATCCAGGTTTAGCTCTATGCTTTTTTTATCGCAACCCATTAAGATCGTGAAAAGCTGACAAACAGATAAATATAGTACATTTTGCATTTACAGTATTATTAACATGGAAAGATGAGTTTCAATCATGAGTATTAATTTTTTTTTAATATAAACACACTTAGCTCGCAATATTGCTCACTCGTAGCCGGTGGTGCTGGACTGATTAAAGCTCTTCTGCATTTCTGCAAGCTCATGTAGCATCACAAATATTGCCTGCAGCTGACCTTTGTGATACCACATTTATATTTTTGCAGCACCAAGTCTTACCATGGGCGTTGTGCCGCATGGTCAAATTCGCTACCCATTTTTATTGCGTTTACTGTAAGTCAAGCGATTAAAATTTTAGTTAACCCAGAATCTTTATAGAAATCGGATTAGTCATGAACACTCACTGTACAGGAATAACGGAAACCGGATATAGGCAGCAAGGTGACAGAAAGCTATCGTGGTCTTGCAGCAAATATGCAGTAAACGCTATTAATCCA
This sequence comes from Sesamia nonagrioides, assembly GCA_017933935.1. Lineage (NCBI taxonomy): Eukaryota > Metazoa > Arthropoda > Insecta > Lepidoptera > Noctuidae > Sesamia > Sesamia nonagrioides. The sequence goes on along the minus strand of JADWQK010000412.1, from coordinate 214,338 downwards.
CGCAAAGTGTCGCCAGTCAGAACTAGAGTCAGTTATCCTCGTGGAAATAACTACCTACGCTCGCTGAAAAACACGCTGGATTTTTTAAAAGACGAGCTGACTATTCGACCAACAGAGTTAGCTGATCTAAAACTATCACTTAAATATAGTAATCACTTAAATACACTTAAACAAGCAAGAAGCTTGGGGACTTTAACGGTAAGATCAAAGACCCAACGCGCCACTCAGTCACGTCGAGAAAGTGCAATAGGTAGACATCCTACATACTCGTACTTCCGTTTAGAGAGGTAAAAAGTGGGGGACTCGAACTGACAACATTGAGATAAAAAGGATTACTATGGGATAATAATGAAAACCTGTCCGTAATAATTTGCAAAATTGGCACCGAAATTGATTAAATATCTCGCGTCTAAAGCCCAGACCAACTTTATAACGAGATTTATTTCAATTACCAACCCGTGAGATAATAATACCTAATCTACCATAGTGAGGATCTGTAACCGCTACGTGAAGGAGGACTTAGGACAAGTTGCCCATAATTAAGAAACCAACGGATATTTGTAAACGACCACCTGTTGAATATACATAATAAGACGTTGTTGTCTAAACCTATTAAAGCAGTTGCATAAGCAAAAGTTCAAGTATTGTAAAATCAAGAAAGAAAAGACGTCGCCGACAATGTGTGTGTTTAAGTTCAAGATTTCGTGAAAATAAAATAAACTCATATTAATATCAATATAATATATCTTTTTTTTTTAAATGGAGAAGACAAGACTTTATTTTTTTATGCACTCTGCATTGCGGACGCTTTTTAGTGTTATTCCAATTACTGCGTCGCTCATTAGAGTGGTGTGAGTTTATCTATAATTACCACTGTCATGTTACTTGTCGCCGGGCGTTCATTAGTTCTGTTGCACTAAATTGAAATATTGATTTCTTTGTTTCCTCAGTTATGACTTTTCTTACCTATGTCGTTTCTTTTGTCCATTATTAGCTACTAATACGAAGTTTTGGGATACTGTGCATTGCTGTGCTTAAAATATTCCTGCATTTTTTTGTGTTCTGCCCCCATGATGCTCCATCGTCAATGCTTTCTGTTCTCGATTTCAACATTTCAACTATTAAATTCACTAACTACTAAATAATGATTAAGCTTATAAATAATTATGTAGTTAATAAATGTGTACACAATTTATGAGAACATAGGTGGGCTATGTTCTAAAACAACCGCATTATATCGTAATGTTTTCATGAATTCGACGAATATAATGTTATTATATTTACGAAGACCAGCACTAACCATTAGTGGACAACATTAGTAGTAGTGAGTTGTTTGACGGTCGATATCTTGTGTGGAAGCGGAACCGGGATTACTGTCGAACGCACAAACATGGGTTAGTGGAATGCTGATCAGGGTGGGACGTGATCTAACCATTGTGGAAAGATGTGACTGGCGTAACTCCGCTAAGAATATATCGATGGCCCCACAGAATAAACGTGCAGGAGCTCTTACACATTTTTTTTTTCTTGCATTGTTCCTTTCATTGACCTACCTTTTAATTTTTTTTATATTTTTTTTACTCAGAATACGCCTATTATATCATTCGATTTGTTTATTCTAGGGAAAAATTATGGAATTATATCAAAAGTAAAAAGTATGTGCTATTGTTAAACGCTTTTTGGGTCCCCGAGTCCATACGAATAAACGTGTTAAAACAAGCAAACCTATGTAGTTGAGAACACTTGTACACTTCTTCGAGTTTGTATAATAGCAGCTTACACGTTAATGATTTGTTTACCGTGTCAATGAACGTTTTAAAATATTTTTTACTTGTAATTAAAGTATTGCATTGCCTCCTACGGTATTTAATCGGATTGTTTATTTTACACGTATAACCGTCACAGTCAAAGTCATAGAAGTTCAGAAGAATAAAAAAATAAAATGATTTTTCTTTTATTGTCGGAAAACGGTTTACACTAAAATATATCTTTATATCTAAAGTAATATTTTTTTCTCTAATTTGGTATAATTTGTTTAACCCTATATATTACCAAACAACAGTTATTCAAGTATTATCGTTTTTATTTTTCCTGAAAAGTATAGTTTTTGACTTACACATTTATTCTGTGGGGCCATCGATATGGGTATCCATCATTCTTAGAAGATCTAGCCCAGCAGTAAATCATAACATTAATATCTGCGGCCTGTTTTTGTGCAAAGAAAAAATTGCTAACTCGTATGTAGCTCAATTACAAACTTCCATCATAAAGTCGACCATTTCGTAAACGCCCACCTGTTAGATACCAACATTTATCGTAACTGGCGATTTTAATGGCGATGAAACTGGCGATGTGGAATGGCAACATTCTAACTGACAGCCCTGGATTATACCCTGAAAAAGTAAATGTTTCAAGTAATTTGGATTTCTTTGATACAATAAATGTGAGTACCGCATTTAGAAAGATTAATGGTGAGCGTTATGTTAGTAACGGTAGATTACTAGATCTTGTTTACTCAAATGGTGAAAGTAAATGAATGTGATGACCCCTTGGCGGTTCCTGTCAATTTACAGACGACAGCAGGTCAAGCTACCCGAAACTCATGGTTGAACAAATAAGCAAACATCAAAAGCAATCTCAAACAAACTAAAACTGTAATCACAAATCGACAATCGTCAATATTCAAAATAATAATCACATTCGAACACAAAATATTACATAAAATAAAACACTGAAAAACCACTGAACCAAAATACGGAACGAAGTAGCATCGATATCAACAACCTTCTTCTTTTTGCTTAATCAGCAACTACGCAAAAAAAAAAACGACCTTTATTCTATAGAACGTTCGCTTCCATAGCAATTAGCGAGTACCAACTGACTACAACATCAATATATTGAGCTTAAATACATTTTGATGAAGATGATTTGCAATTTTAAATCATAAATATTTAATAAACTGCATATATCATAACCTAATAAATACGTGTAAGTACACTTACACTGTTTATAAAAAAGGGGATGAAATGAAGATATTTAACCACCCTCCCATATCTAAACTTTTAATTTTTCTAAAGTTCTGGAAGGAATGGTACACACGAAAGTTTATTCGGATATGCACCGCTGTTTTGGCGACGAACAACATGTTGCCTTCGGAAAACGGTCGACTGCTTCCAATTTGGTATTATCCAATCAATTCATAGCTATTGAAATGAATAAATGAAGCCAGGTCGATGTTATCTACGGCGACTATAGTGTGGGTTTCGACTTTAAGTTGGAGCTATACCTACACGGTGACCTGTTACGTTGGTTTTCGTTATTTTAACAGAACGCGACTGTAGTTCTCAAAAGGAATACGTCCGGTTGGAAAATGTACCATCGGTAGTGCGTCAAGGCTCGATTTTAGGGTGATTTCTCGTTGCAACGTTTGTTTTGACATGTGTACAAATATTTTACTATAGCAGGTGATATGAAAGTACTTAAATCTGTACGTACATCACCTGATACCGAGTTATTACAATCAGATCTTTGCAAATTATTTTCAAGCTGCAAAATCACTAAGTCAAGAAGGCTTTCAAAGCCCTGGGCTCTACTACTAGAGCTTGTGCTAGATTTCGATTTCTTAAATCACTAAAAGTCCTCTACTGTTCCCTTGTGCGCAGCCTAGTCGAGTACGGATTCAATACGAGATTTGGATCTCTCGGGAGACTCCGAGAGATCCAAATCTAGTATTGAATCCGTTCAATATATTTTTGCTCATCACTTGGATTTTAAGGTAGAACCAGTCCCAGTAGACTATTAAGCAAAAGAAGCATAAGGAGTAATAAGTAGTAGTGGCATATGATTTTCTCAGGCAAAGCAGATGCCTCAATTGCAAAATAGTTACTTCTTTGCAATAATCAAAATACGTATCGACCTATGGGTATGGGTATACCATATGTGGTATCGACTACTTACAGGCCAATGCATTTTTCATTCTTAGTGTAAAAGCCTTCTATAGTTTACCATCGCACTCATATAGTAGTAGAAAGATCATAAGCATAGAATATTTTAAGGATAGTCATGACTACAATGTTGATAAATATTTATTAAAAACATTTTTTTTTTTAATTTTGTTATTCCATTTGTTTGCCAATCGCTGTTACCGAATATAATCAATGTAAAGTGAAAACTTTACGTTGATTATATGCGTTATGAATCTTGTAATTTTGAATCTTTTAATTTCATTTTCAATAAAGTCGATTCATAGGATGAATATTGAGAAACACGCTGAATTGAATGAAAGACCTCATGCCGAACAAATGAAACTAGGGCATCAAGTTAAATAAAATACTAGCTTACTCAATTTGATGCCCTAGTTTCAAATATGTATGTATACTATCAATGTCTTTTAATGCTTAAAAGAACACAATAACAAAAAGAAAACTAAGGTACCGATATCTAAGGGCCAGTTTCACAATCTGTACCAAATAAAAGTAAAAATTTAAATATGAATATTTTATTTTAAAACTATTTTACTGTATATAATTCGTATTTATTATACTTTTTGATTCAAAATAACTTAACAGAAAAAATTACATTTCCAGTGTCTGTGGCATCCAGCACTTTCAACGCGCAGGGCATCGTCACCTCAACTTGTTCCAAGCAACATACTTCGTAGTGGTCACTTTCTCTACAGTGGGCTACGGCGACTTTGTTCCTGATATCTGGCCATCACAGCTCTTCATGGTTATCATGATCGGGGTGGCGCTGGTTGTCTTGCCTACGCAGGTATATGTATACATATACATGAATGAAATCGAATTTGAAATTTGCGTCACAATAGACAGAGAACAGTAAAACATCTTCATATAAACGAGCCGCTCTCGGTTTGAATGTATGCGTGCGCGCCGAGCGCCGTGTCGGTACGCGATTTCACGCACACGCTGGCATATTATAGGATGGTATAGGATGGCGGCAATACGGGCTGTGCCGCGTGACTGTGAGCACGCGCGTAAATTACATGACCGCTCGCGTTCGTCAATTCTCGCCGGCCACTTACCATAATATTAATTATTACGAGTATCATGACTTAAAAAGGGGGAAAAAAATATTGTAGTGTTTTCGGGTGCCTCAATAATGATTTCGCAAATCCGGACTTATCATTCTTCATACTTCCTACTGAACCAGAAATGTAAGTACAACTTAAATCTTATTAGAAAATGTGATATATGTATTGTTTGTTTCACGGTTTATTTGCTTTATTAAGAGCGTACCCGAGTCGCATTTTTCCATATAATTGTATTCTCAGATTTACTTCCTGAATACTACGCTTAAAGTTATGTTTATTTTAAGAGGCCCAGTTTTACTATAAAACAGAGTATTGAGTACGAAATATCTTTTAAGTAAACGTATTTGTCGCGTATAGTGTAATAAGTTATAAGGGCAATTTCACAATAATCAATATTGCAAATGACTATTAATTTTTTTCTATTGTCTTATGTGTTGTTTGATCCAAATATGGCGTCTTAATCATAATATTAAGTTAATAAAATTATAGTAAAATGTGACCGACTGACGCTTAGGGTTGGGTAGAATTTTATTTATAACATTATAACCTTTAATCCCTCCGACGCGCGCGTCGTCAACAGCAACGCGAGGTGCTCTTAATAGCGCGCGGCGCCTTTGTTGCATTTGAGCTAGCTGATGCTATCCGATTATATAAACAAACATTACACAGTACCCATATAAACAATAATTATAATTGTACCTCAGAAACTAATGAGGCTAAAAAGGTTTTGCGGTTTTATTAAAGTAAGGTATCATTTGTTAAATATTCGCTACCCATACATAATCTTAGCTTTACTAATGTCTACTTTTTCATAAGAACTACATATTTATTGTTTACATTCTCATGTTTTATATCATTTAAGCATTAGTTATAAGCTTGTGAATATTATTGTGTTAGTGTTACATTTAAGTACTCATCACTTACAATCTTCTCTGATAAGAACCAGTTATATCGATTTCCCATATCACACATCACTTAAAATTTATCATTATTTACGAGCTTTAGAATATAATTTAGTGTTACACTTAAGTACCTAGTCTTAAAAATTTTGTCAGTATTAAATTTGTAACTTAATATAATAAATGGTATGTGAATAAAGGCTTTTTATTTTTACTAAATTTATAAATTGGTAAAATATTCAATCATAATATGCTTTTTATTCCATAAATTTAGATCAAAGTGACAACCCTAGGGTTCAACGCAAGAGTAGGCAAATAACTCTGCGGGCGGCCTTAGATAATCTACTGTTCTCTGTCTACTGTGTTTGCGTCGAACACATTATTCCATCGTGATACGGATGCGTAATTTTCGTATTTACTGAATAGATTCAATAACAGGCCGTTACCGAATGTACATTGTAAAATTTTTTTTTTTTTTTAATCTCATGTTCTCGTACTCATCATCCATTATCCTAAAAATTTGTTTCAAATAAAATATTAAAGGACCGTCCCCATTCTCGCACAAGGATATTTGTTAATGTATTTCAATGAATTCAGAAAGACTTAGTACCCTTTTGAATGACGGATTCGATGGGATTATTTTGTAATTAAGAAATGATTTCTGCCACAATAGGTATATTTTTTTTAACAAAAACAATTTTAGTATACATAACCAAATTTTACAAAAATAAAATAGATATACTTACCAAAAACGTGACTTTTGTACCGAAACATAGTTGAAGGAAAATAATGATGTTCATAAAAATCAACTGATCTTGAATTTTCATAAAAGGCACGTGGACCTGCTCAATGATGGAGCATTTGCGTATTCTGGTGATTAGCCAAGAAAGATGAATGAAGAAAGATTAACAGTGATAAAGTTATCTCGAATTTTGAAGGTCACATGAAACTCCTCAATGATGAGCATATTTTGATATTTTGCTTGTGTTTATGATTGGATAATTTAATCTATCATAAAGAGTGGCCGTATATTCCGGTGCTTAAATACTTAAAATTGATTTGAAGAAAAAATAATTTAGATATGTATTTACGTTACTCAAAAGGGTTACAATTCCCTTAGCGCCAATGGTAAAAATCAATTACATATATTTTTTACAAAAAGAAAATGAAATAAATTAACATAATTTATCGACTAACAAGCTATTTCGTCATTTTTGAAGGAAAAATATATGTAGGTACTAGTATATAAATATTCAAGAACTAAAATATTTTACACAATTGTTAGATAAAAGGCGTATCCACATTATTCTTTCGTCGGAATTTTGTGCAAGTTAATATATATAAAGACCGTGATTTCCGATCTCTAATAATAAATGAGAACCATAATTAGGTTTCTTTATTATATTCCTCTTAATTGCAGGCTCAAATTTTTTTAAGGTAAAATAAATTATAAAAGCAAAAACACCTAACCAAACTTACTTCGAATGCCAATTGTTTCAGTTGGAGGGCGAGGGTTGTTTTCGTATCATCCCTTAAATTCCTAATTCGTTTGCTTTGCAAGTTAAATGACTATATTATTTCATAACCTCAAAATACTCTTCCTAGAATAGATTTACCTACGTATTGGGACGAAAAATGCAGGTTAAACATTCAATGTTTCTTTTACTTCTAGATCCTCAAACACGTGAAGCTGATACTTGTTATAACCTTTATATGAGACACGTGGAACGTACTGCGCTTACTTCATGGACTTGTAAGGCTACCTACTTTTACCTTAGATAATATCTAGACTTAAAGTTTTTTAAAAAATGTAGTCTTTTAACCAATAATGTCGTACCAAAATACATTGCAAAACTCACACATGTGGGCCGTTGCATCACGTTCAAAATTAGAAGCATTCGATAGAAAAAATGTACATCTGCTTGAACTTCCTTCCTTAATATTGGAACAGCTTTGTTTTAGATAGAAAGCATTAGAAAATTTCTTGGCAGTAGTCCTTTGTGCGGTTGTAACGGTATCGCTACCTGTAGTATCTGAGTAACCTTTGGTATCGTTATCGCAATGTGTGTTTGGATTAGTTAAGTCAGCCTGCAGCAATAAATCAGTTTAACACATCACACACTGTCCACAAAGAAGACAAAATAGTTAACAATCAACCTGAATCATACGTGACTCATTGACAGGAAGTAGGTAATAACTAATTAAATCGTATTTCAATTTGGTCCGCCGCATGCGTCCAAGTGTAGCAAGATTCTGACAATGATATCGCTAAGCTTGCGACGGTTGTTCTAATTTTTATTTTTTTTCGGCAAAATTTTAAGTTTTCATCGCTGTGAGCACGTCTGAAAGAAAACTCTTCAGTCTAGATGGTTGTCTTGACTAAAGAAATGTATAATATTGTGTAAAAGTGTAGTATTTTTTTTATTTTATGATTATTATCAACGGAGTTTCTATTTCTTACATACGAAAATTACGTGTCTTATTAAATTTATTTATTAATTAGTTTTGGCAATATAGCGTGATTTTGACCTTTGCAGCTTCTTGTCTGCCCAATGCCCAGCATCCCAGAAATAAAGTTAGGACAAGTTCATAGTATGACGGCAACTACTTAGTAAGAATTATTTCAGTTTCACTAATTTCATCACGGTACTAGTGAGGATGTATTTTTTTAAACTGCAAGTGTAACGTTCGAAGTACTGTACTAATAATATTTTCTTCATTATACTTATATACTAAAGAAGCTACACAAACAACAATACAAAAACCGCTTAATGATGCCTGTCATTATCATCCTCAGCCGAAAGACGTCCACTACTGGACATAGGCCTCCCCCAAGGTTCTCCATGACGACCGGTCCTGCGCCTCTCGCATCCAGCGGTTTCCCGCGACATCACCAGGTCGTCGGTCCAAATTTTTGGTAGCCGGATCTCTTCCCGTGATTCTTCGCACCCGTCATTATCATAGTCATCTTTAAATAATAACTAACACTAATACATATTTTCTAACATTATTTTTATTTTAAAAACAATATTCCAATCCTTTTTTCACAAATTAAGCTAAATCTATGTTCATTGCATCCTTTCCTTTCTTTTTCATTATGAAAAGGGACATGTTATGTTGGTAAAGTCCTGTCAAATTAGTCAGCGCCTGTTGTAAATTGAGGTTTTACTCTTTAAACTGGTTTTACTCGGTGGTAGGCAACAACATCAGCCGCCGGCATAAGTTACCACCCACCAGACAAAGTTTTGCCACCAAGCTATTCGTCGTGTTCCGGCATGATGTCTGGTGAAGCCGTACGGAGGACGGGTCTGAGCAGTTGTGTTGCGATGTGTACCGGGTACGATGTGCCTAATGTTGTTGTGTCGGGGGTTTGGTCGTGGAGGGTCTCCAGATCATCCTCTGGCGCAGCATCGTTGGTCGTGTTGTTGGGTTAAACATTGCATCACCTCGCTCAACTGCCGTCTTCCTTCCTATTCACTCAGTTTTTTTTAAGTGAATAGGCTCAATAAGCTAGTGCGTTTTACCATCAACGATTGCATCACTGCTTACCATCAGGCGGGATTGCAGTCAAGCACTAGTATATAAGTAATAAAAAAAAAAAGGTATGTTAGTAGCCATATTTTAAATCGAATCTAAACTACCTATGGAGTATATAAATAAAAGTCTTAATTCTCTTTTATTTACCCACAAAGTGCGTCACCCTTCTATACCACTTTCAACATCTTTCAGACGAATTATGTGTGTATCAAACACTATACGCAAATTACGTATCCGTATTGGGTCCTGCGATTCCCTGAAAATACGTGAAAACGAAAACATCAAATTTTCACACAAAATAAAAGTAACTAGTCTAACAAATTTTTAATCAATACCTACCCACTAATTTTAAGTGGTTCCGAAAATATACTGACACATAAACAGTATAACCTACATTTAGTTTACGAAACTAGAATAGTCACGTTTTAATTTTGGAATAGAATGATAGAATAACTATGATTTGATCATTTTGGCCTCGAAATGTTCAGAGTAGATTGAAACTAGAATAATATGTTCCGCTGCTTACTATTGTTACTAATTTCGAAATTCGATGCTGAATATTGTTATTCTAGCTACTTAAGTTTATGGCTCCATTTTAGTCGATAGTGTGGTGAACGCGCACATGATAAAAAAGTTGCGAAAAGAGCTCTCACAAAAAAACGAATGAGCAACCTCTGTTTTGCGCAAGACTAGCGAAGTGAGCACTATGACATCACGATAGCAAAGCCCTATTTCTCAAGCGATAAGCGAGCGTAGCGAACCTCCTACAAGGCGAGCATGAACAAAGCGAGGTGATCTACCTAACGAGTAAGTGGGCGCTTTCGCATGTGAAAAGCTAGCGAAGCAAGCCAGTATAAAACCTGTACCAGGTTTAGGCAAAGTTCGAAGTATTGGAAAGAATACATTATTATAATCAGTTGTTCATCAGAGCGTCTTAAAAGAAAGACTCTAACCAAGTTCTGTTCACAGATTATATTACTGAGTACTAGAATAATAATGAATGCCAGGTCGATGCTTTTTATACTGATTTGCAAAGCGTTCGATAAGATCCAACATGATATTCTACTAATGTAGCTTTTTGAATTGGGCCCATACAGATGGCTTTCATCATACATGTAAAATACATATAACACAAGCTCACAGTAGCTTCATATGTTCCAGATCAACTATCGCCTCTGATATACCGCAAGGTTCGCTGTTGGGGCCTTTATTATTTCAACTTTCATTGATGGTATGGGCAAGTGTTTGAAGCATTCTAATAAATGCCTAATGTTTGCAGACGATATGAAAATTTATACATCAGTTGACAGTTTGAATATCGCTAGACTGTTGTAGGTTAAGCTATTGTAAAATAAATCATCACTAGCTCATCTCGAGGGTGGTCTTCAGCCACTCGCTTGTCCCGTGGAGAAAAGTCGCTTTGCTCGCTGTGAAAGCTGAATCATGACATAAATCGACTATATTCACTTGCTCGTACTAAGAATCTTAAGAACTCTCTCATTACTTAAAGAAGCGCCCACTGCTTAGTCGTGTCAGTTAAGGGATCGCTTTGCTCGCTCTTCACAAAACTGTAGAGAATCAATTTTCCAACGTCCTCCGAACTTCGTCATTTAGTTGCTGGTCATACACTATATACATTGTTTTACTGTAAAATAACTACGGTCTACTAAAATATGCACAATGATAGATGAGATAGATCCAACGATATCATCATCCTATCTTTAAGTCGGATTAACTTTATGTGAATGTTACCACCTCTCATTAGTTGGGAATGAGCAAGCATGACAATGGTGGCTGGCAAAAATATCAGCAGTAAGGATTGATTATAAAACTCTTCTACTACTTAAACTTCTTCTACTACTTCTACTTCTTAAACCTAACCTTGTGTAAGTTATAGCTCTGAGGTAAAAAAAAAACGTTTGGTACTTCTTCATGAAATAAATAGCGGAAACAATATCACTTAATTTTTTACGAATGGATTTATTTTTTCAGTTCGAGCAACTTGCATTTACGTGGATGGAGCGACAAAAACTTGGCGGTTCATACTCATCGCACCGTGCTCAATCTGAGAAGCACGTTGTGGTGTGCTCAACGACTCTACACGCTGATACTATTATGGACTTTCTAAACGAATTCTACGCACATCCTCTGCTCCAAGACTACTACGTGGTGTTACTGTCGCCTATGGAACTAGACACGACTATGAGAATGATATTGCAGGTAACTTTCATGAAATTGTTTTTTGGAAGTAATCTATACTAATATATAAAGCTGAAGAATTTGTTTGTTTGTTTGTTTGTGCGCGCTAATCTCGGGAACTACTGGTCCGATTTGAAAAATTCTTTTTGCGTTGGATAGCCCATTAATCCAGGAAGGCTTTAGGCTATATAACATCACGCTGTGACCAATAGGAGCGGAGCATAATTAATTCCACGCGAACGAAGTCGCTGGCGGCTGCTAGTGTTATAAAGAGCTGGCAACTTCATTATGTAAACCATGTAAATACCACATGTAACAACCACATTTGGCCATGCTTTGCCTAAATGTGGTTGTTATATTTAAAATATTGATCTGCCGGCCTAGTATTGGATTTTAGATTTGACAGCTCAAAACGGAGATTGGCAACACTCTTAATTTATTTATTGTCTAACTCATGTTAGTTAATTGATGAGATTACGCTTCTCTGTTTTTCGTCACTTGCGTTCATAAAAACAAATACGTTACCTACATAAATTGTAAAAGAAAAACTTTTGAAAACCCTATGAATGTAAAACTTTCAATATTTCAGGTTCCCATTTGGGCACAAAGAGTTATTTATATCCAAGGATCCTGCTTAAAAGATACCGACCTAATAAGAGCACGAATGAACGAAGCTGAAGCTTGTTTTATTCTGGCTGCTAGGAACTATGCAGATAAAACGGCAGCGGATGAACATACGATACTAAGGTAAAACCTTAACATTTTTTTCAGGATTATCAGAACATTAGTTATTGAAATTATAATAAAAGTAGTCTATTTGCTAAAAAAAAAAAAGCCATTCATGTATGTGTACGTTGGTATAATTTTAAACATTACTATTCTAACTGAAGAACAAAAAGAAGCTACCTAAGCTATGCTTCAGATAATAAATTACAGAAGAAATATTACTTGACAAGCGGGGATTGGCAAAAAATCTGATTTAACAAATCGGATTCTCGCAGTACGAACTACTTACCTCACTAACAATAACTTCTTTTTACTATTTAAATTAGTTTACTAACAATTAATTTACAATAATTAATTTGCGTAAAAATTGATTAACAATTCAATTGTCCCTTTTTGTTTTAGTTTCACAACGATTATACAATTTATCAAATTAATTTAACAAAATTAAATCTTAAACTAGAACAATTGGTCAACCAAATATAAATATTCTTTTAGTCTTGTCAAATCACATAATTCACCCTTAACTGTTCCCGGTGCAAAGCTTACCGCATTGCCACGCTAGATAGCGATGGCTAGCCTTTGCACCAACAACTTGTCACGGAGTTTGTATCTATATTTAAATTAGTTTAATCATTATTTTTTATTTCTTCAACAGTCTTATCGTATATTATATAAAACTAGATTAACAAAGCACTAAACTATAAAATTTATCCTTATTTTTTTTAGATCGTGGGCAGTAAAAGATTTTGCGCCAGCAGTGCCACAATACGTGCAGATTTTTCGACCTGAAAATAAGTTGCACGTAAAATTTGCAGAGTTTGTAGTTTGTGAAGATGAATTCAAGTATGCCCTTTTGGCGAACAACTGCACTTGTCCAGGAGCTTCTACGCTTGTTACTCTTCTTCTTCATACCAGCCGGGGCCAGTAAGTTCAATTAAATTTATAAAAACAACCATTTAGACTATTTAGAGGTTTAGGACTAGTATGTTTGGAATCTAATGTTCCAACGATTTCCGGCATTATCTACGTTAAATTCATATTAACTTTAACTAAAGAATGGTGCTACACTCAAGTTCAAACTCTTTCTTTCTTTCTTTCTTTTCTTTAGAGTGAATACTACTTCAACTCTTCAATGGCCGAAGTTAGGTTAGATACCACAATTTTGCCAATAACACGTGTAACGAATTATAGAAATTCTTTAAAAAAATATTTCACAATAATGGCGGATATCGCCAATCACAGTTCAAATAAAAGCAAGTTCAAACTCAAAACCTTAATTTAACCATTCACAGACAATTTTGAATTGTCATGTAGTCGGAGTGAAATATGGAGCTGGTTTACAATTTCAAAGCGTAGTAGGTATCCATCGACAAAAACAACACAGAAAATCCTATAAATAGATCAGTGATATACATCAGTACCTAGATCTGTTTTCTGGTTTGCTGTTTCATGATCACAAGAAAAAAATCATTCTTCTTATTTCTGTTAAAATAAGCAGAAGCTTGTTGCCCTTTTATCTTCATGTATTTTTTTTTTATTAATTTGTTGCTATGTGCATATGACTGCCATGGCAGCGGGTATATTGCATGCTGTCGCCAAAACATGATAAATCCTAAATACAAATATTGACCAGTTATTTTCTTACAGGGAAGGCCAGCAATCACCTGAAGAATGGCATCGACTATATGGTAAATGCTCGGGCAATGAAATTTACCACATTGTTTTAGGAGACAGTCGTTTTTTTGGCGAGTATGAAGGAAAAAGTTTCACCTATGCTAGTTTTCATTCACACAGGAAGTGAGTTCTATCTAGTTTTTATAAATCAGTTTTATTATGAATGTGACAAGTATTAGTAACATGTTTTTTGTCAAGGTATGGCGTTGCTTTAGTTGGAGTACGCCCAGCTGAGCTGCCTGAGTTCTATGAAGAAACTATTCTATTAAATCCTGGTCCTCGTCATATTATGAAAAGTAGTGACACATGCTATTACATGAGCATTACAAAGGAAGAGAATTCTGCTTTTGTTGTGGCTGAAAAACAAACAGAACAGAAACCGACAATACCAAAAGACCAAACCGCATGTAGTCTACTTTCTAATGAGAAGAAACCAGGTGATGCAGAGGAGGTTTCTGACCAGCAGAAGAAACCTGACGGTAGTAGCGTCGCTCAATACGACCTTCCACAAGTGATTCTCCAAGCTCCCGCGAGTTCCACACCAAAAGCATCGCCATCACGCATCAACCAAGCTAATACTGTATCATCCGCTATTTTTACTGTCACTAGCTGTGAGTGTCACAGTTGGTAAAAAACAAAAGTAGATCTAATGCATCTCCTTATCATTTATTACGACGTGCATTCGGCCTACTTTCCTTTTTGGTCTGCTTGTTGCTGGTTGTCTTTATTGACTTAATAATACTCTTACAGTTGACAATTCTAATTATTACATTTAAGGCAAGTAGCAACTCACTCATTTCAAAAACGAAAGTACTATGATAACGAGGCTAATAAGCAATTCAAGTATTATTAGTAACTTCAACACAGTACACTTACAAAAAGGTGTTTATAATTTAAAATTGGTTAGCTTCCTTGTTATCGTGTACCTCTTCATAATCTGTATAATGCAGGGATCCACAAACCGGTCAGTGGCTTGGGTGTGCTTCATGTCAAGTAAATTCATTTCAATATATATTCAAATACAAATCATAACCCTTGAATTGAGTTTCACCAAAATGTAATGATTTTTGCATGTCTCGTTTGTATGATAACATTACATTTAGTTACATGGATTGAAGGGTGTGGATTGATTTCGAGTTTGACCATGCCACTTTAACACCAGATGCATCTTTGTTTACAATAAATTACGAAAGTGTTCGCGGAAATCTTATTTTGACGTTATATTCTATTACCATCAGTGGTTATTTCTTTTGTCACATTACGTCATATCTCATGAAACGGAGCCAAAAAAGAGCTACTGCTTTTGATAATAATAAAGATTGGAATATGTGTAGTCTGCCATGAATATGCATATTACATAGTATTGGAACTTAAGGAGGTGCGTTGGTATTAAGAATAAAATTAAGCACATTTGCTGTATTTTCCCTAGTTTACTTTTGTCCCATGAAATTATAATGGACTAAAGCTAGCAATATAATTTTGATTAAACAGGTGATGTAGACAAAAATCCTGGGATTTAAAATAGGTAAAGATGTGTGTGTTTCTAAAAATATGCTATTTCTCCTTTTCTGCAAAATGAAAGAACGAACCTAGAAACATGAGTTATGTTTTACAAATATCGCCACAGGTATTTTTAGCCAATAAAAAAAATCTAGCCGTTGGCATTTGTATGAGCTATCACCGATATTCCTTATGTCCAAATAAAGCGCCTCCTTTTACCACTGCTTTAAGATTCCTTAATAAAAAGAAAACATTTGTAAGCGAACTAAATATCCGTATAACATGAAGTATTATCGAACATACATGCATCTGGTATTTTTAAATTTTATCGATGTTTTCATGTTTATTATTAATTTTAATTAATATACTAGATTAATTTATGTGTGCAATTTTCCATATTTGACTGTTTATACAATTTAGTAGGTTTACACAAAAAATAATATCACTGGTATCACAGAAATCTGTTTATCTCCTAAATATTGTTACTCTTTTACACAAATTTATAAATCTGTTACTTTAAAAAAAATACAATTTTATATTTTGAATGTTCTTTATCTACACAGCTAAGTATGGTGAGGGCACGTCGGCTTCAGATTCTAGAACCTGTTTAAAAGATTCTCCAGGTACAGACAGTGCTACCGATAGTCATCTGTTATTACCTAAGCCCGATAACAACTTTCTAAGTCCTGACGCTTTAAATTACCGCCGCGGTAAGAAAATATAGCTAAATATTTCATGAAAAATTTCGAACAGACTAAAATAATTATGCTTTATATGAAAACTGTTGCAATTCAGGCAGCCGGAGACCATCCATTCTTCCCGTCCCTGATATGGTAACAAGCAATTTAAACATTGCTTCTGACAATCAGGATGAAGAGGCCGAAGTAGATGAAAGCGAGGACGAGTTAGAGGACGATGTTCCTTGGAGGTCGCCTTCTGAAAAAATCGCGTAAGAACACTTATGTATTGATCGCTTTCAATGCATCCATATGCACGCAACATTTAAATTAAAATTATGTTTAAAATTTTGAGTAATGCAAAATAATATATTAAGATTTTCACTTTATTACTTTTGTACTTAGATCCACTAAAAGGATGTTTTTTCCATTTTTAATTTAATAATTTTCATTGTTTTATTTATTAGATGGAGCTGTTGTCGGCAGTGTATTTAATTTTCTCACTGTTTTAGCGTGTATTCTCACTCCTGTAGATAACCAACCAAGATCACACAAGCTGCATGAATAAAGCACAGTACGTACTCCATAGCCTCATATACATACACCTCTGCTTCGGTATATCAAATTTTTTATCTTTTTTCGTCTTGCAATAACTCAATGCTAATTTTGTAAGCAACTGAGCTATATAGAAATGATGCAGATGAACGGACATACATTAAGCAAATATAAAAATCATTTTCTATAATGTGCACTATAGCTCTTTCCAGAACTCTCTGATCTGGAGTGATTCATGATTAAAAATAAAAGTTTAGATTTTTTCTATATCTATGTATATCATATAATATCTTGAAAATGTTTGAACAATTATTCCAAAATGTATTTAAGAAAATTAATTATGTAATAAACAATACTATTCTGATGTAGGCAATACTTGATACAGATTTTGAATAATTCAATACAAACGTTGTTAATCGTAGCTAGAAGGCATAATCGCGCGAAGACAGAGTCCGTAAAACATACTTATGACTTATTAGATGGATTGTTTTTCGTATGTCGCGCACGAAGTCCTCGGCATGCGATCATTATGTATGTCAAATTATTGTTACATCGATCACAAGACCCTTCACTCTGACGCTCATCATATAAACCAACATTTTAGCCTTCAGTTAGTCATGTCAAATTCTCCCAGTCAGTGTTTTTTTTTTATATAAAAGCATAATGTTGTTTTTTCAATTGCATCTTATGTATAAATTTGCTAACACCATATATTCTTTCGTTATTATCTGCTGTAACCACAAGCACCACCACAGCATTACGTAAATATTTCTAATAAAAAGTTTATTAAATTTGTAGTACCTGTACTTTCAAACTTTTCTTATTGCAATTGTGTGCATTGTGTATCTGTATAATTCCCTGAGCGTAAACCCCCTACCGCACGGCCCGTACCCCTGCCTCCAGTGATGACGTCACCACCAGCAGCTTCTCATCGCTGGCAGCCAGTGACAACGGGCACAGCGCATGGCGAAATGATTATATGAGGTAAGCTATCATAAGAAATTAGAAACTACTTATAACAATCTAACACTTTTGGGGAAAGCGGTGATGGGAATAACTGATTTTACTAATCAGCCAAAAATTGTCAAAGCGCCACTCTAAACGAACAGACCGTTTATGATCATATACATAGGGGCGCACTAAGTTCAGACTTTTTAACTTTACAATTCGAAGAAAATTAATCAGAATCGATTCGATCAGTTACGTAGAAGGCTGCTGCATGTTGAAACAAAGTTTGAGATGAATCTGCTTCCACAATGGCTGTTCCATTCTTCACTGTTCAGGTAGGCCTGTGTTTTGTTGTTGAAATCATAATTTCCCGAACTGAAATAATAAAACTATAAATTTGAATAGAGTATTGAATTTTCAAATTTAGTAAATTGGATCGCTCCAATTATAGACCTATATATATACTACCAGCATTAAGCAAAATCTATGAACAGAAATGCGTAGATACATACATAATAAATACCTAGGTCACATTTTAACATAAATAAGATTTCACATAGTCGCCAGTTTGGTTTCACGAAAGTTATATCGACGACAGATCCGGGAGACAAACGAATCACTCATATTTTGGAATCCTAGGTGATCTTAGGTCCCAGAAACTCTATATTAGTGGTTGTAATAGCAATTATGTCATTAGAATTTTATATTTTATCGATTATTTTGATAGATTCTTCTACATTTTGTAAATGTGAGGACTTTGTAGGCTTTGTAAAATTCCGATCTGTAGACCAGTTCTTATTTTATCCAGTACTTGGTACTTTTTGACAGGTCCATGCTGTCCTCCCATACCCACTATGATGTTAAGTCATTATAAAAGCCAATTAAAAGAGTAACCGTGCACCTAACTCTGAAGTTTCGTAAGTGCCCATATTGGTTTATGTGTAATAAAACATTTTGATATGAGTCACGCATTGTACGGAGGCGAAAACTCATATTCAAGTTTACATCTCGATCTTACAAATTGCCTCATGATGAATCTGGGGCAATCCCTGTGGATGGAGGTAGCCAACTGTTTGAGTGTTCTGTGTGTTTTCGTGTTGTTTTCAATCTGTGGAAGTGAAATCCATGTTCCGTCAATATTCGAGTTTGGTAAAAATTATTGGTCTGATCTGTTGCGGAATTTGTCTATTTAGTTTTATTGATTTTTGCTGCTCACTTGACTCGTCGACGACCAGTCTTACTACTTTGTCGAGTTCATTTCTCTGAGTTTTCTTTTGATGTATAAAATCGTATGGGTATACGCGTAGTTCTAGCGCTTGAGTTGCTATTTTCTCTACAGTAACCGCAGCTCCATCCAATTCCTCCAAATTCTCTCCCTGCAATATCTCTGTGCTCCTGTGACTGTGTATTTTTGTTTATTGTAATAACCCGTTGTAGTGCGTTGTTGATGGAGGGAGTCGGAGAAAATAGTGTTGTTTATTTATTTGTTACGAGTTTTGTCGAGTATGCCCATTGACGCTTGCTAATCAGCATACTATCGTGGAAACTTTACCAGGATGGACAACAGTTCAACCTAGAAGCAGCAAGTATTCATCATCATCATCATTTCTGCCGGCAGGCCTGCATCGCCACTTCGACCGATTCTGTGCTTCCTGTGGCCTTCATAAGGTGATTCGTCCTTCTTGTGAAAGGGTTTCTAACGGTACTCATCCTTATTCCAATATCTTGTGGTACGCGGTTGTCACACCTTACACCCTTACACACCTTTTCGCTCAAACTTTATATAGACGTGCAATGGTAGAACCACTAATCCGAAAAACCTTATGAGCTTTGCTTCGCTCACTGTGTTACACCAGTACCTTTCGCTCCATCGGACATCTGTTCTACGAACAATATCCAGGCTCCCACTGCCGCTTTCTTTGGCAATAATTTGGGCTATATCGATTACCTTGGTTCTCCTACGAATTTCTGCATTTCTGATTTGGCCAAAAGTTGTGGTTTAAATTTTGCGCAAAATTCCGCGCACACTCACGCGGTTCAACGTGGCGGTTCTTTGCTGAACTTTATTATCTCGATAATATACATTAAGGGTGTCAATAAGGCACCAATCGTTACCAAAACCCTTTATGGAGTAATATTGCTATGGCGAACAATTGGGTTAGGTTAGAAATAAGACCCACTTGGAGGTTCAAGTAAATACATTCGTTTTGACAGTATGTACAGGCAATTTGATTCCCATATCAATATGGAAGGAGCCGCAGGCACAATTAACAATATAATTTACTACTAAATAAAACAGCAACACTTATTAACCAAGTCTTAAGTCTCACTCTTTCTAGATTGGTGGTCGGCTAAAGGTGGGTAACATAATTAGAGATGTTTCGATTGCACACGTCGCGATAATGCACATTTAAATTAATATAACCCACCCAATATTCAAACTTAATAATAATATTGTAAAAACGATAAATAGTACCTATTAAACTCTTTAGCGATTACTTAGTCAACGCATTGACATATATTTAACAAAATCGACACATGTCTAATCAATTCTTATTTCATATGGATACTAGGAATTGTTTCGTTAACTAAATGTTATTCGTTCTTACAATATCACGTAGTTACCGTATTTCAATAAAATTGCTTCCGATTCAGCGTCAATCTTTAAACTAAAGCTGGTGTAGTCACTTATTCGTTTTATTATTTATCAAATTCTAATTTAAAGTGTATCCTACCAGTGTTTCATTAATCAATCGCAATATTACGGACGTTGAAACTACTAATGCTGCAACTCTGGCACTGCCTGTTGACCAGTATGTTAACTTTAAGTTTTCTCTGACGCTTTAAAACGAACAGAAAGAGAATTTTATACAGACGCGCAATGGTAGAAGCACTGCGCCGAAGAAACTTCTGAGCTTTGCACCACTCACTGTGTGGCGTATGATCGCACCATCACGGAAACACGAAGATTACCGAGGTGCAAATCTCTGTTTCAACACATATCTGGGTTTCTGGTATTCACAAGAAGAGAAAATACATTATTCTTAAAGAATAATATGTGATATTATACGAACGATATTGATTGAGTCCATTATCACATTTGCATTTTAGCAAGAGCACGTTGCTTGACGGCAGGATAGCTCCTGCTTACGTGTTTTCAAATATTAATATGAAATTGGAAATTAAAAAATTACACACGTAATTAATTATTTAATCAAGTTATTAAAAATTTATCTTTGTTCTTCAATGTTAAGGAAACATACAATACTGAATAAACTGAGGTACATTCAGTTTCAACCACATGTGGTTGACACCGCTACATATGCTAAACGCAAGCGTGATAATGAATAGTGAAAGAATCTAGAAACCCTCAAATACTTTAGCTACTAAGGATTAGTTTTGCACATGTCCCTAAGCGATTCCGAGCATGATAATTTCGTGGATTTGATGTTTAATGTTATACTTTAAATCCTATACAATATTATAGAATTTAACACAGAGATTATTCATGTTACCTTTTTATTATTTGTGACATAATTACAATAATACCTTAGAGGAGATGCGGGAAATTCAATTTTACTAATGGTTTTTTTTTTTTTGCTATTCGGAGGTCAGTGTCTCATTATACGTTGATTAAAATGTGATTCGCGACCATATCCAATATAAGACATGCCTACTGACAGAATTAGAATCAAGAATACAACTCCTTGATTCAGAGTTCAGAATTTCATGAAGATATTTTTAATCTTGCTTTATCAATATAAAAATAAAAGATTGTATTGATGACTTTTATGATTATAATTCTATAAATGAATGTTTTTTACGTCTGTGAATCATATTTAGATCATCATTCAACCTAATACTGACCTGATGATTGCAAAAAACGTAAGAAAATAAGAATTTCGCGGCTGCTCTGACGCCTTTACTTTTTCTTGTAAGTATGCTAGGACTTTCAGTAACACTTTTAATCTCTTTTAATATTAAAAATATTTTTATTAAAAGCTTTGCTTCGCCTAAATTTATGACGGGAATAAATTATTGTCTTTAAAATATTTGTTAATATAACCACAAATAACGACAATGAAATGAGAAATTTCAGGATCGTGAAAGGATTCCCGCCGGTGTCACCATTCATTGGAGTGAGTCCAACTCTCTGTTATTTACTAAAAGAAAAGAAGCCGCTTTGCTGTTTGCAGTTGGCACAAGTTTGCGAACATTGTGCCTACAGAAATGCTAAAGAATATCAATGGCAAAACAAAACGATTATCCTGGCTGCAGATTATGCGTCGAATGGAATATATAATTTCATTATACCTCTACGAGCCCATTTTAGATCAAAGACCTCGCTGAATCCTATCATTCTACTTTTGGAACGTAGACCAGATATAGCATTTTTAGATGCAATATCATACTTTCCACTAGTGTACTGGATGCTAGGTAGCATCGATTGGTAAGGACCTAGTTCGGATTCATCAATTTATCTCGTTAATGTTAGAAGAATATTATTGAAATAATAATTTACTATTCATTTCAGCTTAGACGACCTGCTGCGTGCTGGAATTACGTTGGCTGAAAATGTGGTTGTTGTTAACAAAGAGTTATCTAATTCGGCTGAAGAAGACAGCTTGGCGGATTGCAATACAATAGTCGCTGTACAAACTATGTTCAAGTAATGGTTTTTAATAATTACACGGCGCTCGCCATGGCGAAATAAGATTTTTATAGACTTTCTATATTTACTAAGGTCACTAGTACTAAGATCACATAGTGCAATTTTTGCGCAGCGAACATAAACACTGACTGTAATGATCTAATCCCTGGACAAACTCCTTTACATCCTCGTTAATACAAGTCATGCAACCTGTGCAAGTCCCTCAACATGCGCATGATACAAGCGTCGTGTAGAGGTACCATTCGTTTTATGCAAATGCGTATTTAATATCAATCAGAAATATGTTTCTTTTCAGATTTTTTCCATCAATTAAGTCGATAACAGAGCTATCACAATCATCAAATATGCGATTCATGCAATTTCGTGCTCATGACAAGTATGCCTTACATCTCTCAAAAATGGAAAAGGTATCTATTATTACTAATTACAAATATCGATTTTTTTTTAATCCTTTCTTTTGAATCAGTCTCTGTTTCCATAATACTTTTGTTTTTTATATTTTTTTTTAGCGGGAGAAGGAACGTGGCTCACATATTTCTTACATGTTTCGTCTACCGTTTGCTGCGGGGTCTGTATTCTCAGCGTCAATGCTTGACACATTACTCTATCAAGCATTTGTTAAAGATTACGTCATTACCTTTGTACGACTATTACTGGGTGTTGATCAAGCTCCAGGATCAGGATTTCTCACATCAGTAAGTTTATAAGTATTCATACATACTGATTTGGCTATGCGCCATATTTATTCCTGCGAATTTTTTTTTTATTGTAGTACAATTGATTACATTATTTCATGCGTAGTCTTCTAATAAGCGAAATATTGCGAATGATTACTACCCTATCAATGAAACTGTGATTTTAATCAAATATAAACAGGCTTTTTTATATTCAACTTGGACTTAACAGATGAAAATCTCAAAAGAAGATATGTGGATACGAACTTACGGTCGATTGTATCAAAAGCTATGTTCAACTACATGCGAAATTCCGATCGGAATTTATCGCACCCAGGATACGACATTAGCTGATGCATCTCACCACGTGAGTATGTCGCCAAGGACACCATCAAAGTGGTTTTGGTCACGTCTCGCGAGAATGCGACCATCGCGTGCATCGGTGAGTCGGTTAACTCCCTACTCTCAAATATTTATCTCCTTAAATACAGTCCTTTACTGCAGTTTACGCCTGAACGCTATTGATCCATCACACACCATTTCAAAACTTCTAAATTCCAAGTTAAAATAGTACATCACAATGTTGCATCTCAGTAGTCCGAGTCTTTGGACTGTATTTCGGGTACATTTTTATCTTATTTTTCTTTTTCTCGCGTCAACGCTACACTTTTTCCATTACTGTAACCTATCTACATACATTCTGAGCCTTACACTTGTGGAGTGTCTGTAATTAGAACCTTAGCAATTTTTATATAACTTTCTACCTCTCACGCGATACTGTCTTATGGACTACACGTGCTTCAATTTTATGATTTATACGCAAACTGCTACGGCCGGATGGGTTAGGTAATGCATAATTTGAAAAGCTGAAGTGTCAAATGTTTAGAAAGCTAGCCTAAACGGTATTAGCTGATCTGGACTATTATAAAATATCGCAATTGAACTCGATGATCGCAATCCCGCCTATGTGTTATATTTGTAGTTTGTGTTTTGCATGTTACTATAGACCTTAACCTAGAATCTTACGACATGAATTAATAATAAAAATAGCTAAATTATAACATGAGTTAGTATAACTTTATAAATTAGTATTCTATGGAAACAAAAGGGTGATCGTGCATGTGCAAATCTAAAGTCACCTATGCCATCAGGCTTAAATACATCACTTCCATAGCAATGACAGAGGACCAAAGAACACTAACGTAGCGCAACTGCTTTAGCTTTATGCATGCTTATAGCAAGGAAGAGTAGAATTCATAAAAAAATAACTCATCTTTCATGATTTAAACGTTAGATAGGAAACTGAACTAAGTCCAATTACAATGTTCAGTACCTGATAAATAAAATATTATCTATTGTTTTATCTTCCAAGATCCAATAGGACAAAAAATATAAAAAGATACATTTAATTTTCGAAACAACCAATTTGTTGCCGTTGTGTTCTAATGTTAGGAAGTGTTGGAAAACTGTGACACGATAGTTGCAGCAGGAGGAGGGCGAAGGCGGAGGATTTTCGACTTGCGGGCGCCGGGAGGCGGCTGGCTGCCTCAGTGGCTGCTACGGAGAACGCACGCCGGCGGTAAGGTCACTACCAGGGACCTTTCACATGGACCTTTTATAATAATTATTGTGGGCCCTTTCGATAGTTCAACGATGCTTAACTTCCGATGGCCCTTACGTATATTCCTGTTTAAGGCTATAACGACATATACATGTAGGTTACTTTTTTTGTTAGTATGTTTAAGAAAGCAATCTTTTTCTCTAATATAATTTGCTAAAGATGGAATATTTATCGGAACCATATATACATATATGTATTACTTAAACCTACTGTGTCAATAATTCCTTATCGGTTTTCTACAACATCGTGAAATAAAACATCAGATTGGAAACGTTAGTTCTGGTCACTTTTGGCCATGTCGTAACTGTAATAATGGCGTCTGAAACAGAAATAAAACAACTATAAATTACGTTAACTTACGTGAAAACAGTGATGTTAAGGACAATATTAATTAAAAGCTATCAAAGAAGATAAGCCACTCTCCATTAAGTCTATATGTCGGTAGCAGTTTAGTAAAACGTAATACTATGACAATCTAGCGAAACGTTGTTCAAAGGTCTAATATAATCAAACAGTTTTGTAAAACCACTAGCGGTTTTTTGAAACAGTGGATACTACAATCCAATCACAACACTTTCACGTGGGTGATACTGCGTGCTGCTTGTGCCACGACTAAATTCATATTCATATTAGGGGTTACAGAATTAGCGATATCAAAGAAAAATCAAATGGCGCGAAGACAAATGATAGACTAATTTTGAAAAAAATAAGTTAAGCTTATAACATAAAAGGCAGGATGCGATCAGCTTTTGCTTTGATCATATGATGAGATGGGGACTGACCTCATATGGCAAGATCAAAACAAAAGCTGATCGCAAAACTTACAGGAATCGTAATTTCATCAAGTCAATATTAAAACATAAGTTTCGAACCAGGTTTTCATTTCAGGGCCGACTCGTCAAATCTATCCTGCTAAACCATTTGAATTTAGAATTCTAAAAAGAATGAAACACCCGACAAAAATTGTTTTTTTTTGTTTGGGACAAAATTCAGCATGGTTACGCATGTTCCTGGACTACGAATAGAACTACAGTTGGGAGGCGATATTTTTCGTGACACTACGTCGCTAGATTGATCAAATTGGGTAGTTTAGCCCACGCGTACACTTATCTTCTTCTTTACGTTGTGCTGAAAGTCCACCGTCGGCTATTGAACGTACCAGTTTCAGCTGGAATTGGAGGGTGAAATGCTGTATCTCCAATCTCTTCATTACATCTTTTAGTCTGGTCTTCCACGCCGTAATCGGCGAAACCGTAATTTCATCTGTGATTTCATCAGAGTTCGGTCAGAGTTTTAATGTTCTTCAGGTTCTCCGCAAATACTTTTAATGTTCTAAGCAGCAAATGTATGTACTCATCGCTACTCCATATAGGCAAACGTTTTCAAAAATGGCTTCAGGTGTGAACGACGGATAAAAAGACAAAACTTTCTTTTTATTCAACTTCATGCCGCTTTTCAATTCTTTTCATTATGAAGTAAAAGCACGCCTTTTGTTAGAGCATAGAGCATCAAACTAAAGCTTTTTATTTTATTATTAATGTAATACACAAAACCTGAGATTCCTTCGTCACAGTCATATGTAATTTACCCAGAAATAATGATTCCTTTAATTTTTGGAATAACGTAAGTAAATTCGAAATTATCAGTCGTTATTAGATTAGCAATTTTAAAAAGGATATGCCCCTTTTCACAGTCATTTTACAAATACTTACCTAGTTGTTATTCTATGTGAAAGGATTCTAGTTTGGAATTGGTGTTTAATATATGATCATCGGTGGAAATTATCTTGTTTCGTAGTCAAGACGTCTGGAGATGTACGTCAATTACAATTTAAAATGTTGCAATGAAAACAAGGGCACTATTCTAAATTGTTCGAGTGGGATTAACACAAACTTGAGTTTCTTCATCCTTAACCGATCCGGTTTCTTCAAATTACGTGTTCGGTTTGCTGCACTTTGCTAGTCAAATATTGTACGCACTTTACCGAGTTGTGTCCGCACGATTTTCACTATGTTTATAGTAATTTTTACAATAGCTCGTCATCACAACTAGCAGCAAACAGATTATAAATACATACCTACATATCTAAGTATTATTCCCGACAGTTAGAAGGCAATATAAGGTGTTCCTTTTTATACACGGTTGTAAGAAAACTATGTACCTATAGGTGGTAAAGAAGCCATAGAAACGAAATAATATATATAAGTAATTAATATATACACTTACATATATATGTAAGTGTATATATTAATTACTAAATAAATACCAAAATAATAAATAAAATTCCAAATTAATAAATATATGTTAATATACAATATGTAAAGAAAACACTGTCCGATCCGTAAGGATAATAAAGGTTAGGTAAACACATGACCAAATATAATATAAAATTTTACATAATCATCATAGTAACAATACTAATGAATTTTGAAATAATCCTTTTTTCCCGGGAATTAATTCCAATTTCCCCGAAATCTGATAATTTTTAAAAAAGTGACAACACCGATATTATTATAAGCGAATAGCGACGCGACCACGTCACAGGGGCCGCGTGCCCTGCCCCCCGCTCCCGCGGAATGGGTTGCTTACAGCACATGTATTAAGTTACGTCTTTTTGCGAAATAATATTTATTTTTTTAAGGGGATTTTTTTTAAGTTTTGCCTGTCTTTGGGGCATTATTAGAATCAGTTATCGATACCTAACAATACCTTCACGGAACGGACAGGGTTTTCTTTACATATTGTATATATATTAACATATATTTTTTCACATTTAGATTACCGGATATTTACCGTCATGGAAGCGAAGTCAAAATGTTAAAATTCCTATAAAAACAAACTGATTAAAAAAATACTAACTTTCGCTTCTTTACCACTAAATATATGTCTTTCTTGAAATATTTCGTATAGACACATCTTATTCAAATTACTTTCGAAAGTCGGTCTTTAGTTTTGTGTGTTTATCGACTGACTTCCGAAACTTATTAATTTGTGGTTGATTCTGTTGTGAGAAGATTTCTTTTTAATTTTCACTTTTCCGTACGCACTCCTATACAGCTCATGAAACAAAAGAGGTTGTACCTCAAAAGGAGTTAAAAGAGATTTTGAAAACATCTGCTTTGAAAAAAAGCGTTGTAGGTTCAAGAAATTTTTATTACACTTTATAATACTTATTCCAATGTTTTGAGTGATTTATTTTAAGTATCGATTTTTGGAGGATTCATTGGATCATAGACTGTTTTCGGTTGAGAGGATAATTCCCAATAAACTTAATTATTTAGATAAATCAAACCCTATATCTATATGATAAATTAGCATATACCTAATCTTAGAATTTGACTTGGGCTAGGACCAGTTTTTATTGTTAAGTATGTCGTTTTTTGAGAATCATTATCAACTAATACATATTAAGTACCTATACATTAATTGTATAATTGAGTCGCCTTCGTTCACTTCTAGTTTAGCATTATTAGTATTAGCTCCTACTAGCATAGGTATAGCCACTTTTAACGCTAGTTACAGTGCGATGTCAAAACGAATGCCACACTCCATGTAGTTGAAGTAAAACTATAGTAAGTACCTATGTAGAAATGAAATAGGTACGCACTAAATCGATTTTAACCGTAATATCCATTATCCGCGCATCGTTTCACTCATAAAGCGTACAAATCAATAAAAATATCATGCATGATTGTCTTTACACACAGGTACCAACAATAATTTGTTTATTAGTGTAAATAAAAATTAACGAATATACTTACTTAATTTTCATAATGTATAAAATGTATCTCAGCTCTTAATTATTATTGTTGATGACCATAACTTTCTGCCATTATCCGGACCTTGTGTAAACGGTATAACATTTTAATAACTTAAATATTTACAGTATTCTACAAGCCTAGCGGATGAAGCCAGGGACAACCATGCTCAACAAATTGAAAGAGCTGAAATAGCCAATCTAGTACGATCTAGAATGGAATCTTTAAATCTCACAGGAATTGACTATGATGATGTGAGCGAGAAAAGAAACAGTCTGTCGTATGTTATAATAAATCCTAGCTGTGACTTAAACTTGCAAGAGGGCGATATAATGTAAGCATGTGAATTTTTTTCCGTCATTTATAAGTTGAAGTTGATTCCAAATAGTGTCTTATAATATATTCATTACATTTCAGATACTTAGTTCGACCTTCACCATTTTCGGCACAAAAAACGTTTGAACGCCATAACAGTCGCCGTAAATCAAACATAAGTTTTTGTTCACAAGCCTTAATTCAAGCAGCTCAGGGAGTTTCAAGCAGGAGGGGATCCACAATCGGTGCAAGTTTCGCTCCACCTCGTGCTCCTCCCCTCTGCACTACTAAAGCTAATTCCTTATCACTGCCGGATAGTCCTACTATTATAACAGATTTCAGAGGCAGGTCAAATTCACTCCGGGTTGTCGATGATATATTATTGAGACGATCTAATTCTCTACGTCAAGGACTAAGTGGTGTTGGATCTCGTCGTCGCAAGAGCAGTCTCGAAGAAATTGGCATATCTCACTTCAACTCCTTACTACAACATCAACAACAACAACAACAGCAGAATGCTTTTAAAATTGCTTTGAATGGCAGTATTGGTTTGGAAGTAACCCCACCAGAAGAACATCCGTTGGAACGTCTGCCTGGACCGAGCATACCACTTGGCGGATACCAAGAAATGGCGGTTGCATTGCCGTCTTCATCCTTAGGTCCCACGCTCCCAACTGTCACCTCATCTCCAGATCCCCAACATTTGCAAGGGACTATTGTATGATACCACCTTATGTGGGGACGACGACTGAGTTCCGTAATTAGAAACAAGTGGACGTAGAAAATAGTCCGGCAAAAATATAATCGAGCTATTTCCCTGTAGTTACCGGCTATGTAATGTTTACTTGAACGCGGAACTTAACGTAGCGTCTCTACCATCCACGTAGTGTCACCTATGTACATATTTAAGTACAGATTTAGTGATTTAGATTGGTGGTTAAAGAGCTGTGTAATGTAAGCGGGATCAATTAGTTACTAGGTAATGGGGATTTATAAGTCGGCACATCGCTGTCGGTGTATATCAGAATTTTACGTGATTTTATTTCAAATTGTAAATTATCGTAAATAAACTTTACAAAATGTTAATTATTGTAAATATATTTACATAGAAGAAAACTATTTAACTTAAAAAGTAATTAATCACTTAGGACTCTTTTTCTAGATTTACTGACCAAAATTAAATAAACTTGGATTTGAAAATAGATTCCGTACTATATCTATGCAGATTTAGATTTACCTAACACTAGATTTGAAACATCACCTAACTAGTTCAGATAATATAATAAAGAACATGTATGTATTCACACAGAAATTGTCTTTTTTTCATTTACTGCCCTTGTGACTTGACCATTAGATAAAATAAGACATAAAAGTATTGTGGGCTCGGCATCACCTCACTTCATTGGCACGTCGTCAACCCATAGTAAGTATGCACCAGACAGACTTCGACTTAGGCTGCACTACGACATCGCACTGCTTACGATACTTCGTGCTGTGCTTATACTTGTGATCTAGCTCGGCTGAACATAAACTGCTAGCTGCTATATAAGTTTGTTGGCTAATGAAAAATACTACCGCCTAGCCAGGCCTACAGCTAGAAGCGTTGCCACTATTGATAGGTTTTGAATTAATAACGCTGTACCCGTCTATGACGGTGTGTTGGAGTCGTTAATTTAATTGTGAGCCCATGATACGGACGACAGCAGGTCAAGCTACCCGAAACTATCAAATATTCCCAATCAATCTTGAAACTTAATGATTTTGAAAATAAAGTTGAAAATCTAATAAAGAAATCGTGACAGATTGTAGTAGCTTGATGTGCTGTCGTCTGTACAAGAACAAAATCACATGGATCAGATGAAGTGATAACGCTACGCGAACTACGTCGATGGTCCGTCAGTCAGACGTCACTGCTAACTCTCGATGACTTAACACTTAGTTATCTCTTCTAATTGATTAGATTTTCATTAATAACAGGGCTGAACATCGTTGCAGTCTTTACTAGACTCGATTTACAATCGCTCATAATAACCAAGTACAGCAATAGAATCATTAAAATCTCAGAGAACATGAAAATTATATTTAATAATATAAGCCACAGAATTATCAAATATCTCAGAAAGCATTAAAATTTTATTTAAATCTTGGGTGATTATAAATGTAGGCTTGGCCAATCCCTAGTTTCAGGTAGAATGACACTGACAGCTCACTCCATATGCTCACTTCAAATATGTTTCGCACGGCAGGTTCCTAGAAAGCAATTCTAGCGCATCTCGCATTCTAAATACGTCAGAGTTGACGTGATCACGAGATATTTTAGGTCCTTTTTAATAGAAGCACGATACTCGACGCTCATAGCGGAAGAGGTACTTTTCTGAAAACCTAGTAAGAAGGGACTCTTGTCATGAAGCATTCATAATATTTTACATAGCTTAAGTAACTCCTCAACTTGCTACATCATTTACGATGTTTTTCTACCAAGTCGAAAATTATTCCATAAACTTATCGTACACACAGTGCATAAGACAATAGTTATTTATGCCACTGTCAAGCAATGATAGCTATTGCAATATGAATGATAGTTACAATAGATCAGCACTAGTATTACAATAGCTGTTTGCGACATTGGCATACAAAACTTTTTCTACGACCTTCAAATAAATAAATCTAAAAAACCGTCAATGTTGTTTTGTTGTTAAAATCCCACAAATGAAAGGCAAAGGCATATCCATATAGCCTAATAACATGCGATCTTTAGTCGTGACGCAAATACGCACGCTTTTGGGAATAATCATATGGCGATTTTTTGAAGCCATAAAAAAAATTAATAGGTTCATTGCAGTACGGTTTACCCGTGTGGAAATGGTCATTGTAACACGACTTGTCAGGAATGAGTGCTATTGAGATATGACTTATGGTTATGTATTAATCAAATAAATGGTCGTAGAAAATAGTATATTGCAACTTGTTCCGACTGTCAACCCTCACCTTCGGCTGCGCCTCGGCTCGGGTCGACATTTGTCGGAACTCGTTGTAATGACAGGCTTTCCGCACTTGTAATGAACAACTATTTTTAATACAGTTGCGAAAAAATTAAGCAATTTATTAAAATAATAAAAACACAATAAACTCAACTAACTAATAATTTATTTCTTAGAAAAGTTATAATTCACATATACATTGAAATTGGTACAGTTTTTTATACTAACTGGGGAAGTTTTAGGTTGCATATTTACTGTTTGAGACAAACTATTATTAATTTCGTATGATTGTTCATGTGTATTTGTCAAAGGTGTTATACAATGGCGTTTGCTAGTTGATGGAATTGGATCTAATGACTTATCATTATCAACGATGGTAAATGGACGAACTTTCTCTTCACTATTGTCATGTGAAGGTGACGGACAGGACTTTAAACTAATGGATTGTGTGATTTTTTTCCCAGTTTCTAGTTTGTTGTGTAATGAATCAGCAATATAGCCTTCTGCAACTTTGTCTGACTTCCAACCTCCTAGTCGCTTTAAACGTCAAATTGACTCCTGAATCTGCCAATAATGTAGCAGAGGTCCTCCTGAAGCTGTGCCCAGTATAATACTCTGCATCCGGCAGACCAAGAAACGTAGCTATTTCTTTTGGCATATTACCAAATTTGTTTATCCCGATTGCTTGAGATGTACACTTTCCTTTTTGATAATTTTGGAAAAAACGGTCGGATTTTCCTTTTTGGGACCGCTGATTCATATATATATATATTTATATAGATATTTTTGCACTATTCTAAGAAAACCTCCTTCAACAACAAAGCTTCTCGGTATCTTATTTTTTGTATTCGAAATCTTGATTAGTAGCATTTTTTCATGGGCTTCAATATCTTTTAAAGTAATATTGGATAACTCCTCTCTGCGGCAAGCATCAACAATGCCAAAAATCAGCGCAACCTACAAAAAAAAGGGATTTGATTAATATTTTTTTAAATAATTTAATGACTGTATTTTGCGATTTCGTAAACTGAATACTAAAGAAAAATATAAGTACTTATTAATTAATTACCTTTGTGGCTACATAACGATCATCGGGAGCTTCGTTTAAAAACCTTTCCACTTCATTCGATGTTAATATTTTCGACTTTTTAGTTGTAAAACCGTCTGATTGTCGTTTTAAGAAAGCATTTAGTTTTGGGTATTGACTTATATCCACGTTGTTTCTTATTTTCAGCATACTTTTTATCATCGAAAACCTCGACCATAATGTAGAAGGTTTTAATTTTGCTGACAGTTCGAAGAAATATGCCAACATAACATTTTCTGAAAAACTATTTACCTTTTTCTCTTCTCTCCACGCAATAAATTCGTTGTATATACACACATCAAAAGTGTCTAGGGATCAACATATATTTTTGCAATAACTTTTCTCCTGATTGATATTAATTAAAATTTTCTTTAAGGATTCATCAAATAAAGTGTTTTCGTTTGTCACAGTAACGATAAACCAAGTCACCTTTGCATTAATAAAGAAATTTGCCATTTTCCTAATAAAGGGATATTTGACATTTGAACCACTAACACAAAAGTTCGAAAAAAGACTGAAATAACAGTTTTCTCTAAAATTTTATTGGGTAACTTAAACAATTAATAATCCGTGTTTCTACCGCGAACACTAACAACACAAGAACATCGGTTTGGCATACTCAAAATGAGTTCATCCAAATCACGCTGTGGAATGGCCGCCCATGTTCGTTGCAACAACAAAAAAGGTCTTCTTGCGACTGGATACCCTCCATATTCGGCAGAGCTCTTCTCTGTAGCATATCCCATGCATGCTCAATCGGGTTCAAGTCTGGCGACTGAGCAGGCCAGGGCAGGACATTGATGTTAGCTGCGGCGAGAGTCTGTCTTACAACTCTTGCGGTGTGCGGTCGTGCATTATCATGCATTAACTGAAATAAGGGACCGATTTGCACTTGTAGAGGAACGATGACGTCTGATACAATCGTCTCAGCATAAATTTGAGCGTTGAGGTTGCCTCTGATCCAAATCAACTCAGTTCTTCCGCCGATCCAAATACCCGCCCATACCATGATGGTTCCACCACTATAAGGATGGACTTCCTGGCAGGATTTTAATCGCTGTTGGCGTCCAGGGGTTCTCCAGTGTCGTATACGTCTTGTATCCGGTCTCATACCAAAACGAGACTCATCAGAAAAGCACACGAAACGCCATTGTTCTTCTGCCCAATTTCTGTGTTCAAGAGCCCATTGATATCGAATCCTACGATTGTGCATTGCTATAGGTGGTACCCGTAGCGGTCTTCGGGAATGAAGGTTCACTTCATGCAAGCGGTTTCTGACTGTTTGGTCGCTAATTAAGTTCCCTGAAGAGTGATGAAGCCTCACGGCTAACATCATGGCGGTTATTGTTGGAGCTCTTCGAGTTAAGATTTGAATGTATCGGTCTTGTCTCCGTGTGGTGCAGCGATACCGTCCTCCATGGCGCTCAGCCACGGTACCAGTGCTTCGGTAACGTGTCCAAAGTCGACTGATAACACTCTGACTTGTATTCAGAGCTAAAGCCACAGTACGTTGCCGGGAACCAGCTTCTATCATTCCCACGGCTCTGAGCATTTCTTCCCTGCTTAAATGACGTCGCCGCTCCATAATAACGTTGGTTTTAATCAGTAGTAGGGAAACAGTAGCACTAATAATGTCTTCAATGCGTTGTATGTTTTTATAGGGAAAATATTGACAGCTGATTTTCATCTTTTACTCGAATTTGATTCACAGTTCCTGATTCAAATTATGAAATGCACCAAAAAGGATCCATATAAATTTATAAAATCATAAATTTATTACAAAGCCACATCTCAATCTCAAGAAATCCGCATAAAAATGCTTGATCCCTAGACACTTTTGATGTGTGTAGATATGTAGCGACTTTTTGACTTTTCCGGTAAAATGTTCTCCGAAGCATTTTGTGCAATCATACTGAGTTCCGGTGGTGTTAATTCAAATAAAATATCGTCGAAATTACTCATTTTGTGCAACAAACAACTAAATTCGCAAAAAAAAATTTGAAAAATGGCGCAAACCGTAATAGAATATAAGCAGAGATTTTTTTTCTTCACCCATTCGATTAGGCAAAGGGAACTATGCCCATACAGCCAAGTCTTCAGTAGAATTTTTTTATTGATATGAAATGAAAATGAAATGAGATGAAATTAAATAAAACCTAACCTAACTCATTGAATTAAATCATTAAATCTGATATTGAAACAAATTAGTAGCTTCTTTTTAGAATTATTTGCATGAATCATAAAAACTTCTATGATTTTTTTAAAGTAAAAACTTCATGGTTGGTTTTTTGTTAATTTTTAATAAAAAAATATTTTGACAGTTGGGAAAGAGAACGCACTAGTTCGGAAAAGGTAAAGAAAAAGCACGAATGTGCGAATGCCCACTTTCCGAACGCTATACGTCCCTGTAATACACCACTTTTTGAGCAACTGTATTAAAAACTCTTTTCCGGCATCATGTTTTGCTTACTATTAGGTACCTACAATTATGTTTTTTTTTTAGAAGCAGGCGAAGACAATGATAACTTATCATTATTAAATACACTGTTCAAATGCAACCCTATCGAAAGAAGAATTACAATCAATGTGAAATAAAATCAACTATACCAACCATGGAGCAAATATTGCTCCATGGTTGGTATAGTAGCATGATACTAACACATTCATTTCGCTTAGATAAGCAACTGAAATGTCATTATTCATTAAGATGTATGACAGCTAGTTTAATAGGTTTTCGCAATCAGAAGCCATACATACCTATCTCATAATAAAAAATTACTGTTGAAAATGTATCTTCATATCTGTCTTGTATTTTTACTTCAAAATTTTTATATAGTAGGTATACATACCTACAATCAAAACGATATCATCATTCAAGTATCGAGCATTTTATAAACAAAAACTAAAAGTACTCTTTTAAGTAGAAATTGAATGATGTCTTTTAGATTTTTTAGATTTTCGTAACTTGGATTAAAGTAAATAAATGCATACATATTATATTTCATTGTAGATTCCTGTGCATGTCGACCAAGTTAGTGTTCTCGATGGGATTGCACTCCGAGTAAGTTTTGCAAAAAATTTGTACTTAGCTTGTTATTTTAATTGGTAGATAAGGAATCACTCAGCTTAGATGATCTCATAGTTGGATACGTGAGGAAGTGTTGAATATGGGTGAGTACTGACATGTTGATACACAATCAGCAATTAAAGTTTTTGACCATCTAAGTTATAAAAAACTGTTTTTAAGTTTAAGCACATTGAAATGAAACTAACCGTTTGAGAGCTACGGCCAAAAAGACAATAATTTTTTGATACTGCCATAAATCGAAGTCACGTATTATCACTTAGGTATCATTATGGGTTCAGGAGATGAGCCAAAGGAGCGCACGAATATACTTATTACAAAATATAACGTCTGTACATTGTACAACTCTACAAGTTCAAATTAGCTAGGCTTAGGCAGTAATATTTCTGTACTTTTTTATCTATATACTACTTGTTGCTAATCATATCAGATAATTTCGTTGGCTACCCTGGCTCTTTCGCGGTAAAGCACCGAAGTTTTGAAAAACTATTTTTGAAGTTATCGAATGTAGGTTTTGTTATATGGATCGAGGACATTGGAAACAGCGTTACTAGCTTTTTACCATTGCCTTTATAACGTACTAGCTTGACACTGTTCTAATATAGTCACTGACTTCCTATGTTACTCTGTCAAGGCTTACTATGTTAGCCTGTTAACTCTTCCAAGTCAGTAATCAAAGTCGAAGCCTTTTTGTAGGTACACCAAATTTATGTTTCTTCTTTGTCGAAGCTAAAGGCATAATAGGTTTTTAAAATGAACCATATAATACAAAACTCGTTAATTTCCAGCAATCTGCTATCAACTGTACGGCAAAGGTAAATATTAATATTAATTTATTGTACTATTTTCCATACCTAATTTACATATTAATTTTGCAAGCCCAAAGACTATCTACTAATACGACAACATTCCGTTCTAGTGCAAAGGATCCGACTGCCAATCAAATGTAAGATTTTAAAATAAACAATTTGTATCAATCGCGAGGGAGAAGGTTGAAGCTCCGGAGGCACAATTCCAGTATTTTTAATAATGTTCTCATTCTAATTTGTCAATATGATATTAAATTCCCTAACACTTTCGATAAGTTTTTCTCATTGAGATAAAATAGTGACTAGATTAAAAAGATAAACAATTAGGAAAATAAACGAGATGGATGTAATTGGGACATAAGCTTCTCAGTGGCGTCTGCCACCTCCGCCACACACATGGGCGTATCGAAGGGGGCACAGGATTGCCAGATTTCCAGGGGGGGCGCTGATGACCTACAAGTAGTTATTCCGGTTCTGGATGTATGTGTATGTGAATTTATATGTTTGTAAACACACCCACGACACAGGAGAAATTCCTAGTGTGGGGCAACGTATCCGTAAAAAAAAAAAAACTTAAAGACACACAATACGTCTAACATAAACGTACATCGTGTAGCAACAAAATAAAGAAATAAAATAGAAAGTAAAAATCCTGATGCAAAAAATAGCAGCAAAGTGTGCCTCGTTGCTGCGCTAAAAAGTCCAGTTCAGCAAAAATGACAGACAACTAGTGTCTGACGCTGGTTTTGAATTGAACCTGATGTGAGGTGAAGGATGTAAATCAGTTTTACACCACAACATGACATGGCTTTTAAAAGGCTTAATTTTTTTAAATTCCCGTTTTTGTCTACTCAATATAATGTTACATTTGCTACTTGCTAATCTTGAACCTAAAGACTATACGTAGCTTAATAATGAGTAAATACTTCGTTTACCTTTACTTGAACCCCTCTCTGCACTCTAGGAGTAATTTCGGAGCTTGGGATCGCTGCACTTTGAATGCCCTATAATCGCTCGTTGCATTCTTGATTCAAATTAATGCCGGGGACAAAAGATATTGCTTTAGTGGATCTATAATTTTATACATTTTAAATAAATAAGATTTACATATTTAATTACTTATTATCTTTCTCCTTTTTGTTTGCTCTACTATAGTGCACGGGTATGATGTCATCGGCATCGGTAAGAATAATAATTCCAAAAATCATATTATATAATAAAATACCAACACCTAAATGCATGCATCGAATGGGTAAACCATAGGTACCTAAACTAAAGAAGAAAATTTGCTCACTTGTCTAAGGCCAATCGCATAACCCTACGCCTCTATGTTCATAAAGACGTGGTACGGGCCTACGTGGGCACATGAGAACAAATGGAGAGTTCAGTACTACGCTACGCCATAGGCTTTAAACTCTGTCTGACGCAACTATGTGGCTCGTGATGGCTATTGCAGCCAATACCAGTAATTAATGCTCGCAACGAAAAGGGACACTGTCTCATGAACGTTTCGCGGTCAGAAAATATAAAAAAGAAATAACGAATGAGTTCAAATCTTTAATTTTATTAATGTACATTCCAGGCTATTGGTTTCAATTCCACTGCAATAGTAAGTACAGAAATAAATAAAGTAATGATGATAACACATAGAATCGAGTAATGTTGTATCTGGCAACTTATACTGACATGAATTTGAGGAAATAACGTTCTACTGAGCGGCCAGTATCGAGCAGCTTAGATTCAAAACATTGCTTGTGTCTCACGCACTTACTGATGGAGGTTTACAGCTATAGTGGTTTGTGATAATTATACCTTTGTTTTTTTATCCTTTTAGCCTTTATTTTTCTTATTCTTTTGTTTGCTGATAATATAGTTCTTTATGTACCTACAATTACATTATTTGCTTATTTGCTTAAAGAAAAAAATTGTTATGGGTAATATTAATAATAAATATAAGCCCACTTAGCTGCGTTCTTAAAGCCAATGTGATTACAAAACAAACAAACCTGTAGTAAGACTGTATGCATATTTATAAATAAAAAAAGAAAATCTGCCTGGAAGTACTACCTGGAAATTCTCCTAGGTAGATACTTACTAGAAAGATAGTTACATCTTTGAACGCGGATTCGACACTGCGAAATGTTTGTTAACAGGCGGATTCGTTATCCATCAAATCATGATGTCTAAAAAGGAGGCCAATAAACCATATTCATATTTCCATTATGATGTGGATTTCGGGCTCATAATCAATTTCTCCCATTTGACAGCCTCCGTGGCGTAGCGGTAGCGGACGCGGCCGCTGCGCAAGGTGGCGCGGGTTCGATCCCCGCACAGTGCAAGTATTTGTATGCATGAATATGAATATTTGCACTGGTCTGGTCGTGCCTCGGAAAGCACGTTAAGCCGTTGGTCCCGGTTGTCATACGAACATCTAATGGCAGTCGTTACGGGTCGTTGGAGCCCTCAAAAGTCCAACAATTGGTCTAACTGCAATGCTTCGATATCGCCTTCGGGTTGTGGAGGTCAGACGGCAGTCGCTTCACAGAAAATGTCGAAGTTTAGCCATATCAGCAGTTGGTCTGGTAAAGCGGACCCCAGACTCCAAAGCTGAAAAGGCTTCGGATGCGCCTGGGATTAACGCTGGGATGATGATGATGAATCAATTTCTCCCATTCTGCCTATTATATGTCGTGCGTTCCCATAAAAGACTCTCGCACCTTAGTTATAGTAGCCAATGCCACAGGTTGGGCCTTCACGAATTCTCATACATTCAACTTCACAAACGTGCTAAGAGATAGTCAGATAGAGGTGCTACCCAAGATGCTAAGAGCTCCAAGAGGTTGATGAAGAAAATGTAAACGGCAAAGATGCCGCATTGAAATCAAAAGATTCAGGAGACTGGCTCCTATAAATAAAAGGCACACATGGCCCACTTCCTCCGGTCGTAAAACAATACATCCTCAAAGTGTCAAGAAGCATTTAAGAGCCAAGAGTGGGCAATATCGATCATCTCATTACCTATATGCCAATCTCTATTGCATGAGCTTAAATAAATTAGTTAAGTAATTAAGATAAAATTAAAGACACTTCAATCACTATCAATACTGATATGATATTATGGATTTTTTTATTTGTTTTTTGAATGTTTATAATTACAATTAAATATGTCAAGGTATACATAGAACACTGATTTTAACAGCCACCACTTGTGAGAATTATAAGTATTTTAAGTATAAATTAGGGCAATTGAATCTACACACTATTTTTGGCGTAACTAATAGTTGAGTGTCTAGAGAGTGTGAAGAGTGTGTAGGGGAGTCTAAAAAGTTACCTGTTGCGACCAACTCGGGGCAATCAAACCGTTTATTTAATTTAATATGTCATAAATCAAAGACATAATATTCATTATTTAACGCCTACATCGAAACCATGAAGTGAACAAGTCAATGAGTCTATTTATTTTCTTTGTTTTTTTTTTATATACCTATATATGTATTATAAACTAGCGCTTGACCGCAATCCTGCCTGATGGTAATCAGTGACGCAATCGTTGATGGTAAAGCGCACTAGTTTATTAAGAGCCTATTCACTCTAGCCTTGAAGACACTCAAATTGTAGTCCGACGGAAACACCGCCGCTGGCAAATTATTCCAGTCCCTCGATGTACGCGGTATAAAGGAGGAGGCGAAACGCTTCGTCCGGATCGTAGTGGTGTTAACCACGTAAGGGTGGAAACCAGCCGTACGAGGGGTCGTCCGCTGGTGGAAAGGAGATGGGGGAATTAAATCATGCAATTCCATCGCACACTCCCCGAAATGCATCCTATAGAACACCGAAAGGCTGGCTACTCTACGCCTGTGCTCTAGGCTTTGGAGATAGTGTTGCCAGGCCGCCGGGAAATCCGGGATTGTCCCGGAATCGTGCCTCTTGTCCCGGAATGAGCGGTAATTGTCCCGGATTTTAAAAAGTTAACAATCTTATATAGAACATATTAAGAAAGATGATAGTAAGAATTTACGAGTGTCCGATTTCGAATGACCTTGTTTTTTTAGCCGTTCTTCCTCCGACTCTCCCGGATTTGATTTCAAATGAGCTTTTCTTTTTTTTTTTTAGCCGTTTTTCCTCCGACTCTCTCGGATTTGATTTAGGATGACCTTTTTTTTTTTTTTCTTTTAGCCGTACTTTTTCCGAGAGAGTCTCTGTCGACGACTGTCCCGGATTTGTAACTTCCTATCTGGCAACCCTATTTGGAGACCAACTCGAGTTAGATCAGGGTCACCAATCAGCCTCTTTGCACGTCTCTCCACTGAATCCAAAGTGGCCAGGTGACACTTGGCAGCACCAGCCCAAATGTGGCTGCAGTACTCCACACACGAACGGACCTGTGCTTTGTATAACATTAGAAGCTGCCCAGGTGTGAAGTACTGCCGGACCTTTGTTTTGTCATTGTCTCATAGTTTGAGTAATGTATGTGGCCTACCCAAATGTCCTTGTATAAGGAGTTCTTCGATTCGACATATAACACCAGTTTTGACAAATGTGTGCACTGTCTGGACGGGTCAACCCAGTCAACCTGTGTGGTCTTTCCTAAAAATACCATTTCGGACATTGATTCTAAGTTGTCTTCATATGATCTGACCAAGTTTATGTCTGCACCCTAAATGGGTACCACGCTATTAATATGTTGTAAGGTACTTGATACAAATAAGGCCTATGCTCAAATAAGGCCTATAGTGCAAAAAAATCGTTTAACCTTTTGAACGCCAATCACTTCTATACAAGTTCTAGATTTTCGTGCCCTCAGCGCCACTACTTGATTAGAAGTAATCACAGTATAAAATAAATTTACGACTTTTACAAGACCTTTTATTTTGTTTTTATGGAAATTTGCCCTGTTATCAACCATATTTTTAACTTTTTCACGCATAATAAGTTCTTATTTCTTTAATTTCCAATAGAAACAAAAACGCCAGAAAATATTTTAATGCCCCCAGCGCCAATTACTTGATATCAAGTAAGCCAGTGATGGGACACGACGAAGACCTCGCCATATTTCATCTCGTCAAAATGATCATAAATACTATTATTGCAAGAAAATGACGTAAATATATAATATTTTATAAATATTGTACACTTTAAACTAGGTTTTATTCACCTTAATCAAGAATTAATAGGTTTTTTAATCATTGTCGATAGTGAAACCCCGTTTGAAAAACCCATCCCTACAAAGTTAGTTAGTTAGCGGTCTGTACGCGCCACCGACGTGTATAGAAGGAAATCTGAGACGTCATAAGCGGACGGGTTTCAAGGTCATAGTGACCTTGTGCATTTTAGTGTAGTGCAATGTTTACATATTGAGTTGGCGCACGTGTCCTTAAAAAAAAAATTGTGACTGTGAATATGACGAATTATTGCGAGTTGTTCAAGTCTGAATCAGAACTTTGAAATAGTTCGTCGTCTTGACATTCCGTTAAGTCGTCAACTTCCGTTTCAGGAATTTTCTTCAGTTTTCTATTAGTTTCTACAAACCAGAAAAAAAATTGCGAGTATTTAGCGACACCATTAAAAAAAAAGGTCTTGTGTAAAACAGACACTTA
The DNA here is from genome assembly GCA_017933935.1 of Sesamia nonagrioides. Classification (NCBI taxonomy): domain Eukaryota; kingdom Metazoa; phylum Arthropoda; class Insecta; order Lepidoptera; family Noctuidae; genus Sesamia; species Sesamia nonagrioides. The sequence goes on along the minus strand of JADWQK010000412.1, from coordinate 171,974 downwards.
CCCTCCATTTTATTTTATTTTTTAAAACGTAGAAAACCATTTATTTAGCTTCTATTAATTGTATTTGTTGTAAGTAAACGAAATAAATTATGCAGGAATCGGTTGAGTATATGCACGTGTAACTCGACCACAGTGAATATAAAATATATACCATAGAAATCTAGACATCCCTAGAACAGAAAGGATTTTGACGTGCCTCGAGCGCCAACTACTTGATATGAAGTAGAAGGATTACATTTGGAGACAAATAGGGATGTGCCTTGTAGAACACACGTCTAATAAATTTTAAAATTCTTTTCTTTATTGTGGGGAATATATCCAGGTTTTCATATTGTTTTTTTTTTTATGAAATAAAATAAAATATGAAATTACGATTACAGTTTTTATTTAGCGTCGTAAATTGGTGAATAAACATTATTTTAAATGTATAATATTATTTGTCGATAGGACACTAATCCCATCCCTACGTTTTACTATACATACGTTATACATTTGTAGTGTGGCGCAGGAGGACACATCGCGTATTATATAGATGGGCGTTCAAAAGGTTAATGTATTTATAATCTATACTAATATATAAAGCTGAACAGTTTGTTTGTTTGTATCTGCGCGCTAATCTCGGGAACTACTGGTCCGATTTGAAAAATTCTTCTTGCGTTGGATAGCCCATTAATCCAGGAAGGCTTTAGGCTATATAACATCACGATGCGACCAATAAGAGCGGAGCATAACTAAACCACGCGAACGAAGTCGCTGGCGGCCGCTAGTCAAATATATATTGCACGAATGTATAGCCTACACCTCCACAACTCGGCAAATAGTGCGTGAGAGGTCCGCTCACGCTCACAGCGCCAGTTTTCGTCGGGCGTTCGTCAGTGGACGACGACAGTTTTCATTGCGTGTTATTAATTTGTCGTAATTTCTATTGTATTTTATTGCGATATTTTTTAAAGTTTTGTTTCAAATTATGTACACGGTTTACAATAAAACTCATCGAAAAGGTAACTATGACTTTATTTTGTATTATTTAGGGTATGTGAATTAATTATTGCGTATAACATGTATGAGGTAGGTATATGGTACGAAAGAAGGCCTACTTTTTATTAGGCCTTATTTGTAACCCTAGGCCTTGTTAGGATTTCTGTTGAATTTTAGCTTTATTGTGTTTTTTACAGGGGGTGACTGCCGAGATGGCTTCTGATAGGGATGCATGGAAGAAAAAGACATGTTGCGCCGACCCCAAATAAATTGGGATAAGGGCAGGAGAAAGATGATGTGTTTTTTACAGGTTGATTCCTGTCAGTATGTCTCCTCGAAAACGGGCTACGTGGTCTGATGAAAGCTTGAGAGCGGCAGTTAATGATGTACCTACGTTCTGGACGATTGTCGACATACAAAGCTTCGGCGCAATATGACGTGCCGAGAAGAACCATTAGAAATCATCTTAAAAGTGGTATTTTCCATAAGAGCTTAGGAAGTAACGCTATATTTACGAAAGAGCAAGACAAAGATTTCGTTTGCAGTATAATAAAATTTTCTCATATAGGAATACCTACCTCTGACTCCAAAAATTATTCGGAGTCAAGCATTTGCTTTTTGCGAAAAATTCAATATTGATTAATGTTCCTAAGCAAATTATGCTACTATTTTATAATACGTTCCTTATAACTTTCTTATAAGTAGTTTACGCTATAGGTGTTAAGTATTTTCTGAGGCCTTATTTTGTTACCTTGTTTAAATAAGGCCTACAAAAAATAATTCATTTTTAAATATTTAATAACATTTTTGAGAAAATAAGTTCATTTTCTAATATTTGTTTGAATAGATATGTTGTTTTTTACAGTATTCTATATTTCTTGTTAATATACAACTTCAAGTCTGACTAGCAATTTAAGTATAATATTTAGTCACATAAATTCGACAGCCTCCGTGGCGTAGCGTTAGCGGACACGGCCGCTGCGCAAGGTGGCGCGGGTTCGATCCCCGCACAGTGCAAGTATTTGTATGCATGAATATGAATATTTATACTGGTCTGGTCGTGCCTCGGAAAGCACGTTAAGCCGTTGGTCCCGGTTGCCATACAAACATCTAGTGGCAGTCGTTACGGGTTGTTGGAGCCCTCAAAAGTCATACAATTGGTCTAACTGCAATGCTTCGATGTCGCCTTCGGGTTGTGGAGGTCAGACGGCAGTCGCTTCATGGAAAATGTCCAAGTTTAGCCATATCAGCAGTTGGACTGGTAAAGCGAACCCCAGACTCCAAAGCTGAAAAGGCTTCGGATGCGACTGGGATTAACGCTGGGATGATGATGATGATGATTTAGTCACATAAATTAAAAAGTTGTACAAGAATCTCATGAAAACGTGATAAAAAAAACTCAGAAATACATAATTTTATATTTTGATTGATAGTTTAATAACAATATTCCTATACTTTAAACATGTAGGCTTAATTAAGTCACTAGTTTTTAAAAAGGCCTAAAGCTAAGGTTTTACAATTATCTCATTTTGGTTGATTTTTGATTGAAAATTATATAATGTTTACTTAATTCATAAATTAACCAAAAAAGAAGTTCACGCTTTTATTTATCACCTTCTTCGAATAATTTATCAAATTTTGAGTGTTTGAAATTAGGTAGGCCTTATTTGTATCAGTAACCTTATATTGTAGGTAACTAGTTTGAATGATTTCGTAGTATATTGGTAATCCATTGCAATGTGTTCGAAAATCTGTAAAGGACTTTAAAAGAGCCCACAGTCTCTGTTATAGTTATGCAGGGCAATTGCGTACACTAGACTACCAGTAGCCATGAGTTTCATTTTGACAGTACAACAACATTCATCACGTTATATACGTTGTTGAGCATACGGATTTTCGAACACATGAAGCAATGAAAGACTCAGGGATCACAAACTCCGAGTTTGTTTCGGCCTTTCTTCTCAGAATAGTCAGTGTATGCTGAACTCACATATGTAGTTTAAAAAACTATGTGATTGACTTGCAAAAGTGTATGTACAAACCGATCCGGTAATAACTGCAGCCCCAAGAAAGTAAGGGTGGTAAGGATCTATGACGTTACTTCAGTCATTCCAGCAAGTCTACCCAACACTTCCTTTTTAAGGTTCTGTACCCAAAGATTAAAAATGGGTAAAAGAGGTCCGACTATAATGAGGCTGTATCACATAAACCGTAATACATTATTATTTTTAAGTGAAGAGAAAGTCAAACAGACGAGTGCATAGGCATCACTCCATAAAAAGAGGTTTGAACAACTACACACATCAAAAGTGTCTAGGGATCAACATATATTTTTGCAATAACTTTTCTCCTGATTGATATTAATTAAAATTTTCTTTAAGGATTCATCAAATAAAGTGTTTTCGTTTGTCACAGTAACGATAAACCAAGTCACCTTTGCATTAATAAAGAAATTTGCCATTTTCCTAATAAAGGGATATTTGACATTTGAACCACTAACACAAAAGTTCGAAAAAAAGACTGAAATAACAGTTTTCTCTAAAATTTTATTGGGTAACTTAAACAATTAATAATCCGTGTTTCTACCGCGAACACTAACAACACAAGAACATCGGTTTGGCATACTCAAAATGAGTTCATCCAAATCACGCTGTGGAATGGCCGCCCATGTTCGTTGCAACAACAAAAAAAAAACCGGCCAAATGCGAGTCGGACTCGCACACCGAGGGTTCCGCCGTACAAACGTAGCGGTTTACAATTTATGACGTACTAGCCTTCCGCCAGCGGCTTAGCCCGCGTGGAGTTCGGTTATATCGCGCTGTTTAAATTCCCCTCGGGCACATCAAATTTTTCCGGCATAAAAGGTAGCCTATGTTCTTTCTCAGGGTCTAAAGATTGTCTGTGCCAAACTTCATCAAAATCGGTTGAGAGGTTTAGGCGGGAAAGCGTAACAGACAGACTTTACTTTCGCATTTATAATACTAGCATTGATTTAGAATTTCTCACAGTTTAGAGGCAATTAGATTTAAGAAGTGTTTGATATGAATTTCAACTTTAATATCTCTACGCGTTCATGTGAAAAAGGGTAGGTAGTAAGTTTATAATTATTAAAAAAATATTTTATGTCATGTAAGCAAAAATAATATTTTAATATTTTATGTAACTTCAAATTTATCATTTTCACAATTTTTCCTTTATCTGTCTGTACTATAATATAACGTTGCTTCGTGCCGAATTTCAAGATTCTGAGTTCACGGGAAGTACCTTGTAGGTTTTGATTCCCTAGCGTGTGACGGAAATGCGTCTAAGGTGTCGGTATAAACTGCTGTATCTTTTGATCGCTTTAACTTAGAAGTTTGATTTTTTCACTGCTTAAAGAGACAATAGACCTAGGTATTTGGTATAAATTTCAATTTGATAACTTTATTCGTTCGTGAGAAATAAGGTAGTAAGTTCCATTTTATTAAAATATGTTTATTATATTATATATCTAAAAAAATGTGATTTTCGCAATTTTTCCTATATTTGCATTATATGACAATCCTTCATGCCAAATTTCAAGATTCTGAGTTTACGGGAAGTATCCTGTAGGTTTTGATTCCTTTGCGAGTGTCGAAAATTTGTTGAAAATATCGACATATCGGCTGTATCTTTTGATTGGCTTGGCTTAGAAGTTTGATATTTTCACAGCTTAAAGGGACAATAGACCGAGTATTTTATGTGAATTTCAGCTTGATACGTCCACGCGTTCTTGAGATAAAGGGTCTTGACAGACAGACAGACAGACAGACAGACGGACAACAAAGTGATCCTATAAGGGTTCCGTTTTTTCCTTTTGAGGTACGGAACCCTAAAAAGGTCTTCTTGCGACTGGATACCCTCCATATTCGGCAGAGCTCTTCTCTGTAGCATATCCCATGCATGCTCAATCGGGTTCAAGTCTGGCGACTGAGCAGGCCAGGGCAGGACATTGATGTTAGCTGCGGCGAGAGTCTGTCTTACAACTCTTGCGGTGTGCGGTCGTGCATTATCATGCATTAACTGAAATAAGGGACCGATTTGCACTTGTAGAGGAACGATGACGTCTGATACAATCGTCTCAGCATAAATTTGAGCGTTGAGGTTGCCTCTGATCCAAATCAACTCAGTTCTTCCGCCGATCCAAATACCCGCCCATACCATGATGGTTCCACCACTATAAGGATGGACTTCCTGGCAGGATTTTAATCGCTGTTGGCGTCCAGGGGTTCTCCAGTGTCGTATACGTCTTGTATCCGGTCTCATACCAAAACGAGACTCATCAGAAAAGCACACGAAACGCCATTGTTCTTCTGCTCAATTTCTGTGTTCAAGAGCCCATTGATATCGAATCCTACGATTGTGCATTGCTATAGGTGGTACCCGTAGCGGTCTTCGGGAATGAAGGTTCACTTCATGCAAGCGGTTTCTGACTGTTTGGTCGCTAATTAAGTTCCCTGAAGAGTGATGAAGCCTCACGGCTAACATCATGGCGGTTATTGTTGGAGCTCTTCGAGTTAAGATTTGAATGTATCGGTCTTGTCTCCGTGTGGTGCAGCGATACCGTCCTCCATGGCGCTCAGCCACGGTACCAGTGCTTCGGTAACGTGTCCAAAGTCGACTGATAACACTCTGACTTGTATTCAGAGCTAAAGCCACAGTACGTTGCCGGGAACCAGCTTCTATCATTCCCACGGCTCTGAGCATTTCTTCCCTGCTTAAATGACGTCGCCGCTCCATAATAACGTTGGTTTTAATCAGTAGTAGGGAAACAGTAGCACTAATAATGTCTTCAATGCGTTGTATGTTTTTATAGGGAAAATATTGACAGCTGATTTTCATCTTTTACTCGAATTTGATTCACAGTTCCTGATTCAAATTATGAAATGCACCAAAAAGGATCCATATAAATTTATAAAATCATAAATTTATTACAAAGCCACATCTCAATCTCAAGAAATCCGCATAAAAATGCTTGATCCCTAGACACTTTTGATGTGTATACATAATAGAGACTAAAGAAATAAAAAATTAGACGATTTATTAAATAATTTTTACACGTTTCCAAACATGTAAACAAATAGTGTATTGAGAAAAACTACTTTCTGTTCCCCTATTAAAGTTTAGATTGTGTTACCACTTTATAATTTTTTTGTAGCAATAACATAAATTAGGATCAAGGATTTGAATAATAGACTTTACTGTAAATGTATTACAGCATGTATTTACGACAGCCACAGCGACAGCGTCCGCTACCGCTACGCCACGGTAGCGGTAGCGAACGCGGCCGCTGCGCCAGGAGGCGCGGGTTCGTTCCGCGCGCAGTGCTAATATTTATATACATGAATATGAATATTTGCACTGGTCTGGTCGTGCCTCGGAAAGCACGTTAAGCCATAGGTCCTGGTTGCCAGACGAACTTGTAATGGTAGTCGATACGGGTTGTTGGAGCCCTCAAAAGTCTAACAATTGGTCTAACTGCAATGCTTCGATATCGTCTACGGGTTGTAGAGGTCAGACGGCAGTCGCTTCACGGAAAATATCGTAGTTAAGCCAAAATCAGCACTTAGACTGGCAAAGCCGACCCCAGACTCCAAAGCTGAAAAGCTTCGGAATTCGGATGCGACTGGGATTAACGCTGAGATGATGATGATGACCTATTCCTTTTATTGCTTCTGACATTACTGGTCTTATAGGAGATTACTTAGTAGTAAACTCGATCAGCCAATTAACACACTTCAAAGCAAAATATTTACCGAGTAGTTTTATTCTGTACATTTGTAAATAAAATATCCATTGATTGTGTTGATGTTTATCTCTCAAGGAACGAACGCAGATAGTCATTAACATTATTTATATTATTGCAGACCATCGGCGACCTTTCCACTGTCGAGGTAAGCCATAATGCTGAAACATTGATGGCATTAATCAATTATTTTTTAATCTAATAATTAATCTAAATAATTGTAATCAAATTAGGTACAATAATCATGATTGAGAAAGTAATCTTAATCATGATTATTGACGTTAATCATTAATCCCTAATCATTAATTGATTAACTTGATTATGAACTAACACAACCATCCATGTTATTAAATCTTTATAAAAGAAATGATGGAAAATAATGACACATCTTTCTTAAAATATTTTCAGTAATTATTCAAAAAAGAACCAAATAATTTCTAACGTTCAAATACACTGAAGTCTAATTTTGAAGAACATTTTTAATCAACTGACCTCCGATCTTACATAATTGATTTTTTCATGTTCAAGTTATATTTCATAACTACTTTTTTTTTCAAATAACTCGTCAGATCAAGGTAGTGATTAATATTCCGTAATGAGTCATCGCCCTGTAAATAATGTCTAAAGCGGTTGCAACTGGAAAGGCGCATTGGCAGTAATCCTTAATGTAAACGGTATCTGACATCGACGCACAAACGAGTAGCATGGATCCAGTACATGATTCTGAACCCCCCAGTGGTAGAATTTGCAGTTATTTCACTTTAGACCGTTCATAATTGCTATACTTTATAACGCAATAAGATATTATAGTAAAAATTAATTAATTCGCTAATTATACAAAAAAAAACGTAGCAAACGTAGCGTGGGACGGCCTTGAGCGAGATGGAGCGACGACATCAAAAAGGTGGCTGGTAGTGGCTGGCGGAGAACTGCTCAGGATCGAGCTTGTTGGCGTGGCATGAAGGAGGCCTATGTCCAGCAGTGGACGAGTAGGGGCTGATGATGATGATGATGATACAAAAAAGCGCAATGTGAACAAAACTCGAAAAACTATCCTATCAGCTGATATACTAGAGTTCACATCAGGAGTCAACGTCATACCTACAAACACGCACTGGGGCACGCTTGCAACGTTCAAGCCGAGGCGGCACTTTTTTTAAACATTGTGTTTTCTGTAACGCTAATTAACGACTTAAATGACTATCATAATTTTATTAGTGGCATACGGTCTAACCTATTCCCGAAGTTTGAGTTACGATGTCAGATACACCCTGTATTGAAATTCAGAGTCTCGTAATGGATTTTTTTAGTCCAAGTGCTCAGCAAATTGAGACTATTTCTGATATTCAATACATTTTTCAAAGCGTCGTAGTAACTATTCCATCAGTTATGCTAGGTCGTGTTAACGTACCTAGACGACAACCAGTTCGGTTTTCGTGGGGGGCGCTCCACCATATACGCCATCATGCGCGTGAGAGCCCTGGCGGAGGATACGGTGTCCCGGGGTGGGGTGGTGTTGGCGGTGTCTTTAGACATTTCCAACGCCTTCAACACCCTACCCTGGAGCTGTATTAGGGAGGCCCTGAAATACCATTGGGTGCCTCGCTACCTCCGCCGCGTATTAGGGGCTTATCTGGAGGATAGATGCGTCATCTATCGGGGACGTGACGGTGCCGGTCGGCACCAAATGTCGTGCGGTGTTCCACAGGGATCGGTCTTGGGACCGCTCCTGTGGAACATCGGCTACGACTGGGTGCTGAGAGGCGAGCTCCCGCTGGGCGCCGACTTAACGTGTTACGCGGACGACACGCTTGTCACTGCCCAGGGGAGCTCGCACAGGGAAGCGACGTTGATAGCCACGGCTGCGGTGTCACAGGTGGTGACCCGCATCCGGCGCCTGGGCCTGGAGGTGGCCCTTGACAAGTCGGAGGCCATGGTTTTCCATGGCCCCCGGCGTGCGCCGGCGCCGGGATCACATATCTTGATCAGTGGGACCCGGATAGCTGTCGAGTCCACCATGAAGTATCTGGGACTGGTGCTCGACAGCCGATGGGAATTCGGACCCCACTTCCGGCGGCTGGCGCCCAAGCTGATGGGTGCAGCAGGCGCGTTGTCAACGTTGCTTCCCAACATGGGGGGCCCGAGCGCCGCCTGTAGGCGGTTGTATATGGGAATCGTGCGATCCGTGGCCCTGTATGGGGCCCCTGTGTGGGCGATGGACCTGACGGCCGGAACACTCGCCATTCTGCGCAAGCCGCAGAGGGCGATGGCCGTCAGGGTCGTCCGCGGGTATCGCACGATTTCCTACGAGGCGGCCTGCGTCCTGGCCGGATCCCCGCCCTGGGACCTAGAGGCGAAAGTACTCGCGTCATTGTACCGATGGCGCGAGGAAGAGCGGCACGGGGCTTCAGTCCAGCGCAGCGGCAGATCGAGCTGCGCCGAGAGGAGCTCCGTCAGGTCCTGGTGGCGGACTGGCGGCAGAGGCTCATGCGCCCTACCGCCGGCCTCGCTACCATCGAGGCGATCCGGCCAGTACTCGACGACTGGCTCGGGAGAAGGCACGGCTCCCTGTCGTTCAGGGTGACGCAGGTACTGTCGGGGCACGGCTGCTTCGGCAAGTACCTACGTCGCTTAGGCAGGGAGCCGGACGCTCGGTGCCACCACTGCGTCCAATGCGGGGAGGACACGGCGCAGCACACGCTCTCCGAGTGTGTATCTTGGGAGGAGCAGCGCCGTGTCCTCACAAATGAATTAGGAGGCGACCTGTCGCTGCCGGCAGTAGTGCGAAGGGTGGTCGGTAGCGCAGTGTCGTGGGACGCGGTGGTGTCCTTCTGGGAGGAGGTGATATCGCAGAAGGAAGCTGCGGAACGGGAGAGGGAGATCTCAACTCCCTTCCCGGGCCACAGAAGACCCACGGAAGGGCGGATAACGCCCTCTTCCGCCCCCCATGAATGGGTCCAGGGGCGAGGGACATGGGGAAGTCCCCGCCCCCTATTTGTTGGACCCCGAGGCGGAGGTGCGCGCTAGTTTCGGCGCGCGCCTCTGAGGCGATGCACGGGGTAGTTTAACACCCCACTACCCCGTGCCGGGCCAACACGAGAGTGTGGGGCCGTGGAAGAATTTAGACTCCCCCGGTCCCACGCGCGCTCGTGATAGAAGAAGCACCGGGGTGGTTTTAGTCAGTAAAAGTCTGACAGACCCCGTCGCCCATCCCAGGGCGGCGGACATCCTATGAGGATTATCAACCCGGGAAAAAAAAAAGGTCGTGTTAACGTACCTATGTCCAAGAGAAGAACGCTGTGTATCAACTCCTCTGATTATTTTGACATGAAAGTATACCCCAACAAATCTAGCGGTTTGGTATATTTAGAAATGCTTAAGACGGCGTTATTGATTTTTATAGTATATCCGAACTAAAGACTATAGAGCGTTGTGTAAAGGTAAAAATTCCATATACGCAGCAGCACGTTATTAATTATAAATCGATATTACTCTGTTCACAGTGCTATGGTCCATTGTGTAAAGGTGCAGTACGTATTAATACATTAATATGGTTCACCCATCTAAATTATTGGTTATTTTCATTAAATAGGGTTACTGGTAAAATTTCCGACTTCCTACGGGATAGGAGAGATATAAATATCACTTTAAATTAACAAATAAAAGATAATCTAATAATATTCTTTTTCATCACACATGCTCGTAAACAGTGTTAATAAACGCAAGTAAAGTAGGCGGTATGTCCCGCATTGTACACTCGGGCTTGCAAAATTTCATTGTGAGCCCAAGGGCGTGGAATGTATTTTTTTTTAAAGATATATTTCAAGAAGGTTCAATATCATAAAAACTAAGTAAGTCTTCCTTGTGGATTTTCGAATTTAGAACTATTCATTAACTTCATTCAAAATATGTAGAAGGCACTAGAAACCAGTTACACATTCATTAATTCAATGAAAAATGCTAGATACTGAAGATAAAGCAGCAATAACAAATAACTTGTCACAAACAATTAAATTACTAGAAAAAAATACTTCCCTCGTAAATACGAGGGAAGTATTTTTTGTAGTTGTCAAATTAACAACTGTAATGTCACTATTAACTTCAACAATTAAATATCTTTTGTTATTTAAGCTGTCATTTTTATTTATAGTTTACTCGCAAATGTGTTGAAAAACATTGTGTTTGCCTCGGGCGGAATAGACATTACAATCTCGGACTACTACAAGCCCTCGGCTTCGCCTCAGGCTTTGCAGTGGTCACTCGATTGAAATGTCTTACATCCCGCCCTAGAAAAACAATGTATGTGTACTATTCCTTTTCATATTTTAGTGCGACGGAATGACGAACGTCTGCATGTCAAAAGTAAGTGTCTTACTTAGTATGGTTTTACCTTTAACGATACCGATAGATATTCTTCTTTATATCATTAATAGGTATCTATACTGCGTTTTTTACCTACTAGACGTTTCCTTGGAATCGAGTACTTGCAATGGTGCAATCAGCAGCACAGTTGTCTAAAAAATCTTACTTAATCTGGTTCAAACAATGCTAAGTTATTTTGTCTATTGTAATTGAGGACGGGAACTTCTTGCTGTCAACTGACTAAAAAAATCACATGAATTTAAATTAATTTCAGTGCATTGGGCGTGGTTGTGAAGCACTTGTAAGGTTTTATTTTACTATTATCCCTCTTAGTACTTTATAAACTGCGGTAATTTTAACAATGTAATTGTATTCATGTACAGTGTCGTTCATCATCCTGTCTAACATTTGTAAGTATAAGCTACATACATTATATAATTTCTGACTTTAAGTTACTATAGTAACTATTTACTATTTTATTGTTATCTGATACTATGAAATAACTAACGTCTTCAACTTTAAAATTGTTCATCAGTTAACTGTGAATAATTAAAAATTAACTAACAGTCCACCCCTGCCACTAGGTGCGTGAGCAAACAATATAGGTACAGATATAGCCATCTTGACCATATAAAAATTGGTCAACCAATTTTACGAAATTGTAATACCAATAGGTAGGTACTTTAGATATTTGGAATTCACTGCACCCCAAATCGTAAGTTGAGAATTGTGGAGTTTCTAACCGATCCTAGGCTAGGTTCCGCATTCAGCATATTCTGTTCTGACGATATACTTACGCAGTTTTGTGGAAGTAGGTAGGTTATTATGATATATGAGGTTTTGACCGTGGGCTATTGATCGGGATGTAAAAGGTCTAGTGTTACGCTGATGACGGTCTCATACACGGTCACTTGTACAGACTGACGATACGTAGGTGTATAGTGTAGCACCGACGGTCAATGAACAAGTCTCTATATAAATAGATACGCGACTGATTTCAGCGCAACATCGGTCGAGTACTAAATTCAGCCTTCAAATGACTCCCGCAACTTCTATTCAACTTTAAACTATACACGCAGTTGACACATAAGAAACATATCCCTCCGTAGGTACCTAAAGAAAACTCGCAGCAGCACTCGACGCGTCTTTATTATTGTTTCACTAATGTATCTACACATTTTTCGAGCTTTTTCACTTTTCCAATTGCACAAAATAAAAAGATTTCCGTAAGAATACTACGATTAATACGGCACTATTTGAGTTGCTAGCCAACATTATGCTGTCTGTCGATATAATATATCCAGTCTATGCAATTTACACCGACATTACCAACGTTGATAATAAGATTCTGTTGTAAAAAGTAAATAGTTATGTTATAAATGAGAACATCATAAAGTTAATAAAAATAACTCAATGCCCGTAAAATTCTAGGATATGTCCTAAAACAAAATTAGAAATCATCATCTACACCAAGACATGTGAAATATGGTGTTCCACAAGGTAGCGTATTGGGTCTACCACTTTTTTTGATATATACGTTATATGTGATCTTCAGAAAGCAACAACAAATTGGTTAAGATAAAATAAAAATAGTCAAGGTTAATAAAAATAGCATCAATGCTTGCTTAAGTGACATTATTAATTGGCGAGATTATAATAATTTAGCTATTAACCTGATAAATACGAAATATCTGTCAACGACGAGGAAACCCCAATGTCAGCATTTCCTGCAAGGACTGTGATCATGGGGAAGCTAATAAAGTTGTAGTGAAACGTAACCCACATCCTAAAAACAAACTAGTTTTATCAGTTTATGTGCCCATACCTACCGGCCTCAATGTTAGCTTGATATTTTCTCATTTTCATTATGCGCTTTGTATCTTCGTTATATTTCAGGCCATGGGCATTGCAGCTACTTCGAGCGTAAGTCTAAAATTATTATCAAACCTAAGTAGGAAGCAGCTAAGAAAAACTGAAAAAACGGCCATGTGCGTACGGTGGGTCCCGTATTCTTATCTCCACAAAAAATATTATTATTAGAATTTGTTGATATAACGACAACAAAAATACATCATACTAGGGTTGTAACGGAGCTTCGCCTCCGCTTCCGTTACTGCGGAAGTTCCGCAAGAAATTGTATCTTCGCTTCCGCCTCCGCCTCCGCACAATTTTTGCGGAGTTATAACGGAGGTTTTTTTTTACGAATTTATAAAATAAATAACGCGCAAGCTGCGACGCTCGACAACCGTTCGGCCGCGTTTGAGCGCGAAATGGTCAAGAATCAACTAGTGCGAGGCGGGAATGCGGCAAATACAATTTGTTTCTCCTTATTTTTCATAACAAGAAGGTAATATTTTTTACTAAGTGTACTTACTACTATTAATGTACGTATTTAAAATAAAAAAAATAATTAATTAACCATAAATTTAATTTTTTTCTATATCTACTTTCACCTCAGCCCTCGCCTACGTTAACCTCCGCCTCCGCGGAGGTGAGACTCGTCGCCTCCGCTTCCGCCTCCGCCTCCGCTAACAAGGCCTCCGTTACAACCCTACATCATACCTTTATGAAAATTTCAACCGTGTAGTTATCACGGTTCATGAGATAAAGCCTGGTAACAGACAGACGGACAGAGGAATCTTAGTAATATAATAGCCACATTTGGGGGAAGAAGGTAACAAAATGATTTGAAGTAATATAATTTAATTGAAACCACTACATAAATTAATCATAAGCTCTCCATATCACACGTTCAATTTTATTGAAAAATTAGAAATATGAGGTCGGTGATTTTACATAACCATTAAAAAACGGTTTCATAATTACTGTTCATTGCAGTGTTTAGGACATCTATGTTTTGCAAACGTAAGTATTCGATATTTTTTGTTTATTTAATTTTTTTTTTGGTTCTACGGCTCACTCAGCGATTTCATTTTATAGTATGCTTGCTACACAGGATTGCATAATAATACCAGCCTATTTCTATCTAACTACATGGAAAGTTAAGTTTAATGGTACCAAGTTTGAATCAAGAAAGTGAACCGTCGCTTGATGGATATAATAACGTTATTTTTAATGGACAGCCTCCGTTTCATAGCGGTAGCAAACGCGGCCGTTGTGCAAGGAGGCGCGGTTTCGATCTCCGCACAGTGCAAGTATTTGCATGCATGAATATAAATATTTGCACTGATCTGGTCGTGCCAGTCGTCAAAAATCTAACAATGGGTCTAACTGCAATGCTTAGATATCGCCTTCGGGTTGTGGAGGTCAGACGGCAGTTTCACGGAAAATATCGAAGTTTAGCCAAATTCAGCAGTTAGACTGGTAAAGCGGACCCCAGACTCCAAAGCTGAAAAAGCTGCGGATGCGACTGGGATTAACGCTGAGATGATGATGATGATTTTTAATGGAAAACTCAATCAGCTTAACTCCACCACTGATTCACCACATAGACACTGGTCCCCATTTAATATATGCACATGACTTTGTACACCACAATATGATATGTTATGTAAATGGAACAAAAGCCATACACGAGATTTGCAAGTATAATTCCCGCACCACGAATTCATTGATAAATTCCGTGCACAAATGATTTCAATTCTGACACTTTTAAACAATTTATATTTATCATCTTCTTCTTCAAGTTTTTAGTTACCAAGTTTTAAAAGTTTACTTAAAATATGAAGTATTTGTTGCTATTTTCTGTATGGTATTCTCTGTATGTTATAGAAAAAAATACATAAGTACATATAGTTACTATGATAGTATCATCTATGTCATAAGCTCCTGTACGCCGTTCACTTATTATAGGTACCTTTTTTTTTTTGTTTTCGGGGGAAACCTTCAAAAGGCATCCGACCCCCGAGGAATGAGGTCGGGTAGTGTGGGATTTTTACTTCACTAAAACCACCCCGGTTATCCCCATCTGCGCCTAGGGGTGGTCCCGGTTCCTCTTAAAAGACCAATTCCGGAACCGTCCCTGCGCAACGCCTGTAAGGCACATCCCAGGGGAGACTCTAAGAGGGCCTCTCCTAAACGCCCTATGCACGGCAGCACGTGACCACTATGCCACCGTCTTCCCTGGGGTTACTTAGTGGGCAGGCAGAGTCCCCGCTCTGTGTGCCCGCGACGCCAAAGGTCCACTTACCACAATAAGTAGGCGGGTTTCGGCGTATTAAGCGCCAAGGCCTCCCCGACGCCTCCTTCTCCGAGCAGGATCAGCCCTCTCTCGATCCCGTTCGGGGGCTTCCTTCTTGGCCATCACGGTCTCATAGAAGGAAGCTACTTCTGTCCAATTCTGTGTCTTTGTCAGAATAGCCCTTACTACTGCCGGCAGAGACAGGTCTCGCCCAATCCTAGCAACCAGGACCCGCCGCTCGGAGTCCCATGCAGGGCACTCCTAGAACGTGTGTTGTGCAGAATCCAGGCTGCCTCCGCAATGGTGGCAATTTGCCGTGTTTCTGTTCAGGTACTCACCGAAGCAACCATGTCCAGTGAGTACCTAAGTGAGCCTGAAGGAGATGCACTCCCCTCTTTTCAGCCAGGCTTCGAAGTACGGCAGAATGGCTTCAACAACGCACTTGCGCGAATATTACGGCAGCTGTAACCGCTTGCGCCACCGGTCGAGCGCGAGTTGCCGTTCCCGTCGCCTCAGTCCTACGAGTGCAGTTCCTGGCACACTATTCCCGCTTTAGCGGATGTTACAGATCTGGTTGTAGACCTTCGCGTCCATATCCGCCAAGATGTCCAGCAGCGAAAAACGTGCCAAGAGAGTTGCCGCCTCAATTGATATCGTTCGGTATCCTCGTGCGATACAAATGTCCATTTTCCGCTGCAGTCTACTTGACCAAACAGCCGCCCCGTAAAGAACCATCGATCGCACGACACCCGCGTAGAGGCTGCGAACTTCTTCCCGAGATCCTCCGAGATTGGGCAGCAGTCTATGCAAAGCAACTACTGTCTTTTCGACCAGGCGCTCGAAGTGTTCTTCGAAACCCCACCGACCATCCAGGGTAAGGCCAAGATACTTTATGTATCGCTCCACCTGGACTTGCACATCTCCGACATGGACCAACGAGCTGGGTGGCTCTTTGCACCTCGGCAGTTTATGAAACCATAACGCCTCAGTTTTCTGAGGCGCTATCTCTAGACCCAGCTCGCGGATTGACGCCACGACTTTAGCCACCCCGAGTTCGGAAAGCTGGATGGTCTCCTCGAAGATGTTCCCGCCGGCCAATACCAGAGTATCATCTGCGTAGCAAACAATATGAACCCCGACGGGGATTATTATAAGTACCTA
Source organism: Sesamia nonagrioides (assembly GCA_017933935.1). Taxonomy (NCBI): domain Eukaryota; kingdom Metazoa; phylum Arthropoda; class Insecta; order Lepidoptera; family Noctuidae; genus Sesamia; species Sesamia nonagrioides. Next base: position 155,568 of record JADWQK010000412.1, on the reverse strand, counting down.
CCCTACTTTTTTCAAGACGCTAAAAATGTAGTTCTGTATAAATCAAATTAAAATTATATATGCTTAGGGTCACAGAATAATACCATATAAAATACAATAAGGAAGCAATCCGGTCCGAAAGAGAGGCTATGGTAGAGCGTACGAATGTTGCACTACAGGCAGCCTCCGAATGGGGCGAAACCAATCTTTTGGCAAAAAAAACAAGCCAAAATACAAGAGTGTCTGTTCACCGTCAAAAGTAGCCCGTTCACCTTGGTTTCTACTTTGCACTGACCGCCATCGGCTTTTGAGAGTTAATATTTCCTCGAACCTAAACTTTGGGCAGCTCACTGCGTCAAAAGTCAAGGTAGCTGCCAGGAAACTTTTTTTTTTTTAATAGTTATAAACTAGTGCTTGACTGCAATCCCGCCTGATGGTAAGCAGTGATGCAATCAAACTTGGCGTTATCGCAAACGTCCGGCGCTACTTCACACCAGGACAGCCTCTAATATTATATAAAGCACAGGTCCATTCGTGTGTGGAGAACTGGAGCCACATTTGGGGTGATGCTGCAAAATACTGCCTGGAAACTTTGCATTCGATGGAGAGGCGTGCGAACAAGCTCATTGGCGACCCTGATTTGGTTCAAATCGATATCCAAAGCCTGGAGCACAGGCGTAGAGTAGCCAGCCTGTCGGTGTTCTAGAGGTGCATTTTGGAGAGTGTACGCGGGAATTGATGACTTAATTCTCCCATCTCCGTTCCATCATCGAACGTCCCATCGTACGACGATTATCCACACTTACGTTATTGACACCACTACGATCTGGGCGAAGCGTTTCGCCTAGTCTTTATACAGCGTACATCGAGGGATTGGCATAATTTTCCAGCGGCGGTGATTTCGTCTGACTACAAAAGTGTCTTCAAGGCTAAAGTGAATAGGCTGTTAATAAACTAGCGCGCGTTACCATCAACAATTGCATCACTGCTTACGATCAGGCGGCGTTGCGGTCAATCATTAGTTATTAATTTTAAAAAAATCGAATAAAACAGTTCTGGTTGAGCGAAATTAAAAATACGTAGTTAAATTTTTTATAAAAGACTAGCTTTCCGCCCGCGGCTTCGCCCGCGTGGAGTTCGGTTATATCGCGCTTTTTAGATTTCCCTCGGGAATATCAAATTTTTCCGGGATAAAAGGTAGCCTATGTTCTTTCTCAGGGTCTAAAGATTGTCTGTGCCAAATTTCATCAAAATCGGTTGAGAGGTTTAAGCGGGAAAGCGTAACAGACAGACAGACAGACAGACAGACCGACAGACAGACAGACAGAGTTACTTTCGCATTTATAATATTAGTATGGATTATTAGTTCGATTTTTCATTCTGTATAATTGTCAATGCATAAGTTCAGGTGAGATCCCTTCACTAGGATTTTTTTTGCAGATAAGCTTTTTTCCTGGTTTTTTTTTTTTCTTTTATAACTTGAGTATGCATCTATGTAGTTATTAGCAGATAACTCAGTGAGCAAAATAATCTCTGCCCCAATAAATTGTACAAAATTAATTATAACGTCGAAAATTCGAATTGATATTTCACCAAAAATAATTCTGTAATAATTTTGTTACAATAAGTACCATTTTTCAGTGCACGGGCGATGGGTGTATATCATTGGTAATTATTACATTAAAGATAAAACTGGATTAGAGTAGAATTTTTACAACGGGTGCTTTGGGGTCCCACCTCCATCTCTGGGACCCAAGTCAACCCCACCTGCCAGACGGTGCACCTGCTGACTCATGAACGGGGCTCTGACGCCGGCTTTCCCTCCGGGGTTGAGTGGTCAGACGGCAGTCGCACTCGTAAAAGGCAAACAAGCCATTCAATAATGGAGAGATCAAATAGAAAAGCTCATGTCACAGCTAGGGCGCCGCCGCAAAACGGTGCGCAGGAGCCTCGCCCGACTCCTGTGACCTGTGGGCTAGGGCTACCGTGTCAGAGGCGGACACGGCTGAAGAAGCGAGCCCAAACTATGAAAATCCGTTTCGATTCGTGGAACGTTGGCACGCTAACTGGACGCGCGAGAGAGCTGGCCGAAACTGTCCACAGGCGGAGGGTGGCCGTGGCGTTCCTGCAGGAGACTCGGTGGAAAGGCAGCAGATCCCGGCTTATTGGGAATGGCTACAAGCTGATCTACACGGGTGCACCTAGTGGGAGAAATGGGGTCACCGTGGTGTTGTCTGACGAGTTCCAGGATGACGTCTTGGAGGTCAATCGCATCAGCGATCGGCTAATGTCGGTGCGGGTGCTTGTCAATGGCGTTATAACCCACTTGATAAATGCCTACGCTCCGCAGGCCGGGTGCGGTGAAGCCGAAAGGACGCTGTTCTGGACCCAGCTCGAAGGATTGCTTCGCGGGATTCCGTTATCCCAGGGAATCGTTCTGGGTGGCGATTTGAACGGTCATGTGGGTGAGAGGTGTGGCGAGTTCGAGCGCGTTCAAGGTGGCTTTGGGTACGGTAGCCGCAACGCGGAAGGGGACAGCATTCGGGCGGCCGCGGACCTTGCAATCGTGAACACCTACTTCAAAAAGAAGCCGGAGCACCTTGTCACCTACCCTACCGGAGCGGGCGAAGCGCTACCAAGATCGATTTTCTACTAACTAGGAGGCACCACATCGGCAAAGTAGCCAACTGCAAAGTCATACCCGGTGAGAGTCTCACTGCACAACACCGTCTCCTTGTCATGGACCTCTGCGTAAAGGCCAAACGTAGATGTGTAGAGGACTGTCAGCGCCAGATCCGGTGGTGGCTGCTTGATGAAAACAGGTCCCAGGATTTTGCGTCGGTTATTGGCGACAAGTGCGTCAGTACCGACGGAGAACCTGTGCAAGACCACTGGGACAGGATCCAGGCAGCTATTACGGGGACGGCGCGGGTAGTACTCGGCGTATCTATGTAAGGCCAGCCGCAAACGTGACAGGGAAACCTGGTGGTGGGACGACACAGTCCAGAGGGAGACTAAGGTAAAGAAAGCCCTCTTCAAAACGTGGCAAGCGACCGGATCTCCTGAAGATCGCGACGCATACAAGGTTGCCAAACGTGCCACTAAAAGAGCTGTAGCCAGAGCCAGACGAGACCACTTGCAACCTCTCTACGAGAAGTTGGAATCGTCTGAAGGGCAAAAGCTCATTTACAAGTTGGCACATTCCAGGGTCAAAGTGGCACAGGATATATCCAAGTGCCGTTGTGTAAGACCCTAATGGCAACCTGCTATGCGAGGACCTCGCGGTGAAGGAGAGATGGCGCTCGTACTTTCACGAGCTGCTGAACAAGCAGCATCAAGAGGTGCAGACACCGGAACTCCCTCCGAACCTTGGACTAGTGCCTCTGATAACGCCTCAGGTAGTCCAAACGGCTCTTCGTCGTATGGGGAATCGGATAGCTGTCGGAGCTGACGGAGTCCCCACTGAGGCCTGGAAGGCGATGGGTCCTCGCGGTGTGGGCATGTTAACTAACTTTTTCAACCGCGTGCTCCTGACCGGCAAAATCCCGAGCCAATGGAGGCTGAGTATCATTACTCCAGTCTTTAAAGGCAAGGGTTCAGTTCAGGAGTGTGGCAACTATTGCAGCATCAAGGTCATGTCCCACACCATGAAGATCTTTGAGAGGATCATAGACTCCCGAATCCGGCAGGAGTGTGCTGTCTCGGAGTGTCAATATGGGTTTCGGCCAGAGTACGGAACCATGGACCCTATCTTCGCACTAAGGATCACCATGGAGAGATACAGATCGAAGAACACGCCTCTGCATATGCTCTTTCTAGATATACAGAAGGCCTTCGACTGTGTCCCTCGCGGGGTGATCTGGTGGGCACTGAGGTCCAAAGGGGTACCTGAAGCCTATGTTGACATAATTCGAGACATGTACCTCAATTCCGATTCCGTTGTTAGGACCGCTGTTGGCGACACTAAACCCTTCCCCATCATCGTCGGAGTCCACCAGGGATCCGTCCTTAGTCCGTTTCTGTTCAGCGTGATATTAGACGTCTTGTCGGACAGCATCAAGGACTCACATGAGCAGCTTCCCTGGCTACTCATGTATGCTGACGATATCGCGCTGGCGGACGCCGACAGGGAACGGTTGGTGCGGCGTGTGAATGCGTGGAAAGACTCGCTTGAGAATGGAGGTCTGAAACTCAACGTGGCAAAGACCGTGTACTTGGCCAGCAACACAACAGACCCCATGTCTGTGCGCATAGGCGGAGACATGGTCGAGTGCACAGACCAGTTTAAATACTTGGGGTCTGTGCTTCACGCGTCCGGCGACATTGATTGCGACGTCAAGGCACGTATTTCCGCAGCTTGGGCGAAATTGCGTGAGGTGACAGGTGTCATTTGTGACCCCAAAATTAAGCTTAAGCTTAAGGCGCAGGTCTATAAAACCTTCATTAGACCTGTTCTCCTGTATGGCAGTGAGGCGTGGCCTGTGCTTGAGCGACACAAGCAGGAGCTGCGTGTCACGGAGATGAACATGCTGCGGTGGATGTGTGGAGTTACGCGGAAAGACCGCATCAGGAACTCCCGCATCCGGGGCAGCCTTCGTGTCCGTGACATTACAGGCAAACTGCAGGAGGGTCGCCTACGCTGGTACGGCCACGTCTTACGCAAAACGGCATGTTACGTGGGTAACAAATGTCTTGCCATGGCGCCTCCGCCGGGCCGGAACAAGCGGGGTAGACCAAAGAAGTGCTGGCTTGGCGTTGTAAGAGATGACATGCGTGCCAACAAGCTCTTACCACAGGATGCTAAAGATCCTGCGAAATGGAGGAGAATGTGCAGGAAAGCGGACCCTGGGCTCCTACGCGAAAACCGCGGATGCAACCGGGTTAAACGCTGAGATGATGATGAGAGTAGAATTTTTACAAATTTTAAGAACATCCGTTAAGTAATTCAAACGAAAAATGTCCGGATTATTCTGATCGTAAAGTTTAAATATCTAAAAATTCATTACAACGGTGTGATATTTATTCATTTTTTTATTACAAAGGCTTTCCGTCATAACGCCTTATAAAGAAAAAATACTTACCTGACGTTGAAGAAAAATGTGAACCTTGAAATTACATTTTTCATTTTCTTTTTTTTTAGTGCGAAGGAACTGATTGTTCATCCGAGGTAAAAAAATAATTTTTGACACACACTTGCTACGAAATGAAATTTTGGCATATATATGTATAGTTTATAATCAGGGTTAGCATAGTGGCTTATAACATGTAGATAGGATAATTTTTATCTGGATATTCCTACTCGATTGAAACTTCTGTGGGTGGATGGGATTTAACAAATAACTTAAGTTTTATTTGACTGCATTACTTTTTTATATATAGGTAGATACAATATGTAAAGAAACCCCGTCCGACCCTTAAGAATAATAAAGGCCAGGCAAAGACATGACCAAATAAAATATGAAATTTACAAAATCATCATAGTAATAGTAACGAATTTAGAAATATTTTTTTATGCAAATTAATTCCAACTTCCCCCAAAATTGGTACTTTATAAAAAAGTCACAACACCATTTTTGATTATTATAAGCGAATAGCGGTGCAACCACGTGCCGCGTGTCCTGTCCCCTTCGCCCGTGCATTTATTGCCTACCGCACATGTAGGTATTAGGTTACCTCTTTCTGCGAAATAATATTTATTTTTTTAGGGGTTTTGTTTAAGTTTAGCCCGGCTTTGTAAGCATTAGTAGAATCAGTTATCTATAGCTAACAATACATTAACGGATCGGACAGTGTTTTCCTTATATATTGTATAAAGAAATACTAGTAATTATTCCTGTATCGTGGGTGCGTTTACAAACATTTAAACTCGCATGCACAAACAGCCAAACCCGGAACAACTACTTGTAGGTCATACAAATACCTATTTGTCCCGTGTGAGAGTCCCAGCAGTCGATCGCTTAGCGACTGCTCCAGCTGTCTTCACATTCTTAAATTCTTCGCATCAAATAAATGTTTCATTTTTTTTTTTTTTTTTTTTGTAGTGTGGCACTAGTTATGACTTTGTGCCAATTTCAAGTAAAATAAAAATCTTCAAAAGTTCTTCTTTCTTTCTGTTATGGCTTCGCACGGTTTGTGCATTTTGGCCAATGTCACGTAATGAATTATTCATGTCGAAAAAGACGGCCGCGCGAACCGAACACTCGGAGGAAGATTTGGTACAAAGCCATGATGTGGCCACTATGCTACAATATCTCACTGTTTCTTTATGAATTATTTACTGAATGCACTTTTTACTACATAAATCAAACGTTTTTATTTAGTAAACGATACTATGTATAAATAATTTAAAAATCACTCACCTTAGCTTCCCGCCAAAAAACCCCGTTTCATATTTGTATCTACTTTCATAACAGAGGAAGCATTTTATGCCAACTGGTTGAGCGGACTCAAGCATCATCATCATCATCACATTTTATACTAAGCTATCATTCCAATTAGAAATATATGCTAAATTTAAAAAAAAATACTATTTTAATAGTGTCGTGCAAAAGGTTGCCAATCACATGTGAGTATAATATTTCACAAGCTTTTATCATATTATAATAATGAAAGCAGCCAATTAGCTTAACTAGCCTTTTAGTTAATTGCCTAGCCCTATCCAAACGGCGTCATTCAACTATCGGTCTGAATAATATTCAGTCATTCAAGCAAATAGCTAGGCAAATGATGACTTAAGTTGCTAATGTTTAACTACTTGTCTAGCTCAGACATTTAAATTGGAAATTGATTGGCGATTGATTTATGGAACATAATATACCTATAGAAATCTTAAATTCCTACACAACAAAGATTTATCAGAAAATTGCTGCAAAAATGCAGTGAAATGTAATTGCTGAATTTTTTAATTTTTTTGTTGAAGCTTAAACTAATCTTTGTTGTGTAATGTATATTTTTAACACCCTCGCTCGTAAAGCTGATGTAATTCCACCGGTTTTAAATATGTAAAGCGGGCCATAACAAACGCGTGTGTTATCAAAGCAAATAGTTAAGTTATAGTCCATACAAATTCCATAACAGCATTATTTTCCATTTCAAGGTAATATGGAACTGATCGCCGCCGCACGACTCGCGCTGCGCGCTGTTCCATATTTGAAATGGCAAATAATAATACTAACGGCGGGAAAGCAACAGTGTGCATTCACAGCTTGAGTTTATTTAAAATGAACAAAATATAAAATACTTTTTTTTCTGTTTCCTCGCAAGTGTGTTAAAAAACGTCGTACGATATACGTGCGTATTGGTTATAACATGATCGGCTCAATTACACCCTCGCCTTCGGCTCGGGCTGAAATTCCGCCTCGCATGTTATAACCATCATTACGCACTAATATCGTAATGTACTATATACATATTCCATTCGCGATACTATTCGGCAGAAAAATAAGGTTGGTATTAGGTTATAGGTAAATTGTAATACAAAGGCGCCGATTATGTTGTTCACAAACTAAACTAATTTTAAGTTGTGTGCATCATTTTCTTTCCATTCGTTAAGAAAAGGACAGAAGATAAAATGACAGTTTAGACCTGTCAAATTAGCGCGCGTCTATGGAGTATCTTAATTTGACAGGATTAAATTAAAATGATATCTTCTATCCTTGTCTTAACGAAATGGAAGGAAAAAGACGCACATAACTTCAAATTAGTTTACATTGTGAACAACAGGATCGGCGCCTATATATGTATATTGTGCTTTGTTACAGTTAAGATAGGTGCTGAATTTATTATATACAACTTAAGTATATGAAATAAACATATTTTAAATAATCTCGCACCACCTAAGTGCTGCCTCATAAATGAGTTGAAGTTAACATTTATAATTCCTATGTCTAGAGGCTCTGCGATCTTGAACTAATAAGTAAAAAAAAAATTGACATACCAATAAATTTTTAGTGTGCAGGCAGCGGTTGTAAATCTGCGGTAAGATTACTTTAGTTAATTTTTAATAGTCTTTTATGATGATGCCTGATTCAACATAGATGGTAGATTTTAGCACTTAGGTAGGTACTACCTATTCGCAAACAGTTTGCTACGTATCATTACATAACGTTGTATATTTTGAAAGGGTTTAATAGTGATTGGCTATACCGGCGTCAATATAATATATTTTTTTTTTTTAATAATTATAAACTAGTGCTTGACTGCAATCCCGCCTGATGGTAAGCAGTGATGCAATCGTTGAGTGTAAAGCGCACTAGTTTATTAAGCCTATTCACTTTTTTTACTTTAACAGAATAAGTAAGGTAATATAAAACGTCAGGTTCAGAGCTGCGATATTAAGTTGAAGAGCAGTGGAATGTAATTCGTTAAGATATCATCGTCGGGCTCGTGAGGTGGATAAATACTAGTATGCTGGATCTAAGGGGAGGGAATTCTAAATACTGAACAAAAACTTTACTTCTGAGTTATTTTTTTTATTTCATTTTTCGATTAATGATTAAAACGACTCTTCTTTGTAAGATAATGACACTCAGTTATTTAATTAATCCTAATAAGTTTCATGCATTTTAATCACCATAAAGTAAGTTCTCTAGGTATAACTATGGTCCGTATTCCAGAAGGAAACTTAAGCATTAATCTCTGCTTAAACATTACTTAAAACTAGTTTCAACCAATCAAATGGCTTGAAACGAGATTTAAATAGAGATTGAGTTTCGAGTGACGTTCTGTAAAACGTACCTATCATTCTATATAAACCTGGCCATTCCAAGGCAGCGAATGGCCAGGTTTATTTGCTGTCAAGGTCAGCTTCTAATCTAACCGGATACATCTAAAGGCCAATATTGGATTGAATTTGGATAATATGACACCCCTTGGCCCTTGTTAAGACAGTCAGATTTTTGGGCTATACCTACCAATTATATTATCCAACAGTGGATATCTGTAGGCTACGGATTGCATTGATTGGTGATTTAACCTGTCATTTGACGTATGGGTTATTTAGTGTGTTGGTCATTTTGCGTGTTTATGACGGCAATCGTAATAGTTGTCATTATGCGAAATAGTCAATATGCGGCATAATGTACAGAACACGTGCTTATTTGTCAGTGGCCAAGACCTGCATAAAGTAAAACACTAGAAACTAACTGGCTTTTTTTAATCCTTTTCAGTGTTATGGGCGGTTTTGTAAACGTTCTTCAGCTTGACTTCTATTTGCCAAGAATGAAGAGTACCTAAAAAAGCAGAAATTAACAACTTGATTCCAACGTTTCTTGAGGAGAGCAACATGGGTTTATCTGTGATGCAAAATACTAAGCGACTGAAAATTTGCTCTACGACCTGAATTCCAATTTTCAAAATAACTAAGAAACCTCTTAGTGTAGTGAAGATGAAGATACTAAATATTTAAATAAAGTTACTATTATTGCAATAAACATAATCACAATTCCTGGGCGTGTCAGACTTTTACTGACTAAAACCCACCCGTGTTTCTTCAATTACCTGTGCGACAGCCAGGGCCACGGTTTCTTGTTTAACCAACCCGCAACCCTGACCCAGGAGGCATCGGTCTTCGTGGACCCCGTCACGAATAATCACAATTCCTTAGAGAAACATTTCTCACAGTTTGTGTTATAAAAATTATGTAATAACTTTAGACTGTCGAAATGTATTATTGTTTTACTCATGCAACCAATAATAATTATCCGGAAAATACTGAGCTATGGACTATAACAAACCACTATGCTTAGCTTTTGTGGACTATGAAAAGGCCTTCGATTCGATCGGAGGTTTTGGATCGGACGATTGGACGGTGCTAGTCTCTTTTTTTTTTTACATATTATAAACCAGCGCTTGACCGCAATCCTGCCTGATGGTAAGCAGTGACGCAATCGTTGATGGTAAAGCGCACTAGTTTATTAAGAGCCTATTCACTCTAGCCTTGAAGACACTCAAATTGAAGTCCGACGGAAACACCGCCGCTGGCAAATTGTTCCAGTCCCTCGATGTACGCGGTATAAAGAAGGAGGCGAAACGCTTCGTCCGGATCGTAGTGGTGTTAACAACGTAAGGGTGGAAACCAGCCGTACGACGGGTCGTCCGCTGGTGGAACGGAGATGGGGGAATTAAATCATGCAATTCCCTCGCACACTCCCCGAAATGCATCCTATAGAACACCGAAAGGCTGGCTACTCTACGCCTGTGCTCTAGGCTTTGGAGACCAACTCGAGTTAGATCAGGGTCACCAATCAGCCTCTTTGCACGTCTCTCCACTGAATCCAAAGTGGCCAGGTGATACTTGGCAGCACCAGCCCAAATGTGGCTGCAGTACTCCACACACGAACGGACCTGTGCTTTGTATAACATTAGAAGCTGCCCAGGTGTGAAGTACTGCCGGACCTTTGTGATAACGCCAAGTTTCCTGGCAGCCACCTTGGCCTTGGACTCAATGAACCGCCCAAAGTTAAGGTTCGAGGAAATCTCAACTCCCAAAAGCTGAAGGCGGTCGGAACACTCCAAGGACACATTCCGAAAAGTAGGGGCCAAGGTGAACGGGCTCCTTTTGGCGGTGAAAAGACACGCCTGTGTTTTGGCGGCATTGAATGCTACAAGATTGGCATTGCCCCATTCGGAGACTGCCTGCAGTGCAACACTCGTTCGCTCAACCATGGCCTCTCTTTCGGACCGGATTGATTCCCTACTAGCCCGAGCATCCGGCAGGTATCTCTCTACAACTGTGCTGTCATCTGCATACCCATAGATACCGGGCATCAGCAGATCGTTAATATGCAGCAGGAACAGAGTTGCAGAGAGAACAGACCCCTGAGGAACACCGGCATTAGTTGACATGGGCTCAGAAGAGCATCCGTCGACAACAACTCGGAGGGACCGTTCAGTCAGGAAGTCTTTTACCCAGCCAGTCAAGCTAGGGGAAATGCCGTACGCTGGAAGCTTACTCAAAAGGCCAGCGTGCCATACCCGGTCGAAGGCCTTCGAGACATCAAGGGAGACAGCAATCGCTTCCCCATTCTTCTCGAGGGCCTCGCCCCACAAGTGAGTGGCATACACTAGTAGGTCCCCAGTTGACCGATTGCGGCGAAACCCGTACTGTCGGTCACTGAGGAGATCGTTACCTTCCAGGTATGCCAAGAGGCGCGAGTTCAATACACGCTCCATAATTTTGCAAAGTATGGAGGTGATCGAAATCGGCCGATAGTTGGCAGGATCGGCCCGACTACCCTTCTTGGGCACGGGCTGCACGTTAGCAAGCTTCCAGGACTTGGGCACTATACCAGTCCTAAATGAGAGGCGATACAAGCGCGTCAATACAGGAGACAACTCGGACGCACATGCTTTAAGAACAATCGCTGGTATACCATCCGGACCACTAGCCTTATTCACGTCCAGACGACACAGTACTCTCAGAACCTTCTTGTTTCTAATGCGAACCTCAGGCATTGAAGCTCAGCAATGAGGTAAATTAGGTGGAGTAGCACTGCCAGTATCAAGACGCGAATTATGGGCAAAGAGAGAAGCAAAGAGACCCGCTTTCTCTCTCGCCGTATGAGCCAGTGTTCCATCAGGCCTAACCAGCGGAGGCAGTGAGGGCCGACAGAAGTTCGCCTCAACCGATTTGGCAAGGGACCAAAAAGATCTGCTACCGGATGGCTGCGCAGATAACTTGTTGCCAATATGGGTAATGCGGTCGAAGCGAGCCTTCTTGAGCGCCTTCTTGTAGGACTTGGCAGCACGGTTAAAGGCTCTCTTCTTTGAGCTTAGATCCGGAGCTCCGCGGTCACGAGCGTCAACCCAGGCGAGAAATGTCGTGTGCTTACTCTGTTCAGCTTGGACACAATCGGCATTGAACCATGGGCGAGCCGAGCCACCGACGGGCACATCATTGAATGGGATAAAATACTCCATAGCTTGACGCACCACATCGGTTATAGCGTCCGCACAGCTCGACGGATTGTCAGAAGAGAAGCAGACCTGCTGCCAAGGATAAGACGCAAAGAAGTGGCGCATCTCATCCCAATCCGCTGACCTGTATCGCCACATTCGCCGTTCACCACGAGAGTCGTGATCTGGTGGGGAGAAGGACGATACAGACTTCACCAGACAGTGGTCTGAAGATCCCAACGATGAGGAAACTGTTACAACACATCTGTCCGGATCAGTGGTCAGCAGAAGGTCCAAACAGTTGGCAGTATGGCCAACTACATCAGGCACCCTAGTCGCTTGCTCTACCAGCTGGGAAAGGCCCATAGAAAGCGCGAAGTTTCGCGCTTCTCTCCCAGCGTGGTCGGTCCTCTGGTATGGGAAGAGCCAGTCCTGGTGGCAGGCGTTGAAGTCCCCCAGAGCGACGAACTGAGCGTCAGGGTGCCGATGCAGCGCATTGTCAGCAGCCTCACTGAGGTGGTCAAATAATCGAGTTGTCTCCTGATCACCGCTGTGCGATCGGTAGACACAGGTGTAAACAATTTTGTCCACACCAGTGTCAACCAACAGCCATAGGGACGAGAAGTGTGGGTCTTCGAGGTGACGGAGGCGCCGGCAACAGATGTCATTGCGGACATACACACAGACCCCGGTACGCTGCAGGAAATGATGCTCCAAAGAGTATCCCGGGTAGCCGAGGTATGCCGCATCAGACGGACATCTGATCTGGGTCTCCGTCAAGAAAAGTAGATGTGGCTTTTCAGTCTCAAGGTGGTAATGTACTGCAATGAGATTGGAGTGCAGACCTCTAATATTTGCGAGGTGCACTTTAAATGAGAGGACGTTCGCCCGCTGTGCACACCTACTTTTCTTTATTGAACTTAACATTTAGCCTTTATCATTTAGTCTCTCCAGCAGTACCAAATTAACTATCGATACATTGAGGTGATAAAGTGTTTATATATAAACACCACTATGTCAGTCCGTCTCCAGGATCAGGACTCGAAACCGACCCAACTGCAGCGTGGAGTAAGACAAGGAGATGTCATATTTCCCAAATTGTTCACTGCTGCGTTGGAAGATGTCTTCAAGCTCCTGGACTGGAAAGGACTTGGCATCAACATCAACGGCGAGTACATCAGCAACCTCCGTTTTGCGGATGATATCGCGGTCATGGCGGAGACCCAGGAAGAATTGGGTAAATTGCTCAATAACCTCAGCATAGCTTCCCAACAAGTGGGTCTAAAGATGAACATGTAGGTATAAGACGAAGATCATTTTGAACTCTCATGTCGTACCGACTCAAATTCTAGTTGGTTGCTCTGCACTCGAAGTTGTTGACGAGTATGTAAACCTGGGACACACAGTCCAACTAGGTAGGCCAACTTCGAGAAAGAGGTGTCTCGTCAGATCCAGCTCGGCTGGGCAGTGTTCGGGAAGCTACGCTACATTTTCTCGTCTTCCAAGATACCACAGTGTCAAAACTCTTTGACCAATGTCTCAGTTCCGTTAGTCATCACTGACAAGACAGTGATGACTAACGGAACTGAAACGTGGTAGCTCACAAAGGGCTTCATACGAAGGCTCGGTCAAAAGGCAAAAAAAAAAGGAAAGGGCAATGGGAAGAGCTATGCTCGGAGTTTCTCTGCGCTATCGAATCAGAAATGAGGATATCCGCAGAAGAACCAAAGTCACCGACGTAACTCTTCGAGTCGCTAAAATTAAGTAGCAGTAGGCGGGGCACATTACTCGTAGAACCGATGGCCGATGGGACAGTAAGGTTCTGGAGTGGCGGCCACGTACCGGAAGACGCAGCATAGGTGCAGCAAGGTGGACCGATGACCTGGTGAAGGTTGCGGGAAGCCGATGGATGCTGGTAGCATAAGACCGGTCATCGTGGAAAGCTTTTAAGGAAGTCTTTGACCAGCAGTGGACCTATATTGGCTGAAGAAGAAGAAGAAGATGGACTAAAATATTGTTTGACGAAAGAAAACTTTCCTTTTTCTTTTAAATCTCTATGGCCGATTTCCCACAAGGCCACCCCCAACAATTTATTAAGTGATGTACACTATCTAGCCTCATAAATTTGTGACTGTAAAGAGATAACAGGCCTAATTGAGAAGGGTATCACCCTCATCGACTGAAAGGCCATAGTGGCGGTCCCGAAAGAGCAAGGGTATAAGGAGAATAATGCCCAGTGTGATGAGATGATGATGAAAACATATCCGGTGGTCTCCGAGAAAAATATAGCCGACATCATTTTCCGCTACAAAACTACAGTAACATCTTACTAACATGTTTCATACAACATTTTCTTTTATCAGTTACGGTTAAATTTTTTGACCGTTACGACAGTCTAAAGCCTGCAAGTATGATGGAAAATGTTATAAACTAGTTAATTACAATACAAACCAATTATTATCAGTAAATGCAACACTACGCCGCGCTGCTGCAGGTACGGACGGGCGACCAGTGCGTTGACCATATTTTTGTTGGGATAACTAGGTAACATAACAAACTCAAAACTTTGTGATTTTTCATACGTTTTTGAAATTTTGTACATAAATTCTTTACACTAAAATACAGCACACTTGTTTCGGATGGCGCATATAGGTACGAAATATGACGTTGTGTCATCATCATCATCATCAACCTTTTATAGTCCCACTGCTGGGCACAGGTCTCCTCTCATACAGAGAAGGAAAACTTTCCTTTTTCTTTTAAATCTCTATGGCCGATTTCCCACAAGGCCACCCCCAACAATTTATTAAGTGATGTACACTATCTAACCTCATAAATTTATGACTGTAAAGAGATAATAGGCCTAATTGAGAAGGGTACCAAGTCAGTGCTTGCACCTCGGAAGGAGCATCTGCGGGAGGAGCAGGAAAGTGGCCATGAAGTTGCATACAACAGCTAATTTATTAAATATTCCAAACTACGAACAAAACTTCTAAATAAATGTACTAGATGAAGAAACCTCTTGAAAACGTTATGGTGTTGCATACAAAAATCAAGCCAATTTTTCATGTTTAACTTCGAACTAGTGAACATAGCAAGCAATTAAATGGATACACTACACACTGGCGCCAATTCACTTGTTCACAAACTAAACTAAAATTAAGTTCAGTGCATCTTTTTCTTTATATTTCAATTAGAAAGGGACAGAACATAATATGTTAGTTTAGACCTGTCAAAATAGTACGCGCTTGACGTAAATAGATGTATTTAGGGCGCTATGTTTATAACCGCTATCTATCACCGTCTATGGAATATCTTAATTTGACAGGATTCAACTAAAATGTTATATTTTATCCTTTTCTTAATGGACGGCCTCCGTGGCGTAGCGGTAGCGGACGCGGTTGCCTCGCAACGTGGCGCGGGTTCGAGCCCCGCACAGTGCAAGTATTTGTATGCATGAATATGAATATTTGCACTGGTCTGGTCGTGCCTCGGAAGGCACGTTAAGCCGTTGGTCCCGGTTGCCATACGAACATCTAGTGGCAGTCGTTACGGGTTGTTGGAGCCCTCAAAGATCCAACAATTGGTCTAACTGCAATGCTTCGATGTCGCCTTCGGGTTGTGGTCAGACGACAGTCGCTTCACGGAAAATGTCGAAGTTTAGCCATATCAGCTGTTGGATCGGTAAAAACGGACCTCAGACTCCAAAGCTAAAAGGCTTCGGATGCGACTGGGATTAACGCTGTGATGATGATGATGATGGTGAACAAGTGAATCAGCACCAATGTCTGTCAGGGTGAAGCCGTGTCAATTTACCGGCACATTTTCAGAGTGATAATACCTACTTGTACTTACACTAAAAAAAACACTGTAATTATATTTGTGATGACGGATTTATTGAATTTGAAATCTTACTACTTATATACACATACTTTTAAATAATACACTTAATACAGGCGTATTAATCGAAACTGTAAGATGTTATATACATAGCATAAAGCGTCTTATACGCTTAATCATATCATCCATGATCTGTGTGATTGGACAAGTCATTAACCATATACAATATGTAAAGAAAACCCTGTCCGACCCATAAGGATAATTAAGGTTAGGTAAACACATGACCCAATATAATATAAAATTTTACGTAATCATCATAGTTACAATACTAATGAATTTTAAAATAATCTTTTTTCCCCGCGAATTAATTCCAACTTTCCCGAAATTTGGTAATTTTTAAAAAAGTGACAATACCATTTTGACGGTACGCTTATGCGATTCGCCCACGCGTCGCGTGCCCTGCCCCCCGTCGCCCGCGGAAGGGTGTCATACCGCACATGTATTAAGTTACCTCTTTTTGCAAAATAATATTTATTTTTTTAGGGGGATTTTTTTTTTAAACTTTTGTTCGGATTTGTCGGCATTAGTAGAATCAGTTATCGATTCCTAACAATACCTTCACGGATCGGACAGGGTTTTCTTTACATATTGTATACATTACATATAAAATAAACAAAATAATACACAGTAATAATAAATAGCTATAAATATTATTATAAAATAATATAATTGAATAATAAAGTTATCTACCATGATGTATCAGTTTATCAGTAAGTTATATATAAGATCATTGGCATGTAATGAAATAAATAATTATACTTAGCATCATATGGAAACTTAGTGACTATTATTATGACCTATATTCTGAACTGTAAAAGTCAGTGCTTGCACCTCGGAAGGAGCATCTGCGGGAGGAGCAGGAAAGTGGCCATGAGCTCTTCTATGATTCTGTAACGCGGTACCCTGAAATGTAAATTTATTAACTGTTAAAAATTGTAATCCTCACTCTACACAGGTCGCACAAATAGGTATCCATATTGCAAAGAGTGAACTCACATCCTAGTAACATAGAGGTCATCAAATAAAACTAAGTATGTGGGGCCAAAAACTTATTTCATTAAGCGTTGTTTGTTTGATAGAAAGTGAAGGTTCTGAAGAAAGCTTCATACAGTCATGGAGCAAAAATTTATAAGTAATCCAAACTAATATTATAAATGCGAAAGTAACTGTGTCTGTCTGTATGTTACGCTTTCCCGCTTAAACCTCTCAACCGATTTTGATGAAATTTGGCACAGACAATCTTTAGACCTTAAGAAATGAAATAGGCTACACCTTTTATCCCGAAAAAATTTGATAGTCCCGAGGTAAATCTAAAAAGCGCTATATAACCGAACTCCACGCGGGCGAAGCCGCGGGCGGAAAGCTAGTTTCTAATAAATTAAAGAAGTGCTTGGCTATACTTATTGCATATTTTTGGAAATTCACATTTAAATTTATCTAATTTTGGTTGTTGCGTGATGTGGTCAGAGACAGACTTTAAAAAATATTTCAGCCTTTATTTAGGATGTTGCTAATGATTTACTTAAAGCTGCGTATAAAGACAAAAGAGCGAGAGCTTATTTATCAGAGACTAGCAGCCGCCAGCGACTTCGTCCGCGTGGAATTAATTATGCTCCGCTCCTATTGGTCGCAGCGTGATGTTATATAGCCTAAAGCCTTCCTGGATTAATGGGCTATCCAACGCAAAAAGTTTTTTTCAAATTGGACTAGCAGTTTCCGAGATTAGCGCGAACAAACAAACAAACATACAAACAAACTTCAGCTTTATATATTAGTATAGATGAGAACTAAGACAGTTTTATATGATACTAGCGACCCGCCCCGGCTTCGCATGGGTGCAATGCTGATACTTAATAGATACAGTAAAGGGTCAAAAGTGGAGTACTACTTTTGACACTTATTGTTATTGCAATAAAGTTCAAAAGTGGTAATGCACTTTTGACCCCATATACAGAAAAACTGTGAACGTTGTATAAAAAACTGCCGCGAACGCCACGGCGTGTCTCGCGGAAACGCGACGACTCGCAATTTTTAAATATGTGATATCTTCGATAATATTCATTTATATCATATGCTGTAAAGATGCATATTAAATCAACAATGTATTTAAGGTATTAAAGTGGATAAGGAGTAATGCTGTATTGGTTAAAATCGCTTCGAAAATTTGCCGGTATTTGTTGTAAAAAGTAAATGACAAAAAATGTTATTGTGGGATATCCATAAGAGATAGACATAAAGGGTGTCTCTGACATCTACGCACAAACGAATACCATCGATCCAGTACGTGATTCTGAACACCCCATTGGTGGAATTTTTCGTCGGTCTTTTCCTGATTTGAAAAAAATAATATGCAGTTTTTTTTCTCTTCAAACCGCTCATAATTGCTATACTTTTATAACCTAATAAGATTTTAAAGGAAAAAATAATTAATTCGCTAATTACACAAAAAAGCACAATGTGAACAAAACTCGAAAAACTATCCTATCAGCTGATTTAATAGAGTTCACATCAGGGGTCAACGACATGCCCATAAAAACGCGCGGCGGCACGCTTGCAACGTTCAAAGGCCGAGTCGACACATTTTTTTAAACATTGTGATTTCTGTAACCCCTCATTAACGACATAAATGACTATCATAATTTTATTAGTGGCATGCGGTGTAGCCTTTTCGCGAAGTTTGCGTTACGATGTCAGATACACCCTGTATACTACCGCGGACTTTTTTGTAGATCTTTTCAATGAGTACAATATTTAGTGCATTATTTTGATAAACCTCTTAGGGTTCAACCAGCGATTCACTGCAAACGCGGGAAAAAAATGTAAATATTTACGACAACACATTACTAACCTCAAAAATAATAGTTCTTCTCCACAAAAAAAAACGCCTCAAAATCCGTTGCGTACTTTTAAAAATTTAACCATACAAAGGGACATAGGGAAAGAGGAAGTGACTTTGTTTTCTACACTAATATTATAAAGAGGAAAGATTTGTATTTTAGTATGTAACGAATAAACTCAAAAAGTACTGGGTACGATTTTAATAATACTTTTCTCATTAGAAAGCTACATTATCACTGAGTAACATAGGCTAAATTTTATTTTGGAAAAAAAAATAGGGTTCCGTAAGATATTTGGGTTTTTTGAACAAAAGGCGTACGCTGCCTAAACTTTAAAAGATATAACCATAAAATGTTCTAATTAATTGTATATCTTAAAAATATCTATAAAAAATCCGCGACACACTATATACCTACCTATCTACGTCGAGTGAGGCACAACCACCATTTTTTTATTTAAAAATCTAGAATTTTTTTTTTAGACTACATTTAAACGCATTTATTTTATTCATGCTATTTATCCTTATCAAAATAAATTATTTCATCACTAGGTACAGTTGAATGTAGATAATATTTGGTGTGTGAATGATTAAAATTGGACGTTTTGGATTTATGACGAAATTAAAATATTACAATTTCTTTCGACGCATGCGGGAGGGGAGTTTAGATTTATGAGTAAGGTCCCTGCGCGGCTCGCAAGGTCGGGTTCCTACGCAGCGGTAGTGCGCGAAGTCTAATAATTTTCGTACGATTTTTTTTTTTTAGATTTCGTTGTTAAAACTACAGCTACGCAAAAGTTCTTTTCAGAACTAAACAACAGTTCTTCTCATAGCTAATTAAGTTCTTTACAGAGCTAACCAATAGTTCTTTTCAGGGGTAAGTAACAGTTCTTTTCAGGGCTAACCAACAGTTCTTTTCAGAGTTAAACAACAGACATTTTCAGAGCTAGAATATAACACGCTTTTAACATTTTCTTAAACATTTGAAAATGCCTAAGAGAATCGTGCCGTATGGGAGAACCTTCACCTGAACGTTCACAACGCCTTGCTGAACAAAATCAGAGAACCTTTGAGTTACGTGCACGAGAGTCGAGGCTGGAGCGTTTCCAACGTCTTCATGAACAAAATGTAGGGACCTCGACCGCTATGTAGTATAAAACAAAGTCGCTTTCTCTGTCTTAAATCTTTAAAACCAGGCAACTGATTATGATGCGATTTTTTTTTAAATAAAGATGAAGATAGAGTGATTCAGGAGGAAGGTTTATAAGTATGATACATGCACCCGTGCGAAGCCGGGGCGGGTCACTAGTATAATATGTAGTGATAATAGATTCACAGGAATGTTTGTATAGAAGTTTATCAATTTTGAAGTTACAACTTAGCCGATGCGCACATATTGCCGCTGGTAATCCTAAAATATAGACATGAATACGAGGGAAATGAGAAAAGTAAACTTTTGTGCTACTGTAGAATAAAATCACCTGTATAAATCTATCGCCGCACACTTCGCAGATGTAGGGCCGGTCGCCAGTGTGTCGGCGTATGTGCAGGTTGAGATCGTTGCTCTGCGAGAACGCCTTGTCGCAGTAGGTGCACTTGTACGGCCGCTGGCCAGTGTGCACGCGCATGTGGCGAGACAACTTATTGCTGCGCGAAAAACCTAAAAATATCACTGTTCTATTCAAATAACTCTGTCACTCCTTTATTTTAGTCTCACTCTAGGAACACTAAACTAACCTAACCTTTAAGCAAACGTGTACCGACCACCCATAATGCGTCCATTATTTTTAAAGTTACAAGTAACAAGAGGCGAGCCTATTGTCACCAAATAACTCAAAATAATAACAATAAGCTGACGCTGCAGGTCAATGCACCCGGCTCGCCCGCCTGAACGAAGCGTGGACCATATTTTTGTTGGGACAACAAATGTAATAATAATACGTTTATTATCCAAATAACTGTCTGACAACATAACGATTTGGAGAACATTATAGTAGGCAACAATAGTTTAAGAGAGAGGAGTAAAGTATGGTCAAAAACAATTTTTTTTTTTAGCCCTGACTCCTAAACTAGGAAGATCCTGACAGATATCATAAGAGTCAACAAAAAAGAAAATCCCAGGGCTAATACACAACAGAAGCGCTCGCACTTAGTTTAATACCGTCATTTAAGGTATTATTGGGCATTAAACATTAACAACCTTATATTTTAGGAAAAGGTTGCATTTCTACTACTGTGAAATCAACACAAGTTGCAATTCACTTATGTTTTTATAGTTCAATTTGAAACATTGTATTAAAAAAGAGAAATTTAATTCATCTTTTTGTTGTACTAGCTAAATTAAAGATCAGTATCCAGGTAAACCATGAGCCAATGTATAATAAAAAGAATAACATATTTACCTTTACCGCATACACGGCATATACAAGGTTTCTCTCCAGTATGAGATCTCCTGTGGCACTGAAGATCGGAAGATCTTGGAAAACCTGTAAGTTAAAGAGATAAGGATAAAAACTCACTTTTATTGCAAGTCGGGTATTCAGCTAAAGGCTAACCTTTGCCACAAAAATCACATTTGTAGGGCTTCTCTCCAGTGTGACGACGCATGTGTACGATTAAGTTCGATGAGTTAGAGAAACTGCGGCCACAGTAAAGGCATAAGCAATTACTAGATGCACTCTTATCGCGCTGCGGCTGATGAACCCGTTTGTGAGAGCTGAAAATATTACCACATGTTGTATTTTTCTATATTACTGTTAATTTAGCGTGTCAGAAAATACAAACTAACCGAAGATTGTCACTCCTGTGGAACTTCTTTTCACAAACATCACATTGGAAGAAGTTTTCGATTGGCATATGTATTTTAGTATGTTTAACCAGCAAATCTCTCCTGGGAACAAGAAAAGATTTAAATCAAACATTTGCTAAACTGATTTAGGAAATGTGATGTAATTGCTGTGCCTTATCTATACTAATATATAAAGCTGAAGAGTTTGTTTGTTTGTTTGTGCGCGCTCTCAGGAACTACTGGTCTGATTTGAAAAATTTTGCTTTTATTAATCCAGGAAGGCTTTAGGCTATATAACATCACGCTGCGACCAATAGGAGCGGAGCATAACTAAATTACGCGAACGAAGTCGCTGGCGGCCGCTAGTACAATATGTAAAGAAAACCCTGTTCGACCCATAGGGATAATAAAGGTTAGATAAACACATGACCAAATATAATATAAAATTTTACATAATCATAAAAGTATCAATACTAATGAATTTTAAAATAATCTTTTTTCCCGCGAATTAATTCCAACTTCCCCGAAATTTGGTAATTTTAAAAAAAGTGACAACATCATTTTGACGTTACGCTTATGCGATTCGACCACGCGTCGCGTGCCCGGGCAGGGCACGCGACTTAATACATGTACGCTAGGACACCCTTCGCCCGCAGAAGGGTGTCCTAGCGTACATGTATTAAGTTACCTCTTTTTGCAAAATCATATTAATTTTTTAAACTTTGGTCCGGCTTTGTCGGCATTAGTAGAATCAGTTATCGATTCCTAACAATACCTTCACGGATCGGACAGGGTTTTCTTTACATATTGTATATACTCCCTTCCTTTTAGGGTTTTTTGCACCCTAAGGATAAAAATGGGACCCTATTACTAGGACACCACTATCTGTCTGTCTGTCACCAGGGTGTGGTGTCATGAACTGTGACAGTTTAAATTTTCATTGCTGATGTATTTTAATTGCCACTACAAAAACAATTACTAAAAAGAGAATAATAGTAGATTATTATCATAAATGAGGTGTATTTTTTAAACATCTACTTTTCTCTATTAAATAAATTAAAAGCGATTTATACGGTGCACTTTAATAGGGTAGTTGACTAAAAAAAAAACTAATTAATCGGTCATACAGATTTCCAAAAAAAACTGGACACATATGTTTTCTTTTTTCATATTTATAAACAAAAAATGAAGACGATACAGTGCGTTGAGAACTCGTTTGACGTCACTCATTGCTACACTTTTTAGAGTGACGTCACCAGCTGCCACTCCTTATCTTTGATGACTTTTATAATTGTAAAATTTTATTGATTTGATAAAACAAAATATACGAATGCAATATTTTTCTATAATCTGAATGACGGACTAAATAGAATCATATTTTTTTTACCCAGGAAACATCCTTATTTCCCTATCAATTAAGTTGAAGCAACAATAAAAGTTGCATATCTAAACACCATTTAGACGATGCAAGTCATTTGTGGCATCAATTTTATTGTATGCCATAGGCAATTAAATTGCACCATGTAAATCAGCCTTTACTGTCATCTATGCACTAATTCTACCGAAGGGACAGTTAGGTAGTAATATAAGTAATATAGTAACATCAAAACTTACATAGTTCATTTGTCAAATATAAAATGTTAATGAGACAGTAATAAGTAGATTTACTACTCATTCATTAACATTTTAAAACTGCTATGAATGAAAACTTTAATCTTTCTTTAGGCTTTTAAGCAAAACAAATATTTCCCATACAGAAAGATATGCTATTCTGCTAGTCTTTTTGAACAAGAAAAACGATAAATAATTATTTAAGTGGGGCATACATCACATACAAGAAAGATACAACAAAGATGATTGTTTGACGTATTTTGCCTGAAATTAATAAAATTAATACAATATGTAAAGAAAACCCTGTCTGATCCGTAAAGGTATTGTTAGGTATCGATAACTGATTCCACTAATGCCTACAAAGCCGGGCTAAACTTAAAAAAATAATCCCCCTAAAATAATAATGTAATACATGTGCGGTAGGAACAAATAGCCTCCGTGGCGTAGCGGTAGCGGACGCGGCCGCTGCGCAACGTGGCGCGGCTTCGATCCCCGCACAGTGCAAGTATTTGTATACATGAATACGAATATTTGCACTGGTCTGGTCGTGCCTCGGAAAGCACGTTAAGCCGTTGGTCCCGGTGCCATACGAACATCTAGTGGCAGTCGTTACGGGTTGTTGGAGCCCTCAAAAGTCCAACAATTGGTCTAACTGCAATGCACTGGCGCACTAGTTTATTAAGAGCCTATTCACTCTAGCCTTGAAGATACTCCAATTGTAGTCCGACGGAAAACCGCCGCTGGCAAACTGTTCCAGTCCCTCGATGTACGCGGTATAAAGGTGGAGGCGAAACGCTTCGTCCGGATCGTAGTGATGTTAACAACGTAAGGGTGAAAACTTGCCGTACGGCGAGTCGTCCGATGGCGGAACGGTGATGGGGGAATTAAATCATGCAATTCCCTCGCACACTCCCCAAAATGCATCCTATAGAAGACCGAAAGGCTGGCTACTCTACGCCTGTGCTCTAGGCTTTGGAGACCGTCTCGAGTTAAGTCAGGGTCACGAATGAGCCTCTTCGCCCGCCTCTCCACTGATTATGCAAAATTTCATATTTTATTTGGTCATGTGTATTTATATATAGCTAATCTTTATTATCCTTTTAGGTCGGATGGGGTTTTCTTTAGATATTGTATAGTTGCTAAGCGATCCCATACAGCAAACATGATTTTTAAGGAACCGAATATAACTCGCCCATGGCCGGTTATTTCCAGCTTCGAATCATTAATAATTTCAATATGATTGAAGACCCCAAGCATACTTACTTGTAGAAACTTCTACTGCAAGTGTCACACTGAAACTGTCTCTCTTCTCGTTTGGTTTTGGAATCAATAAATTTAACCGACACACTTTGTCCCTTGTGATATCTTAAAATATGTTTATTTAAAGATATTTCATACTCGAATTTCAGTCCACACGTGTTACATTTATATTTTCTTTCAATTTTCTTACAAATGCTTCTGTGGCGTGCCGCTGAACGCAGAGAAGCAAACACCTGAAAACATAAAACACAGTCACTTAATTTTTTTTATAAAAAAAGACTTATTTGTGTAAAACGTTATATTCGCACTTCTGTCGATACGATAGCTTATAGGCCACATGAGATATGCAACTTAATAGTTACTGCAAATAAGTCTATAAAGAGCATAATTAACATCATAGCTGTGAGTTGATCTGTGTTGGTGAATATTTAGCAAATTCGCTGTTCGTCATAGCATAAAACAAAGTAGATGTACTAAAAAGCTACATCTATGTTCTAAAAAGCCATGGTATTTTATGTTCGTTCGCTAATTTAGAGCATTTATTCCAGAAGGATACGTTTCAGCATTGCATGGACGCGCGAAATAAGGGCAAGTAGCTAACGACACGTGCAGAGCTGCATTTTGTGTTACGCTTTCGCTTAGCATGCACGCGCGCCCCCAACCCACTCGGTTTTTCCTTAATCTCACTAGCACTCACTCACTCAGCCCGCATACATGTCAAATAATATCACATTCTTGTGTGTTAGGATTGAAACATTGAACATATGAGTAAATAAAAAATCAGTCGCACAGTTTATCGCGCAGCTAAATAATTTCAATAAAAACATTGAAGAGTTAAAGTTAACTTGGCTAAGCAAAGCACAGTGTAGGTACCATGAGTTTACATTACCATGTATTTACGAGACTCGATCGTCGATATCGAGCGCGTTTGACTCATCGATTAGTCCGCACTAAGGTTGTAAGAACTCCCAACCAATGAGAGCGCCAAACGCTCTCGATATCGACGATCGAGTCTCGTAATGAAAACTCATGGTAGCTACACAGGTTATAGAAACAAATAAAGTACCTTAGTGCAGAGATTGCACCGGTGAGACAACTCCGGATGTTCAGCATCGCGATGGCTAATGAGTTCCGATTCTGATTGCAATACGCAGCTACAAGCACTACATACTATAAGCATGTTGATATTCTCCTGAAACATAATACAACATAATTTTAGTCAATTTTCGTCAGTTACCAATAGCACATCTCTTTGTTAAGGGCTTTGAAAAAAGATTTGTATGCTGTGCTAATGCCAAAATATACCTCGAAATATTAGCAATAAGGTTTTTTTTATATTAATAATATTATTATAAAAAAATTCTGACTTAACTTCTGTTATCGCGACCAGGACTTATAATAGTGCAGACAACATATTATGATTGTCTATCAAATTGATATACTTACTACCTCAATGTGCTGTCAAATTACCATTTTATATAGCTGTATAAAATGGTTATTTTACAATAGTACTGATTTCAATATGACATGCTACAGTAGCAGTTGGAAGTAAAACTTTTGAATAATTTATTTTCCTGTCATTCAACAAATATGTAAGGACTTACCATATCCATGTTCGGCTCTAGAAATTCTCGTAGTGTAATTTCTGACAGAAAATTATGTGTTTTTCTTTCATTGGTTTCTGTTTTAGCCAAATCCTGAAAGGAAAGGTAAATATTTTTTTAGGACACTTAAGAAATTGGTTGATTTGAAATAAACACGGCTTTTGCTGGGTATTACATATGATATGTATAAGAAAAAAATTTGAACCAGTATACAAACTGTAACCATGTATGCTGGCAATGCACTATGTAAAGACTATTACTATAGAGATTCATTCCATGTCTCCTAATCAACGATATTTCTAAGAAATCTATTGATAACTAATATGAACGTTTTACGTTAAGGGTTTGTTAAGAATAGCGCTTAAAAGATTATTCTTAGATTTGATACTCGCATTTACTGTATTGTTAACATCAGCTTTCTCTTCAATACAGTCATGATGATCAAACTTTTTCCTATCAAGGTATATTTTCTTGCAAAGGCCGCAGCGCAGAACTTTCATATCTGAAACAATAATAAAATCATGACTGTTGTTGTCTATGTTGTTGTTGAATGTTCTATGTTCTATTTTTCTCCAATAGGTGAACTAAAGGAGAAAAATAGAACATTCTATGTTCTATTTTTCTCCAATAGTTCACCTATGGGGTAATTGTGCTAGTATGCTGTCCTGCCGTTTAAAAAGGCCAACTGAAGACGACCATCGCGGTGAGAGGTGTCATACCCCAAATTACGTTAAGTGTGATTGTTCTGTTTACTCACCTTTATGAGTTACAGAATGTGATCCTAATTCTTCTTTGGTTTCGAAATGTTGCTTGCAAAATGCGCACTCAATCTTTTTAGCTGGCATTGATGTTATGCAAAATCCGTTTTCTGACAACTTGTTGAGAATGGTCTGAAATGTTCCAGTTTGAACATAAATATACAAAGCATTACAAAAACGCTGATGCTTCACCAACGTCTGCGTCAGAGCCAACGTCGCGTAGATGCAACGTCAAAGTCGCGATTTTCTAGAGGGAAGTGTTACATCTGTTGGATGTAACGTTAACATCGCGCACATTCTTGCGATTTGAGGTGTATGAAGAGACAAGATGGATTCCGACGAGGAAACACTACTGTTGGCTTTACAATTACATAGCAGATAAACAAAGTCTCATCGTGAATTTTGGGAAAATCTTTTATGGTTTAATTGAATTCAACAAAGTGAATCGAAGTGGTTATATAGTAGCGGTTGCCAAGAAAACTCATGAAACTTGCGACGTCGCGGCTTTGGCCATTTACCACTAGAAATTCGCGAAGCGTCTGCGCAACGTTGGCGCTGCACAGACGTTAGAGAATCCTATCCCACGTTTCGTGTTGGCGTTTTCCGAGCGTGCTGGCCACACACGTTACGATAAACTTCCGGAAAATTGGACTTACACAAGTATACCTACATTATCCCCTTTGTTCATAATCATAAACCTTGCTTAAAGTTAACTAGTGCGCTGCAGGCGCGGTAGAGTGAGCGGTGCATTGACCATATTTTTGTTAGGACAACCAAGTAAGATAACAAGCTCATAGGTAACTTTATGGTTTTTCATGACATCTCTTTGAATTTTGTAGATTGATTCTTTACTTATAAATACTGAATACGTGTTTCGGGTTTCGCATAAATAATTCGTGTATTACTCGAAATAAAGGCTGATGATGATGTTTCAATCAGTATGTTGCTTATGTATGCTGACGATGTCGCGCTGGCGGACGCGGACAGGGATCGGTTGGTGCGGCGTGTGAATATGTGGAAGGACTCGCTCGAGAACGGAGGTCTGAAACACAATGTGGCGAAGACCGTGTATATGGCTAGCAACACGACAGACCCCATGTCTGTGCGCATAGGCGGTGACATGGTCGAGTGCACAGACCAGTTTAAATACTTGGGGTCTGTACTCCACGCGTCCGGCGACTTTGCTTGCGACGTCAGGGCACGTATTTCCGCAGCTTGGGCAAAATGGCGTGAGGTGACAGGTGTCATTTGTGACCCCAAAATGCCGGTTAAGCTTAAGGGGCAGGTCTATAAGACCATCATTAAACCTGTTCTCCTGTATGGCAGTGAGGCGTGGCCTGTGCTTGAGCGACACAAGCAGGAGCTGCGGGTCACGGAGATGAATATGCTGCGGTGGATGTGTGGAGTTACGCGGAAGGACCGCATCAGGAACTCCCGCATCCGTGGTGGTCTTCATGTCCGTGACATAGCGGACAAACTGCAGGAGGGTCGCCTACGTTGGTACGGTCACGTCTTACGAAAACCGGCATGTTACGTGGGTCACAAATGTCTTGCCATGGCGCCTCCGCCGGGCCGGAACAAGCGGGGTTGACCAAAGAATTGCTGGCATGACGTTGTAAGAGATGACATGCGTGCCAACAATCTCACACCACAGGATGCTAAAGATCGCGCGAAGTGGAGGAAATTGAGTAAGAAAGCGGACCCCGGGCTCCAACGCGAAAGCCGCGGATGCAACCGGGATAAACACTGAGATGATGACGATGATGATGTTTCAATCAATGTGACACCCGTCCTTATATGGCGACCCTGCCAATAAACAAGGCTTGTCGTCATGTGCGTGTCCAGTCTGGAATTTTCTCCGCGCAGCTAGTGTTTAATTAAGAACTTTTTAACAAGAACGAGTAATTTTCCATCATATGTAACTCAAAAGTAACAAATGAAGAGATTTGTCAATCTAATGTAATGTAGAGGTAGTAAATGCCATAGATGGTAAAAGTGATATAATTCAAAAAAAAAAAATAGAACGACGTTGTATTTTTAATTAAGCATAGTAACAAACAATACATAACTTACTGATTATATCATCGACATAACGATCGTGGCTTGTAAAATGATAATTATCATCATCATCATCATCAGCCTTTACTCGTCCACTGCTGGACATAGGCCTCTTTCATAGCACGCCAAAAAGCTCGATCCTGAGCAGTTCTCCGCCAGCCACTACCAGCCACCTTTTTGATGTCGTCTCCATCTCGCCCAAGGGCGTCCCACGCTACGTTTGTCGAGACGCGAAAATGATAATTATACACTCATGTAATTAATTAGACTAAGCCAGCTACTAAATAAGACTCATTGTATAAAAACATTAATGGAACATCTGCTGTAATCTTAGATTTAAGAATAATATTACTATTTTATAAGTATAATAAATATATTATGTTTTTTTTTTAATAATTATAAACTAGCGCTTGACTGCAATCCCGCCTGATGGTAAGCATTGATACAATCGTTGATGGTACAGCGCGCTAGTTTATTAAGCCCATTCACTTAAAAAAAACCTTAGTGAATAGGAAGGAAGACGGCAGTTAAGCGAGGTGGTGCAATGTTAGACCCAATAACACGACCAACGATGCTGCGCCAGAGGGAGATTGATGTGGAAACCCTCCACGACCAAACTCCCAGCACAACAACATTTGACGCATCGTACCCAGCACACATCGCATCACAACTGCTCAGACCCGTCCTCCGTACGGGTTCACCAGACATCATGCCGGAATACGACGAATCGCTTGGCGGCAAGGCTTTGTCTGGTGGGTGGTAACTTCTGCCGGCAGCCGATGTTATGGCCTACCACCGAGCGTGCCATAAATATTTTCAAAAAGCATTTGGGTATTTTGTTTTGCTATTATTCGTTATAATGTTACTAGCGACCCGCCCGGCTTCGCACGGGTGCAATGCTGATACTAAATACATTACAAAAAAACTGTTAACGTTGTATAAAAAACATAGCGGCCCGCCGCCCAACCGGCTGGTACTGCCGCAAAAACGACGCCCCACAATTTTTATATTTGTAATATCTTCGAAACTATTTATTTAAATCATGTGCTGTAAAGGGTATAGATCTATATGATCGATATAAAAATAGGGTTGGATTACCCTTAACATTTAGGGCGATAAAAATAGATGTTGTCCGATTGTCAGACCTACGCAATATGCACACAAAATTTCATGAGAATCGGGAAAGCCGATTCGGAGGAGTTTATCCACAAACACCGCGACATGAGAATTTTACATAAAGGGTGTATCTGATATCGACGCGCAAACGAGTGCCATGGATCCAGTACATGATTCTGAACCCCCCGGTGCACGGTGGTGGAATTTTTCGTCGGCTTTTTCATGATTAACAAAAATTTATATGTTGTTTTTTTCACTTTAGACCGTTCATAATTACTACACTTTTATAACCCAAAAAGATTTCAAAGTTAAAATTAATGGATTCCCTAATTACACAAAAAAGCCGTAATGAAAACTAAACTCGAAAAACTATCATAACAGCTGATTTAATGGAGTTCACATCAGGGATCAACGTCATACCTACAAACCCGCACGGCGGCACGCTTGCAACGTTCAAAGGCCGAGCCGACACTTTTTTTTATACACTGTGAATTCTGTAACCGTTCATTAACGACATAAATGACTATCAAAATTTTATTAGTGGCATGCGGTCTAGACTTTTCGCGAAGTTTGCGTTACGATGTCAGATACACCCTGTATTAGATATTCGTTGTACAGAATACAAAAAAAAAGATTCTTTTGTTTCAATTACCTTGGAAGGTGTGGCGTAGTATGTAAGTACCTATTATTCTATGTGATGTGTGTAACAAATATATAACTATTGTATTACTCGAAATAAAGACAGTCCGGCATTATACTTTGTGATGTTTCAATCAATCTTACACCCGTCCTTATCAATCCATACTAATATTATAAATGCGAAAGTAACTCTGTCTATCTGTCTGTTACGCTTTCCCGCTTAAACCTCTCAACCGATTTTGATGAAATTTGGCACAGACAATCTTTAGACCCTGAGAAAGAACATAGGCTACCTTTTATCCCGGAAAATTTGATGTTCCCTAGGGAAATCTAAAAAGCGCGATATAACCGAACTCCACGCGGGCAAAGCCGCGGGCGGAAAGCTAGTACATATTATAAAACACAGTCACTTTCTCTTCCCCTATGTCCCTTTGTAAGATTAAATCTTTAAGACTACGCAACGGATTTTGATGTAGTTTTTTTAATAGATAGAGTGAATAAAGAGGGAGGTTTATATGTATAATCAAAGCCATTAAATTGTGGAGATTTAGTATTATTATTGAGGTTTCTAATCTGATGTCGTTAATAATTAAATTATTTCCGCGTTTGCAGTGTAACCTACGAGATTTATCAAAGTAATGTACTAAATATTGTACACATTGAAAAGGTCTACAAAAACTTCGCGATGGTATATGTCTACCTCTTATGAATATCCCACAATAACATTTTTTGTCATTTACTTTTTACGACAAATACCGGAAAATTTTCAAAGCGATTTTAACCAATACAGCATTAATCCTTATTCAATTTAATAGCTTAAATAATATGCTGATTTAATATAAATCTATATACCCTTTACAGCATATGATTTAAATTAATATTTAGAAGATATTATAAATTTAAAAATAGCGGGGCGTCGCGTCTGCGGCGGTACGCGGCGGGAGCGGCGGGTCCGATATCTACTAGTCTTTTTTTTCAACGTTCGCAGTTTTTTTGTAGTGTATTTATTATCAGCATTGCACCCGTGCGAAGCCGAGACGGGTCGCTAGTAGTTCATAATTTTGTCGTCCACTGACGTCAATACCATTTCTATATTTGAGCCAAATTCGATAAAGAATAGAGGTAAACAAACCGTTGCTAGACAACGAGTAGTTTACGCCTAAAAGTATGTCTTTTAGGCGTAAACTACTCGTTGTCTAGCAACGGTTTGTTTACCCGTAATGCTTAACCGATTTGAATGAAATATAACACACATGTAAGCTAATTTCCTAATAGGTTAATTTTTTTGATACTTAAAATTATAATTACTCCATACTTGAAAGTATTATAATGCACGTGTTATGTAGTTGATTTGAAAGCAATTAAAATACGTAAAATTGTATTGACAAATGCCTCAACTTTATTCGTTGGTTGGATTCCACAAAATGTGTTTAATACCTGGATTTCATCCACCTTTCTTTTTTATCACGTAAAATTAATGTCGACTTTTTATTGGTTTTTCGAAATACCGAGTTATTATGCATGCTGTTTTAGTGATTCTATTGAAATATGCAGCAATAGGAATTGTTATTAAATAGTTAGCATGTAAAAGTCGATAATCATGTAAATAACAGTAGATTTGTAAAACGTGAGTTGTGATAACCCGAAATTGGGTTGTTTATCTCTATTCTTTATGGAGCTAGGCGATAGTATAGCATTCCATTTCTTTTCGGGCGAACTAACGTTTACCAAATTAATCTAACAAACTAGGTTCTTTTAACACAATGAAGTGCTAGTTAACATTCTATTATGTTCAGAAAGTGAAATGCAAGAAAGCACAAATGCCCCTAAATACAGTATAAGAGTAATAAGAGCCAGTGTAGCTACCATGAGTTTTCATTACGAGACTCGATCGTCGATATCGAGCGCGTTTGGCGTTCTCATTGGTTGAGAGTTCTTACAACCTTGAAGCGGGCCAATCGATAAGTCAGACGCGCTCGATATCGACGATGGAGTCTCGGAATGTAAACTCATGGTAGCTACACAGGTCTATTAGCCTTCAACGTTTAATATCTGAAGGCGTGCATTTACCTTTAATATTAATGAAAAACATAAGCACGCTCATTGCCAACTAACAATAAAACATTAAAAAGTCAATGATTTTACTATCAGCATGCCTTGTACTATTATAATCATAAAGTCTTACACTAGTTAACATCTTCTTAGGTCTGCCTCTCTTTTTTGGGCCCATAAGGTCTGCATGATTTTCCCACATATGTTTCGTTAAATTCTCTGCATCATTATAACATGTACCGCAAAGTGGGCAATAAGTACGGTTCGTCTCATCACATTCAACTGAAAAGTAATACCACTTAATTAATACTGATAAGTTCATAATTTTCCATCTCTCATATTCGGTAAGTAGGACCTTATTACCCTCAAATGGGGCTTGTAAGTGAGCAATTAGCGCCCCAGGGTAATAATGTAGCTAGGAAAGCCCAAGGGCGGTAAGTAATTTAAAAAAAAACTTCACTACAAAGTTCGCGTATATCTAATATAATCATCATACTGGCAATAGACATTTTGCATTCAGCCCAATGGCAAAAGAGGTCGCTTCGCAATTCAACCTTTTCTTCGTAGGAATAGTCATCAATTTTAAATATCGAACAGCGAAGCGAGTTTTGGCGGGAAAGCTAATCGCTCATTTTTCATTGGACTTTTAAATTATTTATAGTGTCGTTTACTAAATAAAAGCGCGTGATTTATATAGTAAAAAGTGCATTCAGTAAATAATTCATAAAGAACAGTGAAATATCGCAGTATAGTGGCCACATCATGACTTTGCCTCAAACCTCCCTCGAAGACAGTTCACGCGGCCGTCTTTTTCAACTGTGATTGGCGATATCCGCCATTATCGTGAAATAAAATTTTCAAAGAATTTCTATATTTTATCATCGACGCACTCGGTATAGTATGGTTTTTCAGAAGTTATATGAACGTAAATGTTCGAATAAAATTTTCGAATGTCAGACAACTTTAACAAAGGAATAATTTTGTATTTTAGACAGTTCTCATTTAAAAACTACCATGACGTTCATTATATTCCAAGCTAGCACCAAATCAGAAACCTAAATAATGAAAATTGAAATTATGTAAACAGCAAAAAAGAATAACTTCCTGTATTATATGTATTACTGTCTTACCAACCTTTTATGCATATCTTCTCGTGTTCCTGTAACTTATAATGTGTATCGAAAACGACTAAGCAGCTTTTGCACACAAAGCATGATTTGCGTTCTACGCCGTCATGCTCAATTTTAACAGCATCTGAAATAATATTATCATTAATTTCTCACGACTAAGTCGTGGTGGCCTAGTGGTTAAAACACCAGCCTCTCAAATACGAGTCTGTGGGTTCGATTCTAGATCAGGCAAGTACCAATGTAATTTTTCTAAGTTATATGTACTCTCTAAGTATATCTTGGACACCAATGACTGATTACAAGGTGAAGGAAAAGATCATGAGGAAAGTTGGACTTTCAAGTCTGAAATCGCCAACCCGCGTTGAGCAAGCGTGGTGATTATGCTCCATCCTTCTCTGTATGCGAGGAGGCCTGTGCCCAAAAAATGTTGATGATGATTAATTTTTCACATTCATTTCATCATTCCTTCTATAATTATATTTATTAACATCTCTTCTTATTCAGTCAAATGAGCACAAAAAAAAGAAATGAAAAGTGGGTATGACCTTGGCCCACTGCTCTTGGTCGAGGAAAAATTGATTAAAAACTAGGTACAACTATAAAGACTGATTTAGACGGTGCAATGTAATTGCCTATGACTTCAATTAAGTTGAAGCAACAATAAAAGTTACTTTGTTTAAACACCATTTAGACGATGCAAGTCATCTGTTGCATCAATTTTGTTGTATGCCATGTTTGTTTGTTGTATGGCAATTAAATTGCACTGTGTAAATCCGTCTTATTCTAAAATAAATTTTTCAAGCAGACCACATTTAACTTAAATCAATCATACCTTGTTCATGTAAATCTGCCCCACTACATAGGGAACCATTGAAATCACTATCTCCATAGTCATCATTATCATGTGATGAAAAATCTTCGGTCTTCACATCTAATGTATTAGTCTAGAATCAAAACTTATTTTTTAAATAAAGTTGGTAGGCCTGGATAATACCAATGCCATATAAATTATTATAGAACTCAGCTATTGATGATAATAGACATAAATCCATTCTAAAAGGAATGTAAACACATGCTTGCAGCAAAATAATTTTCCCACATTCCAACATCAA
The DNA here is from genome assembly GCA_017933935.1 of Sesamia nonagrioides. Lineage (NCBI taxonomy): Eukaryota > Metazoa > Arthropoda > Insecta > Lepidoptera > Noctuidae > Sesamia > Sesamia nonagrioides. The sequence goes on along the minus strand of JADWQK010000412.1, from coordinate 120,830 downwards.
GCCTCATAGCTCCAACCTCCTATGTAGAAGCATTGTTTATTTCGTTTTTTTTTTTGTATTTGTATAATTTAAGCAAGAAATTAGCAATGTATGTATGTATAAGCAACCTTGTGTAGTATCATGATCAAACTTACTGCAGCTAAAACTTTAGTAGATGTTGAGCTTTCTTTTTTTAATATCCCTTTAAGGAACATATAAGCCTCTTCCGATTTTTTCTTAAATTCATATGCTTTTGACGCTTTTTCTTTACACTCGCAGCAAATTGTTGAAGGCAAGCCATCATTTTTGCTAATCTATTAGAAAGACCAAAAATAATATACTTATTACAAAAGTAGCATACCTTCGTGATTCATCCTACTTATATAAACATGTATGGTTGTTACTGTTGCATAAAAAAACTACCAGAATAACATTTATGGTACTATTTATCCAGACGGGATCTAAAGTAACTTTAGATCCCTTCCATTCCCAACCATTAGCTACACCCTAATGTCACAACTATCAAAATATACAACAATACTCATATACAATTATATTGATACCCAATATGAATACTGAAATTGAACTGCCAAAGCTATATTTTAGTATCATTAGTTATTTATGAAATACATAGTTATCGACTAATGCTAGCCTGAGATGAACATAAAGAGAAGCATATGTATTGATATGATACCATGGGATTATTTGTCACGGCATTCTTATATATTAAATCTCATCCAAATCTGCTGCATGAAATGAAATCTGCTATGCTGTATGAAAGTGTAACAAACATTTTTTATCAGATCTCATCAAGTCTTTTATAAAAGTTATTTACTTTCTTAACTATAAGATTATTGAGAGTTGGCTTTGTGAAAGCTATATTTATTGATACACCCTTCAAGTCTTTTACTGCTCCATAAGTAGAGATATTTTTAGGGTCTCATGTCCAAAGGGACCCCTTAAACCACCATTACACTAAAACACCATTGTCAGTTTGTCTATCACCAGGCTTCATAAAAATAAATAAAAAAAAAAAAAACTAAAATTAAAAAAGCTAAAATTATGTATTTCTGTTGCTGCTATAACAACAAAGACTAAAGCTACTAGATATACTTCCAAATTTAGATACTTTCGCCTTTGCATTTTTTGTATATATTATCTTGATGAACCTTTAATTGGCAAATCGAACTCCCACTTGGCCAGTTTTTTAATGTATTTATTAGGAAATAAAAAAAAAAAAGATAGGCACTGTTGCTAGTCAACATTTATTTTCTAGTTAATATATCCCAGCAAAATAAAAATGATGAATAAATGTAGTGAAAACTTATTTACCACTGAATATGGGAAATGAGTGGGAGCACAAGCTTAATTACCATTTCACGATTCTCTGCTAGCTTATTCTATTTGCTACGCAAGCACAGTTAATCACATTATGTGTCTGTATAGATTTCATAGAAACAAAATCATCATAAAAAAACATGTTTTGTAGAGTTGACACTAATTTGTAAATAAAGTAGTTAGATGGTAATATGTAAAGTTTATAGTAGAGGCTTACAGTAAATCTTGCAAGTTATGAAGAGTAATCTAACAAAAACATCATGTATTCTTATGAAAAACAATAAACAATTCACAACTTCCAATACTGTGGTTCAGAAGATTACCCTACGAAATTCGCCTGCTCTTCAAGTAATTGAAAATTTTAAAAAATAGCTAAATAAATAAAAACCAATATGGCCATGCATTAATTTCGCAAAAACTTGAAAAGGCTCGCCCGGTGTTAATCCTAATTTAAGATAAACATATTATTATTATTATCACTTTTTTATTTTTTAAATAAATTCTAAAAGCGTTCCTTTCGTTTCCAACAAATTTCATTTGGGAAACCATGATTGACTATTGTAATTTTGATGATTTTTACGAATCATTTTATAAGTGACTATTAATTTAACTTATTTTCAGAAGTATATTACAGGCAAGCACGGACACCACAAATACATGAACCTAAAAAAAACAGCAAACGTTGAATAAAAATAAATACCATATATTTCGCATTTTGAGTAAACATTTAAAACTGATCAAATAATATTATGAAAACAACAAACAATATTTTTACCTGTATCCCAGTACTTGATGTTACTACGTAATCTAAAGTGATTGTTGAACCTCGAATAATAATATCAAATAGCGAGTGTAATTCATTATCCTTAGACAAACACGTTCTACACAATTCTTCAATTTTTATTACAGATTCCTGACTAGAGGCCATTTTCTTTCTGATTTAATAATTAATAAAAAGTGACATGATCCGCCCGGGCCGCTCGCCGCAGCGATATTTTTTTAATTTTTTCATGACCATGGATACAAGTCCTTCAGTTTGATACATAAATGGATTTTAACTTCGTAACATATTCTTTTTTTTTTGACGCTGTGAAAATGCATTTACGCACCATACCCCAAAGGGCGTGTGTGGGACTCGCCCAGCTGAAGCCGCGAATACCCACTAAAACCACAGCGGCACAACGACATCGCCTGAGTGGCGGGGTCATGGGAAATCGGCACAGCGTGAACAACCAATCCCCCGCCGGCGATTCCCGCCAAAAGGCGGGCCCACAATGGTCCCCCCATAAGGAGGGGCCGGACTGGGTACGTCTTCTAGTGCGAGAAGACGCAGCAGCCAAGGGTTTTTTAGCGAGGTGTCCTTCCTCTTAGCCCCACTCGTTTACCCGAAAGCAAACAGGGCCCCCAGCTCCTCTCAGTGAGGTGACCGGGTTGCCCGACCGTGACCCGAGGTTCGGGTCACGTCAGCCACCTGGAGTGGTTTTGGTCCGCGCCGGTAAACCGGGAACCCCCATATCTGGGGGCCGTTCCTCTATCCGCCACCTGGGGACGCGTCCGATGGCAGGCCAGAAACGGCACACGGAATTCGTAAGCGTAACGTATCCTAACTTAACCTAACCTATCTCCTTTGGTTTCCCGCGTGAGCCGACTAGGAGGGAGGTTTGGGGTAAAATCAGGATGTGGCCACTATGCTACAATATTTCAATGTTCTTTAAAAATTATTCACTGAATGCACTTTTTACTATAGTATGTCTATAAATTCGTGAAAATGGCTGTTCCTTGAACTAAACATTTTAAAAGTAGGGCAACACAAAGGTGCGTATGACAGAAGGTCACTCAAAACTGAAGCTTTACTTAAGTCTCGTTTGGAGCCTTTTGATTGGTTGAAACTAGTTTTATGTAATGCTTAAACAGAGATCAATGCTTGGGTTTCCTTCTGGAATACGGGCCTAAGGCTGAGGCCGCACTACGGTTAAATCGCGGCGGTTTTTTTCTCGCGACTGATGTTTTCGCTACAAAATGCTCGCGGGAAAAAACCGCAGGTGCGGCCGCTTGCATTAGTCTTCTAGTGGCATAAATTCACGCGATTAAAAACCGCCGCGGTTTAACCGTAGTGCGGCCTCAGCCTTAATCTTACTAAGTACAAGCACATCGGATGTCATCGGCAGTCATCGATTTGTTTTGTGAGTTGTGACTTTTTACTTATTAAAATTTGTATTAATTTTATATTCTATTTAAACAAAACATCGAAGAAATGTGTTAAATTGTTGTGTGTGCAAACCGGAATGGAGCTCGGGAAATTATATTTATAGTTTATCATCAATGTTTGAGATAAACGGTGTGCGGTCGTTTGTTGCCCAGAAATGTAGAGAAGTGAGAGCACACAACGCGCACTAAAGTTCACCATGTGCATTGCGTAGCGTGGGACGCCCTTGGGCGAGATGGGGCGACGACATCAAAAAGGTGGCTGGTAGTGGCTGGCGGAGAACTGCTCAGGATCGAGCTTGTAGGCGTGCCATGAAAGAGGCCTATGTCCAGCAGTGGACGAGTAAAGGCTGATGATGATGATGATCAATGTTTGTTAGTACACCATCATCAAATATCAAATATGAATGATATTTATGTTTGAACAGTTGCTAAAACAGGTATATAATCATGTTACTGTTTGTTTTTATCTACTAGAAGTTTAAAATTTACTAAGTAACCGACTTTAAAACTAAAATGAGGATTGTTTACTTTATAAAATATTAAAAATAAATTTAAAAACAATTACATTGCGCATTTGTAGCACAGAGCAAGTAATCACTACGTTTTATTTGTAGGTTAGATTGGAAATATAAATAGTTTTGATAATTTAGGTGATTTAATGTACCGCTGATTTGAAAAATGAATTATATCATGTTCGTAATTAAAAATTAGTGCTATCCATCTTCTGATAGAAATTACTTAAAATTTTATTTTTAATCTTTCTGGAAAATGTCACAGTAAACCCTTCATCAAGTTATGTATGAGTTGACATGACAGCAGTGGCAGAGACGTTGTTACTTGTTAGTGACGCAGCTGACAATGAAAATACTTTATAACGAAGAATATTTGGAATCAGATGATGAAAGCAATTATTATGTTTTGGAATAATTTTCATTACCTAGTAAATGCACGTTAATAATTATAATAATTAATATGTATGTTTTTTTTTTTATTATTTTACTCATTTTAATTAAACGCCAGAGACCATAGATTTGTGTTTTCATTAAAACCAGTTTTGCTTCTAGTACAAATAAATGTGCTAGTATCAAAATGATTTCAGACAAGTCAACAGGGTTGCTATATGCACGACCGCAGCGCCCTCATTTATATTCACGACTTCATAGACGGACGACACATAAATCACGCGCTTTTATTTAGTAGACAACATTAAGAACAATTTTATAACTCGCGCAGATAAAGAAAAGATCTGAAATGGCGGCGGATACTTATGGTACGGTTGACAAAACATGCCATTGTTCAATCACAAACCAAATACTAAGATAGTAAAATGTCAAATTTATAAATATTGTTATTTATACTTATCGTAAATTTGACATTTTACTTGTTTGTTGTTGTGTTTATTTTTATTGTTGTTTTTGTTGAGTTTGATTGTTCAAATTCAACAAAAACAACAATATCAACAAAAACAACAAAATAACAGAGACTTTAGCGGAACGAAATTAACAATAACTCGGAGTGCATCAAAGTAGCTTGGAAAGCGAATCCTGAATTCCTGATCGTTTATTTTTTTTTTGCAGCGCTTACTTCACTGTGTGAGTATAGACAGCGATAGAGAGTGAGTGAGAACGCATGCGAGCGGACGCCATTTACAGATCTTTTCTTTATCTGCGCGAGTTATAAAAGTCCAATGAAAAATGGGCGTGACACTCAGCTTGACTTTCCCGCCAAAACTCGCCGCAGCGCTTACTGACCAGTATTGCCAACTGCAAAAGTTCTGATTTCCACGACCGATCAAATCAACAAAAAAACGATCTCATAACATAAAAAATATATTTTTCGAACCTTGGTTTGGTCTTGGATCACTATTATTACTATGGTGGCCATTAAACTTTCAATCTGACTAGGTCACTGGGCAGAAGTTAAACTGCACCACTGTTTTTTTGTTTCATAAGTACTGAGGATAGCAAGTTAAGCTACCCCAAACTGTCAGATATTCCCAATCAACCTTGAGCCTCAATGCTTTAGGGATAAACTTGTAAATCTATTATGGAAACTTGACAGATTTTAGTATACACTTTCTATAAAGTCGTGAAATTAATGTTACTGGAACAAAAAAAAATTAAAATAGGGTAACACTAAGGGCCTGCGTAGACGACGAAGTTAGCTCGCGGCGGAGAAAAAAGTAGGCTCTGCGAATAAAAAATGTCCACCGCGAACTCAACGCACACGGTGTGCGGTCGTTTGTTGCTCAGAAATGTAGAGAAGTGAGAGCACACAACGCGCACTAAAGTTCACCATGTGCATTGCTTCGCCGAGTTACAAGAGTTCTATTTTATTTGGGGACTCCCCATACCTATCCTCTGTTTTTTAATCTCGTAGACTAAATTGACACATGCAAATGTCAAATTTACATTATTAATTTTGTACTAGTACGTTTTTAATAAGTACCTACACATTATTTCAGGATAACTTATTGTAAAAAAACGATACTTGATTTTATGAACGCTAAGTTTCGGCACTATTTAAAGAATTGCAATAAACTGCCAACACTCGTAATGTCAGTTTAGTCTACGAGATTAAAAAACAGAGTATAGGTCCGGTCCGCTATCTGCATCTCCTCGGTTAGGGCCTGCGCAGACGACGGAGTTTTCTCCGTGGCGGAGAAAAAAGTACGCTCCGCAAATAAAAAGTCCACCGAAGATTTACGGCGAACTCAACGCACACGGTGTGCGGACATTTGTTGCCCAGAAAGGTAGAGAAGTGAGAGCACACAACGCGGACTAAAGTCCGCCATGTGCGTTGCTTCGCCGAGTCACGCGAGTTCTATATTATTCGCAGACTCCCCAATACTTTTGTCCGGTCCGCTCTCTGCATGTCCTCGGTTACTCGGGGGACTTTTTGTACGCGATACTTTTAATCCCTCGTTTGCGTTACTCGTAACATCAATGTCTTACGATTTTGAAATTGATTCAAGGATGACGGCGGCTATGACCAAAGAACATTGGCATAAAACACAATTATGCTTTAGACTGATTGTTAAAAATTAAGCCTGTACGTGTTTTTTTTAAATAAATTGTTGAAAATTAGGTTTGTTCGTTTTACAGAAAAACCTTTTTAGTTTACTCTAGTACTGCGATTCGAAAAATGTTAAAATTCGAATAAAAAGAAAAATGAGGTCTGTCTGGTCATCGGTATCAAAAATGTTTGACTGCTGTAAAAATGCAAAAAATAATTTATTAATATTAAAGAACGTGGTTTGTAATTAGATAGTCGTGTATACAATATGTTAAGAAAACCCTGTCCGACAAGTGAAGGTATTATTAGGTATCGATAACTGATTCTACTAATGCCTACAAAACCTGGCTAAACTTAAAAAAAAATTCCCCCTAAAAAATTAATAACTTAAATAAAATAAATAGGTAATTTCATGGCAACACAGGCACAGTTCATAACCTCAGTTGACCTCATGCATGTAGGTATAGGTAATTTATCCACGTTTATCGAGTCTCGAAACAAATGATGAGGCAGCTCGTGAAAAGAACTTTTTTTTTTTAAGTAGGAAGGTCGTCTGACTCTCCAAATGTATCATTTCATTCGATGAGCATAATCGCTGAGGCGGAGATGTTGTTCCATATTAATTTAAAAAATTAATTTATAAATTTCGTTCACTAATAACGATACAAGTCCAGCTGGTACCGTCGCACGAGATTAGCACGGACATGCACACAAATAAAAATCAAGTGGTGTCAAATCCGCGCTGACCACAGTTGGTCCGCCCTTACCAAACCACTGCTCGCCGAACTGATAATGGAGGTTCTCACGTACAGGACAAAGATATGGTGACGCACCGTCATACTGGAACCACATTGACCACAATCACCTGATCACAACACAGCAGTTGCTGCTACCTTCCATCAGCATATTACATTACACTACATTAGGAAACGACATGATCACACAATACACGAATAGTCTTCACTAGAGCGATGTTTACGCGTAACTGATAATTTAAAGTAAAAATGATTTTTATTTTTAAAATTGTACCTACGCGGCTGGGCCTCGCGGCATCCTTTGAGTAAGGATGTGTAAGTAATCAAAATATTGATTTTCGATGAAAACAATTTACTCGTCTATTTTTGTTATCGATTTAGTATTGTAGTTTCTCATTCTCATTCTAGATTCAACATCGCATGGAATTGTTTAGAACTTTTACAAAACTTAAATTAGTTAGATACACTGCTGTAAATGAAAATCATGCCAAATTTTACTAAAATTGTGTTTCATAAGTCCTTCTCGTTTCTGTTTACTAATACTTGTGTTATAATAATGTTATTAGTAGGTAATTAATCGATAAACAAACAAAAGTACTTTTACCATTGGGTAATCTGTGTTTTTAACAAATCATTCAACCAGATACAATTTTCGATTGCGATAAAAAAACGTTATTACGCAAAAATTAGTGCATCACTAGTTATTTCTTTTACGTCGCCGACAAAGCTCACGCGCGACGCCGCCAAAGAAATAAATAATCTAACAAAACAATAAAAGGAAAGCCGACAATTATACCGCCTAAAATGGTGTTGTCATTTTTTTAAAAACACCAAATTTTGGGGAAGTTAGCGTAAATTCGCGGGGAAAAAAGATAGTTTTAAAATTGATTAGTATTGTTACTATGATGATTATGCAAAATTTCAAATTTTATTTGGTCATGTGATTGCCTAACCTTTGTTATCCTTATGGGTCGGACAGGGTTTTCTTTACATATTGTATATGTGATAATATAATGATTGGAGCTTATTGCATTTTTCATTCCTTTACTTCTCGTATTTCGGACGATCTAAGGCAGAATACATAAGAGGTAAAATAGTCCAGAATATTACTTCTATTTTAACATGGTAGCAGAGCGTGGTTGCTGAAATAGAGAGGAAGGAGTATATTAGATAGATTTAAATTATGGAAGGAAAGGAAGAATTGAGATTACCTATATTTGATGGTACTAACTATGAGCAATGGAAATTCAGATTGAAATTGTTACTGCAATTAAAGAACTGCGAGCAGGCCATAGAGCAGGAAGTAAAGACGGAGCCTATGACGGAAAATGATTGGAAAAAGGTAGATTTGAAGGCTCAAAACTATGTAGTTAACAGTATCAGTAACTCGCAGCTAGATATTATAATAGCTGAAGGAACTGCATATAAAATGATAAAAAAACTAGATGACATGTATTTGATTAAAGGATGTGCCAACAAATTGTTACTTAAAAGAAAGATATTGCAAACGAAATTTAAAGATGGGAACCCGCTGGAATTCTTTCAGACATTTGAAAAGCAAATAAATGATTTAAAAGGAGCAGGAGAAAAAGTTACTGATGAAGACAAATTAAACTATTTATTGTTGGCCCTACCATCCAAATTTGAAAACATTGTGAATATTGTAGACACTTTACCTAAAGTAAGTCAAACTGTTGAATATGTTAAGTCAAAACTGTTACTGGAGTATAAAAAGAAAGAAACAGAGAACGTTGAATGTAGTGAGCAGACATTTGCAAGTACCAGTTCGTTCAAACAAACTTGTTACGAATGTAATAGAGAAGGACACTTTAAAAGAGATTGTCCTAAATTGAAAAATAGGTCAGCGTGGACAATACCGTGGAAGATTCCATAGAGGTGGACGAGGTTATCGAAGCTACCGAGGACGTAACTACAGAGGTTATAGAGGACTGCGAGGTAACAACTATAATAACGATCCTACAGCAGGAATTTCGTCGGTTGGCTTCAACGTCGAAGTGCTGACAGCTGAAGCAAATACAGTGAATTGGCTCCTGGATAGCGGCTGTAGTGACCACATCGTGAACGATGACAGATACTTTTGTGAGTATAAAAAGTTAGACAATCCAGTAAATATTAGAGTAGGTGATGGTTTTCCTTTAAAATCGGAAAAGATAGGAAAGATTACAATGCATTGTTATGCAAACTATCAATTGCACAAAATTGATATTGACAATGTTTATTATGTCCCTAATATGAAAAGAAACTTGCTTAGTGTATCCAGTATTGTGAATAGAGGGAACATGATTAAATTCCAAAATGAAATTGCTAATATATATAGTTCGCAATATAAGTTAGTAGCTGTAGCTAGAAAAAAGAATAAATTGTATGAACTAGAAGGTAAAATAAGTAGCGATAAATATGTAAATACAAATGTACAAGAAATGTCGTTGAAAGAGAAATGGCATCGAATGCTTGGTCACGTTAATTATTCAAAATTAAAAGAAATGTGTAGGCATAAATTATTAACCGGATTACCTGACAGACTAAACGGGAATTACATACAGTGTGAAATTTGTTTACAAAACAAGATGACGAATTTACCCTTCGAAAATAATAGACGTAGAGCTACGGAAATTTTAGAAATCGTACATACTGATGTGAATGGACCAATTACTCCGGTAGGTTATAATGAACAAATATATTTCGTTTCATTTATTGATGATTACAGCAGACATGCTGCAGTGTGTGTGATTAAAAATAAAAGTGAAGTGTTTGATTGCTTCAGAACTTATGTGAATCGGATGCAAAACCAAACAGGAAAGCGAGTGAAGGAAATAAGGTGTGATAGAGGCCGTGAATACTTCAATAGAGATTTTATAATTTTGCAAAAGAAAACGGAATATTTTTGAATCCTGGACCAGCTTATACTCACGAACTTAATGGAACTGCTGAAAGATATAACAGAACAATTATGGATAGAGCACGATGCTTAATGACAGAAGCAAAATTAGATAAAAAATACTGGCCTGAATATGTACTTACAGCAGCTTATTTAGGAAATAGAATTTTGACAAATACTGCGGAAAAGAAAAGCCCGTTTGAAATATTTTATAGAAGGAAACCAGACGTAAAGTATTTGAGATTATATGGTAGTAAATGTTTTGTCCGTGTACCTGAAGAAAAAAGAACTTCAAAGTTAAACCCAAAAGGGGTGAAAGGATGTTTAGTAGGCTATACAGATACAGGGTACAAGGTGTTGGTAGATAATGAAATTATTATTAGTCGACATGTTATTTTTATTGATTCAGAAGCAAAAGTATTTAAATATCAGTCTTATCCAAATCATGATACAGATAATGAGGATAGTAATGGTGAAAATAGGAACATGAATGAAGACAAAGAAAGAACACAGATAAATGAAAATGAGAAATTAAGGGAACATACTGACAATAATGATGAATTTTTTGATACAGTTGAAGGTGAAGAAAATGAAAGAGAGAAATCTAATGTTGAGGAGGTGAGCGAACCAAGTCGCCCAAGAAGGGAAAGAAAATTACCTGCAAGATTGAACGATCACATTTTATATGTAAATGTGATGTGATGTAAGTGTACCAGAAACGTACGAGGAAGCAATTAGTAGTCCTCAAGCAAATTTGTGGAAAAATGCAATGAATAATGAAATTAATAGTTTAGAACAAAATGAAACATGGCAAATAGTTGATGAACCAATAAATAAAAATATAATCGAAGTAAAATGGATTTTTCGAATTAAATCTAATGGCATATATAAAGCGCGCGTAGTAGCAAAAGGTTTTCAACAAGTTTATGATGAATATGAAGAGATTTACTCTCCTGTTGCTAGAATGACTACAATGAAAGCTTTGATGTCAACTGCTTGTGTAAGAGGTTGGCATATAGAATGTATGGATGTAGAGACAGCTTTCTTGAATGGAACTATTAAATCAGAAGTTTATATTTATCCACCAGACGGTTACAAAGTTAAAGACAACAAAGTATGCAAACTAAGAAAAGCATTATATGGATTGCGAGAGAGTCCAAGAGACTGGTATGAGTGTTACAATGAATTTATGCTCAGCATTAATTTTAAAAGATCTAATTATGATTATTGTTTGTATACAGGGTGTATCAATAGTGAAAAAGTATACCTATGTCTATACGTGGATGACATTTTGATTTGTGCCGAAAAAGAGAACACGATTAGGAAAGTTAAACAACTGTTGAGTGATAGATTTCGGATGAAGGATTTAGGAAAAGTAAAACAATATTTAGGTATTGATATTGATTATAAGCCGGAACTTAAAATAATGTTTTTGAGTCAGTGCAAATATATAGAAAGTTTGGCAGAAAAATATAATATAAAAGATTCTAAGAAATATGAGACACCGATGGAGCAGAATTTATCAATTGAAAATGGAGAAATAAATTATGATTTGAAGTACAGAAATTTGATTGGAGCTCTATTATATGTTGCTAGTGCGACGCGACCAGATGTTTCGTATAGCGTAAACTTTATGAGTCGTTTTCAAAATCATTATAGCGTCACACATTATAATTATGCATTACGGATTCTAAAGTATTTATATCATTCCCGAAATTTGGCACTTAATTTTAATGCGGAATATGATGATTGCTTAGATGCATTTGTAGATGCTGATTGGGCTGCGGATAAAAATGACAGAAAGTCAACTACAGGAATTATATTAAGAGTGTTTAATAATCCAGTGATGTGGAAGACCCATAAACAAAGAATAGTGTCAAGAGCATCAACTCATGCGGAATATTATGCGTTAGCCGATTGTGTAACAGAAGTTTTACCAGTGATAGGCATATTAGGTGATTTAAATGTTAAAATTTCCAAACCAGTTAAAATTTATGAAGATAATAGTGGTGCCATATCCCTTTCAAAGAACGGTAAATTTTGTAAATACTCTAAACATATTGACGTAAGCTATCACTTTGTAAATGATTATGAAAAAAAGAAAGTAATTGATGTGACAAAGATAAACACTGATGATCAATTGGCAGATATTTTGACAAAGGCGTTGGGCAAATCAAAATTTCAAAAACTGAGACAACTGATTAACGTTTATTAAGAAATTGTAATTTAATGATACTGATTGTTTATTGAATGTGATATTGTTGTGTATTCGTGTAGGTTATGTTTTTATGTTTTTCTATAAAACTCAAGGAGGTGTGTTGAAAATAAGGTTTGTTCGTTTTACAGAAAAACCTTTTTAGTTTACTCTAGTACTGCGATTCGAAAAATGTTAAAATTCGAATAAAAAGAAAAATGAGGTCTGTCTGGTCATCGGTATCAAAAATGTTTGACTGCTGTAAAAATGCAAAAAATAATTTATTAATATTAAAGAACGTGGTTTGTAATTAGATAGTCGTGTATATATGTGATAATATAATGATTGGAGCTTATTGCATTTTTCATTCCTTTACTTCTCGTATTTCGGACGATCTAAGGCAGAATACATAAGAGGTAAGATAGTCCAGAATATTACTTCTATTTTAACATAAATAAACGATTATTATTCAATATCGAGCTTTTCTTTAGAAATACCGATTTTAAGTACTAATATACCGATTTTTACTGGCAATTCTACCTAGTGATTACTTGCTCTGTGTTCTACTCAAAGAAATTGTATAAATACCTAGAACGTTGGCGAGCCGGCAAAGGCGTTCCTAGAAAGAGAAACGCACGAAGGACCCCTGTGTCCCTTTCTAGTAGGGTGTACACAGTTCATAAGAAAATTGGGATATTTAATAAACTTCAAAAAAAAAATTTTATTGAAAATCTAATAACAGTAAGAGGTGTAGCTACAAAATAAAACATGAACTTTATTTATATTGTATACTAGCGACCCGATCCGGCTTCGCTCGAATAAATGTATTATATTAGGTATATAAAACTTTATCTTGAATCACTCTATCTATTAAAGAAAAGCGCATCCCGTTACTTAGTTTTATGGATCTAAACATACATAGGGACAGTTACAGGCTTGCGTTTCCCCTGTGCGCCGCAGCCTCAATGTCTCTGTAATATCTTCGAAAATATTTATTAAATTACATACTGTAAAAGACATTATTGATATATATAAAATGCAAAATGAATTTAGTGAATAAGGTTTTCAGTACGTTGACTTAATAGAAACGCTTGGGGAACGCAAGTCATACCCACGCTCACGCACCTCCTCGGTACTCTAGCTAGCAGTCTAGCTAGTAGTCACGCACGCACCGTGGTGATAAGTGCAGGCGCGCTACGTTGCGTAATATAATTAAAAAATAACAAAAGGCATGTTCAAGAAATCAACACATTTATTTATACAAAGTTTTACAGACGTAACAAATATAATACACTTTGAAAGACAAAAAATTGATAACCATCATACCGCAAATGTATAAAACCTTGTTTTAGTTGTTGGTTCAAATGGAATAACTTCATGCCATTATTCTCGAATTCCATCATCACTTGGAACACTGCAAGAAAATTATGTTCACCAACAATCAATAAATATCGAACCGAATGAAGCGTTTCGCCTCGTCCTTTATACCGCGTACATCAAGGGACTGGAACAATTTGCCAGCCGGCGGAGTTTCTAAGGCTAGAGTGAATAGGCTCTTAATAAACTAGTGCGCTTTACCATCAACGATTGCGTCACTGCTTACCATCAGGCGGGATTGCGGTCAAGCGCTAGTTTATATATATTTTTTAAATTATTATAAACTAGTGCTTGACTGCAATCCCGCCTGGTGGTAAGCAGTGATGCAATCGTTGATGGTAAAGCGCACTAGTTTATTAAAATTAGGAATAGGAAGGATGACGAATTGACGACATTTGAGCGAGGTGATGCAATGTTAAACCCAACAACACGACCAACGATGCTGCGCCAGAGGGAGATTGATCTGGAGACTCTCCACGACCAAATCTCCGACACAACAACATTTGGCGCATCGTACCCGGCACACATCGCAACACAACTGCTCAGACCCGTCCTCCGTACGGCTTCACCAAACATCATGCCGGAACACGACGAATCGCTTGGCAAAATAATAATAATAATAAAATTGTTAGGTTAGTTATTCAAGTAGGTTAAACTTTTTGTAAAAGTGTAAGGTAAGTATAGCTAATACAGATAGTTGACATACCTTCACTGATACACTGTTACATTTTCTTTAGGACATATTGGGTATAAAATAATTTATTATAATTTTCAAGAAAATATACAATTTGTTTCTAGTAAGACTGAGGCCGCACTACGATTTTTATCAGCTAGCGGTTACCGCTACGGAGACCGCTACAACCGCGAAACCGCTTGAGACGCACACACCACGATTAAAAAACGCGGAACGACCCGCAGTCTGGATTTCGAGGTAGCAGTACGTGTTGTTGCTCCGATACTAAAAAATAGAAAAAAAAGACGTCAACGCAAATTTCGTAAATATTGAATCCATCCACTTACTGTGCGTAGATTTGAGAAAGGTTTCTTTCATAAGAAGTATCAAAGCTTAAGAGACCATCCTGATAATTTCTTTAATTACTATAGGATGTCAGTAGCCAGCTTCATTTCGACCTTATGAGTTCCACAGCAATTTGACTTCTTAAATATTTATATACCTACATTATGTAATCTTGAAATAAATAAACTGTAATTAAATAAACTTATTTTTTTCTCTCAGCCTCCGACAGTGTCATCCAATTATTTACTACGTGTTGAAACATTTCCTACCAAAGTTTTTTTTTTATATTTCTATCGCTATATTGAAGCAAAGTAGTGTCGTATAAAGCTAGTCTTTTCTGTACTTCCACGATATTTTTTTGAGATAAACTTTCCTATTCTGTTTCGTTAAAAACAGACTCCGACTCGGTGCACGACATGGTTGAAATTGCGCGCAAAAGCTCTACTCTGCAAGACGGTCTATCGAAAACTGACCAAAAACCGCCCGCGGTTAACGCAAGTGCGTGCGCATCAACTAAGTTCTATAGATTACAAAATTTGGCGCGGTTTTTACCCGCGATCATTTTGTAGCAAATCACGATTTTAAAATCAGTCGCGGGAAAAAACCGCAGGTGCGGCCGCTTGCATTAATTTTCTAGGGGTACAAATTCACGCGGTTAAAAACCGCGTCGGTTTAACCGTAGTGCGGCCTCGGCCTTAGTCTATATTTTTTTAACAAACTTAAAAAAGGAAGATGTTCTTTGTTCAGCTGTCTTGTCTTTTTTATAGAACATTATACTCACCCTACACAAAAAAAAAATTGCATCAACCATATTGATTAATTAACTCAATATGTCATCGGTGTTGCCATTTAATAGTTTATACTATCTGCTAATATTGTTTTATTTGTATTTATTGATCACAATTCTTTTTCTTTCTTTTCTTTTTACGGACAAATCACACAGATTGAGCTAGCCCCAAAGTAATTTCGAGACTTGTGTTATGGGATACTAACTCAACGATACTATATATAATAGATACATAATATATAGATAAACAGCCAAGACCCAGGCCAATTAGGAAAAGACCGTTTTAGACAATAAATGCATTGATCAAATGTTGAGGTAAGCAACCGCTTAAATAACTAACTAGAAATAACTAACTACTTATTTTAATGCTTAAACAATCACGAGTCACTGATATAATATTGTATAACAGCGTAAATAACAAAACGAGTGGATGAAGTTTACGTATCAACCAAGTTACCAAATAGTAGTTTCATTTCACACTGGCAGTCTGCGGGAAAGGGACACAGGGTCCTTTCGATGCCTTTCATTCGGAACTTTAGGTATTTATGCGTAAGCTTTATGGCAATATAAGCTTTTAAAAGTAGGTTTATTTTTGAATGTTGTTGTTTAGATATTATTATTACTCGTAAGAATTCTTTTATTATAATATCTTTGGTTCTACCGTACTCGCTCTTTGACGTTCGAGACCACTTAAAATACTCTGTGCTGCAGGGTTCCCAACTTAGGGGTTTTCCCCCCAGATTTAGGGGGTAAATTATTTATTTACTAATTATTTTTGTAATTTACTATATTAATATTTATTTCTTGGCTAATGACTCATCATCAGCCCCTACTCGTCCACTGCCGGACATTGGCCACCTTCATAGCATGCCAACAAGCTCGATCCTGAGCAGTTCTCCGCCAGCCACTACTAGCCACCTTTTTGATGTCGTCGCTCCATCTCGCCCAAGGGCGTCCGACGCTACGTTTGCCGAGACGCGGTCTCCACTCGAGGGCTCGTTTACCCCAACGGTTGTCGGTCCTGCGGCATATGTGACCAGCCCATTGCCACTTCAGCTTGCTAATCCTCTCAGCTATGTCGGTGACTCTGGTCCTCTGTCGGATCACCTCATTACTGATGCGGTCCTTCAGAGAGACGCCCAACATAGCCCGCTCCATAGCTCGCTGAGTGACTTTAAACTTATGGACTAGTCTGACCGTTAGTGTCCACGTCTCGGCTCCGTAAGTCATGACGGGTAGGACGCACTGGTTGAAGATTTTTGTCTTCAAACATTGGGGTATGGGTGACGAAAATACCCGACGAAGTTTACCAAACGCTGCCCATCCCAGCTGGATGCTAATGACTGCTGGTCCGATTTATATTAAATCGAAATGATGGATCTTGTGTAACATTTAATCCATCCAATAAAATGTTATAATTCAATGTCACTATGTATGATTAAAAAAAATCTGAATCTTCAGATGAAGACGAAATATTTAATGTATTAAATAACCTACAATAAAGATTTTGAAACGTATTACAGTCATCATCATCTCAGCGTTAATCCCAGTCGCATCCGATGCTTTTTTCAGCTTTGGAGTCTGGGGTCTGCTTTACCAATCTAACTGCTGTTTTTGGCTAAACCTAGATATTTTCCGTGAAGCGACTGCCGTCTGACACCCACACCACACCACACCCCGAAGGCGATATCTAAGCATTGCAATTAAACCAATTGTTAGACTTTTGAGGGCTTTAACAACCCGTAACGACTGCCACTAGATGTTCGTATGCCAACGGCTTAACGTGCTTTCTGAGACACGACCAGACCACTGAAAATATATTCATGCATACAAATATGTGCGGGGATCGAACCCGCGCCTCCTTGCGCAACGGCCGCGTTCGCTATCGCTACGCCACGTAGGCTGTCATGAAATATATAATAAAAAGACATTATTGATATATATAAAATGCAAAATGAATTTAGTGAATAAGGTTTTCAGTACGTTGACTTAATAGAAACGCTTGGGGAACGCAAGTCATACCCACGCTCACGCACCTCCTCGGTACTCTAGCTAGCAGTCTAGCTAGTAGTCACGCACGCACCGTGGTGATAAGTGCAGGCGCGCTACGTTGCGTAATATAATTAAAAAATAACAAAAGGCATGTTCAAGAAATCAACACATTTATTTATACAAAGTTTTACAGACGTAACAAATATAATACACTTTGAAAGACAAAAAATTGATAACCATCATACCGCAAATGTATAAAACCTTGTTTTAGTTGTTGGTTCAAATGGAATAACTTCATGCCATTATTCTCGAATTCCATCATCACTTGGAACACTGCAAGAAAATTATGTTCACCAACAATCAATAAATATCGAACCGAATGAAGCGTTTCGCCTCGTCCTTTATACCGCGTACATCAAGGGACTGGAACAATTTGCCAGCCGGCGGAGTTTCTAAGGCTAGAGTGAATAGGCTCTTAATAAACTAGTGCGCTTTACCATCAACGATTGCGTCACTGCTTACCATCAGGCGGGATTGCGGTCAAGCGCTAGTTTATATATATTTTTTAAATTATTATAAACTAGTGCTTGACTGCAATCCCGCCTGGTGGTAAGCAGTGATGCAATCGTTGATGGTAAAGCGCACTAGTTTATTAAAATTAGGAATAGGAAGGATGACGAATTGACGACATTTGAGCGAGGTGATGCAATGTTAAACCCAACAACACGACCAACGATGCTGCGCCAGAGGGAGATTGATCTGGAGACTCTCCACGACCAAATCTCCGACACAACAACATTTGGCGCATCGTACCCGGCACACATCGCAACACAACTGCTCAGACCCGTCCTCCGTACGGCTTCACCAAACATCATGCCGGAACACGACGAATCGCTTGGCAAAATAATAATAATAATAAAATTGTTAGGTTAGTTATTCAAGTAGGTTAAACTTTTTGTAAAAGTGTAAGGTAAGTATAGCTAATACAGATAGTTGACATACCTTCACTGATACACTGTTACATTTTCTTTAGGACATATTGGGTATAAAATAATTTATTATAATTTTCAAGAAAATATACAATTTGTTTCTAGTAAGACTGAGGCCGCACTACGATTTTTATCAGCTAGCGGTTACCGCTACGGAGACCGCTACAACCGCGAAACCGCTTGAGACGCACACACCACGATTAAAAAACGCGGAACGACCCGCAGTCTGGATTTCGAGGTAGCAGTACGTGTTGTTGCTCCGATACTAAAAAATAGAAAAAAAAGACGTCAACGCAAATTTCGTAAATATTGAATCCATCCACTTACTGTGCGTAGATTTGAGAAAGGTTTCTTTCATAAGAAGTATCAAAGCTTAAGAGACCATCCTGATAATTTCTTTAATTACTATAGGATGTCAGTAGCCAGCTTCATTTCGACCTTATGAGTTCCACAGCAATTTGACTTCTTAAATATTTATATACCTACATTATGTAATCTTGAAATAAATAAACTGTAATTAAATAAACTTATTTTTTTCTCTCAGCCTCCGACAGTGTCATCCAATTATTTACTACGTGTTGAAACATTTCCTACCAAAGTTTTTTTTTTATATTTCTATCGCTATATTGAAGCAAAGTAGTGTCGTATAAAGCTAGTCTTTTCTGTACTTCCACGATATTTTTTTGAGATAAACTTTCCTATTCTGTTTCGTTAAAAACAGACTCCGACTCGGTGCACGACATGGTTGAAATTGCGCGCAAAAGCTCTACTCTGCAAGACGGTCTATCGAAAACTGACCAAAAACCGCCCGCGGTTAACGCAAGTGCGTGCGCATCAACTAAGTTCTATAGATTACAAAATTTGGCGCGGTTTTTACCCGCGATCATTTTGTAGCAAATCACGATTTTAAAATCAGTCGCGGGAAAAAACCGCAGGTGCGGCCGCTTGCATTAATTTTCTAGGGGTACAAATTCACGCGGTTAAAAACCGCGTCGGCTTAACCGTAGTGCGGCCTCGGCCTTAGTCTATATTTTTTTAACAAACTTAAAAAAGGAAGATGTTCTTTGTTCAGCTGTCTTGTCTTTTTTATAGAACATTATACTCACCCTACACAAAAAAAAAATTGCATCAACCATATTGATTAATTAACTCAATATGTCATCGGTGTTGCCATTTAATAGTTTATACTATCTGCTAATATTGTTTTATTTGTATTTATTGATCACAATTCTTTTTCTTTCTTTTCTTTTTACGGACAAATCACACAGATTGAGCTAGCCCCAAAGTAATTTCGAGACTTGTGTTATGGGATACTAACTCAACGATACTATATATAATAGATACATAATATATAGATAAACAGCCAAGACCCAGGCCAATTAGGAAAAGACCGTTTTAGACAATAAATGCATTGATCAAATGTTGAGGTAAGCAACCGCTTAAATAACTAACTAGAAATAACTAACTACTTATTTTAATGCTTAAACAATCACGAGTCACTGATATAATATTGTATAACAGCGTAAATAACAAAACGAGTGGATGAAGTTTACGTATCAACCAAGTTACCAAATAGTAGTTTCATTTCACACTGGCAGTCTGCGGGAAAGGGACACAGGGTCCTTTCGATGCCTTTCATTCGGAACTTTAGGTATTTATGCGTAAGCTTTATGGCTAAAGATGGGCGGGTGGGTAAAAAATGGGTAGGTAAAAATTGGTAAAAAAGGGTAGAATAGGTAAAAATTAAAAAATACCCATTTTTACCGGGTATTTATAATAAATACCGGGTATAAAATGAGTTGTTATTTAATTGGCTTCGTCATCAATAATACGATCAGGTACTGGAGTGCTTTGGGGTCCTACCACCATCTTTGGGACCCAAGTTAACCCCACCTGCCTGACGGTGCACCCGCTGACTTACGGATGGAGTGCTGACGCCAGTTTTCCCTTCGGAGCTGAGTGGTCTGACAACAGTCGCACCCGTAAAAGCAAAACAAGCCAAACTAATAATAGTTTGGCTTGTTTTGCTATTCATAAGAATAGGAAAGGAAGAAATGCACGTGACACAGTTAGGGCGCCGCCGCAAACGGCGCGCAGGAGCTACGCCCGACTCCTGTGACCTGTGGGCTAGATCTAACGTGTCAGAGGCGGACACGGCTGAAGAAGCGAGCCAAAACCAGGAAAATCCGTTGTGCTTTTCCTGGTGTGGTGACGCCGAAAGTATGTTGTTCTGGATCCAGCTCGAAGGACAGTTTCACGGGATACCGTTATCCCAGCGAGTGGTTCTGGGTGGTGATTTGAACAGTCATGTGGATGAGAAGAGTCTCGGGCTTGAGCGTGTTCACGGCGGCTTTGGGCACGGCGGCCGCACCGCAGAAGGAAACAACATTCTCCAAACGTGTGCAGCCGCTAACCTTGCAATCGTGAACACCTACTTCAAAAAGAAGCAGGAGCACATTGTCACCTTTCGCAGCGGGCGAAGCGCTACCCGAATAGACTTTCTACCAACTAGGAGACACCATATCGGCAAAGCAGCCAACTGCAAAGTCATAGCCGGTGAGAGTCTCACTGGACAATACCGCCTCCTTGTCATAGATCTCTGCGTAACGGCCCATCGTAGACCACCAGATTTGGTGGCGGCTGCTTGATGAAATAAGTCCTAGGAGTTCGCATCGGTTATTAGAGATAAGTGCGCTGGACCGATGAAGAATATGTCCAAGACCATTGGGGCAGGATCCAGGCAACTATTATTGGGGCGGCGCGGGTGGTGCTCGGAGTCTCTAAGGGCGGCCGCAAACGTGAAAAGGAGACCTGGTGGTGGGACGACACAGTCCAGAGGAAGACTAGGGTGAAGAAAGCCCTCTTTAAAACGTGGCATCCAGATCGCGACGCATATAAGGTTGGCAAACGTGCCACTAAAAGCGTTGTAGCCAGAGCCAGAGCCAGACCACTTGCAAGCGCTTTAAGAGAAGTAGGAATCATCTGAGGGGCAAAAGATCTTTTCCAAATTGGCATGTTCCAGGGTCAAAGCGGCATAGGATATATCCAAGTGCCGTTGTGTAAAAGACCCTACTGCAAAGACAGGCAACCTGCTATGCAAAGACCTCACGGTGAAGGAGAGATGGCGCTTGTACTTCCACGAGCTGCTGAATAAGCAGTACCAAGAGGTGCAGACACGGAAATTCATTCCAAATCTTGAATTAGTGCCCCCGATAACGCCCGAGGAAGTCCAAACGACTTTTCGTCGCATGGCAAATCGGAAAGCTGTCGGAACTGACGGAGTCCCCATTGAGGCCTGGAAGGCGATGGGTCCTCGCGATGCGGGCATGTTAACTAACCTTCTGACCCGCGTGTTCCTGATCGGCAGAATTTCAAGCCAATGGGGACTGAGTATTATTACTCCAGTCTTCAAAGGCAAGGGTTCGGTACACACCCTGAAGAATTTTGAGAGGATTATAGACTCTCAGATTCGGCAGGAGTATGCTGTCCCGGGAGTGTCAATATGGGTTTCGTCCAGGGTACGGAACCATGGATTCTATATTAACACTAAGGTTCACCATGGAGAGATACAGATTGAAGAACACGCCTCTACATAATGCTCTCTATGTAGAAAGAGCATATGTAGTCCCCATACAGGCCTCAGCATCCATGATCCACCTCCCTGGTTGCTCATGTATGCTGAGGCGATATCCTCACTGTGACTGTCCCCTGTCCGCATTGCGCTGGCTGACCCGGACAGTTGGAGCGGCGTGTGAATTAGGCGGCTGACCTGTCCCACCGGACCGGAACCACAGTGGCGGGCCAGCATCAATGGAGGATTGCGGAAGCAGTTTTCGTTCTCGCAACCCCCTGGTGTAGGTGTGAGATGAAACACTGGGGTGGTTTTCAATCATTAAGAGTCCGACAGACCCGTCGCCCGCCCCAGGGCGGCGGACATCGCATGAGGATGTTCCACCCCGGAAACAAAAAAAAAAGAGGATTTCGGGGCGACGCCGGCAGCGGTGCGGGAGCCGGGCGGGCATCGAAGACCCGTTCTCGAAACTAGCGGGCAGATCGCGCGTCACTATAGCCGCGTAGTATTGTGTTCACGATTGTGTCGACGAGATATTTGTTTTTATTCGCGAAAGAAATGTTTGAACAATGGCGGCAACAACTTTTTGATTCAAATTTATTCCTAACGCTCGATCACCGCTTGACTCTAAGTACACCGCTCGCTGCCCGCAAGATTCGAGCGCGAGAAGTACACCGCTCGCTGCCCGCCACCGCCCCGTTGTGCAGCGCCGCTGTTTTCGAGAACCGGTCCGTTTGATTTAACGCATAAGATCCTGCCGCTCACTCGCCGCCGCCGCCGCCGCAACGCTGCCCGCAAGATTCGAGGCAGAGGCCTAAAAAGAAACCGTGGCCCTGGCGTACAGGCACACACAGGCACAGGCCTAAAGCGGGAGAGGTCATTTGACGATATCTCATCCAGAACAAAAAAATGGTAGTAGGCTATTTGACAGT
This sequence comes from Sesamia nonagrioides, assembly GCA_017933935.1. Taxonomy (NCBI): domain Eukaryota; kingdom Metazoa; phylum Arthropoda; class Insecta; order Lepidoptera; family Noctuidae; genus Sesamia; species Sesamia nonagrioides. The sequence continues at coordinate 97,776 of JADWQK010000412.1, read as the reverse complement.
ATTCATTTTTTTTTGGGATTTTTTGCTTTAATTGCATAAAATGAGGGTTCTTTATCTCATTTACACGAGTTTTAATAAAAAATGCAATAAATGAGTTTGAGTTTGAAAATAATAACAATTAATACAAAACACAAAAATATGTTTAGCTTTTTGTTTCTCGCGCCACACATTGTGAAACGATCCGTATTGGCTAATGTCGCGATGACGTCATACGCGCATCAACGCTTGTTTTCGGCAAACTCATAAACTGTTTTTTTGGGGGTTTTTATCGATTTATTTGTACAACCCGGTACAGCACACCACTTGTAAACTATTTTATTAGATAACAACAACAAATAATAAATAAAAACAAACACCACTGAGAACCGAAAACCGCTTGTGACGTCAATTACAAAGCTCGACGCCATATTGCTGAATAAATCGTTTTCGCGGCTTATTTGAATTTTTATTTGCATATTTCTTACGAAATACGTATTTAAAATTAAAAAAAATACTTTCGGTGAACTTCTTAACCGCAACCAAGTAATTCGAGATAAAAATTATAAATCTGTCAAATAGCCTGTTCCGTAGTGGCAGCCCGTGTAATTCAGATTTTGTCGAATTTTTTGCAATTTACTGGTCAGTGTCAGGTTGTAACTTGATCAAAATATGATCTGTGATAATAATAACGATGTAACTACGGATCTACCCTAAATTAAACTGATTATAATTTTTACCCGGTAAAAATTAAAATTGGGTGGGTAAAAATAGGTATAAATGGGTATTTACCCATAGTTCGGGTTTTTACCGGGTAAATGCCCATCTCTATTTATGGCAATATAAGCTTTTAAAAGTAGGTTTATTTTTGAATGTTGTTGTTTAGATATTATTATTACTCGTAAGAATTCTTTTATTATAATATCTTTGGTTCTACCGTACTCGCTCTTTGACGTTCGAGACCACTTAAAATACTCTGTGCTGCAGGGTTCCCAACTTAGGGGTTTTCCCCCCAGATTTAGGGGGTAAATTATTTATTTACTAATTATTTTTGTAATTTACTATATTAATATTTATTTCTTGGCTAATGACTCATCATCAGCCCCTACTCGTCCACTGCCGGACATAGGCCACCTTCATAGCATGCCAACAAGCTCGATCCTGAGCAGTTCTCCGCCAGCCACTACTAGCCACCTTTTTGATGTCGTCGCTCCATCTCGCCCAAGGGCGTCCGACGCTACGTTTGCCGAGACGCGGTCTCCACTCGAGGGCTCGTTTACCCCAACGGTTGTCGGTCCTGCGGCATATGTGACCAGCCCATTGCCACTTCAGCTTGCTAATCCTCTCAGCTATGTCGGTGACTCTGGTCCTCTGTCGGATCACCTCATTACTGATGCGGTCCTTCAGAGAGACGCCCAACATAGCCCGCTCCATAGCTCGCTGAGTGACTTTAAACTTATGGACTAGTCTGACCGTTAGTGTCCACGTCTCGGCTCCGTAAGTCATGACGGGTAGGACGCACTGGTTGAAGATTTTTGTCTTCAAACATTGGGGTATGGGTGACGAAAATACCCGACGAAGTTTACCAAACGCTGCCCATCCCAGCTAGATGCTAATGACTGCTGGTCCGATTTATATTAAATCGAAATGATGGATCTTGTGTAACATTTAATCCATCCAATAAAATGTTATAATTCAATGTCACTATGTATGATTAAAAAAAATCTGAATCTTCAGATGAAGACGAAATATTTAATGTATTAAATAACCTACAATAAAGATTTTGAAACGTATTACAGTCATCATCATCTCAGCGTTAATCCCAGTCGCATCCGATGCTTTTTTCAGCTTTGGAGCCTGGGGTCTGCTTTACCAATCTAACTGCTGTTTTTGGCTAAACCTAGATATTTTCCGTGAAGCGACTGCCGTCTGACACCCACACCACACCACACCCCGAAGGCGATATCTAAGCATTGCAATTAAACCAATTGTTAGACTTTTGAGGGCTTTAACAACCCGTAACGACTGCCACTAGATGTTCGTATGCCAACGGCTTAACGTGCTTTCTGAGACACGACCAGACCACTGAAAATATATTCATGCATACAAATATGTGCGGGGATCGAACCCGCGCCTCCTTGCGCAACGGCCGCGTTCGCTATCGCTACGCCACGCAGGCTGTCATGAAATATATAATAATAATGTAATGTAAAATAATACGTACGTGGACGTCAGACACATCTCACTTCTGAGTCATGTCTATAAGTTGTTTTCGAGAATCCTCACTGTAAAACCTTTACTTCGTTGAATATCACAGGCTCGCACACGCACTTAATGGACAGACTACCGACACGTCTACTCTCGCTCGTGGCTCTCGTAAGACTGACCGACGTGGTGCGCTCGAGACAGTGTTATCTGTTTGACAGTGACAGTGTTGTCTGTGGTCAATGATAAAACGCATACACTACATCCCTTTCCTATTATATTCATTTATTTTATTATATCAACTTGGTAGCAAATTAACAAAATTTAATCTATAAATACTATATCTCTTGAAACATATTTATTATAACTGATTAAATCCAACAAATCAAAATATAACATTATTATTTTTTCCTTTGAACTTCCGTGTACCGACTGCTCATCCGGTATCACTGGCTTCCATTCCCCTTCAACTTTTTCCAAATAAATAATGCTCTACTGTCCTGTTTCTTAAATTCATGCAACACAATCTCCTCCATTAGCGCCCTCTACAGTATGCTGAGACTGATCCAAGTTTGGCGCCAATTTATTTGTTTTCTCCATTTCTTTCTTACATACATAAACTGTATCACTTACAATTTTCTCTGACTCTTATTTCTGTCTCTCACATTTGAATCATTATTATTTCTACTTCGACTTTCTAATGAAGGAATTTTGTCCCTATTTAATCTTTGGAAGAAAAGTTCGGATGGTGTTTGACCAGTGACCGAGTGGGGTGTAGTATTGTACATCATAAGATATTCGTATAAACATTCTTTGACTTTATATTATAAAAATAACAAATGCTCCAATATGAAAGCATTCTACTTTCATATCAACAATCTACTAACTTATTGGCAGCATTCGACACGGCCTACCAATTTAATGGCAGCATTCGACACGACCTACCAATTGAATGGCAGCATTTGACACGACCTACCAATTTAATGGCAGCGTTTAGCATGACCCACCAATTTAATGGCAGCATTCGACACAACCTACCAATTTAATGGCAGCATTTGACACGACCTACCAATTTAATGGCAGCATTTAGCATGACCTACCAATTTAATGGCAGCATTCGACACGGCCTACCAATTTAATGGCAGCATTCGTCACGGCCTACCAATTTAATGGCAGCATTCGATACGACCTACCAATTTAATGGCAGCATTTGACACGACCTACCAATTTAATGGCAGCATTTAGCATGACCTACCAATTTAATGGCAGCATTCGACACGATCTACCAATTCTATGGTAGCATTCAACACGGCAAGTATGTTCTCAAATATGAGTATGCGGGTTCGATTCCAGGTTAGGCAAGTACCAATGTAACTTTTCTAAAGTTATATGTACTTTCTAAATATATCTTGGACACAAATGACTAAAGATCAAGGAAAACATCTTGAGGAAACCTGGACTTTATAAGTCTGAAATCGCCAACCCGCATTGAGCAAGCGTGGTGATTACGCTCAATCCTTCTCTGTATGAGAGGAGACCTTTGCCCAGCAGTGGGACTATAAAAGGTTGATGATGATTAGACATGGCCTTTTCAGCCCCGAAGAAACCCAAATCGCAGTCCGACGGAAACACCGCCGCCGGCAAACCGCTCCAGTCCCTCGATGCACGCGGCACAAAAGAGGAGGCGTAACGCCTCGTCCGGACCGCAGCGGCGTCAACAACGCAAGGCCAAAACCCACCGCACGACGGGTCAGGGACGACGGATCAGGGTCGCCAATCAGTACCCTCGCACGCCCCTCCGAATCCAAAGTGGCCAGGTGACCAGGTCCCTCTTTCGCAATATGTCACTAGTCACGCAGACAACCACTTCTTTTTCTTCTTCCTGTGCCTCTTCAATCCTGAAGGTTAGCCATCAGCTTCTTGTACTCGATATTGTCAACGGCGAGTTGGAACAGTTCTTCGACGGAAGTAATGCCAGTCCACTCCCTGATGTTACGCAGCCACGATTTTCTGTTTCATCCAGCGCGCCTTTTTCCTTCTACCTTGCCCATCATAATGAGTTAGAGTAGCGTATATCTACCGTGTCGGAGCACGTGGCCGAGATAATCTATTTTGCGTTTCTTTATGGTGGGCAACAACTTTCGAGGCATTTGAACGCGCTGACCACATTTCAAAAGCCTGCAAGCGTCGTGTGTCCTCTTTCAGAGTCAATGCTTCGCAGTCGTATAACGTAGACAACCACAGACACCGGATATGGATATGAAATTACACCAGATTATCCGTCAGTTCCGAAACCTGTTACGGAGTTACGGATAATTTCCATCCTTTTTAAATCCAGTTATGAAGAAAGAAATAGTCTCCCTCTACTAGTACACACGTAAATATGGACAATACACTAAAATTAGAATACCAGACACGTACCACTGATAATAAAGTCAATCCTCAAAACAACACAATATTTTACCATTGTAACTGTGCTATACTGTGGGGAGGTATTGTGGGTGAACAGGAAAGAAGCCTTTTAATAGTAAAGGAAGTCTCACATAGAACTCTGCCTTAAGATCACACAACATTATCAGCGTGTTCCAGAAAGAACACAAATAGTGTATAACAGCAAATTATTCTTATACCAATACTCTCGTTTGTTATGAACGAATCTGTTCATGAACTAATAATAATTAACTTCCAGTTTAATTAAATTTACATTATTAATGCCAAACTCGCCCAGCCAATACATGAATTAACCTGGTTGCTGCCGCCCTTTAGTCTCTTTTGCAGTAATGAAACCATCGTCATTTCAATCATACGATATTGTGCTGGAATAAAGGGTGGAAAACGACAAGTCACTGTGAAGATCTACGATGGTCCACGGAAGTATTTAAATGAAAATACTATATTTATCTGTCTAAGATAAACGGTATAATACTGTTGAATACTGAAGTCATCTGAGCCTACGTTCTTGTGCTAGAACTAAATAGGAGCTAACTACACATACTGTTTTGTTTTTTTAAAGCCTTCTCGCGTTTACCCTGGAAGGTTGGCGTCTGCTTGTCTGGCTGACTATATTAAGACAAGCAAAGCCCTTTGCTATGGTGTCAGTTTTTCCTACAACTTCCCATATTTTTGAACTAACATCAATACTCATTTCGGTATTGTTTATTAATAAATATTGTAATTTATCTACTTACTCAAAGAGAAACAGGCCGGCACCGTGTACCAGTCAATCTACGGTGGTGACTCATTTACCGAGGAGAACAAACTTGGCACAAAACTATAAATTACAATGAAGTTAAAAGTAAGTAAATAAGCAAAACATATAATACGTTTCCGGGCGCAGTTACATAGGGTGTCTAATATTTAGAGTTATCTTTCTAAAAATCTTTAGGAATTATCACATTAGTGTGTCCTGGGACTTGGAGAAAGACATCCATCACATTCAACCATTTTCTTTAAAATAACCTTCAAAAAATATACAGATAAATGTGTATATAGAGGGATAGCCATGGAGCAAATAATTGCTCCATGGGGATAGCCTATACATAGCTATGGGTACAAATATACCATAATTCGGTATGTGTACCTATATTGTATAGTGTACCGCAATAGTCAATGGCTAATACAGAGTTAGTACCTAGTTACCAAAGTATATTTTTAATGGGACAAAACCCGCCACACTGTTCCCAACCCACTGCAACTCCTGAAAGCCAGAATCAACAGTGGAGACCGCCAGAAAACGCCGAGCAATGAAGCTCGACGAGTCCCGGAGAAACGTTTCAACTGTCTTGGGTCCCGCAACGAAATTAATCAGAAAAGAATAGCGGAGGAGTAAGAAAAAGATATTTTTTCCACTTCCCTCCATAATAAGCAGGAGACAGAACAGAACTAGGCCAATCGGCACAAAGGGACATTATTGCAACTGGGAGAAGCCCAGATTGCCAAGCACCACGGAATAACATTTGATCAAGTTAATGGGTCCTAAGTAGGTATTTGCTGTTACAATTGATTCCAATAATAGGTATGGCAAAAGCGCCTGAACGCACGGAAATTAGTTCTAGTTTCTACAATGTCCGTATAATAAACAACTCCGGATGTAACTTGTACACTATCCAACATAATATTGCGTTAATTCTGCCAAAGAAAACACTCCCATAAGATGTGATGTGCGGATTGTTCAAATTCACAGTTCGATGTAGAACATTGACCAAAGTATATTGCGAGTTCATTTGTAATCGAACTTATGACGCCCGTGTTGCGAATATTTTTTTTTCGTTTCCTTGCTCCCACACCAGGAACCACTCCCGTATCACGGGCGCGCTCAAAAACACCCAAACTCACGCTCACAAACAGCCAGAGCCAGAACCACCTCCCAACTAACCGATCCACGCGGGAACCGAACCCGCGACACGCAGCGCAGCAGTCCATCGCTCAACGACTACACCAACCGTGTCGTCAATTAATTCAAATTCTGTGCAACTGTGCAAACTACGCAAGTGAGTGGATTGTATACCTGGTTGGCCAAGTTCAAACATCACGCGTAAATTAAAATATGTATTTATTTGATAGCTGTATATTTTACGTGGGGTATATGCTAAGTTTGTAGTTGGGCATAGTTCTACATATGTAAGTACAACATTTAATCTCAATTTAACTATTGTTCAAAAGTTTAACTTCAAACCTAGCTACTTATAAATTGCAAGAACGGTGGATATACTTCCAATGGAGGGTCAAAGGACTACGCAAAACAGCAGCAACGACATCTCGGACGTCGATATAACCTTCGCTGGGCACCTTCGCAAGTTTGTACCACGAATACTTCCATATAATAACAAATACATAGGTACAAGGCACCTCGGGTTTACACGCGTAATAAACACGTACTTCTGCAAATAACACTGGCCCGTAGCAGATAACACGGATAACTGCCTACTCCCAAAATTATTAAAGAACAAAAATGTTGCGCTCGACGTTATACACCAGTATGTATCATACAGGTTAAGTACCCACAATTCGATTTATCCAACTTTCACAATTTGGTTAAAATAGTATCAAATAAGTACCCAATTAATCTTATTGTATATAGTTAGCCAGTAAGTATTAGGTACCTCCAATACCTATTTATCTACCCGGGTTTCCAGGCTGCCAGAAGTATACGTATTATCAATGATTGCCTTCCGCGGAATATAAAACCTCACAGAATAACTGACTGTTCATTTTAATGTGTTTACATTATGCGTTCCATAATAAATTACTCCATGATTTAATATAATATAATTATGTATACAGAAAGAAATTTTGTACCAATACTTAAGGAATGTGAAACTACTCACTGTTTTGTATCCTTTTCCCTTTTATTTTTTTTTTTATTGTTGTTCAACAAAATACCTTTTTGCTCGTCGCCACTTGTAAAACCTTTACTTCGTTGAATATCACAGGCTCGCACACGCACTTAACGGACAGACTACCGACACGTCTACTCTCGCTCGTGGCTCTCGTAAGACTGACCGACGTGGTGCGCTCGAGACAGTGTTATCTGTTTGACAGTGACAGTGTTGTCTGTGGTCAATGATAAAACGCATACACTACACTCACGAATAGTCTCGCCTGCAGGTTTGACAACTTCCAACCTCCCGAACAAGCCGGTTTCCGAAAAGGCTTCAGCACAGTAGACCACATACATACGCTGCGGCAGGTTATACAGAAGACCGAGGAGTATAACCTACCCCTTTCCTTGGGGTTTGTGGACTACGAAAAAGCCTTTGATTCGATCGAGACCTGGGCTGTACTGTAGTCTCTCCAGCGGTGCCAAGTAGACTATCGGTATATTGAAGCGCTGAAGGGTTTGTACGAAAACGCCACCATGTCAGTCCGAATACAGGACCAGACCTCGAAACCAATACCTCTGAAGCGTGGTGTCAGACGGAGATGTTATCTTCCCGAAACTGTTCACCGCTGCATTGGAGGATGTCTTCAAGGTTCTGGACTGGAAAGGACTGGGCATCAACATCAATGGCGAGTACATGACACACCTTCGGTTTACTGATGATATCGTAGTCATGGCTGAGACCGCGGAGGACCTGAGTACAATGCTCGAAGACCTCAGTAGAGCCTCCGAGCGAGTCGGTCTTAAAATGAACATCGACAAGACGAAAGTCATGTCTAATGCCCATGTTGTACCGACTCCTATATAGATTGGAGACTCTGTTCTAGAAGTTGTTGACAGTTACGTGTACCTGGGACAAACTATCCAGTTAGGAAGGTCCAACTTCGAGAAAGAGGTCAATCGTCGAATCCAACTCGGCTGGGCTGCTTTCGGGAAGCTACGTAAATTCTTCTTCAAAAGTCTTCGACCAGTGTGTGTTGCCAGTGATGACTTATGGAACTGAGACGTGGTCGCTAACAATGGGCCTTAAAAGAAGGCTCAAAGTCACTCAAAGGGCAATGGAGAGGGCTATGGTTGGGGTTTCACTGCGCGATCGAATCAGGAATGAGGAGATCCGCAGAAGAACGAGAGTAACCGACATAGCCCGAAGAATTGCAACACTAAATTGGCAGTGGGCTGGATGTGTCCAGCCCACTGCCAATTGCTCGTAGGACCGATGCCCGATGGGGCCGACGGGTTCTCGAGTGGCGACCACGCACCGGAAGACGTAGCGTGGGTAGGGCCCCGACAAGGACCAGTTGTCGTGGAGAACCTTGGGGGAGGCCTGTGTCCAGCAGTGGTCGTCTTTCGGCTGAAGTGATGATGATGACGTGGACGTCCACCATATCATCATGCTGGGAATTATACAACCGCACATTGAAACATATTACAGTACCTATATTATTTCTAAATCATTATGAATTTATATGTATTTTCTAGGGAAATGAATTAAGGCGATTTTAGGGGTTTTTGACAACAACTTTAGGGATAAATATTTTTGAGAGTTGGTAACACTGCTATGCTGCCGAGCATCTGCCGATTGCCGAAAGGAGAGCAGACGTATTGTATACAAATAAACAGTTTTTAAAACGAGCACCTACAACGTAGACTTATTGAATTAACAATACAGTATTAGTTATTTTATGTGTACTTTCCTTGTGAGTTAATATTCTGCTTCGTGTCAATAAAAGTAACTTAATAGATTGGAAAAAGTAAGTAATATATTTTGCGAATTATTTTATACAAATAAAATTGTGCATTTTCAGCGAATTATGAAGATAGTATGACATTATTTACTTACTCAAGTGAAATTAGGTAAATTATCACCTGTTAACATTTACTTTTCTCTGATTCAGTCCCTTCCGTTATTAAATAATTTGCATACAAGCAAATGTAATGTTATGTGGCGATATCTTTGATGTGAATGTGTTGTTCTTGCACACTTTGTATGGTCATGCTTATTGTACTAATTACTTTTATTTGATCCTTACTCCATTTATATAATATTAAGTGTTGCCTAACTAAGGGATGAATATAATTGTGACTAAGTCGAAGGTGTTTCAAAGAACACAGATTGTGTTGATTTGTGATACGAAAATAATAAATAAGAGTGTGACGGAATAAACAAATGTGTTAGTATATTTAGTGAGTTTGTATAGAAGGCATGAAAATATAGTAATGAGAGTGAAGGCAAAAATTAAAGTGAAAGGTGTATGTATGTATGTAGTTATATGCGACTGTGACAAACAACATGCCCCCTTATTCATAAGTGCTGTTTAAAGTTAACTAGTGATTAACGATTCTTTAACCATGCATTTTAGACCTTTGAATGTCACTTAACTTAAATCATCCTTTATAAATAAACACCATAGTGTTTAATGGGTTTATGCATAAACGACAATTACAGTTAAGTAACATTAAAAGGGCAAAAATATATGGTTGAAGAATTGCTAATCACTAGTTAACTTTAAGCAGCATTTATGATTATGGGAGTTGATGTCCAAAAAACCTTGATTGGCTGGCTATCAATATTATCACTCTATCACCATGTACTGTACCCATATTTGCAAAATAAATGACTTACTTACTTACTTACTGGAAATACTGGGAAGAATTAAAAAAAAAGAAATAGGAGAATTTGAAGGATATCCCTACAAGGTCAAAATTATATTGATCCAGTTGTAAACATAAACTTAAATAATAAAGAAAAAGGAGCATCTTGTATGGAGCTATTTAGGATTTGGTCTGGTTGTATTTTATGTTTCATCAATTTTATACAAATATTCATAAATAAAATAACTACACTGATCCTGGATCTAGGATCTATCCAAAACCGGTAGACTGTTAGGTTTATAACAAAGTTTTTGCTAAACAGGTAAACATAAAAGTTAACAGACAGCTAATATGTCTATTACTAGATATGAAACCTGAAATACTTTAAAAATTATATTATTATTATTATGAAATACTTTTAAAATTATATTATCATTAAAAAAAAAAAGTGTTTGCTCTTTGAATGAAAAAAAAAAACAATGTAACACAAATCTATTTTTTGTTGTGTGGTATTGTATTTTATTAAATAATTTGAATGTTGCCCAATCTTCTTCATAGATATCTTGCTTTAGACTGGGCAACTAGTTTCAGCTTTTTAACTACTTACCAACTCAAAACTTCTTTAATTCAATTCAGAACTCCCTCGAAATGGTTACGTTTTTACTGCAAGGTAAATACCACCCTGCTCTCTTTCCGCTTGTCTTTGATTAAAACCTGCTAAGGATCATTTCTTGTTGTAGGAGTCCAGATGTACCCACCATCTTTGTTTGGACCTCCCACAATATCTTTTGAGATTAAGAGGGCCCCTGGTTCTTAATTATATTTGGCCCAGTAGTTTCCTGACATGCGGCAGATGTGTCCAGCCTCCAGCCCAGTTCAATTTTAGCATGGCAACTTTCCAAGTGACTTCAGTTTTCTTTGTGATGAAATTAATGATTATATTTGTAACCTAATTTGTTAGTTTGATACAATATGCCTTAATCTGTTGGTTAATTTTGTTTACCATATTTTATTGTGTGAGGACAAACAATGGAAGATTTGTTATTAATTAAAGCTAATGTTACACACATAACATGGCATATAATTGATATGACAGATACAGCAGCAGATACGGCCCTGTCTCTCTGGTATTCTTTCTTTCGTTTTTTTTGCAATTCATTGATTCAAATATTATTTGTGACTAAAACAGTTATGAGAATTTAGCCATTCTATCGTCTATCATCAGTATTTTAATGAATTGTTAATTGGTATCCTCGAATATATATTTGTGCATGATTAATAGGCTCATCCTCCCCATTATGTACAACTTACATATAACCCTTGGAATGTTCATGTCTGTTACATATTACCACTTCTACGTGTCGATGAATAAAGACTATTTTTACTGAATCAGTAGGACTTTCTTTTTGACTCGGGTAATCACCAAATGACTCGCTAAATCGCGAATCCCCGCCGACTGCAGCAGGCATCAGTCTTCCTTGGCCCGTCACAATGTGTTGACATCTACTTGAGGCGCGTGCCCGTAGAACACAGTGCGCCGTCCACTCGGGCCTGCACCTTAATTGCGTAATACACTAAAACTAATCATTTTGAAGCATAGGTATTGCTAATTGCTGCATGTGTTCGAAAATGTGTCTGCTCAACAACGTAAATAACGCAATGAATGTTGTTGAACTGTCAAAATGAAAACCATTCAACTGATAGTGTGTTACGTAATTAGCCTGCTGGACCTTAACATGCGACGAGCTACCCATTGCTCGCCGCATGGTTTGCACGCACAATGGTCCACTGGAGGGACTGAGTGCGGAAACCAAACCCGTAACATAGAACCCATTGCTCGCCGCCCACAAACACGCGCCTACGATGGCCGGGAGTTGGTTGTTGTCACCCGTTCAGGGTAGTGCAGCGACTAGAGACGAGAGGGTGCAGTTATTTGCCTCACCCTCACGCGCTCCGTCTCCTCCTTTGTAAACATTACTGCTTTGCAGAAAGAGGTGTTTTACTTAGTTAGCGCAGTGGTTAAGGTATTGACTGCTGCGCTGCGTGTCGCGGGTTAGATTCGCGCACGGAACAAATATTTGTATGACCAACAAGTAGTTGTTCCGGGACTGGCTGTTTGTGTCTGTGAGTTGATATGTTTATAAACGCACCCACAATATAGGAGAAATTCCTAGTGTGCGGCATCTTTTCTTTGGAAAAAAAAGGCGAGGTCCTAACATGCACCTTCGCTCCGGATTATACCTGCCGGATCCAATCGTAGTCCAGGCATCGAAGGGCCCATTCCTGGACCACGATTGAACCGGGTTTCAAAAAAAGAAAGTAACGGGCACAGTTTTCGTAGACATGTCACTTGTCAGCGGCATACGACAAAGTGAACGAACGACGTGAATTATTAAACTGGGAGGAGATTGAAGGTTTAAAAGATTGCCTAGATTTGACAGATTGCCAACCTGACAGGGCATCTAAAGTTTTCTCGAATTTTTGGAAAACCAATGATATCAAGAGTAGGTCCCTTCTTGAATAAATGAAAATAGATGGGGAGCCAAAACAAATAGACTACCTAAAGGTAGCATATTAGCCCCGCTACTTTTCAACGTATTCACCAACTCACAACCGCTTAACTCGATCATCACCCGATTTTTAAACACTTGGAGGGGATTGATACCAATCTTTCCACAGCTCTCACTGTTCTCAGCCACTATTATGTTAATAACTAGGTAGTTGCAACTGAATCCATCAAAAACGCAATCTGTGTCTGAATATCTCATGATAGTATCAATTACTCAGCGTGATCACGCAAAATACCTTGGACCCGTCACTTATCTACAGAAGAAAGTGGCAAAATGCATAATTGAAAATTTATGCCCGAAATAATTTGCTACGCAGTCTGGGGATACCGTGGCAGACCGGTACATCTCCCCAAGTCCTGCGAATAACTGGAATAAATGTACCCATTCAATGCCATTGTGCCTCCAAACATTCTCAGGACCATAGCCATCCGCATTAAGAGGGTGAAGCTTCTAGTTGACTCACGCCACCCATAACATAACTACGTCTAGCCCTAGGAGCTAAAGAGGCGAAAAATTTTCTTGGGTGCGTTGGTCTACCTAGACCAGGCAATAGTAACTCATCCTGCAGAAGGGGCACGTCCGGGCGAAGTGCACCGCTGAGGTTGACCGTAGCGATCTTTGCTATCGCTGCGGTCAGCCCGGCCACAAGGCGGCCCAGTGTTCCGCGGCGCTCAACTACAGGGAAGCCAGCGGGACACAGAGTGGACGGAGGGGCCTGTGGCACGCCTGCCAGCAAGAAGGCCACCAAGAAGAAGAAGAGGAGCTCTAAGCCTGCCGGGGAAATCTCGCCTCCCCCGCAGGCTAACAGCTCCGCGGATGACTCCCGGCCCAGGACCGTTGCCGAAGGATTGGAGTGTCAATAATGGCACAACTCCGTTTCCTCCAGGGTAACATCAATCACTGCGCCAGAGCTCAGGATCTTTTGTTCCAGAGCATGGCGCAGTGGTCGATCCTAGTGGCTCTGGTCGCCGAGCCGTATTTCATCCCCGCCCGTGGTGACTGGCTGGGATGCATTGATGGCTCGGTGGCCGGCCATCTTGGCGGGACTCTGATCGACCCGTCTCGGGGCCGTGGCTAGGTTGCTGCGGTCTCGGGCGGCATCGTCATCGTGGGGGCGTATTTCTCCCCCAACAAGAGTCTCTTCGAGACTTCGAGGGGTTCCTTGTCGAGTTGGGCGCCGTCGTAGGCCGCAATCACCCTCGCCCCGTTCTGGTGCTCGGGGATCTCAACGCCAAGTCATCGGCGTGGGGATCTCCGGTCACTGATCCTCGGGGTGAGGTGCTAGTGGAGTGGTGATGACGACCGGTCCGGTCGTCCTAAATCGGGGCTCGGTATACACGTGCGTGCGGCAGCGGGGCGTGTCGATAGTAGACGTTACTTTCGCTAACCCCTCTGTCGCCAGCCGTGTCCATGATTGGCATGTCGCCGTGGAGGTGGAGACGCTGTCGGACCATCGGTATATCCGGTTCGACGTCTCCGCCCAGACCGCGAGCGGCCGCCGTCCAAGAGCCACAATTAACGTCGGCCCGCGCTGCGTGCTTAAGCGCCTCGACAGGGAACTACTCGAGGAAGCTGCCATAGTTCGGTCCTGGATTTGGGAGTCGGCGACGGACGGCCCCGTCGACGTCGAAGCGGAGGCGCTGCGGTTTCGGGGGTCGATGACGCAGATCTGCGACGCGCCCATGCCCCGCGTCAGCCAACAGTCTGCAAGGCGCAACGTGTACTGGTGGAACGATGACAGTGCGTGCGTCGGCTCGCCGCCAGTACACGCGCTACCGGAGACGACTTCCTCGACGGGATCCCGTCGAGGAAGGCCCAGGAGACTCTGGCTGGCCATCGGCGACTCTAAGTCGCGGGACAAGGAAGAGCTGCTGGGGTCCCTAGATCGGGACCCGTAGAGGCGCCCCTACCGTTGAGTACGGGGCAAGTTGCGTCCCTGGGCGCCCCCACCCTCTTCCCTGAGCGTGCGGGACATATTCCCCCGGCGATGGTTTCACCCTCAGCCACAGACTCTCTAGAAGAGAAGGGCACCGATGTCCCCGAGGTGACGCAAGCAGAGACGGGAGCGGCAGTGTCGCGGCTCCGGGCGAAGAATAAAGCGCCCGGACCCGACGGAGTTCCTGGCCGAGCTCTCGTCCTGGCTTTGAAGGAGCTAGAGCCCCAGCTGAGGGGGCTCTTCACGGCATGCTTCGAGCAGGGTCCGTTTCCCAGTGTGTGGAAGGAGGGGCAGCTGGTCCTGCTCAGGAAGGAAGGGCGCCCCGCGGACTCGCCGTCCGTGTATCGGCCCATAGTGCTGCTAGACGAGGCGGGCAAACTTTTTGAGTGTATAATCGCAGATCGCCTCGTCGGCCACTTGTGCGGAGATGGGCCGAACCTGGACGACGACCAGTTCGGTTTTCGTCGGGGGGGCTCCACCATAGTCGTAATCATGCGCGTGAAAGCCCTGGCGGAGGATACGGTGTCCCGGGGTGGGGTGGTGTTGGCGGTGTCTATAGACATTTCCAACGCCTTCAACACCCTACCCTGGAGCTGTATTAGGAAGGCCCTGAAATACCATCGGGTGCCTCCCTACCTCCGCCGCATAGTAGGGGCTTATCTGCAGGACAGATGCGTCAACTATCGGGGACGTGACGGTGCCGGTCGGCCCAAATGTCGTGGGGTGTTCCACAGGGATCGGTCTTGGGACGGCTCCTGTGGAACATCGGCTACGACTGGGTGCTGAGAGGCGAGCCCCCGTCGGGCGTCGACTTGACGAGTTATGCGGACGACACGCTGGTCACTGCCCGGGGGAGTTCGACAGGGAAGTGACGTTGGTAGCCACGGCTGCGGTGTCACAGGTGGTGAACCGCATCCGGCGCCTGGGCCTGGAGGTGGCCCGTGACAAGTCGGAGGCCATGGTTTTCCATGGCCCCCAGCGTGCACCGGCGCTTGGTTCGCATATCGTGGTCAGTGCAATGAAATAGAAAGAAAAAAATGCACTGAAGTTAAATTTAGTATAATTTGTGAACAAGAGAATCGGGGCCATTGTTTGGCCAAAAAAAATAATTTTGAAAAAAGAGCAGTACCTACCTATTATAGGTAGGTACTGCTCAAACGGAATCTTGATGTTGTGTTCGTTTATAATAAACGAACACAACATCAAGATTCCGTTTGAGATGAAATACATAATTTAAAATTTTGCAGCAGTTATTTAATGAAAACAAGAAATAGAGGAAGTGTTTTTAATTCATATGAGTATGTACAAATGTTAGATTTTTATTGTTTGTTTTCTTGTCAATTAATGTGTAATATTTAGTAAGTAAATATATTAATAAATAATAAAATTTCTTGCTTAGTACCTATTCTGAAATTTGTTATTTTCTTACATTGATGTGGGGATCTTAATTTTCGCCGGCAGTGTAGGTTTTGAGGATATTACGAGCCATTAAGCAATTAAAGAAATGATTTTATGTGATACCAATGTTGTCGCAGTAGATAGATTAAGATAGAATTCAAATTTTAAGGCCCCTCGGAGCATCAAACGGATGTGCAAACTTAATTTTGGTTAACAGGGGGATGGCGTGAGCGGTTGTAGGGGGTATCCCCGTCGTTTTGTAACCACTACCGTCTTTACGGGTGGTCATATTTGCGTGAGTGAGAACCGTAGGTGCCCACGCACTGAGAGGCTTGCGCGCCCTAAACTGATAACCTAGCGTTGGTATCACGTTTACTAAAATAAATTGCGCGATTGAAAAATGTAATCTCTGTAAGCGCTCATTAACGACATTATATGACTATCATAATTTTATTAGCAGCATTCGGTCTAGCCTTTTCGAAAAATTTGCGTAATCATGTCAGATACAGCCTGTATATAAGTATAAAGTTTATCAAAACTAATTTCATTAAATAATACATCCATTCATAAACAAGAAACAGGAGCAAATATTAAATAATGATAATATTTAAAGAGAGAGGAAGTGCTTTTATACCATTATACCATAAAAAGTTGACAAAGGACACGTCTTACCGACAGGGACAAGTGCTGCTTGAATTGAAGGATTTGTCAGAGAAACTAGTGGAATGCATCTAGTCTCTGGATGGGCTCTAGTGTCAGGTCGCGGGTCACGGACGGCTCAGATCTCAAGTGGGTATGCAGTATATCCCCACAGACAATGGGTCCCCTTCCTTCTTGCGCCGCATCCTGTCATCTACGCACTTGATGATCTTATGACTGCGTCAGTAAGTGTCGTGCAGCTGAATTCTGAGCCAAAGATATTTAGACTTTTTGCCATCAATGCGCTAAGAAGATTACAATTCGATAGTTTTGCGAACATTAATGTAAACTCATAGCAACTGCGAGCACAATATATGCATGTATTAATATGGTATCTTCGATATACATATATTTTAGACTAATAAAATAGAAAAAACAGTTACGTAATTTCGACTTCTTCTATTCTGACAATAATGATTTGTGGAGAAGGAACACATTAAAACACTAATGTATATACTATATATATAGCATAATTACAGGTATGAAATTAATTTAGGTATATTTTTTTTTTATAAATTATAAACTAGGGCTTGACCGCAATCTCGCCTGATTAAGCAGTGATGCAATCATTGATGGTAAACCACGCTTGTTTATTAAGAACCCATTCACTCTAGCCACGATGACAAAGTATATAATACTGACTTTATAACGATAAATTTTTAGCGATATTGTAAAGACATGCTTCAGAAGCGGGGAAAATAATAACGACGTAGTATGCTCCAGTACAAGTCTGTTTTATTAATGCACATCTGTTTTATTAATGCACAACAGTACCGACATCAGTAGCTTTTATACACCATTGAGTCAAAACACTCACGAATAGTCACAAAATTAATAGACAACGGAAACGGAAATTAACAGGTATTGAATAAAATTAAGAAAAGGTTAATAATAACGCTAGTAATTGTCAATAATTGTGTACAGATATTTGGATAAACCTAAAATATCGAAAGTAATTTATATTTATTTATTTAAACAATGCTTGATTTAATAAATAAATATCAGATGGGCGGGAAGACTAATGTTCGGTATGATTTTATAATAAAAGTTGGCGGTAATCGGAAGTTGCATCAATAATTCTAAAATTAATAAATTAATGGCCGAAAGACCGGAAGTGTACTTTCAAGTGTGATTTTAAAATAAACTCTAAGGTTATAAAATCCTCCCAAGTAATTTAAAGTAATCATAATAAATTTAAATTAACGTAAATAATGCAACTACGATCAATATATAAATAATTATGTATAGCTCGAACTAAGTATAGCTTCATAGATGAGCGGGAAGCGGAAACTGTAACACTCGGCCATCCTGTATCTGCCGTGGTCCACCGCGGCGTTGCTGTTGTCCAGACTTCTGCGACATCTGAAATCAAAATTTTGAAACACAGTAATTTGTTTCGTTTTAGGTTTATAAATTTACACACTGTTAAAAGCAAAGGCACTTTCGAAATAACATCCTCATAGTTCAGGGCAATGTCGGAAAGATGAGAGTTTTCTTCAATGTTACCTAATAACATTGACCGATTTTTATGTAACTAGTATATTTAGGTAGTAGGCTAGTATTTCTAGGTTAATTGTAGGTTGGCCAACAATTAAATCAATATCATAAAGGTTCGAATCAGTTCCTTCAGCACTGGTGTACAAGCACAAATCGTCAATAAGGAGCTCGAAACTTGTCTTTCCTAACGAATTAATCAAAAGTCCATCAAACCTCTCATAATAATCTCTAATAATTCATTAGAATGAGACTGATTCAATTTCAATCTTTTGACGAGATTTTTGACGCTAGGGCTACGCTAGGCTAATCATTTACGGTTATATACGTGCTTCTTGTACAATACAAATCGGAAATGATTTCTATGATTGCAAAATTAACATCCCGTACCTGTTGGTTATTTTGTGGTGCCTGTTGATCTCGTGGACTCCCGGCTGCATACCAGCAGGTGTTCGCAGCATGTTCAGGTCGCTGGCAGACATGGCAGCGCGTAGCTCGGCATTCACGGGCGGTGTGTCCAGTCTTGCGGTAGTTGTAGCAGGTCCTCAGCAAATTTCCCGTAGATCCACGTTGCCACGTCGATCTCAGCTCCGATGTCCTAGCTTTTACTTCCTTGTAATGTTCAAGTGATGATAAAAACCCGTAATAAAGTTCTTCCCATAAATACAGGTCTTTTACATTGGTAGTCTTTTTCCCAGGGTCGAATTTTGGTATGATATCGGAATCAAGTTGAGTTATTCTTCATTTTTTTTTTTTTTGGTGATGGCGGTTAGTCCTGTTTCGGCGGGTGAAGAAAAATTTCAAGGTTTTTTCTTCCTCTTCCGTGGA
Source organism: Sesamia nonagrioides (assembly GCA_017933935.1). Lineage (NCBI taxonomy): Eukaryota > Metazoa > Arthropoda > Insecta > Lepidoptera > Noctuidae > Sesamia > Sesamia nonagrioides. Next base: position 78,698 of record JADWQK010000412.1, on the reverse strand, counting down.
CGAGTCGCTTCTCCGCCTCTTCCCCGAACCGTTGAAATATGGGCCGTGGGGCTTCTCCATCCCACTTCTGAAGTGTAAAGACATGCTTCAGAAGCGGGGAAAATAATAACGACGTAGTATGCTCCAGTACAAGTCTGTTTTATTAATGCACATCTGTTTTATTAATGCACAACAGTACCGACATCAGTAGCTTTTATACACCATTGAGTCAAAACACTCACGAATAGTCACAAAATTAATAGACAACGGAAACGGAAATTAACAGGTATTGAATAAAATTAAGAAAAGGTTAATAATAACGCTAGTAATTGTCAATAATTGTGTACAGATATTTGGATTAACCTAAAATATCGAAAGTAATTTATATTTATTTATTTAAACAATGCTTGATTTAATAAATAAATATCAGATGGGCGGGAAGACTAATGTTCGGTATGATTTTATAATAAAAGTTGGCGGTAATCGGAAGTTGCATCAATAATTCTAAAATTAATAAATTAATGGCCGAAAGACCGGAAGTGTACTTCCAAGTGTGATTTTAGAATAAACTAAGGTTATAAAATCCTCCCAAGTAATTTAAAGTAATCATAATAAATTTAAATTAACGTAAATAATGCAACTACGATCAATATATAAATAATTATGTATAGCTCGAACTAAGTATAGCTTCATAGATGAGCGGGAAGCGGAAACTGTAACAATATAACCGAACTCCACGCGGGCGAAGCCGTGGAGTTCGGTTATATCGCGCTTTTTAGATTTCCCTCGGGAATATCAAATTTTTCCGGTATAAAAAATACCCTATTATTTAATCCAGACTCCTATCTTTACGTCTGCAAAATTTCAAAGTAATCGGTCGAGGAGTTACTGCGTGAAAGCGGAACAAACAAACAAACAAACTTACCTTTATAATATTACTAAGATAAGGTTATTATGTCATAATATACAGTATGTTAACTAACAGAGGGCGTTCCCGTTAACCCGAAATAGTATAGCATACATACATGCTAAAAAAAATATTTCCATTCGAAAACAAAATGTTTTTAAAATTTTTCCAATAAGAAAATATTCAATAAAAATTTTAAATTAACATGTAAAAGAAACACACTGTACACGCGAACTTGAAAGACGGCAAGGTCGCAATTTGTTTATGATACTACGCTACTATTTTGATTTAAAACAGGAGGTTTCAAATTTATTTCCAATTAGAATATTTTTTTATTCGGATTTTTTTATGCTTATTTTTCTATGCTGATATTTTTATTTTAATCTATTAATGATATATATTAACGAGTTTAAGGGAACGCCCTCTGTTATTTAACATACTGTTTATCACTCTCAGGTCAACATCTAAACTCTTATAAGTCTTATTGAAGTAAATATTAAAACTGCTTTCAATAATAGAGCAGTACTCAACATAATAATTTTTGTGGATAACGTGCACAAAGACGTGGCTAATGATTTTAGTACCATAAAACGGCCTTCTCATCTCATGTATGTATAGCCTACGTGAGTAACTGAGACGGTAAAGAGAGAAAGTAAGGTAGACACCAGTTGCTGACAACTTTCACTAAAAGTTTGCACCAATGAATATAAACTTATTCATATGTGAGAATACAAACACGCACCATATTTAGAGATGAAGCACACTGTTTTGATCTCCAAATTATTTTCGTTGTTCAACTGTCAGGGTATATTTTTGACCGCTATGAACCTGTACGATTTTCCTTTGTTGTCTGTATCTTCGTATTTCGTGGTCTGTATAGACCACGTAAAATCTGGCAAATCCGTAATTTTTTGCTAAAAATAATTGTTTGAATATTTAAGTTAGTGCGCGGGTTCGATTCCAGGTCAGGCAAGTACCAATGTAACTTTTCTAAAGTTATATGTACTTTCTAAGTATATCTTGGATACCAATGACTGAAGGTGAAGTTTTGAACAAAAACCTAATGAGCCTTCCCGCCCACCCGCTATAATTGTACAGTTTGTAAGGCAACACTCTAAAGACCAGTTGTTGGCGGCGATTCGGACTCGCCGCGGTATCACCACTGCTGACGTTGGATTAGCCGGACCAGCTGCAAATGTCTACATCAGCGATCATCTGATTCCAGCAAACAAGTTGCTTCTGAAACGGGCGCGTGAATTGAAACAGCTGCATGGCTTTGCATATCTATGGGTTCGTGATTGTAAAATTTTTATGAGAAAATCAGATTCATCCAAAATTATTCGTATCTCTAGCGATAAGGATTTGTTGAATATAAAATGACTATTTTGTGTACGGATTTTCGTTAGAATGTGCAGTCAGATTTGTGCTGTGAACTATTTGTGTGAGGTATGTAATATTCATGTAGTTGATTTGTTGATGGTTCGTTTACTTGTAGTGCTGTGTATAATGGAGCTAGAAGAGGGCATTATTTTATTATTTATAATCATTACTATTATTATTAATTTTCTCTTTCACCCTAAAAATTCACTGATTTAATTAAGATTTATTATCAAAACGTTAGGGGTCTCAGGACAAAATCTCATGATTTTCTAAATAATATTCTGTTAAATAATTATGACATTTACTGTATTACTGAAACCTGGCTCAATGCCAATTTCCATAGTCCTGAGTATTTTGACGATAGATATATTGTGTTTCGATGCGATAGAAATTCTTTAGTCGTAAACGCATATCGAGGTGGTGGAGTTGCAATTGCTGTACGCCGAGATCTAAACCCTATCTTGCGTGATGGATGGACCGCACCCATCTTGTCAGATCACTTGTGGATTAGTGTCCCACTTGACACTAATAGGAACCAGCAAGCTCCTGCATTCTTACACATATGCTGTGCTTATATTCCACATAGTAGCCGTCATGAGTCTGAGTTGGAACTTATCATGGAGAGTATAAGTAACCTTATCGAACTCCATTCGAACGATATGTTTTTAATCACAGGTGATTTTAATGTATCCCACGCAATTTGGTGCTACGATACCGAGTCTAACTCTATGGTGATACGTTCGGAGTCTGGAGACGCTTTAGTACAATTAACTTCAGATTTTATGCACTTCTCAGGTTTGAACCAGTTCAATTCATTATTTAATACTAACAATAGACTCCTAGACTTAATTTTTTGCAACAATCCCTGCTCTGTTAAATCTCCTCATAGCCCGATCATTACAGAAGACGCTCATCATAAGTCCCTTTCTATTAATGTCCACAATATGTCATTTCAGCCTCTTCCCCAAAAAGCATCCACTAGAAGGCTCTTTCACCAAGCTGATTATAGTGCCATTCAGTCTGCACTTGCTTTGGTTAACTGGCAATCTAAGCTTCCTACTACAGATAGTGTCGATAATATGGTGGATAATTTTTACCGCATTATTAATACAATAGTTAATGAACATGTACCAACTCGCAAAATATTGAGTAGGAACCGATATCCGCCATGGTACAGTCGACCGCTAATAAAGTTAGCAAAAGAGAAAAGGAAGTATCATTCAAAGTGGAAGCGTTACGGAAACCCGCTTGATTATCAAACATTCTCTAGTCTACGGAAAAGAGAGCTTAAGATGCAAAAAGCCGACTATGACAAATTTATAGCATTTAGCGAGGATAATATTCGTAAGTCACCCAAATATTTTTGGTCTTTCGTAAAGTCTAAATTACCAAATAGCCAAATTCCCATTACACTAAAATATAATCAACAAGTTTCTAGTTCTGGTGAAGATATTTGTAAGCTTTTCAATAAGTATTTTTATTCAGTGTACGTCCATTCATCAACCTTTCCCATAAATTTTGATCAAAATAACCTCCCGTTAAACTGTCCTGTAGAAATAGGAAAATTAATCATAAATGACAACTGTATACATAAAGAGCTTAGAGGTATTGACATTAAAAAAGGAGCTGGCCATGATGGCATTCATCCACTATTTATTAGCAAATGTGCCGCTCAGCTAACTATACCACTGAGCATTATTTATTCCAAATCGTTAAGTGATGGTGTTTTTCCAATTTTATGGAAACAGGCTTTAGTTACCCCAGTCCCAAAAAATGAAAAGAGGGATGACGTGACCCAATATCGCCCTATTAGCAAACTTAATATATTTGGTAAAATACTAGAAAAAATTGTTGCGTGCGAGCTCTCTCGTGTGTTACAACATCACATCTGCCCTAACCAGCATGGTTTTTGTAAGGGTCGATCTGTGGAGTCAAATTTGCTCAATTTTACTGATTACCTTGTCAATGCTATGGACAAGCGCCTTCAGGTGGACGTAGTATATACCGATTTCTCGAAGGCGTTTGACAAAATCAACCACGATTTACTTATTGAGAAGCTTTGGAGAACCGGAATACATGGTGATCTGCTTCGCTGGATAAGTTCATATATAAAAAATCGCTCTCAAGCGGTATCTTTGAAGGGTTACACATCACATTTCTTGGAAATTCCATCTGGCATTCCCCAGGGATCACACTTGGGACCATTATTATTTATTTTATATATCAATGATATCGGAAATATCCTTCAAAATTCTAACTTTCTCTTATATGCGGATGACGCAAAATTTTTTAAAATTGTTTCTGGGGTTGACTGCTGCTTGCAATTACAATCTGACCTTAACAGACTATTTAGTTATTGCTCTAAGAACCAACTTTACCTAAATTTTGAGAAGTGCTCTGTTAACACGTATACACGAAATCGTAAACCTATAGACTATAATTATCATATAAATGACAATCGCCTTAATCGAGTCTATTCGATTCGCGATTTGGGTGTTTTAATTGACTCGCAACTTTCGTTTAACTTACATATTGATAATATAATTAAGAAATCGTATCGACAGCTTGGCTTCATTACAAGGATCTCCAAGCCGTTTAAACGAGCTTGTACCTTAAAACTGCTTTACTTTAGTTTCGTGCGTTCTATCTTGGATTTTGCATGTATTATCTGGAACCCATTCTATGCATGTCATTCTTCTCGAATTCAAAAGAAATTTGTCAGAAGTCTAGACTATCGTTGCAATCACCCTCATATATCTTACGAGACCTCGTTGAAACGTTATGGATTATCTTTGCTCTCCGACCGAAGAAAATTTTTTGATCAAACGTTTCTTTTCAAAATCATCAATAGTCACATTGATTCACCCTCGCTATTAGAAAAAATATGTCTAAGAGTACCCCGATGTAATTCTCGCTTACGAACATTGTTTTCCGTGCCCTCTTATAGAACCATATACACTAGTAACAATTTTTTTAAGCGCAGTGTTAGCACTTATAATGAGGAATTTAATGACTTGAACATTTTTAACACTAGTTTATGTGTCTATAAATCTAAAATTAAGAACAAATATCAAATATTGTAAACTTTAGCAGTAAAATACCCATATCGGATACATTTTGAACCCTCATTTGTGCATTGCCATGTTGTTGTAAAGGTCTTCTGTTGTTTCTTTTTCTTTTGTTGTTGTTTTGTTTCTTTTTGTTTTGTTTTTAACTTTACTTGCAACTACAGAATAGGCTACTTAAAATTGGTGCCTGCATCCTGTTATAATATTAATGTTATGGAACTCTAAGTCCATATGTATCTAATTGAATTGTAATCATTGATTTGTAAGAGACTGTTTGTTTCCTAAATAAAATAAAATAAAAAATAAAAAAATAAAACATCTTGAGGAAACCTGGACTTTATAAATCTGAAATCGCCAACCCGCATTGAGCAAGCGTGGTGATTACGCTCAATCCTTCTCTGTATGAGAGGAGACCTGTGCCCAGCAGTAGGACGATAAAAAGGGTCATGATGATGATGATGATTAAAAGTTAGGTATTACTTAAACAATTATTTTGTACCCGTGACCGTCCCGCATTAGCTTATAATTTTGTCTTCACGTGCCTGGATAAAAATGTTTTATCAGTGATTATATGTACCAAATCCGTTCAGCCCTTTATAATCTGCTGACATTGTTATCAGAGAAATTTGTCTTCACGAAGGATTCAATCGATTTTTTAATTGCATAACGACAAGTCACTTTAAAAATGATTTAAATGTGATATGCCCAATGTACTATTACTACTTATTTGTAGTTATTTTAACAAATATTTAAAACAATCTTTTATTTGTATGTATCCTTCCAATGGTTATTTTAACAGTTCCGAGGACTTTTATTTGATCGAGAAAATTTGTAGTATGTACATCAAGGATCTACGGTTGGTTTTTTTTACATTATATTGTAATACGTATTTCTACAAGGTTGACGCGTAAGAGGTGCCACCACAGAAATCGTAATATTGTTTTGTTGTTATGATTTCTGTAGGTGCCACGAACCCGTTGCTTAGAAACTAAGAAACCTTCGTCCTCAGCCTTCTGCAAATCCTTGTCTTACGTGTGCCTATTTTTTGCTTTCTACGCAGGATTCTGCAGCTTCTTTATGCGAAGCCACGTTGATGTGTAGTGACTGCATCTTAATCGTAATATTATTTGTATCCACCTCATAGTGCGGGCAGGGATAATCCTCGGTTGGTGTCTAAAGAATCTGCTCGTCGCTCGCACCCCAGAGTGCCGAAATATGTCAAAGACATTGGCCCCGACTCCGTTGGTCACAAACTAAACGAAATTTAAATTCAGTACATCTTTTTGTATATATTTCATTAAGAAAAGGACAGAAGATAATATTATGTTAGTATGTTAGACCTGTCAAATTAGTCCGTTGTGTATTTTTAGAAGCCATGTTTATAATCGCGTGTAAACTGTATGGAATATATTTATGTGACAGGATGAAACGAAAATATTATCTTCTATCCTTTTTTTAAAATTAGATTAATTTTTGGACGAGAGAATAGGCGCCTTTTTTAAATTCCACCTACCCCTTTATTATCCGACTACAGAAACGGGAGGAAAAAACTCATATGTATATAACTAACGACTTATTTATGTGTGTACACCGGTTTATCAGACGCCCACGGCACGAGCCGATGATGATCGCCTAATGATCCCGTAACAGTCTAATTAACTTATTCTTTTATTTTTTTTTTATAATAATGTTTTTAATCCCGTTAGTATTTTTTAAAGTTTTCTTCGCATAGGAGTAGTGAGTCACAGAGACACACATGTATTTTTGTGAGGTTCTGCGTCATTAAAATAATTTACAAAAAAAAAAAATAATTAAAAAGTAAATTAAAACATTCAAAATAATTACAGCAATTTCGTTTTGTGTTTATAAACGCTCTTTTTTCTCTTGTTTCAAATGTTTTAATGAATCATAAACGTTGCTTTATTTTTTATTTTATTTTTTTTGTTAATGTTTTGTTTAATTATTTTACAAGAATATAATATAGAATAGCCAATAATTCCGTTAAATGTTGTGCTACTATAAAATAAATAATTTTATTTGCACTTTGCTTTAGATTTTAGAAATGGCTCTAAGGCAAGAGACTGCTCCAGCGCTGACTCCGCTCCACGACCCATACCATGTGGAGGGCGCACCTCTCGCCGAGGAACATTTTGAAGTAAGTTTACATCTACTTATATCACACACATCAGCAATAATATAGGGATTACCTGAAAGACTTCTTATCATAAAAACTATCTACAGTATAAAAAAGGTTTGTATATAAAATATGTAGGTATTTTCTCCTCCATCACCTCTTACGAAATTAAAAAAAAAAACGCATTTTGAAACAAAAGAATAACGATTATTCGAATTTGGCGGTCGAAAAGTTGTTTTAAACTCATTTGACATGTAATTTATATTTATTTGATTTGACAGTGTGTATTTATAATATGTATAGAATGAGGGTCTATTGTTATTGGATATTCATTAATTTTTTGCTTTTGTTTGCATGCCTTAGTAAGGTTTGTGTGTAGTTTATGGGTCTTAAAAAACTTAATATCTGTATTTTGTACCTACTTTCTACGCAAATAAAAAACTATTCTATTCTATTCATGTTACAATATAACAGTGAAGTATAGAAAAAATAATCGTTTTTTTTTTAATAGTTATAAACTAGTGCTTGACTGCAATCCCGCCTGATGGTAAGCAGTGATGCAATCGTTGATGGTAAAGCACACTAGCTTATTAAGCCTATTCACCCAAAAAAACTGAGTGAATAGGAAGGAAGACGGCAGTTGAGCGAGGTGATGCAATGTTTAACCCAACAACACGACCAACGATGCTGCGCCAGAGGATGATCTGGAGAGCCTTCACGACCAAACTCCCCGACACAACAACATTAGGCACATCGTACCCGGCACACATCGCAACACAACTGCTCAGACCGTTCTCCGTACGGCTTCACCAGACATCATGCCGGAACACGACGAATCGCTTGGCGGCAAGACTTTGTCTGGTGGGTGGTAACTTATGCCGGCGGCTGATGTTGTTTACCACCGAAAAAATGCAAATGCAAATGTTTATTATGCAAGTAGGATCACTTTGACACGTCATATTTTTTTAAACTAGATGGTGTCGACATTTCCTAACTGACTACCTCTGAGAAGAAAAACCGAAAAAAACTCAAGGATCGTCGTCTTTTTTCAAGTCCAGACATTAAAACTGAAAATGTTTACAATAATTTACGTGATTAAAAAAAAAAAAGGTGATTAAAATGTCATAATAGGGAAGTATCCAAGGTATGAAAATACAAAAAAATTGTTACTCCGTCTTAAAAATTAAAAAAAAAGAAAATCAGACCCGTATTTTTTATTTTGTCGAAATTACCAAAAACTACTGAGATATAGCGTATTCAATTTACGGAGGGGGGGCTAATTATGTCACGCCGTGGTATATTTTGTACCACGACATGACGTCATGCGACATTTCAATTCAATATATCTTCCTAAGTATTTGAGTGAAAGAAAAAATAAAAAATACATGTTCGATATTTTTTATAAATCTATCTGATGGACATTAAATTATTTTTTAGGATACAACCCAATTGTAACACAATTACGCATATTGCTTAATGACATTGCTTAGCAGAGCGAGCAGCTCAATCCCAAGCTATATTATCTTCTAACTAATCTGTGATTTTATAATACCCCTTTTTGCAAAGCTTGGCTTTTATATCGTTTAATGGGTAAGTTTCGAATGTCCATGGGAAGCTTGTTGTAAAAGTGTATTACATTGTTCTATGAACGAGTTGCCTACTCTGTGGAGGCGTGATGTACAGCAAGATTGTGTTTGTTCCTGGTATTTATATTATGAATATCGCGTGTTTTCTTAAAATTCGATATATTTTTATGTACATACATAAGATTTTCAAATATATATTGAAAAGCTACAATCAGAATGTTCACCTCTTTGAATTTTTCTCTAAGAGAATCTCTAGGACCAAGGTAGTAAATGGCTCCAACAGTCCTTTTCTGTAAAACAAATATGGTATTGATGTCCGCACAAGTTCCCCAGAGAAGAATCGCATAAGTCATAAGACTATGAAAATAACTAACATAAACAATTCTGGCTGTACTGTATCTACATCAGTTATCTGTCTAATTTTTTAACAGCGACGGCAGCAGAACTGAGTCTACCATTAAAAGCGATCACCCACTTTTATATTCCTTTTTTAGTCCATATCATTAAATTCCATTCCGTTTCTTTGGTCTTCCCCTACGTTTCTCCTCATACGTTTCTCCTGCAACTGTTATCATTTTAGTAATCCATAAATAATTTTGTTCATTTTCCTAGAATCATCTGCTGAATTCTGATTCGAAGTCAAGCAAGTGCCGATCTAAGTTTTCTAAGTTATATGTACTTTCTAGGTATACCTTGGACACCAGTGACTGATTACAAGGTGAAGGAAACCTGGGCTTTAAGTCTGAAATCGCCAAACCGCATTGAGCAAGCGTGGTGATTACGCTCAATCCTTCTCTGTATGAGAGGAGACTTGTGCCCAGCAGTGGGACGATAAAAGGTTGATGATGATGATGATCTGCTGAATTAATGTTTTCAGTTTGTGTGTCAATGCCTCCGCCATAAGGTTAAAGGAGTGTGGAGGCATGAGAAACAGAGAGTAAAGTTCACTCATAAAATAATATCTGGCGGGCACTTACTCAACGGTTGATTTTGGGAAGTTGTCTATATCTCTTAAAGTTATATTATCTCCTTTCGAGATGTAGTATACGTAAGACGTCAGCATGATGCGTTGTTCGCATGTCGCGGTTGTAGATACCGTTCAAATAAAATGATGTGAAAGTAAACTTAATTTTTTATCATTGTTGCAGGATGAGTTTCAAGATGCCACGGATGAACAAGCGACGTAAGTACTTTTTTTCACTTTAATTCTAACCGAATCAAAAGTGCATTCGAAAGCTAATAATTTTTTGTTAATGCAGGTAGTACACACCTTCGATCAGTGATTACTGAGTCGCTTTCTGTGATTATTATTTTCTATTTTACCCTTTATGTACATAATGTAGATATATTATAAACATACAAGAAAAACAAAACAGAAAAATACAGTTTTTTTTTTATAAATTATAAACTAGCGCTTGACCGCAATCCCGCCTCATGGTAAGCAGTGACGCAGTCCTTGGTGGTAAAGCGCACTAGTTTATTAAGAGCCTATTCACTCTAGCCTTGAAGACACTCAAATTGTAGTACGCGGTATAAAGGAGGAGGCGAAACGCTTCGTCCGGATCGTAGTGATGTTAACAACGTAAGGGTGGAAACTCGCCGTACGACGGGTCGTCCGATGGTGGAACGGAGATGGGGGAATTAAATCATGCAATTCCCTCGCACACTCCCTCTCACTCTACTCTACGCCTGTGCTCTAGGCTTTGGAGACCATCTCGAAATAAAACAGGGCCACCAATCAGCCTCTTCGCCCGCCTCTCCACTGAATCCAAAGTGGCCAGGTGACACTTAGTAGCACCAGCCCAAATGTGGCTGCTACACACGAATGGACTTGTGCTTTGTACAACATTAGAAGCTGCCCAGGTGTGAAGTACTGCCGGACCTTTGCGATAACGCCAAGTTTCCGGGCAGCCACATTGGCCTTGGACTCAATGAACCGCCCAAAGTTAAGGTTCGAGGAAATCTCAACTCCCAAAAGCTGAAGGCGGTCGGTACACTCCAAGGACACATTTCGAAAAATAGGAGCCAAGGTGAACGGGCTCTTTTTGGCGGTGAAAAGACACGCCTGTGTTTTGGCGGCATTGAATGCTACAAGATTGGCATTGCCCCATTCGGAGACTGCCTGTAGTGCAACACTCGTTCGCTCAACCATGGCCTCTCTTACGGACCGGATTGATTCCCTACTAGCCTGAGCATACGGCAGGTATCTCTCTACAACTGTGCTGTCATCTGCATACCCATACATACCCGGCATCAACAGATCGTTAATATACAGCAGGAACAGAGTTGCAGAGAGAACAGACCCCTGACGAACACATTAGTCGACATGGGCTCAGATGAGCATCCGTCGACATCAACTCGGAGGGACCGTTCAGTCAGGCAGTCTTTTACCTAGCCAGTCAGGCTAGAGGAAATGTCGTACGCTGGAAACTTACTCAAAAGGCCAGCGTGCTATACCCGGTCGAAGGCCTTCGAGACATCAAGGGAGACAGCAATCGCTTCCCCATTCTTCTCGAGGGCCTCGCCCCACAAGTGAGTGGCATACACTAGTAGGTCCCCAGTTGACCGACTGCGGCGAAACCCGTACTGTCGGTCACTGAGGAGATCGTTACCTTCCAGGTATGCCAAGAGGCGCGAGTTCAACACACGCTCCATAATTTTGCAAAGTATGGAGGTAATCGAAATCGGCCGATAGTTGGTAGGATCTGCACGACTACCCTTTTTGGGCACGGGCTGCACGTTAGCAAGCTTCCAGGACTTGGGCACTATACCAGTCCTAAATGAGAGGCGATACAAGTGCGTCAATACAGGAGACAACTCGCGCGCACATGTTTCAAGAACAATCGCTGGTATACCATCTTGACCACTAGCCTTATTCACGTCCAGACGACACAGTACTCTCAGAACCTCCTTGTTCCTAATGCGAACCTCAGGCATTGAATCGAATTATGGGCAAAGAGAGATGCAAAGAGACCTGCTTTCTCTCTCGCCGTATGAGCCAGTGTTCCATCAGGCCTAACCAGCGGAGGCAGTGTGGGCCGACAGAAGTTCGCCTCAACCGATTTGGCAAGGGACCAAAAAGATATGCTACCGAATGGCTGCGCAGATAACTTGTTGCCAATATGGGTAATGCGGTCGAAGCGAGCCTTCTTGAGCGCCTTTTTGTAGGACTTCGCAGCACGGTTAAAGACTCTCTTCTTTGAGCTTAGATCCGGAGATCCGCGGTCACGAACGTCAACCCAGGAGAGAAATGCCGTGTGCTTACGCTGTTCAGCTTGGACACAATCGGCATTGAACCATGGGCGCGCCGAGCCACTGACGGGCACGTCATTGAATGGGATAAAATACTCCATAGCTTGACGCACCACATTGGTTATAGCGTCCGCACAGCTCGACGGATGCGATGTGATGCTATTTCATAAAATAAAAAAATATCTTCCAGCATACTTGCAATAGGACAATAATTTTTTTGGTAGGGGAAGCTCAAGCAAAGTCGTATGCACCACGGCATAAGACATTTTTATTAACTTTGCTATACCTAGCAGTTTTAAATTTATCTTCAAAATACACGTTTTTATACACTTTGTGCGTGGCGATGTTATACGAATTTGTTTTGAATACCTACAACACACAAATTCGTAAGTGTCATCACAACCTTCCGACCTTCAAATTATTTTTCCATTTGTAGTTTTTTTTTTTATTGTAGTTGATGACGGTTTTGCTTTTTTTTTTTTTTTTTTTTAATATTATCTTATTGTTGTAGGAACATAATGGATTTACAAACTGCTTTCGATGACTGTCAAGTGGCCATCAGAAAATTCTTTAACAACGATTTAGTTGGTGCCACTAACCTCATGAAACCATGGTAAGACAAATTTCGTTTATCTACCTACTCTAAAAATATGCATAAGGTGAATACATATAGACGTGGTTCTCCTTAACTTTTAGTGCGGAAATCCTTTGCCTGGCTTAAAATTGTGGATCCCACACATGTAGGAACTTAGTGATTATAGCATCTTTGAACTCAAGTGCCCTGTGTATATTAAAATAACACACCATTTTGTATGTCCAGGGAACGCACATCACTTTACCACAGTCTTGGCACTGCCATGTTCGAGTTTATACCAGCAATGCTGACTTTCGACCACGCACAGATTAATCGGACCCTGGCTGCACTCAAAGTATCCATCTCTATTTGTAATCAACACAGGAAAAATTACACTTTCGTAGAGAGCATCGGCACAATTATCAAAAAGGTAGAGCACTGTTTATTTAATTTTGTATATTAGGTACGGACGACAGCAGGTCAAGCTACCCGAAACTGTCAGATGTTTCCAATCAAAGTTGAGCCTTAAAGCTTTGTATATAAAGTTGAAAATCTAATAAAGACCTCTGACAGTTTGTAGTAGCTTGATGTGCTGTCGTCTGTACCTATTTATATCTTTCTCTTTCTAGAATTTCAGTTTATAAGTTCAGTAATTATTATAGTACAAATCATTTTGATACTAGCACATTATTTTGTACTAGAAGCAAACGTGCTCCCTAATCGGCGAACACATTTTTGTCAATTGATTGCGACTAGTTGGAATCGTTTGGACCGAACGTACCAATGGGCGATCCGAACGAACCCAACTGATGCCAACTAGTCGCAATCATTTGAAAAAAATGTGTTCGCCGATTAGGGGGCTGGTTTTAATGAAAACACAAATCTATGGTCTCTGGCGTTCAATATGGATATAGATCACGTGTGAATGACTTCTGGTGACAGTATCAAAAACGTTTTAAAAGCAACAATCGTGTATGTTCATGTTCAACTGTCTTTAAAACCATGTCTAAATTGCTATTTTCTCCGTCAATCAGAATATTAAAATAAAATACCTGATTCGACGTTTTAATTTATGTCTGGGATATCTTATAATAGACGTAAGATTTTTGTTTTAATATGTGTTGTTTAAAATATCAAGCCAATATTTTAAAAAATAACATAATTGTGATTGAAATACTAAAATTATTCAATAAAATAAAATTCTTTATAATACAAAAGTTGAGCAATAGTGGGTATCGGCGCAACTTACAAGTTGGAGGTCGTAATAACAAAATAAAAGCAAAACTATAATAAATAGTGTCCGGTTTAGTTTCGTGTTCGGCGGCAAACTCACTGAAACTACGACGGAAACCGAATGTGCATTAGGGAGTTTTCGCGCGATGATCGGTCACGTTCGGCGCGTTGAATGGATGAATGAATCCCATCGGTGCCAATGTCGTGATTCGCTGGTTTGATTGTGTCAAAAAACAGACCGTTGCCAAAATACGTTTTCGGTTTAGGTAGTAAAACTAGTTTTGGTTAGACACTACAAATAACACCTAATCAGAAGCCTAAGCATAATCAGATATATACTTCAAATAAGTTGATCAAGTATTACAGTTGGTATACAATATGTAAAGAAAACCCTTTCCGACCCATAAGGATAATAAAGGTTAGGTAATCACTTGACCAAATATAATATCAAATTTTACATAATCATCTTAGTAACAATACTAATGAATTTTGAAATAATCCTTTTTTCCTCGGAATTAATTACAATTTCCCCGAAATTTGGTAATTTTTAAAAAAAGTGACAACACTGGTATTATTATATAAGCGAATAGCGACGCGACCACGTCACAGGTGCCGCGTGCCCTGCCCCCCGCCCCCCGCGGAAGGGGTTGCTGAGCGCACATGTTAAGTTACCTCTTTTTGCGAAATAATATTTATTTTTTTAGGGGGATTTTTTTTAAGTTTAGCCTGACTTTGTGGGTATTAGTAGAATCAGTTATCGATACCTAACAATACCTTCACGGATCGGACTTTTTCACATGGACACGGACACGGGTTTTCTTTACATATTGTATACTTCAAATAAGTTGATCAAGTATTACAGTTGGTATATAAATTGATTATAATAAACTTACCAATTAAAGCATACAACAAAGTACAATACACATACATAGGTAATTACTTACCTATATTTTACTTTTATTATATAGCGTACCCTAAAAACAACCTTTTTAACTTCTGTCTTAAGCTATCGAGAATGGGGTATAAAATAGAGTCTATTGTATTTCTTGCAGCCAAATTATGCCACATATACAGATTTGGAAGCCCATGCTGAACTTTGCTACGCAGAAGCCCTGATGCTTCAGGCAGCTATGACTATTATGGACGGAGAGGACCTCACGGGGCTTATCAAGGGCACTATCAAGGTCAAAAATTGCTACAACAGTTACAAGTAAATATTATTTTATTTGTATTTTAGTTTTAATCGCGTACTAGCGTAATTTCAAATAATCGAAGGATTTATTAGGAAGATCAATTACGAAAGAGTGAAGAATGTGGAGCGTGTTCTGCGTTTTAAGGAAGCAATTATATTCTTTACAATAAATGGAAAGATTAGAAAGAGGAGTGAATACGTCAGAATAATTACAGAACACACCATTAGTAGCAACAGGTTTCATTTGGAAGTTCAACAACATCGATTGCATTATTTACGTTGCTGAGCAGAAACATCTTTCCAACATATGGAGCAATAGATTAGCAATATCCTTCAAAATGATTCAGATTAATAGTAAATACAGTAGGGCCTCGTTAATCCGGAGAGGCAAAAACAAGACCCTTTTCGGATTACGAGGCGTCCGGATTATAGTATGCCATATTTAATGTTAATAAAACACATGTTTAACCTTAGTTTCTTTATGTCGCCTACAGTCGACCTGCCTATGCCAAACTTCCGAGCAATGACAGGGTAGCTGTCACCTTTATCTAACATTTCTATAATCCGCACTTTGTCTTTTAATGACAATTTCGTATGTTTACTTGGCGGCACCATGATGTTAGCAAGCGCGCTAAATTATTGATACTATACGTATTTCACCAAAAGCGATAAACACAACACTGAGGGACGGCGCATTGGTTCGTGCATGACAGCCCGCACCTACCCTCGCCGGCGTCCCCCGCGAATCCCATTGCCCGGCCGGATTACAGCAATCACCGAACAAGCGGGACTCCGGATTACCGAGGTCCTACTGTAGTTTGTTTATCAATAAGGGTGCGGGTTCTAAACCCCATTCATGTCTAAATACATTCTGTCTCCAAGTCCTGCTTGTCTCTACGATAATGTGTTGACGTGAATGCTGGCTGCGGCAAACGACTCATGAAAGTAGATTGAATGCTGGGGAAATTCATAGCGAACTATGTGTGGTGTAAGTACGAATAAGAGACTGAAAAAGAAGTATAAGGCAACATTGTAATTTAACAAAATTAACTCATTTGCAAAAAAAGAAACGGGCACCTAAGCAATGAACTATTTAAAATGTTAATATTGTTTTATTTCATAATTATAGGTACTTTTACCCTCACCATTTGGTAAATTCATAAGAAAATAATCGATTTCATCAGTATATCATAAAATTTTGATACTATTTATGGGAAGTAATGCTAAACCTCGCTAGTAGCACAGTCTAAAAATCGTACAGTCGTCCGACGAAGACGTCTAGAGCAATCGTGCGGGGTGTGAGGGACGAGACGCGGGTAAGCGGCACCCGAGCTGCGAACAAAACGATGTTCGTAGCTCGGTATCTATCATTAAGGGCTAACACGTGTTTGTTTTTTATTTGTTTGTTTTATAATTTGATATGAGTGTCAATTTTGAGTATAATTGGGGTGCTTGTAATGAAGAAGTCATCCTTTTTGACATCCAAAATGGCGGACGTCATTTTTCTTATAATTTGATTTGAGTGTCAATTTTGAGTATAATTGGGGTGCTTGTTACGAAATAGCCACCTTTTTTGAAATCCAAGTTGGCGGACGCCAATTTAAATGTATATTAATATGATATGGGTGTTAATTCCGAGGAGGATTGGGGTGCTGGTTATGAAAATGGCATCTAAATAACTTAAATCTGTCTCGAGTTGTTCCCTTAGTAAAAATAGCAAATTAATTAAATATAATAAGTACAGCTATCGATGTTGATCTGCAATAAATAAATAATTTCATAAATATTGTTTATTTGTGACAACCCTGGTCGATGCGTTACTGTCTAGACTATGTCGGCATTTTACACGAGATCAAAGGCGTCGACCTACTGTATTATTTTTATACTGTGCTAGTAGTGTATGTTCGCTAGTAGTGCATTATGTTCATGAAGTTAAAATTTAAAAAGTGAAAATTTTATTACTTTCCTTCAATTACTGTTCTATTTAACCGATTTCAAAAAGGAGGTTTCTCATTTGGATAGTATACATATATGCTTTTTAGGGTTCCGTTGCCAAATAGCAAAAAAACGGAACCCTTATAGATTCGTCATGTCTGTCTGTCCGTCCGTATGTCACAGCCTTTTTTTTCCGAAACTGTAAGAGCTATACTGTTGAAACTTGGTAGGTAGATTTATTCTGTGAACCGCATTAAGATTTTGTGAAAAAATAAAAAAAAAATATTGGGGGGCTCCCCATACTTACAACTAAAACTCCAAATTTTGTTTTCATCAAACACATATGTGTGTGGTATCTATGGATAATAGGTCTTCAAAATGATATCGAGGTTTCTAAAACACTTTTATTCTAAACCGAATAATTTGCGTGACAGACGCTTCCAAAGTGCAAAAAGATGTCCCCCCCCCCCCTCCTCTAACTTCTAAAATAAGAAAATGAAAAATCTAAAATAACATGATGTACATTACTATAAAAACTACCAACGAAAATTGTTTTGAACGAGATCTGTAAGTAGTTTTTTTTAATACCTCGTAAATCGTAAACCGCTTATTACCGCGTAATCTTTCATACAAATAACTTAAATCCTTTAATTTCATAAATCAATGGTACGGAACCCTTTGTACGTGAGTCCGACACGCACTTGCACGGTTTTTGCAGATAACTTCGTCGTTTATGAACCGATTTTGATGATACTTTTTTTTGTCAAAATATTCCAGACTCTTTTCTCATTTGTTGTATTTAAACAGGGAATGCTCAAAAATACTAGAAAAAAAGCAATGGGAGTCTACTCAATCGAGGATACACTTCCAAAGCGGCGTGCGCCTGGGCATCGCTACCTTCAACGTGATGATATCTCTGTTACCGCCAAAGATTATAACCGTATTAGAGTTCGTTGGCTTCTCGGGGAACAAGGTAAGATAGATAATAAAAAATATAGATAACCAATTAGTTTTTGCTAGCTTAGTAACTAGCAATAATCCTATTGATACGTAATTCAAGGCACTGTACCAAAAATTGGAGGTTCTGGTCATGATAACAAGTACAAGATTAAGTACTTCTTAAAAAGTCCACAGAAAGTTCTAAGTTAATGGGGCCTGAATTAAATTTAAAATATACAAATAACTTGTTTTATTTAGGTAGCTAAAGAACCTCTTTATTATACAAATCCGAATTCAGAATTTTGCATCATATTACTGGCATCATTGTCTCGAGCTGTTTAGCAAATTTCGAGACAAAGTTACTAGTTAAGAAGATGAATGTGGTGAAGATATTGTTAATTTGAATCGTATATAGATGCACAATTTGTGACAGCCTCCGTGGCGTAGCGGTAGAGAACGCGGCCGCTGCGCAAGGTGGCGCAGGTTCGGTCCCCGCACAGTGCAAATATTTGTATGCATGAATATGAATATTTGCACTGGTCTGGTCGTGCCTCGGAAAGCACGTTAAGCCGTTGGTCCCGGTTGCCATACGAACATCTAGTGGCAGTCGTTACGGGTTGTTGGAGCCCTCAAAAGTCCAACAATTGTTCTAACTGCAATGCTTCGATGTCGCCTTCGGGTTGTAGAGGTCAGACGGCAGTCGCTTCAGGAAAAATGTCGAAGTTTAACCATATCAGCAGTTGGACTGGTAAATCGGACCCCAGACTCCAAAGCTAAAAAGGCTTCGGATGCGACTGGGATTAACGCTGGGGTGATGATGATGATCCTGTATCATCAATATATGCATGGCTTCTCATTAGGCATTCATAACCAGTGTAAGCAGACTTCTGATTGTACGAAAAACCTATATAAGACCAATTCAGATAAAACTGGAAATGTATGATTTAATGTAGACAGGAAACTTCTTTTGAATTATACATCTATAACATAAGTATACATATATAGTTACAAAACAATATACTATGAAATGATAATTTTTCTCAATCTTTTAATTTTTTTTTTTATTGTAATATTAGTTGCGTCTCGCGGTTTCATCCTCGTTTATTTTTTATATACCCCGCTTCTATTGGTCGTAGCGTGATATATATAGCCTAAAGCCTTCCTGGATTAATGGGCTGTCCAACGCAAAAAGAATTTTTCAAATCGGACCAGAAGTTTCTGAGATTAGCGCGTTCAAACAAACAAACAAACTCTTCAGCTTTATATATTAGCACAGTATAAAAATCATACAGTAGGTCGACACCTTTGATTTCGTGTAAAATGCCGACATCGTCTAGACAGTAACGCATCGGCCAGGGTTGTCACAAATAAACAATATTTATGAAATTATTTATTTATTGCAGATCAACATCTATAGCTGTATTATATTTAATTAATTTGCTATTTTTACTACGGGAACAATTTGAGACAGATTTAAGTTATTTAGATGGCTTTTTCGTAACGAGCACCCCAATCCACCTCGGAATTAAATTAATATACATTTAAATTGGCGTCCGCCAACTAGGATTTCAAAAAGGGTGGCTATTTCTTAACAAGCACTTATACTCAAAATTGACACTCATATAAAATTATAAAAAAAAATTACGTCCGCCATTTTGGATGTCAAAAAGGATGGCTTTTTCGTAACAAGCACCACAATTATACTCAAAATTGACACTCATATCAAATTATAAAATAAACAAAAAAACAAACACGCGTTAGCCCTTAATGATAGATACCGAGCTACGAACATCGTTTTGTTTGCAGCTCGGGTGCCGCTTACCAGCGTCTCGCTCCTCACACCCCGCACGATTGCTCTGTCTAGACGTCTTCGTTGGACGACTGTATGATTCTTAGACTGTGATATTAGTATAGATTAGGTATGACTAATAAGATTGCTTTCACTAGCATTTTGCTTACGTAGTGTTCCTTTAAAATAAAATTATCCATCGCACAGCCAGAATTACTTAAATCCGGAATAGCATTAGGGGCCATCCATAAAGTACGTCACACGAATTTCATGATTTTTTGAGCCCCCCTCCCCTCCTTGTCACAGGTATTCACATTTCTCAGACCCAAGAATGTGACGTCACATGTTTTGCAATTTCACATCGAAAAATTATTAAATTAAAACAGCAGTTCCGAATTTAGTTTTATTTCCATTTAAATAAAGTACTTTTTTATGAAATAAACATTATATCAATTATTTGAAACAATAACAAAGCAATAAACTATTGAATATAAAGAAAAGAAAGAAACCCAAAGGGCTCGATCGGCGAGTGTCACTAAAGCGAGTATAATCTCGTAAAGAAAACAATTTAAACCGTATTGTCCCAAAGATAGAGTTGGAAATATTTTTTAGTTTGTAATGAATATTTCAAATAACGCGATTATTACCTCTAGCTATATTCGATTTTGAAATGTGATGTCACGAAACATAGTACCCCACCCACCCCTTGTCACACCATGTCACACTTTGTCGACACCCCCCTCCCCCCTTTATGTGTGACGTACTTTATGGATGACCCCTTAGCAATAATGTAGGCCAGGCAAATATTTTTTAATATCGGTGCAGGAATCAAATTCAAATGTTATATTAAACAGTAACCTCATGACCCGCCTAACAAGGATAAATCGTAGGGAAATTGACTGAAGTTATTCGTTTTGTACGTAGAATTTGATATGATTATGACGAGCTGATCCATACCTAATTATGTTACCTAACGTGACAGACTTTTTTGCCAATGCACATTGTCTATTCTTATAAACAACACATTTAATATGCAAGAATGATTCACTATTATCAATAGAAATATGCTATTCAGAATATTCCAACTTAATCTATACTTAATATATAAAGCTGAAGAGTTTGTTTGTTTGTTTGTTCGCGCTAATCTCGGGAACTACTGGTCCGATTTGAAAAATTCTTTTTGCGTTGGATAGTACATTAATCCAGGAAGGCTTTAGGCTATAACATCACGCTGTGACCAATAGGAGCGGAGCATAACTAACCCCACGCGAACGAAGTCGCTGGCGGCAGCTAGTATAGTATAAAAATAATAAAACATCATCTTTATCAAAGTCAAAATAAGGTTAAGGGTTACTAGGTTTATTGACTACCATGATACAGTCGATAGTAGGCAATAACAAGAAGAACGTAGCTGATGTAGCACCGAAGTCTTCCCTGATGTCCACGAAGTCCGTGTCGTACACAGACAACGCTACAGAAGACATCTGTTGTAGTTCCTCAAAGTAGTCGTTGCAGTTGTCGCTGTAGATGTTCTCAATAGGGGGGGGGGAAGGTATGAAAATCAAAAAAATAATTAGTCCGTCTTACACATAATAAAAAAAATTAAGACCCGTATTTTTTATTTTGTCGAAATTACAAAAAACTGCTGAGATATAGCGTATTAAAGTTACGGTGTGGGGGCTAATTACGTCACGCCGTGGTTTATTTTATTTCACGGCGTGACGTCATGTGAAATTTCAAATCAATATATCTTCCTAAGTACATATTTGAATGAAAGAAAAAATAAAAGATACGTGTTCAATATTTTTTATAAATCTATCTGATGGACATTCAATTATTTTTTAGGGTACAACGCAATTATCCCTTCTTACTAATCGCTTGTTTCGCTTCGATACTCGACTGTCGCTGCTTTATATGTACGTATATGCAAACAGAATTTATAACGCTCGATTTCCAATATATTCTAAGCATATCACGCAATATTGAACCTTATGCCATTGCCTTAAAGTAAACTCGTAACAATAAAAATGTAGCACTAAGATTTGGTGAATGAAGGTCATGCGTTTTGGGGAACTTTCTGTCATTTTGACGTTCTTAGAGTACTGATTCTAGGCCTAATTTAAATAAATGAGTTTTTGTTTTGAAGGTCTATTGAAATATGTAGAATAGGTCGTCGACATATCAAGCTGCATTTCATGTTTTAGTTGACCTCGCATTGTATTATAAGTTTTACGTACAATCATTCAATGCTCTCAAAACGGTGAAGGAAAAATTGGGGAACGCAAGCTTGCTGCTTGCTTGCTTGCTTAAATTCCAATTCCAATTTTCTTGCTTCCGAATTCCATCCTCTCTTTTAACACCTAGAATGCTACGCTTTACCGCCCTTTAGCAAACTCCAAAGCGGAACTTTTGTGACCTCGGTTAGCAACTAGGTCTAAGCACCATAGGTTAAGACGGGTAGAATATGATGAGATGGACGGAGCACCCTTCATTAGCATCTTCAGGAACCAGAATATTTTCATAATATATTGCCCTCTTGTCGGTTTTCGGAATAAACTAACTGGCCCATGTAGATATACTCAACGCAATGAATTGATGTGGCCAATTAAGTATCATAGTTGATGATTATCTGGCTTTTCAAATCCACACATAGTATTATACGAAAATAAGTGCATTTTAAAGACCTAATTGCTGTAAATTATATGACTATGACATTTGTATTTCCTGTTAACCGAGCTGTGTGATTGTCAAGAAGCCAAGGTTAAATTATGAGTAAAAAAAATCGGAAAATTATTAAGTAGGTAGATAGATAGACCTGTTAGAAAAATTCGCCAAACATGACAAGGAATAAAAGAAAGGCACGAGTTACAGATAGGGCGTCGCCGCAAAACGGCGCGCAGGAGCCCCGCCCGACTCCTGTGACCTGTGGGCTACCGTGACGATACGGAGCGGACACGGCTGAAGAAGCGAGCCCAAACCAGTAAACTCCGTTTCGCTTCGTGGAACGTTGGCACGCTAACTGGACGCGCGAGAGAACTGGCCTAAAGCTCTCCATAGGCGGAGGGTGGCCGTGGCGTTCCTGCAGGAGACTCGTTGGAAAGGCAGCAGATCCCGGCTTATTGGGAATGGCTACAAGCTGATCTACACGGGTGCACCTAGTGGGAGAAATGGGGTCGCCGTGGTGTTGTCTGACGAGCTCCAGGATGACGTCTTGGAGGTGAATCGCATCAATGATCTACGAGAAGTTGGCACGTTCTAGGGTGAAAGCGGCACTGGATATATCCAAGTGCCGTTGTGTAAAAGACCCTACTGGCAACCTGCTTTGCGAGGATCGCGTGGTGAAGGAGATATGGCGTACGTACTTCCACGAGCTGCTGAATAAGCAGCACCAAGAAGTGCAGACACCGGAACTTCCTCCGAACCTTGGATTAGTGCCCCCGATAACGCCTGAGGATTTCCACACGGCTCTTCGTCGCATGGCGAATCGGAAAGCTGTCGGAGCTGATGGAGTCCCCATTGAGGCCTGGAAGGCGATGGGTCCTCGCGGCATGTTAACTTGCTTTTTGAACCGCGTGCTCCTGACCGGCAAAATCCCGAGCCAATGGAGACTGAGTATTATTACTCCAGTCTTCTAAGGCAAGGGTTCGGTACATGAGTGTGGCAACTATCGCGGTATGAAGGTCATGTCCCACACCATGAAGATCTTTGAGAGGATTTTAGACTCCCGGATCCGGCAGGAGTGTGCTGTCTCGACGTGTCAATATGGGTTCCGTCCAGGGTACGGAACCACGGACCCTATCTTCGCCCTAAGGATCACCATGGAGAGATACAGATCGAAGAACACGCCTGTGCATATGCTCTTTTTAGACATGCAGAAGGCCTTCGACTGTGTCCCTCGGGAGGTGATCTGGTGGGCACTGAGGTCCAAAGGGGTACCAGAAGCCTATGTTGACATAATTCGAGACATGTAGGTACCTCAATTCCGATTCCGTTGTTAGGACCTCTGTTGGAGACACTAAACCCTTCCCCATCACCGTCGGAGTACACCAGGGATCCGTCCTTAGTCCGTTCCTGTTCAGCGTGATATTAGATGTCTTGTCAGACAGCATCAAGAATTCACATGAGCAACCTCCCTGGTTGCTCATGTTGTTGAAATTCGTACAATAATATATGTATGTTTGAATAAATACTTATGTTTGAAATGTTTCAGACTCTTGGGCTAGCGGAGTTGGAAGCTGGCTCAATCGCACCGGGCATGCGCTCCGTACTGTGCGACCTGACTCTGCTGAGCTACCACCTGGTCATATGCCAGTTCATCGGCGCTCCCATAGAATTGACAGTTTGCGAGAGGATATTAGAAAAGGAGCTGAAGGTTGGCATCACGTTTCGATATTTATTAGTACACAACAAGCCAACAAGCTTATAATAATAATAATAATAATAATAATAATAATAATAAAACTTTATTTCGGGTGGCATAGACCCATATAGTTGGCTTATTGACAATTATAATTTAAAACAACAGTCTTTAAAAGTACAATTCACAGCAAACAACGGCCAATAAAGCCGTTATTTGCTGTGACTTGCCACTCCCACACACGACTGTACATATAAAAAACAAAAAAAAAAAAAAATATTATTATATTATTATTTCCTTTATTTCGTTAAATACACTTATAAATTATATTTTTAAATATTTCTACATAAAAAAAATATATAAAAAACATTTAAAAATATAAAAAATAGTAGCCCACCGGTATCGGGAACAGGGTCCAAGCTACCGGCGGTCAGGGCTCCAGAGAGAGGAACTTCCTGACGATGCGAGCCGTGTCCAGCAGTACCGCTTTCTGAATCAAGCCCTTGATCCAGCTGCCTAACGAGAGCCTCCTGAGGTGTTGGTCGAGGCTCTTGGCTATTAAGCCATTAGCTGTCACGACTATCGGTACAATGATTGCTGAATCCACTTCCCACATGTCGACAACCTCGTGAGCTAAGTCAAGATACTTGATTTGTTTATCTTTCTCGGCTTTCACGAGGTTCTCATCATGCGGGATGGTTATGTCAACAATCATTGCACGCCGCTCTGATCGATCCACCATCACTATATCAGGCTTATTGGCAACAATAGTCCTGTCAGTGATGATGGATCGATCCCAGTATAATGTGATATGGCCATTTTCGAGAACTGGGTCGGGCATATACCTGTAGTACGGCACCTCCGATTCCACAAGGTTGTATTTAAGAGCAAGTTGCTGATGAATTATCCTGGCTACAAGGTTGTGTCTATGCAAGTACTCTCCGTTAGCTAGACGAGAACACCCGGATATGATATGCCTTATTGATTCCCCCGGCCGGTGACATGCCCGACAGATGTCAACTGTGCCGTCTTTCACAATAAATCTCCGGTAATTGTTCGTCATCATAACTTCGTCCATAATTGCACATACAAAACCTTCGGTTTCCCCAAAAAGGTCACCGAATCGTAGCCAGGCTACGGACGCTTGTAAGTCTACATCGGGCCCGTGAAGGGCTCGGAAAAAGCGCCCGTGAAGCTCTTTGCTCTTCCATACCTCCATGCGATCATTTGTGTCAAGCACTACTGGTTTACGCCAGTTCTCTTTAGCCAAGGAGAGCGGAGTGAGGCCCTTGTCAACCGCGACCACATCCCGATGCATCCCCACGTCGGTTTCTAGAAAATATTCTCTGAGACTGCATATCTCGCGATTATGGAGGGTCTTGGCGTTTAAAAAGCCACGACCTCCACATTTCCGCGGGATATACAACCTCATAACCGATGACCGTGGGTGATGCAATCGATTTGCAGTCAGTAGCGTACGGACTCTCTGATCCAGGGCGTCAAGTTCGGTCTGAGTCCATTTGAGTATGCCGAAAGAGTACATCAATACCGGCATGACCCAACCGTTGAAAGCGCGCACCTTGTTACCGCCTGATAGAAGACTATTAAGTACTTTTTTCAAGCGGCCAAAGAAGCGTTCCTTCAACGATTGCTTCATGTCAGTAACATTGATACCCAACGCTTCCGACATACCCAAATACTTATAGGTTTCGGATGCAGAGAGGGCTCTAAGGTTTATGGAACTCGTGAGTTGGGTTCCCACGGATTCCACAATCTCTCCTCGCTTTATATGCATGACCGCACATTTGTCCACACCAAATTCCATCCTGATGGCGCTACTGAAAGTTTCAGTAATTTTCAGTAGCTCCTTCAGTTGTAAATTGTTGGGAGCAAAAAGTTTCAAGTCATCCATATAGAGGAGGTGCGATATAACCTGACCACCTCTCCTCAACCGATAGCCTAGACCTGAATCCTCCAACAGTGTGCTTAGAGGATTCAGTGCTAAGCAAAACCAAAGCGGACTCAAACTATCGCCCTGAAATATACCTCGCTCGATCCTTATCGGTTCGCTATTCCTCTGAATATTTCGACATCCTGGATAGCGAAGGACTGTCCTCCATTGCCCCATACACGTCATCAGGAAGGTGCGTAGAGTTGTATCCACTTTATACAACTCCAGCACCCGCATGAGCCAAGTATGCGGCACTGAGTCATAGGCCTTCTTATAATCTATCCAACATGTCGATAGATCCTTTCGGGAACGACGAACTTGTTGGCTAATGGCCATATCAATGAGGAGTAGCTCCTTAGTACCGCGGGACCCACTTCTACATCCATTTTGAGAGACAGACATGATCGAGTTGCTGTCAATGTGATTGTTAATTTTGGCTTTCAAAATGGATGTAAGAACCTTATAGACCGTCGGTAAACACGTGATCGGCCTATAATTTTTGGGTTCCGCGGTGCTACCTGATTTATGGAGCAGGTGGGTTATTCCAGTAGTAAGGAACTGAGGTAACGAACCAGACACTAAAGCAGTCTGGAATTGAGATGCCAAGCTAGCATGCGACCTTGGAAACCATTTTATCCAAAAGTTATGCAGCCTCGTCCGGTCCTGGAGACTTCCAGTTAGGTAACGGACGGACTGCACGAGCTACATCTTGGGGGCAGATGGTAATAGCCCCCATTTCAGGTATTGGATCGCAGGCTCGCTCGACATCCCGAGCCCAGTCACCTTCAGTGTGACTGACAGGCACCGACCATATACTGCGCCAGAATGAACACATGGCATCATCATCTGGTAGGCACGTGTCAGCCACACCTTGTACTGGTCGTTCCCAGTCCCTATAAACCCACCTTTGATTGCTCTGGAAGGTGCGATTCTGGGTGTACCGTTCTACTCGTCGTTTATATCGACGAATACGGTTCGCCCATGCATACACTTTCTGCTTCAGGAAGTATATAAGTATATATTATTATTATTGTTATAAATATTTTTTTCTGCAAGAACAAAACTCTGCAAAGCCAAACCTTTTCTTAAACTGGATATATCTAATATACGGTCGTGTACTATGTATATTCAACGTTATTTTTTGTATATATGCGAAACCCGAAACACGTGTCCAGTATTTTTATATAAAGGATTTATATACAAAATTTCAGAAAACTATCATGAAAAACCACAAAGTTTTTTTGTTATCTGATCCCAACAAAAATATTGTCAACGCGCCGTTCGCCCGCCCGCGCGTGCAGCGGCGTGGCGTGGCGAGAGCCCTAAGACACTATGATCAGCTGTGAACTGTGTTGTGCGCTCGGTAACCACAAAGCAACAGTTTAAACATTTTCGGAAAAAAAGCATAACATTGTTGAAATCGATTCGGTTGCTTATTCGGAACAAACTATATTCAGGTTTGGTATAAAAAAAAAACGTTGTATACACATAGTTATTGTGCCCAGGTTATTTATGAGATGCATTTATGATTATTTATGCAGATAGCAATTGCCGGGTTGTTCAATGGCATAAGGTAGGTATGTACAGGAAGACCAACTACAGTGCTTATCAGTGTCAATCAGCTTGGAATCCAGTAATAGTACATTACGATATTAGTGCGTAATGATGGATATAACATGCGAGGCGGAATTTCAGCCCGAGCCGAAGGCGAGGGTGTAATTGAGCCGAGCATGTTATAACCAATACGCACGTATATCGTACGACGTTTTTTAACACACTTGCGAGGAAACAGAAAAAAAAGTATTTTATATTTTGTTCATTTTAAATAAACTCAATCTGTGAATGCACACTGTTGCTTTCCCGCCATTAGTATTATTATTTGCCATTTCAAATATGGAACAGCGCGCAGCGCGAGTCGTGCGGCGGCGATCAGTTCCATATTTACTTGAAATGGAAAATAATGCTGTTATGAAATTTGGTGTTAAAAATTTTTTAACACCCTTGCTCGTAAAGCTGATGTAATCCCACCGGTTTTAAATATGTAAAGCGGGCCATAACAAACGCGTGTGTTATCAAAGCAAATAGTTAAGTTATAGTCCATACAAATTCCATAACAGCATTATTTGTCATTTCAAATAATTATGGAACTGATCGCCGCCGCGTGGCTCTAGCCAGTGAGCAGCGCGCTGTTCCATATTTGAAATGGCAAATAATAATACTAATGGCGGGAAAGCAACAGTGAGCATTCACAGATTGAGTTTATTTAAAATAACTGATGTCCTATTTGAAATAAACAAATTTGTATTTGTTTGTATTTAAATGAGTATTTGTAAAAAAAAAACAGTTTATTCGGTAATTTAAAAACTTGACTGCATGCTCTAGCATCTTTGCCAACATTTTCACGCAGCTACGGCAGAAAATAAACCTCGCGCCATTTTTCTCAAATTTTCTTTTCTTTGTACTTGTATTCTGAATATCTTTTTTTCTGTTTCCTCGCAAGTGTGTTAAAAAATGTCGTACGATATACGTGCGTATTGGTTATAACAGGCTCTGCTCAATTACACCATCGCCTTCGGCTCGGGCTGAAATTCCGCCTCGCATGTTATAACCATCATTACGCACTAATATCGTAATGTACTATTATATACAACGTGTAACAAAAAGGGTATATACATACCAAGGGCTTGGCATCTTTAGATGATATCAAACGATATCGGAAGGGTTTCAACTCAAAATAAAATACTCAAAAATTGGTACCAAATTTTCGGTTTCGTGTGTTTCTTAAAATCAAATCATAACAAAAGTGGCAGCACACTACATACGTTAATAACTACTCGTTACCTGTCACGTTACTTGCCAAAATCCGATAAATGTCTTCAATATCTCTGTGCGACTAGTATGATAGTAGCCTATCACAGGCGGTGTTTTGCCTCATAACTTCCTAACATAAAGAGATAGGATTAAAAAACCCTTCCAATATCGTTTGATATCATGTAAAGATGCCATGCCTTTGTTAAGTATATACCGTTTATGTTACACGTTGTATAAGTTGACTACATAGTTGAACTCCTAATTCTCATTACACTTCCGGATCCGTTTTTAGATTCTTAACGTAGTGGAGTTATCTACAGTCTTTATGAGCATGAACCTTTACAATTTACAGGTGTACCCGGACAGCGTTTGGTTTCTAATGTTCAAAGGGCGCATCGAGCTTCTGCGAGGGCAGTTCGACACCGCCATTGAGACCTACAATCGCGCTGTCGACAGTCAGAAACAATGGCAACAGTTCCACCACGTCTGCTTCTGGGAGATCATGTGGGCGAACGGGTGAGACAATAAATAGAGAGAGCCAAGTAGACGATATAACTTTACGAGTTGCACAAGGAGGCGCGGGTTCGATCCCCGCACAGTGCAAGTATTTGTATGCATGAATATGAATATTTGCACTGGTCTGGTCGTGCCTCGGAAAGCACGTTAAGCCGTTGGTCCCGGTTGCCATACGAACATCTAGTGGCAGTCGTTACGGGTTGTTGGAGCCCCCAAAAATCCAACTATTGGTCTAACTGCAATGCTTCGATGTCGCCTTCGGGTTGTGGAGGTCAGATGGCAGTCGCTTCACGGAAAATGTCGAAGTTTAGCCATATCAGCAGTTGGACTGGTAAAGCGGACCCCAGACTCCAAAGCTGAAAAGCTACCGATGCGACTGGGATTAACGCTGAGACGATGATGATGATGAGCCAAGTAGGCGTTATAAGTTTACGAGTAATACTCGACCAACTTACATTTGCAGTTTCAATATACGGAAGAACATAATTTTCAACTCAAAATCAAAATCAAAAGTCATTTATTCAAACTAGGCCGAGAATCAGCACTTTTTGAACGCCAATATTACATAAGACAGTCCCCCAAAACGCCCACCCATCGACTGGAACTAGAATGTTATGTTTTTATAATACATTCCAATTACGGAACCCTTAAATGCGCGTGGTCCGAGATGCACGTGGCTGTTTATTTTTTTTTTTTAATTTATTGAAAGCTTAATTAGCTTTCAATAAATTAAAAAATTAGATCAGTAGAATTAAATCAGTAGAAAATTAAGGTTATAACACCTTGTGCAGGTTAGCCGATCGCATAGTTTAAGTTTGAGCAAAATAGTTTTTTATCTTTGGGCCACAAATGTGTACCATAACATGATAATAACAACAATTTCTATAAAGCAGCCACGTATGTGAGAGACCCTGCAGCGTTGGGGAACTCTAGGCCACATATATTATTTTTATTTATTGACTAGCGGCCGCCAGCGAGTTCGTTCGCGTGGAGTTAGTTATGCTCCGCTCCTATTGGTCGCAGCGTGATGTTATATAACCTTCCTGGATTAATGGGCTATCCAACGCAAAAAGAATTTTTTAAATTGGACCAGTAGTTGCTGAGATTAGTGCGTTTAAACAAACAAACAAACTACTTATATATTAGTATAGATACAACATGGAAGGCAAATTGACAACCTCCGTGGCGTAGCGGTAGCGGACGCGGCCGCTGCGTAAGGTGGCGCGGGTTCGATCCTCGCACAGCGCAAGTATTTGTATGCATGAATATGAATATTTGCACTGGTCTGGTCGTGCCTCGGAAAGTACGTTAAGCCGTTGGTCCCGGTTGCCATACGAACATCTAGTGGCAGTCGTTACGGGTTGTTGGAGCCCCCAAAAATCCAACAATTGGTCTAACTGCAATGCTTCGATGTCGCCTTCGGGTTGTGGAGGTCAGACGGCAGTCGCTTCACGGAAAATGTCGAAGTTTAGCCATATCAGCAGTTGAACTGGTAAAGCGGACCCCAGACTCCAAAGCTGAAAAGGCTTCGGATGCGACTGGTATTAACGCTGGGATGATGATGATGACAACATGGAAGACAAAGCTAAAGGAAACAATAGTCGATAGAAAGCCAATTACAAGGCTTCGTAATTGTTGTTGTGAACATACATAATTATAGCAGTAACCATAGAAATCTTAGAAAGGCTGTCTACCGTCTTTCAATACAGGGGCGCGTGTCGTTGTTGCGACAAAATTAAACTTTTGTAGCAATAGGTACCTAATTAACATTGCGCACTATTTTATCAATTTGAACGATTATGCTTAATTAACATTTATC
This sequence comes from Sesamia nonagrioides, assembly GCA_017933935.1. Lineage (NCBI taxonomy): Eukaryota > Metazoa > Arthropoda > Insecta > Lepidoptera > Noctuidae > Sesamia > Sesamia nonagrioides. Next base: position 47,276 of record JADWQK010000412.1, on the reverse strand, counting down.
ATAATCGTTTGCAAAAATCAGATAATGATATCGTTGTCTATTTTTCGCTCACTGAGGATTAGTGGAGTGCAAAGCTCATATCAAGTTATCCGTTGACCATTAATCACCAAGGAGTCTCACAACAATGGATAACTAATTATATCCAGCCCCCTAATCGGTGATCACATTTTTGTCAAATGATTGCGACTAGTTAGGATCGTTTGGGCCGAACGAACCAATGGGCGCTCCGAACGATCCCAACCACAGAACAGATGAAGTAATTAGAATGGAAATAGTTCGGAATCAGTATTAGAACGCGTGTCGCCGCTTGATTCCCCTCTATAACTCGCCTGTAAACAAGAGACCAATACGGAAGCGCATTACGCACACAAATAAATACTCGCACTTCGATTATAAGTTTGTAATTGGTGATCACACTAACGTAAACAGTGCATTTGACGTACACTCCTACATTCACAAATTTCTCATACACGCTATGGCGACCGAAAGGTCGATATTTATATCGATAGTTTATATCGATAAAATTGACAGAAAAGGATTAATTGTGTTCTCATTATGTAGTTTCGTAAGAATTAGGATCTTTACATATAAGTATACATGAGATTCCAGTTATATGATTTTTAAGTAATTTGTAGGGGATTTAAAAAAAGAAATGTACTTATAAATTTACGTAACTTGATAATGTGATTTTTTGTTTATGGTGCTATCAACATAAAATTAGAGTTGAATGAAAGGTTTAGGTGTAAAACAGTTTTACAAGAAGTTTTGAGGTGATAGGACTTTTCGAGATTTTAGCAAAAATGTGTAATAAAATGTCGTACCTAGGTAGGTACGACATACTTTACTTATTTTAAATATTTTTTCCTATAAACAAATATATTTCCTATAATATATATATTTCCTATAATAAATATATTTCCTATAAAAAATAATTTATTAAAAGTTGTGTTGTGTTTTTAACCTTAAGGATCAAATTTGTTCATAATTAACGATAGTAGAAAATAGGAATAAAATACGGAACCTAAGTCCAACAAATATCAGCACAACGGTTATGACAAAACTTACCAAAGAACAAATCCGAACTATTTGCTCTCTTGGGACCATACCTGGTTTTAGGTACCTTTTACCCGGTTTTTTAATGATATAATCATTTTCGATAAAATGTTTAGAGCAAATAGTACTAGTCTTTGTCGGAATCCTATTTACTCTACCAGTCACGTCAATCCATCGCTTTCTTATAACGCTAGGTTGTTTAGGAAACCTAAAATTTATATTTTTTTTTTTTTGCAATTTTTTAAAATAAATATTAATATTTATATCATTCCATTACATTTATTCGATAAGATAAGATATTTTATTTTGCACATAAGGGTGCAAACATGGCGGTACATAATATTAATACGAACAGCCATATTTCGGCAATTAAAAGGCACAATTAAAATGTTCACAATTTAAAAATACATCATATCACATACAACATATACACAAATTAAATCATATAAGTAGTTCTAGTTCATTGTTTGCTTAATAATATAATTCCATCAATTAATACAATAATTCTATTTCAAATTCATCAGTCAATAATATAATTAGTGTCAGTTTCTAATAATTAAATTATATAAAATAGCCAACCAAGATGTTTCTAAAACAAAAAGTCTGCAAAACTATAATAATAAGCCTTGACCACATAAAAATTACGAAGGCTTTTCTTAAACAATTAGTAATATATTATTTTAATATGTCTAATTAAAAATAAAATATTATTAATTTAATATAAAATGATTCAAACAATATATTTATCATACTCGTATATTTCTGAATTCTATCGATAATTTTAATTAACCACATGGTCACCTCACTATAAATAAACATGGCGCCCTGCATTTCGGCCAATCAGGGCAAAGGACAAAATGACAATGAGTAAAGTGTAGAGGACGCATTGGATTCACTACATCGTACGCGGACTTTCTTATTGTTTTTCCAAAGCGAAGACAAACCGAGCAATGTAATTTTTTTTCTTCCTTGAAGCAATAATATCATGGATGTTTGGAATATCATTGTTTTCAGTATGTTTTTGTGTTTTTTACAAATTTTACTACAACATAATATTATTTTCGACTTACCGATGGAAAGATATACCACTTCGTTGTATAGTTGAGGTCTGGCTTTTTGCCCTGTATGTTATAATTGCACAATACGGCATTTTAAAGCGGAGCTCGGACTCGTGAAGTACTTTTAAGAATACTAAATGAATGTTTCGGACGTTCGGTCGACATAAGATTTGCGTCTCACATGTGTGGCACGGCGGTCACGCCTACTCGGCCTTTCCAGTCTTATATTAACTATTCCGTGATCCCAACTGATACCAACTAGTCGCAATTATTTGAAAAAAATGTGTTCGCCGATTAGGGAGCAGATCTTTTGGAAACCCGTAATAATAGCATTGGATAAAGTGAATACAGGCATTAATAATATTAAAATGTATCGATTCTTGCTTTTTTTTTCTTTTTTTTTTTTTTTTGTATGTTGCTCCACACTGGGAATTCCTCCTGGGTTTGGTAATAATGAAATTAAATTGGCATTGTTTTGTATCTGACGATTGCACACCTATAAACTCACAGACACCAACAACTAGACCCAAAACAAATACCAGATACTACAGATTCAATCAAACTTAATCCTTACAATATAATAATGCGAATTTTTCATTATTTTGACATTTGATAAATACTTGAACGAGTCAATGATATAATACAAGGATATCCAAAGCAGACTGTTTTTTAACTTACCCATGTCGTCTGTACATAACGTTAATAAGCCTCATCATCATCATCATCATCATCAGCAGGGCAGGCCGCTTCCAGCCGTTCTTTTTGCAAATCCTTAGGGCAGGCCTATGTCCAACAGTGGACTTCATGTGGCTGAGATGATGATGATTTTAAAAATTAACGAAATATCGTATTTCGTTTCTAAGAGTAACCGCAACAGATACAAAAGAAAATTACAAACTAAATTACTGTTTAAAACTAGTAGCACGTATAATTAAACCTATCTCACCACACTCCGTTTTTTTTTTTATTTTCAGAAGCTTGTATATATGTTCGAGTGGTGATGTTACACCTTAGGTCTAGCAATGTATTTTTAGATAGTACCCCTACATTGCCTAGGTCTTAAGATATAGGGCTTATAACTTACGTAAAACATGCGACGCAATATTGGACCTTATGCCATTGACATAAGGTGCATTCATAAAAGGAACTTTCAATTAAATTTTTTGTTTCAGTTTAAAGATGGACTGGCGCCAATCAGCTTTGTATGCTGGTAAACTGATCGAGGAGAGCTCGTGGTCTAGGACTATCTACTCATACTCCCGAGCGGCCATGCTGCTGGAACTCGATGACATCACGCCGTCGGAGAAACAGCAGTGTACCGAACTGATGAGGTGGGCATAAAAAAAAAATTGTAACACACAACTACAATGAATTTGAATAATTTTGAAGTATATTGCTAATCCATTGCTCAATGTAAGTGTACAAAATGCTCAACAACGTAATAACGCAATGAATGTTGTTGAACTATCAAAAGAAACCTATTGCTACTGATAGTGTGTTGCGCAATTACCCTTTTTTTTTGTTGGGATGGGAAATCATCAAATGACTTCTCCCGCTCTGGGCGGAGCGAAATGGCGTGTCAGACTTTTACTGACTAGAACACACCCGTGTTTCTTCACTTGCTTCTGCGACGGCCAGGGCCACGGTTTCTTGTTTAACCAACCTGCAACCCTGACCCAGGAGGCATCGGTCTTCGTCACGATGTGCTGACATCTCTTTGAGGCGAGCAAATACCCTGCCGTATAAATTATATTACCAACGAATTTTATTTCAATACTAGTCGACCAGTAGACATCGGCCTGCCAGGAAAAATAGTGCCTACTTCTGGGTCCAATAGGCTATTTGACAGTATGAAGTTTTTGTGATTATTTGCTTTAAATGCATAAAATAATTTTTCTTTATGTCATTTACATGAGTTTTAATAAAAATAATACCAATTAATATATCCAAAAACACAAAAATATGTTTGACTTTTTGTATCTCGCGCCACATATTGTGAAACGATCCGGATTGGCCAATGTCACGATGACGTCATACGCGTATCCGCACTTGTTGTTGTTCTGTGTTCTTAGGTGTTTTATCGATGTATTTGTACAACCCGGTAGAGCACACCACTTGTAAACCATTTTATTAGATAAACAACAACAAATAACAGATAAATACAAACACCACTGCGGATCCGAAAATCGTTTATAATGCTTGTGACGTCACTTACAAGGCGCAACGCCATATTGCTGAATAAAGCGTTTTGGCGGCTTATTTGAATTTTGAATTTTTATTTGCATGTTTCTTACGAAATACGTATTTAAAATTTAAAAAAATACTTTCGGTGAACTTCTTAACCGCAACCAAGTAATTCAAGATAGAAATTATAAATCTGTCAAATAGCCTATTGTGTTTTTAAACCATCCTGGAACCTAATGAAACAAAACTACATATATCTGCCAAGGTCACTGGATGTTTGAAAAAGATACCGTGGTCCCTGGCACACAGGCAAGTGAAGGAACACAGATGGGTTTAAGGTGATTGACACACGGCACCGCGTACCGCCACGGACGGCTAACTAAAGAGTACCGCTCGACCATGCGGTCGGGCGCTGTATAAAATATGTAAAGGAAACCCCGTCCGACCCATTAGGATAATAAAGGTTAGGTATACACATGACCAAATAAAATATGTAATTTTACATAATCATCTTGTTCTTCTTCTTTTTCTTCTTCAGCCTATAGATGTCCATTGCTGGACAAAGGTCTCCCCCAAGGCTTTCCACGCTGACCGGTCTTAAGCTGCCCACATCCATCGATCTTCACCGTGTCATCGGTCCACCTTGTTGGGGGCCTCCCTACGCTGCGTCTTCCCCATCGGCCATCGGTTCTACGAGCAATGTATCCTGTCCACTGCCACTTAATTTTAGCGACTCGAAGAGCTCTGTCGGTGACTTTGGTTCTTCTGCGGATCTCCTCATTTCTGATTCGATCACGCAGAAAAACTCCGAGCATAGCTCTTTCCATTCCCCATAATCATCATAGTAACAATACTAATGAATTTTGAAATATTCTTTTTTTTTCGCGAATTAATTCCAACTTCCCCTAAATTTAGGAATTTTTAAAAAGTGACAACATCATGTTATACAGTGATGCGACCACGTGCCGCGTGCGTTGCCCCCGTTCACCCGCGCACATATGTCTACCGCACATATATTAAGTTACCTTGCTTTTTCGAAATAATATTTATTTTTTAGGGGGATTTATTTTTTAAGTTTCGCCTTGCTTTGTAGGCATTATTAGAATCAGTCTGTTATCGATACCTAACAATACCTTCACGTGTCGGACAAGGTTTTCTTTACATATTGTATGTGTTAGACATCTACGCATTTAATAGAGGTCAATGCGACATGAGATCCGCTTCACCGCGTACCGAGACGGTGCGCGGTGCTGTATATGAATCGCTTTAGTCGGTGAAAATGACACGCCGCGCCGTTCCGCTCCGCCCAGAGCGGGGGAGGTAATTTAGTGACCTCGCATTTAAAAAAAAAACCTATGTAATATAATAACAGCACTCTAATTGTATAACATACTATAAATCACAATAGAATACAATACTCTTTATTAGCGACACCACATAGATTACGGAACATACATATAAAGATTTTACAAAGGGTGACACCATAGGCGGTTTTATCGCTAGGAGCGATCTTTTACAGACAACCTATGGATGGAATACTAAGGGGAAGGAGAGAGAAATAATGTAGATAGTCTACAGTGTACTATTTACATAGATTATATAATAAACTTTCGGCCGCTCGCGACTTCATTCGCGTGGAGTTAGTTATGCTCCGCTCCTATTGGTCGCAGCGTGATGTTATATGTTATAGCCTAAAGCCTTCCTAGATTAATGGGCTATTCAAAGCAAAAATAATTTTTCTAATCGGACCAGCAGTTCCTGAGATTAGCGGGTTTAAACAAACTCTTCAGCTTTATATATTAGTATAGATATGTACGTTAAGTGTATCATACTAGTTTAAATAAATATAAACATCTAATTAATAGACATACAAGAGCAAATAAAATATGATACGTTTAAAGAGTAAGGAAGTACTTTGATTCTTCATGGCAAGTCAATTAAAGTCAGTATATTTAAAACCTAAGTAGAATTATGGTTATTATCGTGAGGAATAAACACTTTTTATGACCCACCGTATAATTGAAATGAAATAACATGAAATGATAAATTACTTATTATTCATCAAACCATTTGTGCAAAACGATATTTGCAGTTACAAATTTATCAATCGCCGACAATTATCTCAAAAATCTGTCAGTTTACTGAAATTTAAATTAAAATAATAACATAATCAGTCGAAATAAGGATTCGTTCATATATTAATATATACATATATGGATGAAAATAAGTAACATTCGTCATGATGACCCACTCAAGGCCAACACTTCGGCCTCTCATGTACGAGCTTTATGTAATTTAATTCCGGCAAGTAGGTACTAATCTGACTTGAATTCATGTGTATTTTCTATACATATGAATCAAAAAGTAAATAGGGACACTACACTGAGTATATCTTGGACATTACTGACATCAGAGAAGAAAAAAAAACCGTGAGGAAATCTAAATTTACATAGTCAATATAAGTCTGAACTTGCCAGCCTGTTTCAAGCATGTGTGGTTGATTATACCTTCTGAGTTAGAGAATAGGCCTTTGCCCTGCAGTAAGATAACAAGCTGATAATATTATTATTATTAATAACAAGATAACTGATGTCAGAGCACTCGTGACCCAATAGTTGTAGAAATTCTTGGAGATAGTTTTATCACACTTCATCTGATACTGCCAAGACGTCACAAAACTGTATGGTACATGTCGCTGGTCGGGCCACGCCTGGTCGGACAATTTTTTCCTTTCTGAAACCCAAAAACTGACTATTTCTTAAGTAATAATAATAAATCTTTTACTTTCGTGATATTTGGTAAAGGTAAAATTAGCAACTTGCAAATGAAAACGTTATTTACACACATTTTTTCTATCAACGCCTTAGAAATTGGGATTCTGCTTATTTTTCACATTCGAAAATATGTTTCCATATTCTGTATGGAAACATATTTTCGAATGTGAAAAATAAGCAGAATCCCAATTTCTTCCTTCTGGAAGTCCGATATCTTATTACAATAAATGATGAAGTTCACAGTAAACCAGTGCCATCAAATAGTGTGTTAATATTCCCCGCTCAAATGCAGGAACGCATCGTACTACAAACAGCGCATCGCGGGAAAGTCTCTGCCGATGGAGAAGTTCGTGATCAAGCGATGCGCGCGCTACCGGGTGCAGGGGTGCCGTCTTTTGCTGCCCTGCATCGAGCTGCTGTGCCTCTGGAATATGTTCCACATCCTCGCCAAGAACGAACGAAGCATACAGAACGTACTCAAGGTAACGTGCAGTGCCGAGGAATTTGAGAAATAGGTATTCGAAGAAATTATTGCCGTCATGCCGCTTCCAACATCTCCCCGTAATGTGCGAAGGGGACAATTGCAGTTCAGGCTGATTTTACCTACGAAAACGTTGAGAAAGATAATTCGTATTCCGCTGTTTTCTTTTTCAAAACACAGCAGACTTAAATTTTTTATATACAATATGTAAAGAAAACCCTGTCCGACCCATAAGGATAATAAAGGTTAGGTAAACACTTGACCAAATATAATATAAAATTTTACGTAATCATCATAGTAACAATACAAATTAATTTTGAAATAATCTTTTTTTCCCGCGAATTAATTCCAACTTCCCCGAAATTTGGTAATTTTTAAAAAAGTGACAACACCGGTATTATTGTTCATATAGAATACTATATACGAATAGCGATGAGACCACGACAGCACGTGCCGCGTGCCCTGCCCCCCGCCGCCCGCGGAAGGGTTGTTTACCGCACATGTATTAGTTAAATCTTTTTGCGAAATAATATTTATTTATTTAGGGGGATTTTTTTTTTTAAGTTTAGCCCGGCTTTGTATCCATTAGTAGAATCAGTTATCGATACCTAGCAATACCTTCACGGATCGGACAGGGTTTTCTTTACATATTGTATATAATTTAGAGGAAAAGTATACCTATTATTATTTAATTCGTCAAAAACTTATCACATTTGTGTAATAGTCATCTGAAAATCGCGGTAATATTAATAAAAATCTTTACTGTCGCAAGGTTTACAGTTCACAGGGTGACTTATATCTAGATACAGGTAAATGTAATAGACTATTGGTACTGATGCTGCCTCCCAAACTAAGCGAAAGCATGTATTTTGAAAGGCAGAAAAAAATTAGTAATTTTTCGTGATTTTGAAATATCATATTTCTTTTATTGATTAAGTTTTGGAAATAATCAAATGGTAGGGGCACATATAATCAAGGTGTAAAATTATAGAATATCTTTCATTCTCACTCTTAATTTCGAATCTCGCAAGTACTTATTACTGTTTTCACAATTGGGTATAACAGAAATATATTTTCTAGATTTCATATTAATCGGTAGCAATGTGGAATAGCCGTGACTTAAGAAGTGTAATTATATTATCACTGCTCTTAAAGGCGAAAATATCGTGAGGAAACTGGCCTTTTCCGACGAAAAAATCCTCCTCCTCAAGTCGTTCTCCTCATTACTGAAGGTCGTGATGTCCCTGTGGAATTGTCCTCTTCTTCACAATAGTTCGCCATTTGTTACGATCCCTGGCCGCGAGTATAGCATTATGCAGGCCGGTGTCCAGAGAGAAACGAATTTGGTCAGTCCACCTTATTGGACTGCGACCTCTGGAACGTCGTCCATCCACCTTCCCAGTAACCATCAGATGTTCGAGGTTGTCTACATCCTTTCTGGCAATATGGCCAAAATACTCCAAAATTCTTCGAAGACAGATAGATGAGAGTCTTATTGTGACACCCAGCTCTCGAAGGATGGATGCATTTGTGCGGAATGCTGTCCAAGGAATCTGATGCATCTTCCTCCAGCACCACATCTCGAAAGCGTCAACGCGGTCTCGATCGGCTTTCTTGATTGTCCACGTTTCCGAACCATAACTAAAGATGGAGAAGATGAGAGATCTGACGAGTTTAATCTTAGTTTTCCGTGAAATGTTGCGGCCACGCCACAATTTGTGAAGCTGAGACATAGCATTTTTGGCCAAAAATAAGAAAATCTAATACATCTGACATTCCGTTAACGTATTTTTCCGCACTGGGCCTGTGTGGTCAATTAGGTCTCGCTCGCTCACGGAGAGGAAGTCTGTACCTCAGCAGTGCGTTCATTATAGACTGGTTAATCCATTACGCGTATTTTTAAAGAACAACGCGGTCGCACACGAGACGAGATACAGGTCTAAATTATTCTTAAACAACATCATTTTTTATTTATGCGAAACCCGAAACACGTGTCCAGTATTTTTAAGTAAAGAATCTTTGTACAAAAAGATATAATGAAAAACCACAAAGTTATCAGATTGGTATTCTACTTGTTTGTCCCAACAAAAATATGATCAAAGCAAACGGTGGGATATTTTACAGTAATGAGCCGCTCACTCGTAGTCCAAGGAGTTAGAGACGGACAAACAAGCAAGCTTGTATGTTTATAAGTAAAGCTAATAAAAAGCATGTAATATAGAAAAGAAACTATAAAAATGACGAAGAAAAGCTACGACTATCTCAATCATCCGAAATATTTTAGCTACTGTGGGTGTACTATGGTTAGTGTTTATTGCGTGATAGAATACGTTTGGAGTTCAAATCATATTATAATAGGCTATTTGACAGATTTATAATTTCTGTTTTGAATTACTTGGTTGCGGTTAAGAAGTTCACAAAAAGTTTTTTTTTTTTAATTTTAAATACGTATTTCGTAAGAAACTTGCAAATAAAAATTCAAAATTCAAATAAGCCGGCAAAACGCTTTATTCAGCAATATGGCGTTGCGCCTTGTAAGTGACGTCACAAGCATTATAAACGATTTTCGATTCTGCAGTGGTGTTTGTATTTATCTGTTATTTGTTGTTGTTTATCTAATAAAATGGTTTACAAGAGGTGTGCTGTACCGGGTTGTTCAAATACATCGATAATACACCTGAGAACACAGAACAACAACAAGTGCGGATACGCGTATGACGTCATCGTGACATTAGCCTATCCAGATCGTTTCACAATATGTGGCGCGAGATACAAAAAGTCAAACATATTTTCGTGTTTTTGGATATATTAATTGTTATTATTTTTATTAAAACTCATGTAAATGACATAAAGAACCCTCATTATGCATGCATTTAAAGCAAACAATCACAAAAAAAAAATCATACCTACTGTCAAATAGCCTATTTAGGGAGTCAATTAACTGTCCAATGTAGCTACACAATACTACGATACGGAACACGAGACAATTTAAACTGGTTCACATCTTGACCTCTACCGGTAAAGTGTACTTCACTCCGGTCCAGCGGTACCTATATTGTAGATACCTTTTTTTTTATTAAATTATAAACTAGCGCTTGACCGCAATCTCGCCTGATGGTAAGGAGTGATACAGTCGTTGATGGTAAAGCGCACTAGTTTATTAAGAGCCTATTCACTCTAGCCTTGATGACACGAAATTGTAGTCCGACGGAAACACCGCCTCTGGCAAACTGTTCCAGTCCCTCGATGTACGCGGTATAAAGGAGGAGGCGAAACGCTTGGTCCGGATACCTATACAATATGTAAAGAAAATCCCGTCCGACTTAAAAGGTTAATAAAGGTTAGGTAAACACATGATCAGGCCAACCCGCATTGAGCAACTGGTGATTACGCTCAATCCTTCTTTGTATGAGAGGAGACCTGTGCCCAGCAGTGGGACGATAAAAAAAAAAGTCTGATGACGATGATGATGAAACACATGATAATTTTTTTTTTTGATGATATTAAATTTTACGTAATCATCATAGTAGCAATACTAATAAATTTTGAAATAATCTTTTATTCCGGGAAATAATGCCATCTTCCCCAAAATACGGCATTTTAAAAAAAAAAACTGAAAACACCTTTTTCTACGGATTTATTATCAGTGATGCAGCCACGTGCCTCGTGCCCTGCCCCCTTCGCCTGCGTATGTATTGCCTACTGCACATTAAGTTACCTCCTTTTGTGAAATAATATTTTTAGAGGGGGATTATTTTAAAGTTTAGGTCGGCTTTGTGGGAATTATTAGAATCAGTTATCGATACCTAACAATACCTTCACGGATCGAACACGGTTTTCTTTACATATTGTGTACTAGCTTTCCGCCCGCGGGTCGCCCGCGTGGAGTTCGGTTATATCGCGCTTTTTAGATTTCCCTCGGGAATATCAAATTTTTCCGGGATAAAAGGTAGCCTATGTTCTTTCTCAGGGTCTAAAGATTGTCTGTGCCAAATTTCATCAAAATCGGTTGAGACGTTTAAGCGGGAAAGCGTAACAGACAGACAGACCGACAGACAGACAGAGTTACTTTCGCATTTATAATATTAGTATGGATTTGACAAATATAACATAGATATTAAATTGTAAACTTTCATGTATAGGTACTTATTACGAAATATGTGTGAAACAGTTAATAGAAGTAACGGGCGAACGCATCGAGAGCGAAAACCGCGACTGGATGGGTGTGCACGAGGGAGACAACCGGGCGCTAGTGCGCTTCCTGAAGGGGTGCTGCCTGGCCGCCATGAGCCTGCCGCGACTGGCTCTCGACTCATTCGACTCCGTGATGCAGTAAGTATATAACATCATGCCTCTAACGATTAGGTTAGGTTAGGATTCGGATAAAAGGTAGACGACAGCACATCACTACTATAATCTGTCTTCATTAGATATTCATCTTTATGTCTAAAGCATTAAGGCTCATGGTTGATTGGGAATATTTGACAGTATCGGACATTTTAGTTTAATCCTGTCAAATTAAGATACTCCATAGACAGTTCAGTCAGTATTATAAACATGGCGACCGTTCGATATGTTAAGCTACGTCAGAAATGCACTAATTTAACAGGTCTAAACTATCATTTTATCTTCTGTCCTTTTCTTAATGAAATGTAAAGAATATGCACTGAACTTGAAATTTAGTTTAGCTCGTGAACAAGGGAATTTCAAATACTGCGAGACTCCAGAATCACCACTGACTCCACTGACTCCACTGACTCTGTCACTAGACCCCATTCTCAGCCGTCTTCTGTTTGTGCTTTGCAAATATATACTGACAAATTGTGATATATTTACCAAAAAATGTTAATAAATATGAATTAAAGGAGAAATAACTTTAATTATTATACAATAAAACACAGTTTACGATCCAATTTCAAACATTTCTCAAACTTTTGCGATAGGTGCTAATTACTCTGAAATGAACCTAATTACTATTAAAATAAAGTTGATAAATGTTTGATTTGAAATAAGTGTGTGCCGTACTAGGGGCCCTAGTCTGCTGTTACAATAGTGGCAGATGGTCTATCATCATCATCAGCCTCTACTCGTCCACTGCTGGACATAGGCCTCCTTCATGGCACGCAAACAAGCTCGATCCTGAGCAGTTCTCCGCCAGCCACTACCAGCCATCTTTTTGATGTCGTCGCTCCATCTCGCCCAAGGGCGTCCTACGCTACGTTTGCCGAGACGCGGTCTCCACTCGAGGACTCGTTTACCCCAACGGTTGTCGGTCCTGCGGCATATGTTCCAGCCCATTGCCACTTCAGCTTGCTAATCCTCTCAGCTATGTCGGTGACTGTTACACAGTTCGACATAAGAAAACATGCTCCATATGTCTTAAGTCGATAGGGAGGGAGGGGTTAGTCCTCCAGAGGTATTTGTCGATCAATCTTAACCAACCCCTTAAGTGTAACTGTCCGACTTAAGACATTTGAGCATTTTTTCATAAGTCGAACTGTGTAACTTAAGACAATTAAAGGGATAAGAGCGTTTCTTACACACGACTGGCCACCTCGCAATTTAGTGTCATAATTCATGGTTTTCAATTTTTATCATTTAATCAGAGCTATATTTTAAAAATGTTTTCTACTATTTAGAATTAGGTGAAAAGTCTGTAAAAGGTAAGAAATCGCGTTTATAGTTATATTTATATGCAAATAATACATTGGAAAGTTGTAAGGCGTTATTTTTATAGTAAAACTAGCTATCCGCCCGCGGCTTCCCCCGCGTGGAGTTCGGTTATATCGCGCTTTTTAGATTTCCCTCGGGAATATCAAATTTTTCCGGGATAAAAGGTAGCCTATGTTCTTTGTCAGGGTCTAAAGATTGTCTGTGCCAAATTTCATCAAAATCGGTTGAGAGGTTTAAGCGGGAAAGCGTAACAGACAGACAGACAGACAGACCGACAGACAGACAGAGTTACTTTCGCATTTATAATATTAGTATGGATAACTGTAAACATTACGGTTACTTAGTTTTTATCCACTATTCACCTAATTCCAATAAGTTAGTAGAACACATTTTTAAAATATAGCTCCAGTTTAATAATAGAAAACCACAATTCATGACATTAAAATGCGTTGTTGCCAGTTGTGTGTAGTAAAGCTCTTAAAGGAATATATAAAGAAAGGTTTCGCCTGAACATGATATAAGATTTTTTGTTTATTTGCAGACTTAAGAATAATATAAAGGAAGACACATTCCTACTTCCTTACACTGTTGCTGAGATGGGGATGTGTCACTATCAGCTCGGTGACAAGGATCAAGCTTTGCAGATGCTGCAGGACGCCAGGTTTGTGTCCTACATATTAATTATAATTTTGAATTTTTTTGGGTTTGTGTGTTCAATACCGACAAAATCTTTAACTTTATTATGTGTATAGATTTCAAGTATAATTAACTAACTATGTTACACTGAGCTCAGAAACTTAGCAATTAACGAGTGAATGAGTGAGTCAATGAATAAGTGTATTTAACTAACTGCTTGTGTGAGGATATTGAACTTACGAAAGAAAGAAACTTGCGACAAGAACGCCGTACTTTTCCTAAAAGTGTACCGGTAGATGACGGCGATCGACGTACGGTCACGGGTCGCGTGACTGTACGTCGTACGTTTTTTTTGTATTCAAATCTCCTTTTTTTTGAAAAGAGAAATAAGATGTTTCATTTTGGGCCACCACTATGTACGCTATATAGATAAAAAGGAAAAAATAAAAGATTTTCAATAAGTTACCACTAAATTATATATTATATAATTAATTATTTGAAACGTTTGTTAGTGAAATAACGTTTTATTAAGGTAGCCATTACAGTTGTTATGACTTTGATTGAAGGCTTTGACAGTTCTATTTTCCCGTTGTGTTCGTGGCGCGTGTTGATTTCAGTTGATTGTAGCTTTTAGTGATTGTTTTTGTTTTGTGTGTCGTATGTTCGGAATTCATGTATTGTTTTTCTCGCAGTCATTTGGTGGATAATATAGATACGATAGCCTTAGATACATGACACGTCAATCAAATGTCACTGTCATAATCTTATTTCGCTTATTGCTGACCACCATATTTATTAGTAGTTGTGTTGCACTCCTTGGCCGAGTTAAATTGAATTTGTATAAGAACTAAGCCATTAAGTATATAAAATTAACATAAAAACAGTTAACTATAATGTATATTCATATTTACATAGGGTGTACTTAGTGCTGGCCCAGGCTCCATCCATTTATAAACATATCCTTTGCTAATAGAAATAAAGGAAATAACTAGATCATGGCGTTGCAACTACAGTCCGATGTTTCTGAACTGAATATTTATTTACAGGAAAAAATATTCGGGATATTCTTTAGAGTCCCGATTGCATTTCCGCCTGCACTCAAAGTTGGAAATGGTCAAGAACGGAAGTCCCGGCGCAAGTCCAAGCCAGCGTTCAAGCACTTCTTAAAGCGAAGCCTTCTAACTATGTCGACTAACTTCATCACTACGCTCTCATAATATTATAATCACAATACTTACTAAGAATATCTTTAATCCGTCATTTATCCATTTTAACTGTAATATTTCGTAGTATTTCGCGTATACAATGTTATATTGTAATCAATAACAATGTATGAGATTGCTACTGCTACTGCATAAATGACTTACAATATTGTATATTGATTGATTGTGTGACTTATGTTACAAAAAAGCATTTTTTTTTTTATATATAAAGGGTGTATCTGACATCGACGCACAAACGAGTACCATGGATCCAGTACATGATTCTGAACCCCCCAGTGGTGGAATTTTTCGTCGGCTTTTTCATGATTTAAAAAAATATATATGTAGATTTTTTCACTTTAGACCGTTCATAATTGCTATACTTTTATAACCCAATAAGATTTTAAAGTAAAAATTATTTAATTCGCTAATTACACAAAAAAGCGCAATGAAAACAAAACTCGAAAAACTATCTTATCATCTGATTTAATAGAGTTCACATCAGGGATCAACGTCATACCTACAAACCCGCACGGCAGCACGCTTGCAACGTTCAAAAGCCGAGCCGACACTTTTTTTAACCACTGTGAATTCTGTAACCGTTCATTGACGACATAAATGACTATCATAATTTTATTAGTGGCATGTGGTGTAGCCTTTTCGCGAAGTTTGCGTTACGATGTCAGATACACCCTGTATTGTATAAAGTATAAATTAAACGTCAATTGTGTTTATTCGAAACAGGTTTTGTGTTTATGTATATTTTTAAACGTTAACCCGCACTAGGAATTTCTTCTGTATCGTGGGTGCGTTTACAAACATATTATTAAGTCACATACACAAACAGTCCCGGAACTAATTGTATTCCATACAAATGTTTGTTCCGTGCGGGAATTGAACCCGCGACACGCGACGCGAAAAGTTATTGCTAACAGTTACTAGTGATTAACTACTAATTAATTAGTGAGTAACTACAAATGTAAACTTCTTTGTTACCTTCTATAAAAAATACTTAATAATGAAAAATTTAATTGTCTAGTAAGATGTCGAATTTACCTGTAAGTGTTTGTTGTATTTAACTATTATTAAAACATCATGTTTATCATAGTAGGAATTAATCAAACGTTGGTAAATCTAAATAAATAAATATCTGGGAGGTGTGCTTATATTTGAGGATGTACCATCATCATCACCATCAACCTTTTATAGTCCCACCGCTGGGCACAGGTCTCCGCTCATACAGTGAAGGATTGAGCGTAATCACAACGCTTGCTCAATGCAGGTAAGCGATTTCAGACTTAAAAGTCAAGGTTTCCTCAAGATGATTTTCCTTCACCTTGTAATCAGTCATTGGTGTCCAAGATATACTTAGAAAGTACATATAACTTAGAAAAGTTACATTGGTACTTGCCTGGCCCGGCAGCGAACACTTATACTGGAGAGGCTGGTGTTTTAACCATTAGGCCGCCACGGCACCACGAATGTGCCATAATACCAGCAAACTGGCATCTTCCTCCTTGTGATCAACATTGTATTCGCGAAAAATAATCAGCCGTTTCACAAATTTTGCTCTAGCAGTTATTCAAATTTGGGACAGTCGGCTGCATTGAGAAGTTTGTACCTTTCTGATACAAGCTTTATACTATGTATTCATCATTGTTACATCTATTTTCAATGTCTAACTGTCAATTGATGCTAAACCTTCTGGAATTTGCAAAATTCTCTTCCCTTGGTGTTTTTTATAGATAATGCTAACTATAAATATTATTTATTTCTCATAAATTGTATAAAACATATTTAGATTTAAATCAATATACATTCAGTACAAGTAAATTGTGATGATAAAGGAACAAATTTTTATTTTCGTACTATTTTGTTTGTAACTTATGAGTGTAAAGTTCTCGAGATATATATTTTTGTATATAATCTTTAGTGCGTCCATTACTTAGTATAGGTAGATCAGAAATAATTAACGCTTTCGGAGAACTTCTCCAGGCTTACAATATGTATGTACAGATTTACTATATTACATTTATATAGGGAATTAATTATATAAATAACAAACAATTAATACTGTGTACCTAAGCATAGAGGATGTGGGAAATAGATATACTTACAATATGTAAAGAAAACCCTGTCCGACGTAGGTAAAGACTTGACCAAATATAATATAAAATTTTTCGTAATCATCATAGTAACAATACTAATGAATTATAAATTTTTCCCGCGAATTTCTCCAACTTCCCCGAAATTTGTTAATTTAAAAAAAGTGACAACATCGGTATTATTATGAGCGAATAGCGATGCGACCACGTGCCGCGTGCCCTGCCTCCCGCCGCCCGCGGAAGGGTTGCTTACCGCACATGTATTAAGTTACCTCTTTATGCGAAATTATATGAATTTTTTAGAGGGATTTTTTTTAAGTTTAGCCCGGCTTTGTATCCATTAGTAGAATCAGTTATCGATACCTAGGAATACCTTCACGGATCGGACACGGTTTTCTTTACATATTGTATAATAATCCTTTTCAATTGGATTTTCGAGTAGACAATGTAATGTTCAAGAAGTAGCGATACTATATTGTAGTCAAATGTCTTAAACACATGTTATCCGGTCAAAGTATGTATATTGACCTTTATAAGCTGGCTACATATACATTACAATATAAACACTATTTTCATAATAATTTTTAAATGTCTGTTAGAATAATAAATACATAGATGAAATATACTGAAATCTCGGTGTTGTAGTATACCATTTGGTACAAAGGCTCTTTTAGCAGTTAGATAGTTCAGCCATAGGCTTTTATAGGATAAGCACTATTTTTTTAATAATTATTTATGTATAATTATAAACGATTGAATATTTTATTGTTATCAAGCTTGTTGTCATAGTGATGTTAAGAAAAGAATTAATAGATATGGGTGTTCGGAGTACTTCTTCACGACAGGCACTGGCCCCGATAGCCTTGTTCTAAACTTTTTTTTTATATATTATAAACTAGCGCTTGACCGCAATCCTGCCTGATGGTAAAGCGCACTAGTTTATTAAGAGCCTATTCACTCTAGCCTTGAAGACACTCAAATTGTAGTCCGACGGAAACACCGCCGCCGGCAAATGGTTCAATTAAACTAAATTAAATTAAAAGTTCAGGCCATCTCTTTCTTACTATTTCATTATGAAAAGGACAGAAGATAAATATTAGTTGTCAATTAAAATAAATAAATATATACGGACAAATAACACAGATTGAGCTAGCCCCAAAGTTCGAAACTTGTGATAAAGGATACTAACTCAACGATACTATATTTATAATAGATACATACTCGTATATAGATAAACATCCAAGACCCAGGGCAATTAGGAAAAGATCGTTTTCCATCATGACCTGGCCGGGGATCAAACCCGGGGCCTCCACGTCGCAAGCAGGCGTGTTGACCGCTGCGCCACGGAGGTCGACGAATTAGTCCGCACCTGGCGTAAATTGACGTATTTTAGTATCCAGTATCACTATTAAACTGTCTATAGATTTAGTGCCCGACCGAATGTTCGCTTTCGGTTAAAACACAATTTCGATTCAGTTTCGTTTTCGGCGCCATCATTATCAACCTTTTATCGTACCACTATTGGGCACAGGTCTCCTCTCATACATAGAAGGATTGAGCGTAATCACCACGCTTGCTCAATGCGGGCAATTTCAGACTTAAAGTCCAGGTTTCCTCAAGATGTTTTCCTTCACCTTCAGTCATTGGTGTCCAAGATATACTTAAAATATACATATAACTTTAGAAAAGTTACATTGGCACTTGCCTGACCTGAGTCGAACCCGCGCACTCATACTTGAGAGGCTGGTGTTTTAACTACTAGGCCACCACGACTTTTTTACTTTTTCGGCAATCTTGCCGAAATTACGACTGAAACTGAATGTGCATTCGGGAGTTTCCGCGCTGTGATCGGTCATGTACGACGCGCAGAATGAATGAATCCCTTTGGAGCCAATGTCGTGATTCGCTTGTTTGTTTGCTGTTCGTTTTGTTTTTGTTGTGGTAGCGAGTTCTCGAGTAATTAAGAGCCCATCTCATAAAAACCTATTGTGAATATTTTTGATGCGCAACTGATATTTTTTGCGTAAATAAAGGCCCATATGTTGATTAAATAAATGATTATATCAGTCACTGCTTATCTTTGTAATTTAAAGAGAAAACAATAATGACTGACTGGTTCTAATAATATTTTCTTTATTTTTCAATCAAAATATTATCCTGGTAAGGAACGTTCGGTGTCGGCCCAAACAGACACCGTTGCCGAAATTGACATAGCAGACAAACTGCAAGAAAGTCGCCTGCGGTGGTACTGTCACGTCTTACGTAAACCGGCAAGTTACGTGGGTAACAAATGTCTTGCCATGGCGCCTCCGCCGGGCCGGAACAAGCGAGGTAGACCAAAGAAGTGCTGGCTTGACGTTGTAAGAGATGGCATCCGTGCCAACAAGCTCTTACCACAGGATGCTAAAGATCGTGCGAAATGGAGGCGTATTAGTAGGAAAGCGGACCCCGGGCTCCAACGCGAAGGCCGCGGATGCGACCGGGATTATACGCTGAGATGATGATGATGAGACACCGTTGCCGAAATTCGGTTTCGGTCGTAAAACTTGATTCGGTCGGACACTAATCTTAATATGACAGTCTAAATCTAAACTAATAATTTATCTTCTATCCTTTTCCATTAGAACAACATATAGAACAAAACAAAACTTAAACAAAATATTTTGTTTAAGTTTTGTGAAGAACGGAATCCACATAATTCACGATATATGCTGTTCTAATAACAAAAGTACGGACAAAATATGTCATAAACTAATTTTACAATAAGCTACTCTTAGATATATCTACCTTTTGGACAATGCCTCGTGTTCAGGTTACTATCAGATGAATTTTACTGCATAACATTCCACGTTAAAGATATTAATATAATATACAGCAGGTTGACAAGAAATCAAACTCTTTTATCATTAAAACCTCTCTATATTGAATGACATTAAAAGGTTACAAATTAATATAGAACAAAACACAATATTTACGAGGACACTAAGTATATATTTATTTATACAATATGTAAAGACCGACCGACCCATAAGGTAATAAAGGTTAGGTAAACACATGACCACATAAAATATGAAATTTTACATAACCATCATAGTAACAATACTAATGAATTTTGGAATAATCTTTTTTTCCGCGAATTAATTCCAACTCTCCAAAATTTGGTAGCTTTTTAAGAAGTGTCGACACCATTTTCGACGGTATTATTATGAGTAACGCGACCGCGTGTTGTGTGCCCAGCCCCCCTTCACCCGCGCATGTATTAAGTTACCTCCTTTTACGAAATAGTGTTTATTTATTTAGGGGGATTTTTTTCATGTTTAGCCCGGCTTTGTAGGCATTAGTAGAATCAGTTATCGATACCTATACCTTCACGGATCGGACAGGATTTTCTTTACATATTGTATAGCTATACTTTATCGTACCACTAAAATAAACAAAAAAAAAATCATTACACAGAACTTCCAGGCAACACTAGAATTAACGGTGTTTATTGTATCTGTAAGCTAAGTTTTTAGTTTGTTGATTTAAGTTTTTAATTTATATGGGGTGATGTGAATGCCTTTTTCATAAGTTATATTTAACAACTATGAATAGTGTATATTGTATGTATATTTTAAAAGTATGAACGTCATAAATTTATTTATTTATTTATTACCTATTTTACACTGGCAACTTCTGATATGTTTTTAATTTATAAATCAAATTCCACCCCAATAATTTTAATACATTTGTAAATGTTACAAAACAATATGTAGTCGTCCCAAATAAGATAATTCAATCTAAGAGATTAATCAAAAACATATTAGACAGCAAGAGGTTACCAAAAGCACCTCCATTGGAACATTTCTAAATTAATTTAAATTATTAATTCATGCCAAATGCGTTCTTACAATGTATTTAGTTGAATGTTTTTTATTTCCTGTCAAATATAAACCAATTAGTTATAATTTAATATATTTTTATTGTTGTCAATTTTGTTAATTGCGCCTGGACTATCAATTCTGTTCTGATGAGCCATTTTACGGCACAGATTTGTTATATTTGGTGATTTTTTATTATTTTATTTGAAGATGAGGCTAACACGTGACTGTGTAAATAAATATTTATTTAATCCATCCGACTAGTCTTACTAAATATCTACATAGCTTGTTTCCATGCCCACTGAAGCCCTTTTTGCTCAGCATACGTACATATGAAGCACACCTTTTGTTGTAACTGACATTATGCTGAGCTGGGGCTCTTTTAGCATTACAATATTTGTTTTATATTTTTATAATTTTTAGGTGTACTGTGATGCAATAAACGCATTATTTTTCCTTTCTTTCAGTAGATTAGCAATATCTTTTAATATTAAGTCTACAGATAGTGCCGGTTAACCAACAAAGTATAGAGATCGTGGTAGACATCAACGTGCAAACTGTAGCCGTAGTATAGTCAATTTAAAATATGGTTCTGAACACCCATCTTATATTGTAGCAAAGTAAGCAGCCGGCTTTAAGAATTTCTCAAACTTGTTGGGTTGTGCAGTTCGCAGACTTCTCAAACTTGTTGGGTTGTTCAGTTCGCAGAACTCGGCATTGAATTTGTGGCTGATAACCGACGAAGTGTAACCCTTGGGTAGAAACTTGGGTCTAGCATCATTGTGCCAGTGCCAATGTTACAGTTTGCTCGTCCATGTGCCTGCCACTCTGTACACTTAATTTGTGAAAATAACAACAAATATCTGCATAAAACACAATTTAAAAAAATAAAGATGTTATAATTACTTTATCTAACATAAACAATTATTATATAAAACCTTTTTTTTTTCATCATAACTTTACTGTCCACAA
The DNA here is from genome assembly GCA_017933935.1 of Sesamia nonagrioides. Classification (NCBI taxonomy): domain Eukaryota; kingdom Metazoa; phylum Arthropoda; class Insecta; order Lepidoptera; family Noctuidae; genus Sesamia; species Sesamia nonagrioides. Next base: position 25,278 of record JADWQK010000412.1, on the reverse strand, counting down.
TATGTAAAACGACTTAATTTTTAACAGCATTACTATAATATTAAATTATGAATCGACATTTGAAGGCAATTCTCGTAATTTTTAACCATTCACAATACAATCGCAGACTCATCTCGACGACAATCAAATGACAAAATATATGAAAATTAGATTGAGACCGAGACCAGGAAAACAAATAATTGAAAAGTTCAAAATTAGATTAAGACCGAGACCAGCCCCCTAATCGGCGAACACATTTTTGTCAAATGATTGCGACTAGTTGGGATCACTTGTACCGATCGGACCAATGGGCGGTCCGAACGATCCCATCTGATACCAACTAGTCGCAATCATTTGACAAAAATGCTTTCGCCGATCAGGGGGCAGGAAACCAAATAATTGAAAAGTTCAAAATCTAGTCGCAACATCTCAGCGATAAACAAATGTCAAAAACTCTTCAAGTTGTAGGGAAATTAGAAGTTTTTTTTTAACAAATTAAGAAAATGTTGATATTTATGTATTCAATTAAATAAACTTTGTTATTATATAAATGTTGTCTTATTTTTAACCCTCCTCAAAAATCCCTACTAATATTATAAATGCGAAAGTAACTCTGTCTGTCTGTTACGCTTTCACGTCTAAACTACTGAACTGATTTTATTGAAATTTAGTACAAATATAGAGTTGACCTTGTGAAATACCATAGGATATAGTTTTAATTCCAGACTTTTAAAGAGTTCTCTTGGAAACGCGATATAACCGAACTCCACGCGGGCGTTCGCCCGCGTGGCGGAAAGCTAGTAATCATTATAGGCGGAACGTGGTTCTGGGGCGACCAAGAGATTTCCTTTGTAAAATTATTATAAGTCCTTGAACTTCTTACATACTCACGCCTTACCACAGAGTTAGGCGGAAACTGCAATTGATTATCATCATCATTTCAGCGTTAATCCCAGTCGCATCCGAAGCTTTTTCAGCTTTGGAGTTTGGGGCCCGCTTTACCAGTCTAACTGCTGATTTTGGCTAAACTTCGATATTTTCCACGAAGTGACTGCCGTCTGATCTCCACAACCGGAAGGCGATATCGAAGCATTGCAGTTAGACAAATTGTTGGACTTTTGAGGGCTTCAACAACCCGTAACGACGCCCATTAGATATTCGTATGGCAACCGGGACCAACGACTTAACGTGCTTTCCGAGGCACGACCAGACCAGTGCAAATATTCGTAATCATGCATACAAATATGTGCAATGCGTGGGGATCGAACGCGCGCCTCCTTGCGCAGCGGCCGTGTTCGCTATCGCTACGCCACGGAGGGATGTCCTGAAACTGCAGTTGATCGTTTATATAAATATATCACTGTGAAAAAGTAAGGTATACTCTCAATCATTAACATTTAGCCTTTTCACTTAGGTTTTCACAATGAGGTGGGTACAGAATCGCCCTGTAAAACACCTATCTATTACGATTCCGTCAAACACTGTTTAAGTTCAGGCTTTGTTCACGTAAACATCTCCATACCTGATATTTATAGGTCCAGTTTAAACTAGCATTAGTCAAGAATATCTAACGCAAAGTCCCATCTCTGTTAGATAGACAGTACATAAAGCTACTACAATCTGTCAGATTTCTTTATTAGACGGCAAACGGCAGCCGCTTCACGGAAAATATCAGCAGTTAGACTGCTAAAGCGGATCCCAGACTCCAAAACTGAAACAGCTTTGGACGCGACTGGTATTAACGCTGAGACGATAATAATGATGGTGACCTGCTTTAACTCCCTCGAAAACCATGAAAACGACACATGAGACTGAAGTTTTCACGGTTGTTTTGTTGGACTTTCATTTCGAGAACCATGAAAACTTTCTCCCTCTCTATAAGTGCGCCACTGCCATGATTTTTTATACAATACTAGCTGCTCGGTACGTGCTTCGCTACGTATAAAGTTAAATAATAAAAAAATAAATTGAAGCATGAAATTAATTTACTCAAACAAAAACACATTTTTTTATTTTTATTCAAAAATGTGATACATCAAGAACCGCTCAACCAATTTAAACATTTGGTTTGGATAGGTGAGTACGTTCTTGAGTTATAAAATTACAAAGAAAATGGTATTGATTTTTATATACAGTATGTTAAATAACAGAGGGCGTTCCCTTAAACTCGCGTGTACAGTGTGTTTGTTTTACATGTCAATTTAAAATTTTTATTGAATATTTTCTTATTAGAAAAAATTTTAAAACATTTTGTTTTCGAATGGAAATATTTTTTTTAGCATGTATGTATGCTATACTATTTCGGGTTAACGGGAACGCCCTCTGTTAGTTAACACACTGTATATAGATGTAGTGAAAACCCTGTCCGATGCGTGAAGGTATGGTTAAGTATCGATAACCTACAAAGCCAGGCAAACAGGCAAAAAAAAAACCCTAAAAAAATAAATATTATTTCACAAAAGGCGGTAACTTAATACTTGTGCGGTAGGCAACATACTCGCGGGTAAAGAGGGGCAGGGCACGCGGCACGCGGTCGTACCGCAATAACAGACGAAAATGGTGTTGTAACTTTTAAAAAAATTACCATAGTTTGGGCAAGTCTGAACTAATTCGCGGCAAAAAAGGATTATTTCAAAATTCATGAGTAATGTTACTATGATGATTATGTAAAATTTAATATTTTATTTGGTCATGTGTTTACCTAACCTAAAAAAAAAATATTATCCTTATGGGTCGGACAGGGTTTTCTATATATAGTGTATGTGTAGACAGAAATTTGTAATTCTTGGAGTGATTGATTTATTCTTATTATATTATTATATCTGTCGTCCTCCGTGGCGCAGCGGTCAACACAACTGCTCGCTACGTGGAGGCCCCGGGTTCGATCCCCGGCCAGGTCATGATGGAAAACGATCTTTTCCTGATTGGCCTGGGTCTTGGATGTTTATCTATATATGTATCTATTATAAATATAGTATCGTTGAGTTAGTATCCCATAACACAAGTCTCGAACTTGCTTTGGGGCTAGCTCAATCTGTTTGATTTGTCCGTTTGTTATTAATAGCTGCGCGGTTTCACCCGCGTAAGTAGTAGGAATAAAAAAATAGATGTTGGCCGATTCTCAGACCTACTCAATACGCTCACAAATTTCATGAGAATCGGTCAAGCCGTTTGGGATGAGTATGGGAACGAAAACTGTGACACGAGAATTTTATAAAATATGAAAAGAAAACCCTGTCCGATCCGTGAAGGTATTGTTAGGAATCGATAACTGATTCTACTAATGCCGACAAAGCCGGACCAAAGTTTTAAAAAAAAAATCCCCCTAAAAAAATAAATATTATTTTGCAAAAAGAGGTAACTTAATACATGTGCGGTAGGACACCCTTCGGCGGGCGCCGGGGGCAGGCAGACGCGTGGTCGAATCGCACAAGCGTACCGTAAAAATGGTATTGTCACTTTTTTAAAAATGACCAAATTTCGAGGAAGTTGGAATTAATTCGCGGGAAGAAAAGATTATTGTAATATTCATTATCCTTATATTTATTATCCTTATGGGCCGGACAGGGTTTTCTTTACATATTGTATATAAGATTACTTACGTTACCTACCATAAATTATTTATTTTAATAAAATAGGGATTATCTTACATTAAAAATGCGACTCTGGAAGAAAAATACAAAATCATACTTATTTAAAAATAAATCCTTTCCTTTCTGTGTATTTAAATCTCTGAATATACATGAGGATGGTGTGTCTTGATGTCTTTGAAGAGATGCGTCATTTTTTGTCAATTTTAGTACCATGCTACATTCATTGTGTTCACCAAGAATCTAATAGATAAGCCCCGTGTTCATCATCATCACCATCAACCATTTTTTTTACCGTCCCACTGATAGGCACCTCTCATACAGAGAAGGATCGAGCATCGAGAGTCCCGCGTCGCCGATACCCTTTCTCTATATTCGGAGAAAATAAATCATGATTTTTATAGTCATTTACTGAAAAGGTATACTTGAAGTATCTTTACAGAAAATTATTGGGAAGCACCCGGGTGAGATGCATCACGAGCTCATTAGCGTGAGAGTGCATATAGACGTAGGTACGGACGACAGCAGGTCAAGCTATCCGAAACTGTCAGATATTCCCAATCAACCTTGAGCCTTAATGCTTTAGAGATAAAGTTGAAAATCTATTAAAGAAATCTGACACATTGATGCACTGTCGTCTGTACATAATATCTTCTCGAAAACTTGGGTGCAACAGACGCGCGGCCGTCAACCGCGTTTACGCGCGCGCGTTGAACCTCTCTGATGCACGGTAATGGTGAGTGTGAAGTCTGTTAAGTACTTAAGTGGACAACACTATCTGTTACACAACCGCACGACCACTATGCGACCGCAAGCAGCCACCGGTGACCACGCGCTCATACTATGTTAAGTGTAATTATCTAACACATAGGAACCTTTAAGTAATAATTTTATTTCATATAGATAATGAAATCAAATGAGCAAAGAAACGGCAATACCTACCATAAGTTTAAAAAGTTTTGTTTATCACTTCATCAGTTACTTTATCTTTTTTGTCTGTCAGTTACCGTAACACCAACGTGGCCCCCGTAATAAAACTTGGCTCGAGGCAACTACCAAAATTACATAACCCGTAATTATCTACCCTATGTATTTTGACCGAAATATATTATCACATACAGTGTGGTCCAGGAAATGACATCCCAAAGAAAATTTTAGAAGCTTCCTTTTATTTAATAAGCTTCTCGAAGCTTGCCACACACTCTGCACATTTTTTTTAATAATTATAAACTAGTGCTTGACAGCAATCCCACCTGATGGTAAGCAGAGAAGCAATCGTTGATGCTAATGCGCGCCAGTTTATTAAGGACCTATTTACTCAAAAAAAACTGGCTGAATAGGAAGAAAGACGACATTTTTGAGCGAGGTGATGCAATGTTAAACCCAACAACACGACCAACGATTCTGCGCCAGAGGGAGATTGATGTGGAGACCCTCCACGACTAAACTCCCGGCACAACAAAATTTGACGCAGCGTCCCCGGCACACACCGCAACACAGCTCAGACCCATCGCTTCGGCTTCACCAGACATCATGCCGGGACAAAGAGATTTAAGATTATAATTTTAATGTCTTTGCCGGGACACGACGAATCGTTTGGCGGCAAGCCTTTATCTGGTGGGTGGTAACTCCCTCCGGCAGCCGATGTTGTGGCCTACCACCGAGAATTTTGCGATTGTATACGGTTTAGAAGTTAGACAGCTTTCAATAATATCAGTCACTCGTCTTCTGATTTTTAGAGTTCCGTAATCAACTAGGAACCCTTATAGTTTCGCTAAATCTGTCTGATCGGATACGGATAATCTCAATGACCGTTGGGACCATGGAGCATGGTTGGGACTAGAAAGTTGAAATTTGGTACCAATACGCCAATGTTAGTGGTGACAAAAAGCGGAAAAATTGTTTTATAGTGGGGGTCCAACGCACATAGTGGAGAGTTTTTTTTTTCCTTTCAACCCTAACGTGTGGATAGTTATATAAAAATTAATAGGGGTTAACTAAATTATTATTTTTTAAATATGAGTTAAAATATGAAAAATATCCCAAAATTATATTGGTTCAGTTCACTACAGTGGTTCAGTTTTTGAAAAATTATACAAATTCATTTTTGGACTAACTTCATACTTTAAATGAATATGCAAGCTTTTTTCTAAATTAGTTTACATATTTTATTATCCTAACCACATCTTCCTTCTAATAAAAAAAATATAATCAAAATAAGTTCAATTAATCCATAATTATCCCAAAACCAAACATAGTTAATTATACATATTACATATAAACCCGTCTTCTTTGTATAAATTAGTATCCCAATTTCTCTAGAGATGGCGTTGTACTTGGGTTACTTCAAACTACTAAGATTTTTCCGTATCCGTCCCAACCCGGGGGATGGGTATGAGCTGTAAAACTGTCTAATTGATCCGTTGGTCTCTACTTGTCATTGAAATTTGTTCATTTTCCATAACGTACAATATGTACATAAACACTTGTAGGATATAGAAACCGAACCATGACATGCGACATTTATTTAGCCGTAGAAACTTGGACACCTTAGGTACCAGCAGGGTAATTGTGTAATACACTGTCATAAGCGATGGGATTCAATTTGACTGTTCAACATTATTCATTGCCTAATTTAAGTTGTTGTGCAGACACATTTTCAATCTTGCGGAACATGTATGAACTCCCCCAATTACTAATCAAATTATTAAAAGGGGACTTTACAGGATCATAGAGGCCAAGGTGGCTGCCAGAAAACTTGGCGTCATCGCAAATGATCGGCGGTACTTCACACCTAGGCGGCATAGGACCACAGCACAGGCCCAAGTCCGCTCGTGTGTTGAGTACTGCAGCCACTATTGGGCTGGTGCTGCGAAATATCATCTGGCTACTTTGGATTCAGTGGAGAGACGTGCGAAGAGGCTGATTGTCGACCCAGATTTAACTAGAAACGGTCTCCTAAGCCTGGAGCACCGGCGGCGTAGAGTAGCCAGCCTTTCGGTATTCTATAGGATGCATTCTGGTGAGTGTGCAAGGGAATTGCATGACTTAATTCCCCCATCTCCGTTTCACCATCGGACCACCCGTCGTACGGCGACTTTTCACCTTTACGTTGTTAACACCACTACGATCCGGACGAAGCGTTTCGCTTCCTCTTTTATACCGCTTACATCAAGGTACTGGAACAATTTACCGATGGCGTTGTTTCCGTCACACTACAACTTGAGTGTCTTCAAGGCTAGAGTGAATAGGCTCTTAATAATCTAGCGCGCTTCACCATCAACGATCGCATCATTGCTTACCATCAGGCGGGATTGCGGTCAAGCGCCAGTTTGAAGAATTTACAAAAAAAGAAAACATTTGCGTCTATTTGCTTGTGCTTGTTAAGTTTGTAAGACAAAATAGCCGGTGATGATTGGACCCTATAAATCTGAGTTGCCCCCATAATCATGTCTAAATTGTCTATGGCGCACCTTAATGTGACAGGATTAACTAATATTTTTCTGCTGTTCTTTTCTTAAAGAAATAAAAAAAAGATGCATTGAACTTAAACTTAGTTTAATTTATGAATAAAGGAATCTGCTCCTGCTTTATGGTTATCCTTTAATAACCAAGAGCCTCAATCAAATTCTAATGAGGCTTTCTCTGGGCAGATGGATCAAGGTCTTATTCCAGTACCTACTTCTGGATCCGGCTCGCATTGTTACTGAGGTGTTTCTGTCTGGGTAGTTTGGATTTGCTGTCCCTAATGCTAGTGGGCTGCGGCCTGCGATATTAATTTTTTATAGTGTAATAATAATAATATTGACTGTTATTTTCTACGAATATAACCTCCCTAATTAGAAATTTTTCTAAGACTTTCTTTCCCGACAACAATCTGGAATAAAGCACTAAGTATCAATAACAAAAATGAGGGACAATTTTAAGTTTTACATAGGTAGGTAACTATGCAATAATGTAAACAAGATATATAAATTACCTATAAAGTTTAAATTATTAAAACTTTATGCATGAATCTCTTTTCTGATTAAATAAAATAGGCATGGCCGTCGCGTTAAAAAGATTTTAGTTCGATTTTTAGATTGACGTCAGTCAGATTATTCAATACAATTGAAGACAAAAGAACACCGACTGGCTGTTGGTGTTGGACGTGACTGTCGTAATTTTGCGACTTGTTATCGGATTCGTAAATATATTCCCTGCTAAAATGAGTGAGGCAATGAAATCCGTTTCTGCCATGAACAAATTGTACATAGGCAACTTGCCCATTGAAGCCGACGAAGCAGCTGTAAGACAACTGTTCGCTGAACAGAATTTGACTGTTGCTGATATTTCTGTAAAGAGAGGTGGTTACGCTTTTGTCGACTTTCCTGATCAATCTGCTGCAGATCGGGCCATAGATAAACTGCATGGTAATTATATGTCCTTTTAAACGTATCGTTGCTTAAAGTAAGAATATGAAGTTTGTACTTTAACATTTCCGATGTTGTAGTAGGTATAGTGCCGCATGTACTGTAACATAATTAATATAATCAGAACAATGTTTGCACGGAGAAATAACATCCCAAAATTATAATATGTATACCCAAATTAAAAATCTGCTTAATTGGATTTGACAAGTGTTTGGCATTTTATTTCTCTATTTTGCGCAAATTGTATCGTTTTATATGCTGATGTTCGGCGAACCTTACGAAAGGCTACTTTTAACAGATCGCCACTTTTGGTGATGAGAAGTACATATATCATTGACTAGTTGTCTTCTTCACAAGCATATATAGGTAGTTACTGTTGTAATAATGAAATGAATTGGATGCAGTACCTCCTGGGATCCGTAGTAAATGCTTCAAAAATTAAAATCAACCATAGTTCACTCTGATAAACTTTATTTTCACTTCATGCTTTAAAACACCAAAACTGAATAAAAACATCCTAACACATCATCGGATCATATCTATAAATTTAAACATTTCCTTTTGACCGCATTTTTACAAGTAACATCAAAACATTTTTCTCATATCTGTCGAATCTGACTTTTAATTCATACTTAATATTATAAATGCGAAAGTAACTCTGTCTGTCTGTCTGTCTGTCTGTTACGCTTTCCCACTTAAACCTCTGAACCGATTTTGATGAAATTTGGTACAGACAATCTTTGGACCCTGAGAAAGAACATAGGCTACCTTTAATCCCGGGAAAATTTGATGTTCCCGAGGGAAATCTTAAAAGCGCGATATAACCGAACTCCACGCGGGCGAAGCCGCGGGCGGAAAGCTAGTATCTTTATAAAAATCATCACCCAGAGACAATATTAAAATTCAACTTCAACAGCTACTACATTTTGAATGTAGCTATTTAATAAAGCTTTGTTATTTCAGGTTATTCGTATTGTGGGCTGCCATTGATTGTTGAGCCTTCTGTCGCTAACAAGAAAATGTAAGTACATGGCGAGCTACAAGTAGTCGTATGCTATTACCTAGGTACATCAAGCGTGTGGAGCCGACTGGAAAGTAGTGCTCGAATGATCTTTTCCCTGAAATTTTCCACAGAAGGACTGCTAGCCTCTGTGTATGCGGTTTTGCATTACATTCCATTGTTCACACTGAACAATGGAATAAGATTACGAGGCAAATACTAATAATAATATCTAACCCTTCCACATTTTTTTTCGGTTTTCCAATTTGTCTACAACAAAATATTTCGGTTATAACCGACTTGTAACAATAACAAAACGTTATTTAATGCTGAATAGATATCTTTCTTTTGACGGCACTATTGACTGCTGCGCTGCGTGTTGCGGGTTCGATTCCCGCACGGTACACTCAATGCCCGCACGGTAATTTCTATGGCCTAAGTACAAGTAGTTCTTGTGCTGTCTGTGTGTGAGTTTAATGATACGACAGGAGAAATTCCTAGTGTGGGGCAATCAAAATAAAAAACTTTGTCGATCAGTGCTAACTTAAATGGCTTGGTAGATTTTTGTTCATTCTTTTTTTTTTAGCGTCAACACACCTAATCTTCAAAGCGCAAGTACCACTCAGCTGAAGGAGGGCAATAATGACTCTCTCCCGGGAGGTTGGAGGTAAGTGAGCGTTTTATGTACCCTGAATCTTGCTAATTCAATTTGTGGAAAAACAACTGCTTTCTTAATAAAAACAGAGGGGGTTAGCTTAGGATACCGGTTTGCGGGAAGCGAGTAAACTGCCGAGAGTGCTTTACCTGTTATGATTATGATTAGCTGATTACGCACAAACCGTCGTGTTTTGAAACTTATTTACTTAACCATTACCACTGTTTTAAAACTGAATTGGAACCATTTAGCTATTAAAGTTATCCATTTCTTAACCACATTTAATAAAAAAAAAACTCTGATTGTTATACTTAGTACTTAAAAATAATGTTACATTTAAGTCACTTACGGACGACGACGCTCTGTCGGGGACGTACAGTAGCGTCACATTTTGTACATTAATTTCGTAATTAAAGTCGGGAACAAGAAATATATTGAACCCAGAAAGTGGTGCAAGAGGGTAATTTCGTGTTTATGAAAAATCTCCCATCTTGTGTTTATACACTTTACTATTATTACACATTTTTTTTTTATTTGTACTCCACGTACGAGTATTCAGGTACTAAATATAAATATATTTACATTTCTCATATTCGGTAAGTAGGTCCTTATTACCCCCAAATGGGGCTTGTAGGTGACCAATTAGCGCTCTAGGTTACTATCCTATTGTAGCTAGAAAAGCCCGATGGCGATACGTAATTTAAAAAACTCTTCCCTCTTTCTAAAAGTTCGTGCACATCTAACCATCATACTGGCAATAGACATCATGCATTCAGCCCAATAAAAGAGGTCGCTTCGGTTTTCAGCCTTGTATTTATATGAGTATATAATAGTCATCAATTTTAAATATCGAACGGCGAAGCTCAATTTTATTCTTGAAAAAAATAATTTAAAAAAAGATGGGTAATGCGGGAACAGAAAACTTTTATTACAAATATTGTTTATTCTTGTAATGTTGGTTATTTTCTACTTACCTCACAATCGATATGTAAAGCAGAGTTGTTAGTTCGGGTGTAAGCATCAATTGCACCCTCGAACAGGCATGATGACAGGGTTAAAAAATAGTGATTCTACTTAGTCCGTCTTTTAGATACCTAAGCATAAAATAATGGACACGTATTTTTTGTTTTAACAAAATAATAAGAATTGAGAGAGATATAACGCATTAAAGTTCAGGAGTGGGAGCTTATGACGTCACGTTTGAGTAAAATTTGTACCCAGAAGTGACGTCACACAACATTTTGACGTGCCGTATCTTCGTTGTTATTTGTTTCTGGGAGAAAAGAAAAAATACGTGTCCAATATTTTTAGCTAATCTAAAAGACGGACTAATCACTTTTTTCAGTCACCATGCTATCTCGGGCTGTAATTGATGCCTTACTACAGCTTTTGGCTACTAATGTACCTACTATTATACATCTCTCATATTCGGTAAATAGGTCCTGATTACCCCCAAATAGGGATTGTAGGTGACCAATTGGCACTCTAGGATAATAATGTAACTAGAAAAGCCATAGGGCGGTAAGTAATTAAAAAAAAACTTCAATCTTTCAAAGATTTCGCTTACATCTAAACATCATAGTGGCAGTAGACATCATTCTTCATTTCATCTTCAGCTATTCAGCCTTGTCTACGTATGAGTATAATACTCATTAATAATTGTAAATATCGAAAGGCGAAGCTCAATTCCGTTCACACAAAAAAAAAGCCGGGAATAGAAAACGTTTACTTAAAAATATTGTTTATTCTTGTAACCCGGCTTTTTTCTACTTACCTCACAATCGAGATGTAAGGCAGAATAGCTAGGGTGTAAGCACGGAATAGTCAATAAGACATTAATCTCGTGAAGCCTTCCTGATCCAATCTGCAGTTTATGCTGAATTTTTTTGGTATGTAATTCGTCCACTGTCTTGGATCAAACTTCTCACTGCTAGCACGATTTCTTCTGCAACAGCCGTCAAAGGGCAACCACTTCTTTCTTCATCCCCCGGCCCCAAAGTTAGTCGACCGCGCTTAAATTTATTATATACATGATTGCCTTAGAAAGGCTTTCACGAATGCCATTTGAAGTCTATCGTACGATCCATCTGGTTTCAGGAGACATTTGAAATTTAAAAAAAATCATAGCTCGATACATACACGATAATTTTTATTAGCTCGCAAAAAATGTGGAGGGCAGTTTTGAATTTGGAATGTACCTATTATTATAAAAATCATTTTTTTTTTAAATAAATTATGACTGGGCAGTTTCTCATACCTACATAAAAACTGTTGCAATATTTTCTGAGTGACCTGGTATGGTATGTTGGGAATCGAAAACAGAATTCCAGATTGGAGACTAAGAGAGATGATTTCAGGTTTGATATGGTACGTGTCTATGTATGATTTTTATGAGGTGTAAGTGTGCGATGTTGGCGAGGGTATGTGGGTGTTTTGTTTGTTTAATTTGGTGTCAGGTCAGGTTTGGTGTCAGGTCAGGTTCCTTATATGAATTACTCCAAGTCAACAAACCAGTGTTATGAAAAAATTCCTTTACTATTTTTTTGCAACTATTTTTTTTTAGCTTTTTACAGTAATGTCTCTGAAATCTGACATTATAATATTTATAGAATTGTCAATAAAAACGAGAAAAGAATAAAGCAGTTGCAACTGTTACAAATTTTAGGTATATGATAACGCAATACTAATGAAGTAGGTATAGAAATAATCTGCAGAACTATCGGCAATGCTCACAACGTACAGAATTTACCTAAATTCTGCGTCATTGAAGCCTAAATGCAATTATTATCAGGTAAAATTTCAAGGTGGTATATTTTTGGATCTCTTCCTTGCTTTTTAGATAAAATACGTTGAGCGTGTACTGAATGCCTGAACGGATAATGAATACAGATGACTTCAAGTTTAAAAGGGAGATGGATAACAATATGCCTCCTAAAAAGGATTGAAGATGAACTGGTTTAAACACTATTTATTCCATCTGATATATCGGACATTCTGGAATTTACTTTCCATCTTTCTTTATATAGATGACTAGCGAGTTAGCGACCCGCCCCGGCTTCGCACGAACAATATCAGCATTGTACCCGTGCGAAGCCGGGGAAACACGACAGAAAAACTGAAAGTTGTAAAAAAAACAGCGGCTCGTTGCTCCTGCTCCGCCGCGGCTGGTCGGTACCGTCGTAAACGCGACGCCCCGCAATTTTTAAATCTGTAATATCTTCGAAAATATCCATTTAAATCATATGCTGTAAAGCTACGATATAGATCTATATTAAATCAATAATGTATTTAAGGTTCAACATTATAATTAAATTGGATAAGTATTAATGCTGTATTGGTTAAATTTGCTTCGAAAATTAACTGGTATTTGACGTAAAAATTAATGACAAAAAATGTTATTGTGGGATAACCATATGAGATAGACATATTTCATCGCTGACTTTTTTGTAGACCTTTTTAATGTGTACAATATTTAGTATATTATTTTGAAAAATCTCGTAGGGTTCAGCCCGCGTTTCACTGCAAACGCGGAAAAAATGTAACTATTTACGACATCACATAATTATAGAAACCTCAAAAATAATAGTATTTCTCCACGATTTAATGGATGTTATTATACATATAAACCTTCCTCTTTAATCACTCTCTAATCATCTATTAAAAAACCGCATTAAAATCCGTTGTGCAGTTTTAAAGATTTAATCATACAAAGGGACATAGGGAAAGAAAAAGCGACTTTGTTTTATAATATGTAGTGATGATACGTAAGTTTGTGAGAACAGTGGTGGCCTAGTGGTAGAAAAACAAAACTTCGAAGACAGTGTCCCAGGAGTGACAAGAAGCAGTGCATTATGGGCTGATTATTATTATTTGTTTTTATATATACCTATTCATAAACTAGTGCTTGACGGCAATTCCGCCTGATGGTAAGCAGTGATGCAATCGTTGATGGTAAAGCGCGCTAGTTTATTAAGAGCATATTCACTCAAAAAAACTGAGTGAATAGGAAGACGGTGGTTGAGCGAGGTGACGCAATTTTAAACCCAACAACACGACCAACGATGCTGCGCCAGAGGTAAATTGATCTGGAGACCCTCCGCGATCAAACACCCGACAGAACAACATTTGGCTCTTTGGTCCCGGCACACATCGCAACACAACTGTTCAGACCAGTCCTCCGTACGGCTTCACCAGACATCTTGCCGGAACACGACGAATCGCTTGACGGCAAGACTTTGTCTGGTGGCCTACCACCGAGAATCTTTATTAATTTTTCAAGCAAATACTTCTGAACGGGTTTGTATTAAGTTTGGCAGCATCATGTATCAATTCTGGATACTTTTTACCCCAATAGTCCCATGGGACCGTAACTTATGCGAATGAAACCGCGGGACGCAATTAGTACTTAAATAAAAGTACATAATATGATCACAAGATTGTCTGACAAAAACAATCTTTCAAAAAATTCAATGTGGATATCATGTCAAGGTCCAACACATGCAATCGTAACCCACTCTGTTCATTCGAGGTACTTATACGTTAGCTGGTAACGAAACCATAGCGAGATTCAGGAATCGCCTCTCAACTGACAACGCCATCTAGTGGGCCGATACGAAACTTTTCAAATGTACAGATTATTACTGAATTTTTAGGATTTCGTTGTCAACTGTAACTATTATAGTTTCGCCAAGTCTGTCTGCCTCACGGAATATCATCTCTTCTGTGGGTGTGAGCATCAATGGGGAAGAAAACGCAAAGCTATTTGCAGATGTCGCTGATAGCGTTTGATTCATAATAATTAGCTGTCAGTCGTATCACGTTATATGTTGAGTTTTTTTTTTTTGTGTTTGACGAGTTTTTTTAGGTAAAGCAGAGCAAATGTATTGTACATGGACTGTTTCAAGTTAAAAAAGCAGTTAAAAGTCTAGAGGAGCTTCAGTAAAAGCTAAAAGGACGAAAAACTGATCTAATTACCAGGCTTATAACAATGCCCAGACTTTAAACTGAATGCAGATTTGTTTGTGTTTTAAGTTACATTAATTTTGTATTAGGTTTAATGTTCCTTTAGTTATATTTAAGTAAATATTAATGTACTCATTATTGCCATATTTTGAAATTTTCAACCCTATTAACCTGAAATTATTAGATATCCAGACTTGAATCGTATGACCGGAATTTTAACTTCGAGGTTCCTCAAGAACAAGAAATTCAAGAGAAAAAATTGATTTACCGCCTCCAGAAAGCTATAGAGACATCAACATAATCTTTATTGAAATCTATTTAGGTATATATTCTGTAGTAGTCGTAGTCGAGTAGTCGTGGTGGCCTAGTGGTTAAAACACCAGCCTCTCAAGTATGAGTGCGCGGGTTCGATTCCAGGTCAGGCAAGTACCAATGTAACTTTTCTAAAGTTATATGTACTTTCTAAGTATATCTTGGACACCAATGACTGAAGGTGAAGGAAACATCTTGAGGAAACCTGGACTTTAAGTCTGAAATCGCCAACCCGCATTGAGCAAGCGTGGTGATTACGCTCAATCCTTCTCTGTATGAGAGGAGACCTGTGCCCAGCAGTGGGACGGTAAAAGGTTGATGATGATGATGATGATGATATATTCTGTTCTAAATTGAAATGCATATCTTTAGGGAAAGAGTGATTTCCATTATTATTGCAACAAATTGCTACACAAAGCGGCATATTTTTTTACATTTTTATAAACAACGTAAACTCGAACAAATTACAATGGGTTTTGACATTTTATTTGGGTCAAACGATATCAGCGCTTCTAGTGGCGATATTTGTCAGTTTTCTTCCCCATTGCACCCTCAAATATAGGCTCCTCACTATAGGCAAATATAGGCTTGTACCTCACGCTGCGCTTGATGCCTCACAGCCCTTAGCTACTAATCTACTATAAAAGGTCTAACATCATTCGTTTTAGGGTTCCGTACCCAATGGTAAAACTAAAAACGGGCCTATGACACCATTCATTATTATATACAATATATAAAGAAAACCCTGTCCGATCCGTAAAGGTATTGTGTCGTTAACTGATTCTAATAATGCCTACAAAGCCGAGATAAACTTAAAAAAAAATCCCACTAAGAAAATAAATATTAGTTAGAAAATGCGAGGCATACATGCGCGGGTGAAGGGGGGCAGGGCAGGCAGCACGTGATCGCGTCGCTATTCGCTCCGTCACAAATGGTGTTGTCACTTTTTTAAAAATACCAAATTTTGGGGAAGTTGAATTAAAACGCGGTAAAAAAAGATTATTTCAAAATTTATTGTGTACAATATGTAAAGAAAACCCCATCCGACCCAAAAGGATAATAAATGTTAGGTATACACATAACCAAATAAAATATGAAATTTTACGTAATCATCATAGTAACAATACTAATGAATTTTGAAATAATCTTTTTTTCCCGCGAATTAATATTCCAACCTCCCCGAAATTGGGTAACTTTTATAAAAGTGACAACACCGGTATTATTGTGAGCGAATAGCGACGCGACCACGTGCCGCGTACCCTGCCCCCCGCCGCCCGCGGAATAGTTGCTTACCGCACAAGTATTAAGTTACCTCTTTTTACGAAATAATATTTATTTTTTTTAGGGGATTTTTTTATTAAGTTTAGCCCGGCTTTGTATCTATAAATAGAATCAGTTATCGATACCTAGCAATACCTTCACGGATCGGACAGGGTTTTCTTTACAATCATATTGTATAAATATATATATTGTTTAAATCAAGGCTGCTCAACCTTTTTAAGAGTCGTACCAAAAGGTAGATTTAGTCGTTAATGACGGGCCACTTACATTTCCTATTTCAATTACTCTCACGAAGAGCGCAGCTTTTTCATTTCAAGCAGTTTCTTCATTATGCCAGTGTGTGTGTGTGTTCAAACTGAAATATTATTGTTGTAATGTTCTTAAACTACCTCGTAGGTAGATAAGTAGGTACTTACCTACTTACTGAAAGAGGGGGATTTATATACGGACGATAGCAGGTCAAGCTACCGGAAACTGTAAAATATTCCAAATCAACCTTGAGCCTTCATAGTTTTGCAATAAGATTGACGTCTGTACATTCTTCTTCTTTCTGTGCCACTTCAATCCTGAACGTTGGCCGTCAGCTTCTTGTATTCGATCTTGTCAACCGCGAGACGGAACAGGATTTCGACTGAAGTAAACCACTCCCTAATGTTTCGCAGCCACGACTTTCTCTTTCGTCCAGCGCGCCTCTTTCCTTCTACCTTGCCCATCATAATGAGTTTGAGTAGCGCATATCTATCGTGTCAGAGCACGTGGCCGAGATATTTTGCGTTTCTTTATGGTGGGCAACAACTTTCGAGGCATTTGAACGCGCTGAAGGACGGTGTCATTTCTGACCTTTTGGGTCCAGCTTACGCGCAGTATACGACGGTAGTACCACATTTCAAAAGCCTGCAAGCGTCGTGTAGTATCCTCTTTCAGAATCTATGCTTCGCAGGCGTAAATGACGACAGGCCATACATAGCACAACAGTAACCTGACTCGGAGCTTTATGTGGAGTTTACGACGACACAGAACTTTCTTCATTTTGTTAAAAGATGCTCGGGCAAGTTCTATCCGGGTCTTAATTTCTTGGTCGGACTCCCAAGCTTCATATACCCAAGCACCGAGATACTTGTACTGCCGTACCCGCTCGCCGTTGTTTGCCTGCCACTGATATGCTAGGGCGTAAGTCTGGGTTTCTAGAGACCACCATATATTTTGTCTTGCTGATGTTCATCGACAGGTACCGGCCTTCTCGCTACACTCATTGACTTTATCTACAATCGTTTGCAAGTCTTTTTCAGAGGATGCAATGAGAAAAGTGTCGTCCTTACCATGTTCTGTATGATGTTTACGCACACTTCGTCTGTACATACCTACGTATTTCTTTTTTGGGTGAGGGAATTTGAAGGTCCTTAAGCTGCGTAAGTCTAAGGTCAAAGGTATTTTTTCCTGGTTGGAAAATCCTCATGGATGTCCGACTCTTCTCTTCTCTTTCTCTCTCTCCGGGTCTGTCAGACTCTTACTGACAAAAAACCACCACGGTGTTCCATCTCACACTTACACCGGGGGTTGCGAGAACGAACACTGCTTCCGCAACCCCCGATTGATTGCCCACAGCGGAGCGTGAGGTGTAGGACTCCCCCCGTGACGTCTAATAGGGACGCGCGTGGAACACTTTGCGCCGCCACCTTAGGTCCCAATGTTTGGGGGGCGACAGATGTCCCATGTGTGTGACCCATCTGGACTCATTTAGGGGGACTGGTAGTTATCCGCCCTCTGCGTGTACTCTGGTGCGCCTGCTGTGGGTCGGGTGAGAGGATGAGATCTCACTCTCGCGGAAACTCCTTCTGCGAGACGACTGCACGTATCCACCGCATCCCAGGACTCTTCACTGCTGACCATAGACTCGATTACGGCCGGCAGCGACAGATCACTGCCTACTTCAGAGATGAGGGCACGGCGCAGCTCCTCCGCGCGCGGCACACTCTGTAAGCGTATGCCGCGCCATGTCCTCCCGGCAGCCGACGCAATAGTGCCACTGGGCGTCCAACTCCCTCATTATGCGAAAGTACCTGTTTCATCCGAAACGTCAGGGAGCCCTGCCTTCTCCCGAGCCAGTGCGCCAGTACCCGCCGGATCGCCTCGATAGTGGTGAGGCCGGTAGAGTGTGAAAGCCTGTCCCGCCGTTCTGCCACCAGGACCTCTTGGAGCTGCGACCGACGCAGCATCGGCCGTTTGCCCCGCTCCTATGCCTCCTGATGCCATCTGTATAGTGACGTGAGGACCTTCGCTTCCAGCTCCCAAGGCGGTGATCCAGCCAGTAGACAGGCCGCCTCATAGGAGATCGTACGATACCCATGTATGACTCTGGTGGCCATCGCTCTCTGCGGTTGTCGCGGTACAGCGATGTTGCCGGCCGTCAGGTCAGAGACCGACACCGGGGCCCATACAGGGCCATGGATCGCACGATCCCCATGTAGAGCCGCCTGCAGGTGGCGCTCGGGCCCCCCAGATTGGGAAGCAACGGTGGAAACGCCCCAGCCGCCCTCAATAACTTGGGCGCGAGCCGCCGGAAAGTGGGGACCGAAGTCCCAATGGCTGTCGAGCACCTATCCTCGGTACTTCATGGTGGACTCGACCACGATCTTAACCCCCTGACTACAATGTGTGAGCTGGATGGCGGCGCCCGCCGGGGACCATGAAACCATGGCCTCTGACTTGTTGAGGGCCACCTCTAGGCCAAGGCGACGTATGCGGCCCACTACCTGTGATACTGCAGCCGTCGCCAGCAACGTTGCTTCCCTGTGCGAGCTCCCCCGGGCGGTGACCAGTGCGTCGTTCGCATAACACGTCAGGTCTCCCCCCAGTCTGAGCTCGCCTATCAACACCCAGTGGTACGTCGTCTACGTTACGAAAAATCAAAGCATGGCAAAGAGCTTCAATGGTTGAAGAACGTCAAACCGGACTGGCACTTCTCCATGTCCATAAAAACGTACCCATTGAAGTAGATGAAGTGATAACACGTTTCGGCAGAAGACGTAAAAGAAAAATTGATCTCGTTATTTAATTAGGTATTTTTAAGTTCAGTACTTATAACTTATTAATAAAATCATCAACAACCTCTTTTATCGTCCCACTGCTGGGCACAGGTCTCCTCTCATAAAGAGAAGGATTGAGCGTAATCACCACGCTTTCTCAATGTGGGTTGGCGATTTCAGACTTAAAAGTTCAGGTTTCCTCAAGATGTTTTCCTTCACCTTCAGTCATTGGTGTCCAAGATATATTTAGAAAGTACAGTCAAGACCAAAAGTCGAGTTACAATCTCACAAAACTATGGCCAAGCAATACTAGTTGTAGTTACGACCTTCTTCTATAATAAAGTTTGATACACACTTATACACTTTGACAACTTGCTGCCCGCTTATGATTGTTAGGTACTACTTAATAATTTCAACGCTCACAGAAAGTGTTTAAATAGCCTAGCGGTTCTCGTCTTGATAGGCGTTCAAGGTGGTTCGAGTTCAAATCTAATAACTTAAAAAATATCATTGAAATGTTTATTGGTGAGTTATGAATGCTGACAACAAAAATATGTAAAAATACCGATCCGCAACTTAACGATGATACTTTATTTTAAGATTTTTTCTATATTAGAGTCATAAAAAGATGACGGTAGATTTGAAACAAACTGAACAAAAAATATTCCACTACCTACATTAACTATTATTAACTACAATAACTCAAATAATATTACTTAGCTGTTGTTGGTTGGTGAACATATAGGTACGAGTTCGTGTTATAGGTTTTACTTTTTTAATCAATATGCAGGCATATGCAGCAATATATCTCAAATATCATAATATGAAACCGGCTTTTGTGTAAGTTGTTTTTATTATTATTTGGGTAAGGTGCAAACCAATCTCTTTGTTGAAAGTGTGTAATAAATTTGTTATTGTTTTAGAGAAATACTGTAAGCAGAAGTCAAGAGGTTGGAGGACGAAGGTGGCTTATGTGTCGAGACAAGTGGAACGAAAAAACAATGTTTACCGTTGAATAAACCTTTGAATCTTGCGAAGAAGAGAGGTTGCATTTGTGGTTTAAAAATAAACTGGCGATACTGGTGGAGACTTATCGAGCTAAACAAAAAGAAAAAAAAACAATTTATAACAATCACAGTGCAGAAGTGTACTACAAAGTGTTTTAAATATATGTATACATTATATATCGTAATACCGGACTCTAAACCAACTCGTAAAGTAATTTAGCTAAGTGACAGTAATATGTTCGGTTGGCTTAATGGCTAACAGATGTCGCCTTTTGCAATTTCAATACAAATTACTTTTGGTAAATTATAAAAACAATAATTTCGGAATTCGATAAGAAATAAGTTCGTTTACTTTTGAACTAAGAAAGCGCTTGAAGATTATAATCTCATGCCTTCAAACTCCGAAAAAAGGCACTGCAGGATGGCATGCTATACACACAAAAAAATTGTAAATGTAATAGGCACTGTCTTGTGTTCTAAGTATAGATTATTTTATGATTGTAATAATATTCAGGTTAAGCTTCAATCCTCTTTTCTTTAAGAAAATGAATAATTAAGCTATAACCTCTTTAATGATAACATGTAATACTATAACTTTCATATCTAAAAACCAAAAATGTTTTTTATATTTTTTACCATAACAATATCATAAGTTTGTCAAGGATTACTTTTCTATAAAATATTACAATGCTGCCATTTCAACGTTTGTTTCATTTATTAGTATAAGTATATCTATACCGAATAATATATAACTTTATAATATATTGCAATATATTATTTATTATATTACATCTATAGTAAACTAAAACATATAATAAAAACCTATTTTGGTATAAATATTCAGTAAATTTTCCTATTCGTTTAAATATTATTTGCAAACATTTTTATTTTAAAATACAAATCAGTTATCATAATTTTAAATTTTAGGAAACAACAAAAACATATGCCGTTATTAAGGATCGAACCCACAATCGCTCGCTTATGATAGACCATTGTTAAGTGCGGCCGCTAACTTAACTTCAAATGAAGTAACGAAATTTTGCATTACTTTAAAGAAAGATGAAGACTGCGATAATAAAAATAATGCGTTAGTGTGCGTGGCCGGTTTAGCGCAGGCGACAGTAGTCTTTAAGGTGGGAATGGACTTCTACAGCTGATTGTACATATAACTTTAAAAAAAAGTTACATTGGTACTTGCCTGACCTGGAATTGAACCCGCGCACTCAAACTTGAGAGGCTGGTGTTTTAACCACTAGACTACCACGACACTCCTATTAATAAACTACTCTAATTAATAAAATACCTTCTTATAATTCTACCTGTTATTATTATCAAAGTTTAATTAAAACTTCTTATGACTTGACCACGACTATGTGACCCCCTCCTGGCGCCAAAGCTGGATCCACCCTTGTGTCAGTGATGATGGATCGATCTCAGTACAATGTGATGTGGCCATTTTCGAGAACTGAGTCGGGCATATACCTGTAGTACGGCACCTCCGATTCCACAAGGTTGTATTTGAGAGCAAGTTACTGATGAATTATTTATTTAGGAATATTATTATTACCTAAATAAAACCAAATTTTGAATTAGGTATGTATATTTTCTCAAATCTAAATCAACGTTTTGATGGTAAGTCAAAATAAAATTTTCAAAGCATAGGTAGTAAACGCGGGCCACTCAAAATTCTTTCGCGGGCCACATTATGGCCCGCGGGCCTGGGGTTGAGCAGCCTTGGTTTAAATAATAAGTACGAGACCCTCATATCGGTTTTGAAACTTCAGCGTGTTGAAGAATCTCGTTAACTTGTGGTTAGATTAATTTGAAACTTGGTATTTACGATGTTGATAAAATGCCAATATTTATAAGTCTTCTACCGTTTATTGTGTGAAAAGGGGTAATTAAGCATTTCGGGAAGGATTTTCCTGCTTCGATTAAAATTTATATAAATAACCTTCGGGTCACGTTATGGAAACGTATGTTCTACAAAATAAGAAATCATTATCCTTACTAATATTATAAATGCGAAAGTAAATCTGTCTGTCTGTCTGTTACGCTTTCCCGCTTAAACCTCTCAACCGATTTTGATGAAATTTGGCACGGACAATCTTTAGACCTTGAGAAAGGACATAGGCTACCTTTTATCCCGGAAAAATTTGATATTCCCGAGGGAAATCTAAAAAGCGCGATATAACCGAACTCCACATGGGCGAAGCCGCGGGCGGAAAGCTAGTTTATTCATAGTCCGTTATTATAAATATAATTTCACAAATTATGGTAAAATGATAGTAAATGCAAAGATTCTGGCGTCCTAGCTAGGATACATGGTAACCTGTACTAAGGTTCTTCACCACCCAAGAACCCACAGAATTCCCAGGTTCCCACAGAAGTACAATCCAATAGGTTGCCTAAGTCCTAGGCCTATTATAGTCCTAAGCCCTAGCGATCGGCGGCGATCTCTCGCGTCCGACCCTGATCCAGGCCATGGTCCGGAGCGAGAGTGCATGGCAGGCCGCCACCTCCTTCTGCGAAGGAGTGATGCTTGAGAAGGAGCAGGCGGAGCGCTGGGATTCCCGCGCCCTCACGCAACTAGCCGCCGCAGGAGATGCCCTGGTCGGGAAAAAACATCGAACTCCCTTCCACCCTAGGCGCGGACTTGCGGTGGTGAGCAGTGGGCAGCTCGCCGCCCGGTAAGGACCCGACCCGTCGACCCGAGGAGTCGACGGCGCGTTGTTTCACGCGCGCCTCATAGATGTGTCATCACATCGTGACGTTGTCCACGGAGACCGATGCCTCCTGGGTCAGGGTTGCGGGTTGGTTAAAAACAAAATCCATGGCCCTGGCGCACAGGCAAGTGCAGAAACATGGGTGGTTTTTTTAGTCAGTAAAAGACACTCCCTTGCGCTCCGCCCAGAGAGGTCATTTGATGATTTTCATCCTCTCCTCTCATTCATTTGACATTCCCATCCCAAACAAAAAAAGTACTAGGACTATAAAGAACAAATATATGTAAACTTAACGCGAAGTGTGTGTGTGTGTGTGTTAGTATGTGTTGTATTGTTGAAATTTCTCGTGTGGTTCATCTCTAAACGGAAGAGAAAGGGGTTGAGTTTAAATACGCAGTGCTACAGAACTCTTTGCGTTTGTGATGCTTTGATGTGCGCTGGTATTCAGTGTTGTCGTAGTTTAAGCTGGTTAGAAAGGATCTTAACTTTTTCTTGCATATTCGTAAGAGGATTGATGTATACAGAAACAGTTTTGTTTATTCTGTTATATAAAAATTGAACAAAATAGTTCCGTTTTAGCAGGAGGTTAGGTTTAGTTTCAGCGAAAACACGAGTTTCGATTTAGTTTCGTTTTCGGCGACAAACTTACCGAAACTACGACCACAACCAAATGTGCATGGGAGTTTTCGTGCTGTGATCGGACATATTCTCGGCGCGTTGACAGCACAGAACAGATAAACTTCTCTATTCCGTGGTTGAAAGAATCCCATCGGTGCCAATGTCATGATTCGCTTGTTTGCTGTTCGTTTTGTTTTGTTGTGGTGGCGAGTTTTTAGTGATTGAAAGCGCCTATGCTCTCAAATAAATACCTATTGTACCTACAGACGACAGTACATCAAGCTACTACAATCTGTCAGATTTTCTTATTAGATTTTCAACTTTATCTCTAAGTATTAAAGCTCAAGGTTGATTGGGAATATCTGACAGTTTGGGGTAGCTTGACCTGCTGACGTCTGTACCTACAATACCTATTTGACAAAATGCCTATTTTGAAGTTCAATTAATATTTTTTCCTAAATAAAGGTTTGTATTTTGATTACTAATAAATGAAAATTTCGATCACTGCTTATCTTTGCAATTATAATCGTTGTAAGGAAGTTGCTGAAATTCGTTTTCGTTTTCGGTTTTCGTAGTACTAGTTTCGGTCGGACAGTTATAAAATATACAGGGTGGCCAAAAAGTCGTGGATCAAACGAAACAGGGAGATAAAGGAGGTAATTTCCAACAAAAAATCTTTCTGCAGCATCGCCATAACTTCATTGCACGAAAAGTTATGGCTTATTATGTTTTTTTCAATGAAACTATAGAGTTATTTTAAAATTTAATCAGTAAAAAAATTAATTGATTAAAAACAAACAAAAGGTGTTGCATTATGGTTCGATAATGTAACAATACTACAAAAATTGTATAGTAGCTCTTGGTACCAAATTTAACGAGAATTTTTTTTTCCATAACTTTTGGATTGTTACAAAAAAATTACTTCTCGCTTTAAAAGCACAGTTTGAAAAAAATGTATTACGGTAAAATGACCCTGTACGAAAAATTCTTGCTGATTTAATGCTGATTCAAATGAGGTACACCACTTTACTCTTTGGCCTTTAATTTTGGTTTTATGTTCGTTCTTCAATATCTAGATGGAAGTTTCATTAAATTGACCTTATTTTTAATTTATTAGTTTATCATAAACGGCTAGTTTTTTGTACGTTGTAACGTTAGAACTGTTCTGTTCTTGTCACACTTGAAATGAACAATTTCACACAAACCACTTAATCGTTTGTTAACAAGTATCTTAGTTTAGGTAACGATTTATCTTTTATAGGAAACAAAAGGTTCATCAAAATTCTGTGAAAATAGCCGATAGCAGCTTATTATTAAGAGAAATTATTAATATCACGCTTACCACGTGCGAAGGGTGCAAGCTTTACTGCCAGCTGACTACGCACCTAGAGTGTGATTTTGCAGTGAGATGCTTAGTGTATCAATTATCGAATCATAATCCAACACTTTTGTTTGTTTTTAATCAATTAATTTTTTTACTGATTAAATTGTAAAATAACTCCTTAGTTTCATTGAAAAAAACATGCCATAACTTTTCGTGCAATGAAGTTATGGCGATGCTGCAGAAAGATTTTTTGTTGGAAATTACCTCCTTTATCTCCCTGTTTCGTTTCATCCACGATTTTTTGGCCACCGTGTATATTTATATAGGCGCAGAATAAATACTTGATACAAGTCTAAGTTAACTTTTGGTGCGATACAATACATTGA